>JAZGTH010000072.1:2400000-3637500 GCA_036877525.1 Chromobotia macracanthus | reverse complement strand
TATTATTATTCTTGTTTTATATGCTGCTGTGTAGTGAAGTGTGGTATGGTTTTATCACGTCTGCGGTACAAACAGCAGATAAGACAAAGAATTATGTCGAGTATCACACATACTCTCATATATAAACACCAGACAGTGAAAATAAACATGCAGGCATTTTTTGCAATGATTGGTCACAATTTACAAATGATATAAAGTAAAAGTGATGAGGTGCAGCTGGAGCTCAGGGGCAGATAAATGAAGGGTTGCAGGTTCGAACCTGGTGGCATCACATTCATCTGTATGATGACACAAGAGTCTGTTCACAGGTTTAGGTTTAATAAATCACACTGCTATAATATACACACATGTTGTTAATAATGTTTTGCTTTAACTGCACTAACTTGCTCTGCAAATGTTTGCATTGCATGATAAACAGTCACAATTGTCAATGTTTTTGCTCCTGTCTGACCTTCCACGACTTTATATGCATTTCCCTTTTTCCATTTGGCAGACACTTTTATTCAAAGCGACTTACAGGGCATTGAAGGTACACGTTTAATCAGTATGTGTGTTCACCTGGAGTTCGATCCCACAACCTTTGTGCCGTACCAACACATGTGCCGTACCAACACAATGCTCTACCAACTGAGCTGTGTTTTACGTGGCTGTAATGTAGCTATGTGAAAACAGACGAGTGTGGCAGGACAGATGGAGCTGGGATGCTGGAAGGATTTTCCAAAGGAATGAGGTGTTAACTGGCAGGAATATTGTGTAACGTTTGTTGTTTGATCTCGCAGGCAGAATACATCAGGCCATGGTGACGTCACTGAATGAAGACAATGAGAGTGTGACGGTGGAATGGATTGAAAATGGAGATACGAAAGGGAAAGAGGTGCATGTGATATTCATTCTATATATCCAGCATATTCACTGTGTATTCAAGAGCTCAACACTTTACGATAAAATTCAGTTTATTTACATTTAATGCATTACGTGTCATGAGCTAACATTTTTTACAGCATTATTAAAGCTTATATTGATATAGGTTAATGTTAATATACTGCTGGTAGGTTCATAGCACAGTATTGTTTATTTATAATATCTTGTGTTATTCACAACAACAGCAAAATCATTTTTCAGGGGTATTTATTATCAGGAGCTTAATGCTTACTGTAGTTATACATGTTTTTCCCTCTCACAGACACAGATATAGGGTTGATGTGTCAGGATAAAGAGAGATTTATTCCAAAGCAGTTTTTCCACCTCTGCCATATATAATTTACTTATTAATTGCAGTCTAATACTGTGCAGTAAACATGGAAAAATACAACCATCTGCACACATTTCATCTCATTGCTAAGAAACAACTGAGATGTTGAGATGTCCTTTGTCACTGGGAAAAGATTTTAGTTACCAGGTTTCTCAAATGTAAGCTGAGTGTGCTTATATGACATGAATAAACAGAGGTTTCCAGATTTTAAAACTCTCAAAATGCTTTCATGGTGTGTGAACAGATCGATTTGGAGAGCATTTTTGCACTGAATCCAGATTTGGCACCTGATGAGGAAATTGTACAGAGTCCAGAAACCCCTCCACCTCCCGTGTCAAGTGCCATCAAGATAAACAGGATTCCCCAAAGCAAGGTCTGTGTTCACATTATTACACAAACTGAATCTGAACTGCCAGAATTGGGAAAGAAGACCGTAACATGATTTTTACCATATTCTGAATTTTCCGTCTCGTAGAATCGCAGAACAGTAGCTCCACCTAAAAATGAAACGCCGGCACGGGACAATCGAGGTACGGTAGTAATTTATGCAGGGTATAACAATACATGAATCATTTATAAATAATCTAAGGCATAGTATAGATTCTATGTATGATATAACTGCTGGTGAAATATTAGATTTGATTTGTATTTGTTTTATTTGCATAATTCCCATACCTCAATGTGATGTCATTATTTTAAAGATTGTGTTAAAATGTGAAGATAGTGTTTGTTTGAGTAGGTTTGTCGTTACATTTGACTGATGGTGTATGTTATGAAATCATGGTTGTCTTTTCATAATTGGTTATGTGATGTATCACGTTCTGCAGGTACGACTCGAGCGCGTCCGAGCCAGCAGATTGAAGCTCCGCCTGCAGCGCCCACTCCACCTCCACCAATTCAACATCAAACCCTGCAGCAGCAGAACGGTACCAGAACATCTTTAGAACTTCTCGCATCTCTGAGGAGCAGTTTGACACTCAACTGCTCATGTGATCATCATTTGATGAGTGACTGCTCCCATGATCGCTAGAAAATACACAAACGTTTCTGACAAATAAATTGCCCCGTCTGCCTTCTGTGGGTGTTGATTGAGCAGTAATTTATAGTGTTAAGTGCTGGTGTTGGTGAATGTGGCACGTTCATTTGCTTATAAAACAGAGGCGTGTTTGTGTTGAAAACAGTGTATCGTAATTAAATTAAGGGTGTCAGTAATGTAAAGATGCAGGTTTTTATAGCAAACTCTGACGTATGACTGTTTCATGTCTTGAAGCCTTAACTACAATAACTATAAAGTTTTAAAAATGGTTCTAAATTCAGGAGAATAGGGAGTCCAATCAAAATCCATTTGAATTTAAAGGGTAGTCTCAACAGAGTGACGACTTTTGGCTCCTTGCATTTCCTCTCGTCTTTTTGTGTATCTATAAGCATCTGTTTTTCTTTGTTTCTTTGCAAAACGTAAACTGTCGTTCATCTTCATCTTTGTTACTGTGAAACCAGGTGTATCATTCTTGGTGTGAACAGGTCTTTACTGTTGCTTTTCAAGCACTGGGTCCAGCAGCACTACATGATTCAAATGTTTCGAGTCTATCTGAATTATTTTAAAGATGTTGAGGGTCTTTAGATATGGGTGTGAGATTGTTTGAGTATATGAAGTGGAGAGACTGCAGTGGTGGTCAGAGCATGAAGGACTCTCGGAGTCGCACACAGCAGCTTCTGTTTGGAGACACAAAAGAACAAAAGAAACCTTTAGAGTTGTTTTCCAGCACAGTGCAGAGATGACACCTCCTGCCACCAGCGTTCAGGGAATCATCAAGTGTGTTTAACACTGGCTAATCCAAGCTGACTGAACACTAAATGCTAAAAAATCAGACAGTTCGAGAAATTGTACAAAAATCGCCATTGTATAACAGTCAATGTACACGCACATGTGACTACACATCAGTTTAGTTCTATACTGATACATCTATATGAATAGAATCAAGTGCCCTTATACCATTGGAAGCCTTGGGTCTAGACGAACAAAGTGTATATCTCTGATTTAGTTTCCGTGATTTTTTGCAAAGCCTATTTTTGTGGGCTTGTTCTAGGTTTTCAGATGATTATAACCAAAACAGTGCAGGAAGGTTTTGTCGATGAACGTTCCAGTCACAGTGTTTATCGTTTAGCTCGCAGGAAATCCAACTGCGTGAAGGAGGTGGAGAAACTTCAGGAGAAACGAGAGAAGAGACGACTACAACAGCAGGAGCTGAGAGAGAAACGGGCTCAGGTGAGCAGCACACACTCTGTTCATTTGTTTTACTGTACATTGTGCAATTGGAGCGCATTGGATTGTGGGATATGTTTTATGCAGTGTGCTCTGGTTGTGTACTGCACATTTAATTCGATGGGATTGGTTGTTTTACATCAAATATAATATTGTTCACAGGAAGTCGATGCCACAACCCCTAATTATGAAATTATGTGCATGATCCGAGATTTCAGAGCGAGTCTGGATTACAGACCACTGACAACTGCTGACCTGGTAAATAAATACACATTCCCAGGCTGTGTCACACATTCCTTATAGTATTTCATTTCTGAAAGATGTTGTTATGGCAGATGTATTAATATGAATATTTTCTCAGATTGAGGACCACAGGATATGCGTGTGTGTGCGGACACGACCACTCAACAAGAAAGGTGAAGCTACAGTGACTTTCTTTCACTTCACTGAGTTAAGCGTCTGGGGCTGTTTATGTCATGTTGCCTTTGAACTCCTCAGAGATGACGATGAAGGATCTGGATGTCATCACCATCCCCAGTAAAGATGTGGTGATGGTCCACGAACCCAAACAGAAAGTGGATTTAACAAGATACTTGGAGAATCAGACGTTCCGCTTTGATTATGCTTTCGACGACACCTCCACCAACGAGATGGTTTACAGGTCAGATGTTTATTCTTTCCTCGATTATTTGATTGGACTATGAAAAGTAGGCTGTGATATCAGTGGTTAATATTATTTTGTCTCGCCAAAAGGCCTTGATTACATCAGCAGAAAAGAGAAGTTGTTTCATAGGTAGAGACACAAGACTAGAAACATTATTAAGGAAGTAAAGTGTCAGCTTGGCTTCATGTTATGACTCTTTGGTTTCAGGTTTACTGCTCGGCCGCTGGTCGAGACCATATTTGAAAGAGGAATGGCAACGTGTTTCGCTTATGGTCAAACGGGGAGCGGGAAAACTCATGTGAGTATCACCCTGCAGACATTTAGTGACCGTAAGGTGATGACATCACATTACCGGACTTACCATAGAAGATTTTCCCAGAGGATCTTTCAGCATTACAATCGATTTCCTTTTATTGCAGACTATGGGTGGAGATTTTTCAGGGAAAAATCAGGATTGCTCCAAGGGGATCTACGCACTTGCTGGTGTGTATCCGATCATCTGATATTTTTAATATTTAAAAAAATGTCCTGTTCTTAAATGTTAACTGTATTAATACACTTTTTTCAGCACGTGATGTTTTTCTAATGCTAAAAAAACCCAACTACAAGAAGTTAGATCTTCAGGTGTATGCGACATTCTTTGAAATTTACAGTGGGAAGGCAAGTAATCTTTCTCACACCAACTGTGCCTTATCAGAAAATGATGTAATAATGTAGTTAAAGGGATAGTTCACTTCAAAAAAAACTTTTCCATCATTTTCTTAACCTCATTCCCTGTATGTCACTCCCATACCTATATTTGAGAAAACATGTTGAGAAATGTCTCAGTGGTTTTGTGTCGATACAGTGGATGGGCGCCACTGTTGTTTAGTTACCAGCGTACTTCAAAACATCTTCATCTGCTCTGCAGGTGTTTGATCTCCTCAACAGGAAGGCAAAGCTGCGTGTGTTGGAGGACGGTAAGCAACAGGTTCAGGTGGTGGGACTACAAGAGCGAGAGGTCAGATGCACAGAGGATGTTCTCAAACTCATCGAAATGGGCAACAGCTGCAGGTGAACAATTTGATTAATCCAGCAGGATTTATTTTATCCACAGCTACAGTGACGATCAGACGCATCAGATTCATTTTGTTCGGTTTCGTTTATTTCAGGACGTCTGGACAGACCTCGGCTAACGCTCACTCGTCTCGCAGTCACGCCGTGTTTCAGATCATTCTCCGCAGGAGAGGCAAAATGCATGGCAAATTCTCTCTCATCGACCTGGCGGGAAACGAGCGAGGAGCGGACACGTCCAGCGCCGACCGGCAGACGCGTCTCGAGGGAGCGGAGATCAACAAAAGTCTCCTGGCACTGAAGGTTTGCATGGACAGACTGTTGTGACCGTGCCAGTGGTCTTTGGACAGTGTTATTTTTGGGTCTCAGAGGTGTGTGTGTGTCTTGCAGGAGTGCATTAGGGCTTTGGGTCGGAACAAACCACATACTCCGTTCAGAGCCAGTAAACTGACTCAGGTGTTACGAGATTCTTTCATAGGAGAAAATTCCAGAACTTGTATGGTAAGAACGTTACTGTTTATAGCTGTCATATACCGTGAGATTAATCACTTGCAGTAATCTATTTATGGAGTGAAATGTAGGATATTATGGTCTGTATTTATTATTGTTTCATTAATCATTACTTAAAATAAAAATATTTGTGTTATAAATATGATTCATTTCTCTGGTTAGATAGCTACAATCTCTCCTGGAATGGCATCATGTGAAAACACATTAAACACTCTGAGATACGCCAACAGGTACGTCAGACGATCTTGACACATCTGTAGGTGATAATTACCCTTCAGTCTCTCTTAATATGAATTAAACAGTGTTTAACCCTCAAGGTTTGCAGCGTAACTAACCTGACAGGTTACGTTACGACAAACATTACAGAAATATTTTAGACGCCAATTCTAATCTTTCATGCTCAGATTTACTTACTTGTTATTAGTAATCCAGTAATAGTGCAGAATCTTAAATCATCATTTAATATAATAAGTTTTATAAGAATTTACTTCCTGGTTCCAGTACGTCAGCTTTTGGACCTCCCTGCATATCTGAAAGCTAATTCACACTGATTCTGGAGTACTAATGAACTGTGTTGCATTTGTGATTTGAAATGTTAAATGATACGGGTAGTAATGAAATGCGTTGTATTAGGAGCAGTTTTGGAGGAAAGTTTAATGCCACAGATATTGCCCAAATAAATGGTGATCTGGAATGTTTTTCTGATTCCTGTCCTCTGATTGGCCATCTGTTGTCCTGTCCTCAGAGTAAAGGAGTTTGGAATCAGCCCGTCTGATATTCCCTTCTCCCAGGGGGGTGGCGGTCGCTCCGAACTCTCTCCTACCTATGAGTATGATGACTTTGCTACCTCACCCAGCAGGTCTCACCCTTCTCCAGCTTCAAGCCTGTCTAATTCCAGACAGAGCGCTGATGAAACCTTTCTGTTTTTCTTTATTTGCCGCACTAATCATTCGCTTCAGTTTCAGTTCGGAATGCTGCCATGTATATTTCAGTTGTTCATGTGCCTTCTTTTCTAATTTGTTCCATCTCCAGATCCATTTGTATGACATGCCAGGCACATTTTAAAGGAATAATTCACCCAAAAATGAACATGCCATCATTTTATCATTCAGCCCAAACCTGTTACTTTTTTTATTCTTTTGTTTTATGGAAGACAGAAAATCAAACAGGACGTGAATAACAGGAAGTAAACATACAGGAAGTGAATAGGAGGAAGTACATATACAGGATGTGAATAAACTAATGTCATTGGTTAGTTTTTGGGTGAACTGTTTCTTTAAGTGTTGTTTTTAACATTTGTGTTTATTGTTCACTTTTGCTTTTTAGACATGATAAGGCTTGTCTGTAACGTGCATCATGACATCACTTTAATACCTCATATTTTTGCATTCTGAATGTTGTAAATTAAGACAATGTTTTGGCCGCAGGGTGAAGGAGCTGAGCATCGACCCCAGTGTGGTCATGGACATGCGGGCCAGCGGGCACTCGGTGAACCAGCTGGATGTTTTGGAGGCGCAGTGGGGGGTGGGCAGCTCTCCTCAAAGAGATGATCTCAAGCTGCTCTGTGAGCAAAATGTAGGAGCATTTCACCTTCTCACGCTGTTATTTAACATGTCTTTAACCCCAACGACAGGTGCACAGTTCATTGTCTTTTATCAGTGTTATCACACTAGAGCTTGTGGTGTGGATATGAGTTTGTTTGGTTGATGTTTCCAAACTCAGCTGTGCACCTGGAACCAGGCTGAGGAATGAGGGTCTGGGTTACAGTTCATGTGGACTTCATTACAGTTTTAAATACTCTGGTTGTTATAATGTAATGCATTTTTTGATTCGGCTGCTGTGTACAGGAGGAGGAGGTTTCTCCGCAGCTCTTCACCTTTCATGAGGTGGTGTCTCAGCTGGTGGAGATGGAGGAGCAGGTCCTGGAGGACCACCGGGCTGTGTTTCAGGTGCAGCCTTTCATCACTGGTTTTCACAAAGAAACGTTTGCTTATTAAGTTCACTGATGAATAAATGTAAATAAATGTAACACTAATAAATGTAAATGTTATGATTTTGTCTACATAGTACGAAGATTTCAGGATGTCGAAATATTCAGTTTTTCGTATAATTTTCCCTTTAATCTGAATCATTGGAATGCTGAGGCCAAAAAATAAATACAAAAATGTATGTTTTATATGTCCACCTAACACGTTTTGTGCCTGCAGTAAATACTTCATTATAATGTCTGAATGTTGATTTCTGTATGTGTGTTGATGGTCTGATGTTCTGCAGGAATCCATACGTTGGCTGGAGGATGAAAAGGTTCTTTTGGAAATGACAGAGGAAGTGGATTATGACGTGGAGTCGTACGCCACTCAACTGGAGCAGATTCTGGATCAAAAGATCGATGTTCTGACAGAGCTCAGAGGTGTGTGTTTTTGTGTGTGTGTGTGTGTGTGTGTGTGTGTTTGTTTGTTTGTGTGTGTGGCGTGTGTGTGTGGCGTGTGTGTGTGGCGGTGTGTGTGTGGCGTGTGTGTGTGGTGTGTGTGTGTGTGTGTGTGGCGTGTGTGTGTGTGTGGCGTGTGTGTGTGTGTGTGTGTGTGTGTGGCGTGTGTGTGTGTGTGTGTGTGTGTGTGTGGCGTGTGTGTGGCGTGTGTGTGTGTGTGGCGTGTGTGTGTGTGGGCGTGTGTGTGTGTGGCGCGTGTGTGTGTGTGTGGCGCGTGTGTGTGTGTGTGGCGCGTGTGTGTGTGTGTGGCGCGTGTGTGTGTGTGTGGCGCGTGTGTGTGTGGCGTGTGGGTGGCGTGTGTGTGTGTGGCGTGTGTGGTGGGTTGTTTTTTGTTTGGTGTTTTTTTGTGTTTTTTTTTTGGTGTGTTTGTTTGTGTGTGGCGTGTGTGTTTGTTTGTGTGTGGCGTGTGTGTTTGTTTGTGTGTGGTGTGTGTGTGTGTTTTTGACTCTCCTGCATTATTGTGGTTGTGAATGATTTCTGTACAATCTTCAATACACATGATCTGTATTTAATAGTCAGAGTAAATACATCATTAATTATTCAGTGTTTGTGCATATATCAAAACATTAAAATATTTTTTTATTCAGTGAAAGTTTTTAGTGAATCTTTGTCCATGTTGCCCCATAGTAAAAAATGTAAATGGATGTATGTTATATATTTGTAAATATGTGCCTTACTTTTAATATTATGACTCATTTTAGCATTGTGATAAGACGATTTAAAAAGCTGAAAGAGAAAAATGTAAATCTTTGTTTGTGGCAGATAAAGTGAAGTCCTTCCGCTCCGCCCTTCAAGAGGAGGAACAGGCCAGTAAACAAATAAACCCCAAGCGTCCGCGAGCGCTGTAGCTCCACTGCATCACCAGCACAACATTACCTGCCCTGCCTGCAGCTTAAAGACCTTTCAACAGTAAGATGACAGCTGATGTGGCTGTCTGGACACCAGTAACCTGTTTTGTGTTGTGACCGTTTCCTTCATCTACAAAAGCACATTTAAAATCCTAATGGTAAAGAAATACAGTAGCTTGCAGTTTTTTAAAGAAATGATCATATGTAAGGTCATCTTGTCATGAGAGGGAACTCTGGTTGTTCCAGTCTCTGAACTACTGCATGCACAAATCAGCTTTCATTGTACATCCGCATCGACTGTGTAAATATTTCATTAACATCATTCAAGAGTTTGCGTGTTCCTGAAGTCTGATTATCTCTCCCAATGGAGAAAGATCTCCAGAAACGGCACCAGTATTAACATTTTGACTGATGCTGGATAGGTTTTTTGTTACGCCTCATAGTCATTATTATACATATGCTCTGTAGAGTTTAAAATAAACGTCCTTGTCTTAATCAGACTCAAATGATTTACAAAATATATTAAAAATATACATTAACAGTAACCAGTCAGAGATATTGTGCATTTCTGCTTACACCACAACTGCAGGATTATCTCTGCAGAACATTATACTTACATTCTGGTTTTATTAGAAGATTGTAAAGGAAAAAATGGTATTTATACACGATTGTACTGTTTTTCATACATTTCCTCAAACAACAAATAAATGCCGGTCGTTTTGTGACAACATCACAACAAATCACTTGATTTCTGTGGCTTGAATTGTACATGTGCTTGTTGGCTGATCTGGATCTGCTCAGAGAGAATCTAGATCGAAATCCAAACACTGACTCGTGTAACTGTATTGTTTTCATACCGGATTACATTTCATTTGTTCTGAGTGATCTGTGATCATAAACTTGAGGCTGTACTGTTGTTTTTAATGCTATTTATAAACGCTGCTTTTTTTTACTCGCTGTTTCATTCAGTATTTTGCAGCATTGAAAATAAACGATCTGTCAACATTGTCCATTTCATCCTCTACTACACCTGGTCACAATAAAACTCAGATCTTTTTTCTAAATAATTGTTTTCTCTGTCATCTGTAATAACTACTGCATGTTACATTATCAAATTTAGAAAAGAAAATGCATAAAACTTGTGCATTTAAAATTTTCCTTCAGTGTTTTACATTGTTGATAATGCACAATCGTATTAAAACGTTTCTACCACAACATTGAGAGTCAGTAGACATGCATCCATACGTACCAGCACGCCGGAGCTCTTCAAACACATGAAATGTTCATGAAATAAACCAACAAAACGACTTTAACTATAAACCTGCTGGAGAAAATGTTAAGGATGTGTTTTATAACCTCTGTCAAGCTTTATGCATGGCAAATCAACATTTGACAGGAACAAATCATGTCAGCATGGACCAATGCGTTTGTTTCACACAATTATTCTTCTCAAACTAAAGCAAACATTGCACGTATAACATTTATAATGTGATAAAAAAGACAAGACTCTCACAGTCGTCCAACTGCATTTATTCCACAGTACATACAGCTATACAGGAGAGCACTGAACCACCGACCCGGCCTGAAAACTGCGACGTTCAGGTGAGCTCTGCAACCCGTCTCGGTTTACGAGCCAAAGGTTTGTTGGGAATGTGTTGCGCTTTGTTTCTTGCAGCAAATTTTTTGGCAACAAATGAAAGAAGAAACCGTGATCATTTCAGACGATTAAATGAACATTTCATCCGGCACATAAACGCAGCGTCTACTAATTGGTACACACGTCCGAACTTTTATTTTGTAATCGTATTTCCGCTCGTTTCACCGTCGACGTTAATTAAAAACAAAAGAAGAAGAAATACGGTCTGGGGTTGCCAAGTTGATCCTTTTCTAAGATAAATATTTGGTAGTAAGGTGATAGGATGTTTTATATATATATATATATATATATATATATAGACGGCAGCTATAAATTGGAGGTACAGTCGCTCATTACTGAATACAGTAAAACGTACGAAAGTTATTCTGCGACATGCAAAGTACAAAAGTGGCTATAATCTGCTTTCTCTGAGGATACAACACACACTTGAGCTCAAACCCGAGGTTTTACGTTTAAACCGTGTGAAGAAAGTGCGACACAAACCATCGACCGCAACATTAAAAACAAAACATCGTGAAACCTTCAGCGCGCGCGCGCGATTTCAAAATAAAAGTCCCGCGGACGACGCGCGTCAGCAGGACGGAGGATTGCGATTTAAAAACCCAGATTGTGTTTAAAATGCTTCACATTCAATTTATTCCCCCCCAGACATCACCGGAACAAGTTCGTCTTGCGGGAAACCTTAACCACAGATACCGATTCGTCTCGTCACAAACCTCGTAATATTTCCCCGGGCCCGCAAGACTAGCAATGCGAGTTAAAAACAAAAAGCATTTCCTCCGCAAATTAGTCACAATTTAACCACGTTAAGAAACTCTTCACAAACCGATTCACATTAAGGGGACGTTTTCACCCCGACGCCATACAGCAAGAGTACAAGCTCCCGGGGATGTGTGATCAATAAGAGCCGGGCGACGGTTCGCACAGGCGGGCGTCTTGCCCGTTTCGTCCGCCGGATGTCGTTTGTGGAGCGGATTGATTGTCCGTGCGGTACGGTGGCATTTTGCTACAGAAACACTGTCAACTATTATGCACAAGGACAAGCCATTGGTCCTTAAAGCATTTCAGAGTTGGACGAAAGTAAAGCAACACATGAAATACAGTCAAACCGGAACTATCCATCATCTTATGAAGCTACAGAAATAAATAATTTTACCGTGACATATCCTATGTAGTGAAATTTACATCTTTTACAGTATCTACACTGGTTGAAGTCTCATTCAGACGAACAAATGACAACTGGGCCGGAAGTGTCGGCTCTGATCCGGACCAGTTCAATACAATCCACTATACAGCCAGATTAGAACCTCGGCGTCCGTACATGCAGCACGGCTATTCCAGTGATACATCAACAGACCGCTCTGTCATGCTGCCTGATCTAAAATCATACAATGAATAAAAGCACGATTTTTATATACCTCAATCACTTACATATGAACATATGAACACTATCATAGGTTACTGAACTTTAAAGAACGTAAGTGGATCTAAAAATGACCTAAGATCTTAAAACCATTATACATGATGTGCCATCAAAACAGCATATGTACACACCCAGCCCAAACGCTCGGGAAACGTTGCTACAACACATCAAAAACCTCAGACGCGGTTGGGTTTCTACCATCCGCCTTCTTTTGGCACATTCTTTGCATTTTTTCGTTGTTTCCTATATGTTGGAGGAATATATGAGAGTGCATGTGCACAAATACCCTGCTATGAATAATAAGGGTCATGTACTACACAGAGGTCATGTAGCAACATGAGATGGGAAAAGGACGTCCACGATTCCACTAGTGCAAAATAACAATGAGGTTATGCAGTTGCAGGACTACAGCTTTTGAAATGAATTCGTTTTGGCCATTGGCGTTATTGAGTGAGCGATTGTTCGAACTGCTCCTCAATCGTTCTGGAAATGAGTTCAAAGAAGTCTGGGAGGAAATGATTGAGAATGCACGAGATCCGTCTTCATTCTGACGAAGAAATCTTGCCTGTTCTGATGGAAAAATTGTTCATAGTCTTTTTATCTTAAGTTCATTAGAACGTGTGAACGCAGCGAGCTGCGTGGTCCATTTTCATGTAGAATTGCGAGATTTTCTCCAAGTCAAAAGAAGCAGCAGTAACGTTTTTTTACTTCGGCAGGTGTGGCATGAAATTGCACGTGTGCTTACGATTGTTTTTGGTGGCTCAGAACAAAAAAAACAGCTTATAAAGACACACCAAACATGTCCCAGCAGCCCATGCCGAGAGCATTAAGAGAAGAGCCGAGAAACGGCCCTCTACTGACGTCTCGGAGGTATTGCAAAGAAAGAAAGCCTGGTAAAGGGATAGTTGCTCCTTTGAGAATGAATGTCTTGGGTTCAAACCTACACGCTCTCCCTTCGTGCTCTGAATAAGAACATAAGGCCTCTGATGACCTGCAGACCACGTATCTGTGTGATGGGTTGGATCCTTATTGCCAAATGCTGCTGGGATGGGTTCAGAGATAAAATGAATAATAATTAGAGGGACGTGACATGGCCTCTGGGTTTGATCATCTCCTCAAGTTCATGGCTGCCCTGAGCAGGTAAGAGGAGGCACATATGTACATGTGTGGGACACTCTGTGGACACCAGAAGGGGGGCTTGGAGAACTCAGTAAAGCTTGCAGGATGGGCAGGAGACTGTGTTTCTGTCCAAACAGTACATTCAATTGAGTCAGAGGTGAGGGGCAAGACCCAGAGTGATGCTTAAGGCGCTATTTTTCGCTTTCTTAAAAATGTTTGGCTGCTGGACTTAAAAAAAACAAACAAAAACAACAAAAATTTAATTTTCTCTAATGACTCTCATGCAATAGTAAGCAGTGAGGTTGGCTCACAGTTTGTTGTAATACTGTGAGATACTGTAGGGTCCATCTCCTTATCCTGCAGGCCATGCTTTAGTCCTTGTGCCTTACATAGTGCCTCCCAGAACTGAGACCTGGTGGGCAGAGCCTATTTCGGGCTCAAAGCTCCACCCTCAAATTTGTTGCTCCGCCCCCAGCAGCCAGCCGCGATGCTCATGCTTCTCTGGGCACGTTCTGCCCGATCTCGGTCGCATTCTGATTGGCTCTGGGCACGCTCGGCACGGCCCACCTGCACAACCGGCGTGGAAGAAGTGGGTTGTGAGGAGATGGTGCGCAGCAGGTGATTGCGCTTCCGCAGGAAGTCGCCGCTGCCGCCCAGCCCAAAGCTTCCCTTCCGAAGGACCATACGAGTACTGCCGGTCTTAGCCGGTCTCGACCTCTGATTGTACTCCAGCTGGGACAAGTGAGACGCATAGCCATCTGCGATGAACTGAGAGACAAGTGGAAAGAGAGACAGGTCAGTGAGAGCAGAAACAGAGAGGTCAGTGAGAGAAGAGAGAGATAGAGACAAGTGTGTAGAATTTAAAAAGGAAAGACAAGACACAGAAGCCAGTATGAAAAGGAAAGAGAGAGAGAGAGAGAGAGGAGAGAGATTTTCTCTGTTATTGTAATTGATCTGCACTGTTTAATAGAGGAATAGAGAATTAGAGGTTGTTGCCAAGAGAAGAGAAAGACAGGTAAGAAACATTCAATAAGAAACATTCAGAATTAATAGTGATGATGAGTTTCAAAGTTTAAACGACTTTTAAACAGTGTCATTCATAACAACAGGTGGATGTCTGATGGATACCTGACACTGATGTTGCATTTTCTTTGTTGGTCTCCCCACGATGTAGATCTGGGACGGAGGCAGGCCCAGTGAGGTGTACACTGAAATGTCCTTGGTGGAGCCATAAGCAGCAAAGATCTTCATGTGTGCCTGCAAAAGCAGCAAGATAAATCGAATTCTCATAACCTACTTTCTGTGAGGTTAAGGATATCCCTAGTATGGTTAAAACTGAAAATCTACCATTAAAATTGTGCCATCTAGGCAGGTCCCTTTTGATATTCTAAGTATGCATTCATGCAAGCTTATTGAGCTATATATTATCAAAGAGTATAGAATTAACAAGACACTGCAGTTCTGTTACTATGAATGGGAGAAACTGCGCGTTCAATATGGCCATTTTAGTGAAGAAAGTCCCGCCTACTAGTAGAAAGAGCCAATCGTCAATCACTAAACACGATTCTAACGATTATTTGGGGGAGGGGCTCTGTACAGAATGCAGCAAGGTACGTAACAGTCTTTGCACATTCACAGTAGCTATAAGCAAACAACTTGCTTTAATATAGAAATTTAAGCTTAAGAAACAGAAATAATGGTACAGTTACAGTCAGGTTTAAAACTTGGTTAGAAAATATATTGTTTAAGTATGACCTTTTTTTTAGAGATATCCGTCTTCCCTCATAGCTGCCTGGAAGCATTGCAAAAATGGCCACCAAGTGTGCGACTTCCTTATAGGGACTTTGATATTACCCACAAGCCTTTTGGGGCAGAGAAACTTGTGACACTACATTCTTCTCACGCTATGTTCTCTCGCTCACCTCGGTTATGAGGGACTTAAGGAAGTTAGCTTTGTGCCGGAGGGGGTCGTGTACGAGACCGTCACAGAATGACACGATTCCATGAGGGAAGTTGTGCTGTGAAAGCCAGGCCACTACGCGCTGCTTCTGCATGTCTGGTCGCCCCGTCACGTACACGATCAGGTAGCCCAGGTCCTGCCAGTGCCTGCCGAAAACAAGTGGTCAGAGCCAGCAAACAACAAAACTTAAAGACTGTGCCCGTTTTTGAGCGCTTAAACAAACAGCTGAGAAGTCCAGGCCCCACCTGACCACGTCAACAGCTCCTGCCCGGACTTTAGGGTCACTGCCCATGATGGACACACTGGCAGCGAAAGAGCCGTCGATGCTAAACACAACAAATTCGGTGCCACGTGGCAGAACGGTCAGGTAGCTGTCAGCAGATGTGTGGTCACCCCTTTAAACACAGATAACAGTTTATAGTTCAGTCTGTACACAAATCCCACTAAATGAGAACTAAATGTTGGTAATTTTAAATGTGTTGTGTACTGCAGTTGTGATGAAACGCACCTGACCACCATTTTGACCGGATACACTCCAATTCCTAGTTTCTTAATCTCAGGAATCACATAAGAGACTCGGCCACTGCTATTGGTCACTTCTGTGTCAAAGCACACCCACTCGCCGGATGGGGGCTGGGTCATGATGTGAATATCAACCTTGAAATCACGGAAACGAAATTAAAAACGAAAATGGAAAATACTGAAAACAAAAATTTTAATAAAAATGCTAAAGATTTAAAGAAAGAACGCAATGATAAATAATAATTGATCTACAGAAAATTGTTTCTAAAAGTGCATTTACACAAACCTTCTCGCCTGTTAGCGTGACCATATCCAGCGGCCCATACATGAAACGACCAGTCACTACTTGAGGGCCATCCTCCGTAAACACAGCATCATTCACGCGATGGTTTGCTGTAACGTTCTTCAAAACACAAAGACAACATAACATGAGAACCCAGAAACACCTCTCAGACACATCTCTGAGAGGTCTCGAGAAATCGTCTCACCCTGATCTTCACATGGGTTCTCTTCCTCATCCATTTCTCCCGCGGTTTGGACGGAGTGAATTCTGATACTTCCTTTCCATCGAGTTCCAAAATACTAGAGTTCTCATGTCTCATGACCTTAGAGTAACAAACATACAGATGACTAAAAACAATTTTCATATTTGGTTTTTAAGCTTCTATCAGCTACTGCAGCAGCTTGATTTAACGCATTACTGCGTAAAAAATCCACCAGAAATTCGTAACAGAATGCATGCGTACATTACATAATCAAGGGTGCCGCAAAAAGTGTTACTGTACAGTAAACTTTACATTTTACAATATTTACAATTTACAATAGTCATTTAGCATTCAGACCAAATGCAATAATCAGATAAACATTTAATGCTTTTGTGCCTTCTACAGAAGATATAAAAATAAATGTATACATTAATATATTTAAACCACTTTACTTAGTGATTGCTGTCAGGATTGAAGAAACTTTCAACCAGCATAACAAAAAATGTTTCTAGAAAAGATGGCCTATCCTGCCTTTAACCATCATGAAAATGTAATTTTCAAAATCTTTTATTTTTACCTGTCTAAGCAGGAAAGACACCACGTCGGTCGATTCCCAGTAGGAGGCATGAAATAGATGAGGTAGAGCCACAGTGGGGAATGCAGTGAGGGCATCGGGGCAATACAGGGCAAAATCAATGCGCTTCGTGCCCCACCAACGTGCCGCGACTGCAGAGAGAGAGAGAGAACATAGGAGATCAGCCATGCCTGTCCAAACCATTAATGTCAGAGTGGCAGGTTTAAATTCCATTAAACGTTTTATAAATGTTTCAGCTGCCGGTTCTAGGACAGGAGGAGGATATGATGCAGGTTTTCTTGAGGGACAGGTGTTGTGTTTTAATGTGCACTGGCTCATGCAGGACTGTAGTGCACATCTCTTGCCTGCTTCCTCCCTTGATTCATTGCAAAGGGACTCAAGAACACAACCCTATTTCACAACCCTACTCTCTAATTCCTTTCATTGTGGTTTCGTGTTCTTGAATCAGCAAATAGCCTCTGGTTCTCTATAAGTAGGATTGGGAATTAAGAATTATGTTTTATTCAGAGCACAAATGCAATAAACAGTCTGTTTTTTTCATTGCATCGTTTCCATGGCATCTGGATACAAGTAAATGTAACTTTTTCATAGACAAAAATGTTAATTGAAGCTGCAATTCGTAACTTCTTTTTATTAAAAATGAACAAAAATCAGTTATTGAGCAAGTATTATTTTAGCAAATATTTTGCAATGCAAGGACAATAATTCTGATTTATAATTTAAGCTGTCTGGTCAAATTTCACCTGTAAACAGAAAGGAGACGATCTGGCTACTATATCACATGTCTGTGTACTGTAGATGGTGCAGCATTTGTAGCTTTAAACTTGTCATTCACTTTAAGAAAATAGGTCTGTAACCTGCAGTTTTATGTTTCAAACAGAGATGGTGGTAGAGAGGAAGTTACAGATTGCAACTTTAAGAAAATGGCTTTGGCAGTCCAAAAGCACTAAAATTATCTTTGGTCAAACTGTTAAAAAGGCCAGAATTCCCATTCCTGTCTGTAAGTAGCCTCTTATGGAAGAACCAGCAGAGGCTATAAGTGACACACACAAACCAGAGAATGGAAGAAAAACAGGTCAACATGCTTCCATAACATCATTCTGAGGGGCTTCACCATCCAGAACAATCCCAGAATGCCTCAGGGCTCCAGAGATGAAGAATCAGAGCACCAGCGCTGAGCTTTACAGGGAAAGGAACATGAATCTGGAAAACAGCAGGATCAGCGCTGGGGAAGTGAACAAGGAATCAGGCAGAAGATACAGAAGGCTACAGCAGGAAGTAGGAGAGGTAACGGGAAACATCTGGACGGTTGAAACCAACGCAGGCAAACAGGAGAGGGGGGGACGGATCAAGACGACCTTTGACCTGACACTCTCCTGCGTGATGTACCTTGCTCGATGTCCAGAGGAAGACATGGAGATGGAGGGTCAGAGCCAAGCGAGGGTGAAGGCTCAAAGCTTAGCGAGAGGCTCTGCTCTGCATCATCCAATGAGCCGCACTCCTGAAACTCTACCTGCCTATCACGCGCTTTGCAGGGCTTGGGGGAGGGGCTACGGGAACCGAGTTTGTGATAGGGCAGGGTCAATTGGGACAAAAGACTGAGCTTTTTGGAGAGATTAAGTTGGCACGCTTGCGCTACTAGAGAAAACAAGACATCAAGACAAAGGGTGAACATGACAATTATACTTCGTAGCTACATAACGACCACATTCAATAAAGCAAATAAATAAAAAAAAAATAACGTAAAAGATATAAATTTAATTCATAGATGTTAGCTAGTGTAGATGCCACATTTACATATTACAAGGACAGTTCACCCAAAAAGAAGTTATTTTGTGTTCCTCAGAAGAAAGAAAGTGATATAGGGATATATGGAATGACATGAGGGTGAGGAATAAATATTGGAAGAATTTTAATTTCTGGGTGAACTATCACTTTAAACACATATTACACAGACTGTATTTAATTTTGAGGGAGAATATCTCTTGTTACTTTACTGCTGTAACAAGCTCAGATTTTGCTAATATGCAGAATGTTTTATTGTTATATTATTGTTTTTTTCATTGAACACTGCTGTGTGTGCATGTGTTAACTCACTGTTGGCGATGTTGGATGCAGTGTAACTGTCTGCTAATCCCGAGACCTGACTGGCAATGCTGGTCTCACTGGCTCTTCGGGCCCCACGGAAGGCTGGAGCTGAAGCTGGAGACGATGGATTGGAGTGGTCGGAAAACATGATGCCGTGAGACTGCATCACATCCGCTGTGAGGAGCACAAACAACACAGGTTAATCATCAGCTTTCAAAGCAGCTCAGGTTTTGGAACAGAGTTTAAACGTTACGCTCCCCTTTGTAAAAAGCGCTCACTGATTTCAAATAATAAAAGGAAGATGCAAACACGATGCTGCAGAGAGAAAGAAAAGTAAATACTGCCCCTCGAGACCACTGTGAACTGATCCATTACAAAAGAGTTTTGGAGACCATCAACTCTTTATTTGACCTCATGGGGCATTATCTACCATATACACATGCAAAACTTGTCAAATCACTTTTGTTAGTAGTTCAAATGGCTACAATTCAAATTTTAAAGTTTAAAGGTGAAGTGCGTCATTTCTGTGTCTTGCAAACTTAATAAAAGTAAAACAGTCTAAAACCAGACAGAAACATGTCCAGTTCACACCGCACCCCAAAATAGAAAAAATTATATATAGTGTTATTTATGTTTTAGGACTATTAAGATTTTTATTTTTAAGTAACATTATTGCCATGAATATTTAGATGAGCATTTTGCAGAAAAATCTATAGTACCTATAGATGGTATTTACATCAAGGTTGTATTAGTTGATTTATGCCCATTTAAATAAAAAAGGATCACCACTGGTAATAATGAGTTTTAAAAAACAAACAACAAAATTAAAACATCCAAACAGTTTTTATTTTGGGGTGGAACGTAACATGTTTTTGTGAGATTTTCCAATTTTTAGTCATCAACAGTTTATAGTTTAGTTTTATGTCTCCTCCAGAACTGGATGAAGTATCTTAACGTCACAAAAAGGAAACACTTCACTTTTAATATTCATTTTCACACTTTCACACTGGCTACAACATATCATCCAGAAGTCACATTTAAATTTCCAAACAAGCCCAAACCAGCGTGTCGATGTCAAAGCAGACGCACAAACACGAATCATGTGAGCGGACAGAAATGAGGACACGCGCCACACTGAGGCAGACACACACGGGGACGTTTACACTGAAGGGTGCGAGAAACCAGGAATGGCTACACACACTCTGTGGGGCTCGGGGCAGCTTGCCAGTTGAGGACAGGGACAGCGATGGAAGTCTCACTGATGCCGTCCTGAGCACGCTGGGCACCATACACTGTGCTCTCCAGCAGGAGATGAGCATTACTCTGGATGGTTTCCACTGCCGTATGAGAGACGTGGAGACATGAGAGCAGACGGAAGGGGGAGAGAGAGACAGAAACAGAAAATAAAGACAAAGACAGAAACGACACAAACTGACGCACAAAACAGCAGTCGTGAAGCAAAACTCACGACGAAACTGCAGTGATGGGAAATGTTGTTACGTGTGCTTAATTAGACTAAACAACATCTGGTCCTAAACACAATGTGTACATGATTGCATGTAGTCTTACAGGCCCTGTTTACACCTGGTTTCATGGTGATCTGATTTAAAGTGGAGCTAAATACAGGTGTAAAGAGGGTTCAAAGTGGTTTGTGAGCCAGTATAGTCTAAATCACAGGTGACCACATGGCATTGGTATTTTAAAAACTAATCTGTCTTGTTAAGTCTCAAATATCATTCAAGGACCTGCCTACTCACCTGTCAATCATCCACTGCATTTAAACAAGGAGTTTAAACTGTATTGGTTAGTTTTAGCTTAAAAGGAAAAGAACTGGAAACAAGCAAAGAACTTTGGAAAACTTTTGAAAGGAACTTTGGACACAAGCAAATAAATGACCTTGCAACGGCACAAATCACATGAAGAACAGTTAACACAGGCATTCGATTAAAATAACATTTAGATATTTTAATCTAAATGTAAATGTGATCTTTTAAGTTTGATTTAATTTTTGACTCATGAAATCAGAAATCTTTGCCTAGTCACCACCGGGGACACATTTTAGACATGTCACCACCTAACAGCAGGTGTAAATGGGGCTTTAGTTGGTACGTGTGTTAACTGAGAATCCCTCCAGTCTTACCCAGCAGGGCCGACTGGCCGTCTCCCAGTGGGAAGCGCTGGTACCGTGGCACACTGAATGGAGGCAACAGGTGGAAACGCTTCTCCAGCAGGGGCTCCAGACGCGAGGCGGAGGGATCTGCGGGGTGGAACAGATTATAGACCTGCTGGCACGCTGGACGGAGATGAGCCACTGAAGGAAGGCAGGAAAATAAACTACGATGTTAAATCTGTCAAAAATTCAGAACGTTTATTGGTAACAGAACGCCCAAGGTAAATGTACCATCCAGAGAAGGGACGACAGTTTTTCTCAGAGCAAGAACCAGGCCCAGCGGTGAACCAAAGATGAAAAAGTCTGACACTTCAAAGTCAAACTTGCCCAAAGCTCCGCCACCCTCCAGCATCGTACTGCTGCTGGATCGACGCGAGCCCGGATCGTTCCGCAGAACACTGGAGTGCAAACTATAGACACAAAAAGACAGTACATGATTTGCAGCATTACATTACACAATAAAGAGGCCTGGAACACACAATTATCACAATACTAATGGAGCAATCACATGATCACTGTTTTTTTGTCGAACCCGAGACCAAACGGATGACGAGATCTGTTACAGGGTTCCAAATACTGTCTGACCAATGAATTTCCATGACTTACCTGGACAGAAAGGCCTGATGCTGTTTGATGGTGTCCAGCTCGTAGGTGGAGGAGTCGCTGCGTTTCCGTGGCAACTGTTTTTTGGGGTCATCCGGACCAGTGGAACGCGGAATGTCTATATTACTGCGGCTGAGGTGGCGGCTGCCCTCCAGAGTCAAACCCGAATTGGAACCCGAGCAACTGTTGATGATGATGCCTGGAGACAGTAGATCATTGTCCTGTGGAGACAGTCAATCAACTGTTAGTACTCATCATCACAACAACCAGTTAATTTAATAAATATAAAGGGGATGTTGTAAGGTTTTGTTTTTAACTATCCAACTTCTATAGCTATTCTCTTGGTAAGGTTTAGTTTCATTTACTTCATATATCAACTAAATCTATGAGCTATAATTTTTTTTTTATAAAAAAAAAAAAAAAAAAAAATATATATATATATATATATATATATATATATATATATATATATATATATATATATATATATATATATAGATTCAATTATTTAAAAAAACCTAGTAAACAAATTGGATTTACTTGATTAAAAACTTTTTCAAAAGAATAAACAGATTAAACATGAATAATATAATAAATATTAATAAATAAGAATAACAGTTTCTCACAGGTAGAAATATTACAGTTCAGTAAAATATTTTTAACGGACAGTGGATTCTGCCTACATTAACAATTCAGAGAATTGTCTTCTAATCTGGTTACAATGCACGTTGCGTGTTTACCTGCACACTTACAATACTGCCCCTGCGACTGCTGTTCTGACTCTCACACACTGTGATGTTACTGCTGCACAGAGCATCAAATCCCAAAATGCCTCCAACACAGTCCCCGATCAGACACACCTGCACACACACCGCACATTAATTCAAAACTAGATGCTCACATATAGATGCTGACTATATTTGCACAAAAACGTTGCTTTTGATCTATCTATAAATAAATGCTAAAAACAAAAACACTGACTTGGCCGCTAAAAGTTGCCCCCTCCAGGGACTTGATGAAGTCACCGTAAACCTGATTGGCTCGCACTATGACCGTTGCCACGGCGTCCTGGTACTGTGGAGCAGAGGTGGCTAATAGGGGCAGAGCGGCGAGAGGGATGTGATCCTGACTGTTGGACAGACAGCCCTCGTCATAGCTGTAGGGACTCAAACTGTGTCAAGGACAGAGAGAGCAGAGAGCATGCTGGGTCAATTTTACAAGCTGAAATAGCGCCTGAATTTAAAAATACATTTAAAAAAGCGCGTTAGGCGACTGGTTTAGGTGATAACTACAGTACCAGTGTTGGAAAGCATATGGTGTTTTTATTTTATTTATGTAGTGGTATTATTGCAAATAAATAACAGGCAACTTGGCGAATTAGACAGGGCTGTGCAATTAATTATAATTGATTTTCAATTTCAATTATGGCTTGCAATGGTTGTGAAAACAAAATCGATGTAAAACGATTATTGTGCCACATTTCATTTTGCAAAGATTCTCTCATTTCTTCTTGTATTTCTAATTTATTTTGTCTTTGTTTTTCAGTTCCAGTTGTTCAGAATCCATTGTAGAACAAGTTTTTGTTTATTAATTTTTTCAATGCAATAAATATCCGAAAGTTACAGTACTGTAGCAGTTTCCTGACAGTGTGTGTTTATACTCACTTTGACACCAGAGAGAAAGCCTCCGCACACACTGCTGGACACGGCACCAAGCGGATGGCAATCCGGCCCAGAGCAGCTGGATAGTGAACCCGCATCACTGCATCAAATGCGCCGCCGATGGTGTTGACATCACACTGCTTGCTGTTCTGGTCTCCACCACCCGTGTCCAGTATGTTTCCCCCATGCAGGACCAGGATGAGGACATGGATCTTGGAGGCTTGTGAGCCCTGCTGTGTAGAGCCGTCCTGAGGGACACACATGAACACATTTTTCTGCAGATGCGCAAGATTCAATTTAAATGTACCCGCGTGACAGCATGCTACTGGGAAAGATGATGACTAATACACATCACAATACAGAACACAACAGTCGAGTTCTGAATGTATGATCTCTTGCACAGAGAATTTGAAACATAGTTTTGTTGCATTTGTTTTATCTGTCAATATTTAAAGAAAAAGCATTATTTATATAACTTTAATATTTATGTATTTGTATACTTAAAACTATTATTTATTAACAACACACAAAATGCATACAAACTACATTGTACTGTCAACATTCACATGAACTCAACACTGGGAACATCGGGAAGGAAACTCCAACATTCTGTAATTGCTCATCCTGAAAATACAATCATTCACAGCAACATTACCATATGCAATTTATGGTACGCTATAAATGAAATGTTATACCAGTAAAGCGTTAAAGACAGTACTGTTGTTTTATTATACAAAAGACATGACACACAAACCCAGACTGATTGGATTTTATTATCTGCAGTGTCTTATGGGATATGTACCTTTACAGATCCCTCAGTACACTGCCTTGTACCTCTGTCCTTTTTCCTTTTTTTAATTTGCTTTAAATCAAAAGTTGTAATTAATCTTAAAGCTGGAGGATTTATTTCAAAGGTTTACACTATTTATTGAATGTTTAGAAATGCCTGCTGAAAAATTAAACTGTAATGCGATAATGCATCTAGAAACAAGGTTACTGCAGGGCGCAGGAACTGTTGCGCTCCATAAATGGAAACTGCATTCCAGTAACTGTTCTGGTAGAACCTTGCAAAACTGCATTTCTGCAATAATGACAAGATGCTGTTGCTGGGAGAGATAAGATAAGCTACTCAAACACTTTACGGCACGCATCTATCAGCAGTTCCACAAGACAGGGTGACAACTTCAACTCTTTGTGCTTTCTGATGGGGGCACTAAATGTCTAGCGGATCTAAACTGATGTTAAGATGGACGGCACTGTCACTCACAGCTGCGCGTCTGCGTGCTCTGCGCTTTTTCTTGCGGCCGGTGGAGTGTCGCAGGGGTCTGGGTCTCTGTGGACCGGAATTAAAGAGCATTGAGATGAATCCACAGTTTGTCAACCCTGAACGTGCTTTTTCCTGCAAAACCCTTCACATCATGAGAACTTGACCTGACGGCTGCCGACCTTTGACTGACAGTCTGTTGTTGCGTCTGTCAAAGGTCAAATGCAATAGTTCAGTGACAGCATGGAGCTGATGCTCACTGTTCTGTTGTTGCACAACGTAAGAATCCCCCAGAGACGTGTTCATTCTTTTTTAAAATTGTTTTTACGTCAGCGTAAATGCTGTGTGACTGTTCTCGACATGCTGAATTTTTCTTCTATTAACACAAGTGCAGAATAATGTGTCCGGTCTCTCCCATTGCTGTGGTTGCATTAATAATGTAGTGGTCCAGCAGAGCCCTGTTTCATTAACCCAACAATTTGAAATGTTAAGAAAAGGAAATGCACAAAAGTGCAACGTACCTCACCAAGGGGCTCCACACTGGCAGTTCCGGTAAACTCCACGCCGGATTCTTGATACAAGTCACCTAGAACAAAAAATGTGATGTTAAATTACTGCACATTTGCCAGAACTGAGACATTATGTCACAAACAGTCCAGAATGTAATAACTGTGCTGTAATTTTACACTTTTTCACACAAGCCCTAAAAACCAACAAGGCTCCTTTATAACTAATCCTATTAAAGACATGAAAATCTCCTGAATGGCAAAAATAATTCTTTCCAGAGGGCAGAGCTTATGTTATAAAACCTGCACCAGAAAAATGTTGCGCATCACCCACACCAGGGGCCAAAAATACCCCCTGCAGTGCGTCGGATGGATGCAGATAATGCCTGCATACCCTGTGCTTCCTCTGTGGTCTCGATTTTATCCATCAGATCGTTGGAGCTCCATTTGGTGATCTCCTTGGCAAAGATCTCCTCGTTGTCAGAGAAGTCCTCTGTACAATGAGGAAACAGCTCTTAGTAAATAACAGATCGTCAGAAGCAACTTCAAAACTGTGGATCAAACTTCAGCATTACGAAGATCTGAGCTGATCGTTACCGTGGGCGTCAAAAAACTCGTCATCGGTGCTGTCCTCTGAGTCTCTGGCAATGCTCTGCATGCGCCACTCTGAGATGCTGTGTCGCGAAGGACTTCCTGCATGCAACACACAAGAACAAAAAATGGATCATGACAGTCAGTTTATTCCTACAATGCAGCACGTTTTAATGTTCCCTTTAAATCATGTTTGGTAAAATTACATTCAAAAATCTGTACAATAATATCAACATTAAAATCGGTTACAAGAAAATTGTGGACTGGAATGTGTGGACTTGACTTGGACACACGGCATGTAAGACTCAACTTGCTGGACTGGAATTATTGGTCACGTGACCATGTGAACTCACCACCCCTCTTGGAGGAACGCGAGGACCTGGAGGAGGTGGACCACTGTTTGGTCAGCTCTCCTCGCGCCTGCAGAGTGTCTCCGGTGCTCCTCGTCGTGCTATCAGCTTCAATGGAGCTGATGGCCTCTTTAGCTTCCAGCTCTTTCTCGGGGCTGGCGACCGTGCCGTTGTTCTCCCCACCCTCTTCATTGCAGCTGTACTTCTGCGCCAGGGCCAGTTGCGTCTCCAGCTCCAGCTGCCGGATATCCTCCATGGTCAGACCGTACCACTCGTCCTGCCAGCACCAGGCCTGCCGATGAGCCCGTACCATCACCTTCCTAAGCCCTGATGGGAAAACAAGCTCAACTTCATTTTCACAACAACATACAAGAAAATACATTTGAGACAGTGGACTGACTGACAAACTCAATTACAAAAATGGATTACTGTGGACTGAAGGCCAGTAATAGGCTTAAATTTTATGATATGGAAATAAAACAGAATATATTGACTTCTAAAGCCGCTTTTTGTCTATTCGATATCTTTACTCTGTCACAGTAATATAACATGACAAGGTGTTCCTGTAGTTAAACTGGTAGAGCATTATGCTGGGTCATGGGATCAAGTCCCAGAAAACACACATACTGATAAAATGTATAACCTGAATGCACTGTAAGTCACTTTGAATAAAAGCCAAATGCATAAATGTAAATAATATCTCCTTCTTCTGGGGTGGGCAATCACTACCATTGCTAGCAACCAAAGACTGTGCAATTGCGTCATGAACCACAACAAAATTGTAATTTACAATCGAAAACATTTTGCCAATAGAAATCACGATGTTCATTCATGGCTCTGATTGCGAAACACTTTGGGCTGCGGGGAAGTTGGTGGTCATTTTCCCACACAATCGACGCGATTGATTAAGATATGTCACTGATGCAGTTAACCAATTCCTCAGATAATTGAGTTCGGTAATGAGAAGACGTGCAAAGAAAATTGTTTTCGCAGCGGCCCGAAAACAGTGAGGCGGAAAAGGACGTGATGTCAGCCAAAGAAGGTAAAGAGTTTTGTAAATGAGGAACAGCGTCAGACCGCTCGCAAATGATCGGAGAAAGAAGCCGATAAACGACCTGATATGAGAGTAATGAAAGAGATTGCGCGGCGAGCGAACGGCGCGTGGGGAGGAAATGAATTCTGGTGTGGAGGAGGCGGTGTTGATTTTGACTGGAGCTGGACTGCATCAATCTCTCTCTCATTAAGTGCAGGTTAATGTTTAAGAGGGTCTGTTCCCGACAGCACGCTTGACACCTGCTGCCCGCCCACGCTCAACGATAACACAACCTCCCGACACGCAGTTCACACACATGCACACATACAACAGATGGACAACTTACTAAAATAAAAAACAAATGTGCATATTGTAATATGCCTGTCTCAATGGTTTACAATAGCTCAATTATTTTAATACTTCATAAAGGTATGTACGGATGAGTTATGTCAAAGGTCAGAGAAACTGACATGCAAATGTTAGTTGGAACATGTGTTTCTTTTCCCAGAATGTAAAACAAGTATGTTGGTTATATAATTTTCAATTTTTAAATATATCTGAATAAAATTCAAATTGGTTTTACAAACGTAAAGCATTATCGTATCGAATAGCGCATTATTTAGCAAGTAGTCACATATCGAATTTTTCTTCAATATGCAGACAAAAATGTATCAGATGGCAGAATTTTGTTATAACATGGTTTAAATGTAAAACAGTTTACAGGTAAACCATGGAAACAATCTGATAAAATACAAATGCACATGAATGTCTGAATGTTTACACTTACCCACATCATGAATGAAGCGTTCGATCTTGGATTGCATGCCCCAGTAACGGAACTCCACTTTGCACAATTTATACGCACACATGACGGGCATATTTCCCGGATTGTTGTTGATTTCTGCTATCCAGTCATCAGTCAGGGGGCCCCGCTGGGTCTTCATCGACTTATAGAGTTTAGGGTCCTCCTCGACCAGATACTCGTGAGGAGCGATGAAATCTTTCACAATGTCGATGGGATCTGTGAAAGACATCTGCCTCCATTAGTGATCCCAGTTTCGGGGGAACAAGGCACGAATGGTGAACAGATTCATATGTAATCAATTAATGAACACTGAATCAATTTTCCTTTTAGAGATCTTCTAGAACCTTCTAAAAGTGCTAACATGAACTTTAAATTTTTTTCAATGCAGTAAAACCCGATTTATCTGTTTGTCTTGTGCATCATAAGGTCTCTTTTCCTTAGGGTTGAGAATCATCATTAATTAATAAAATACTGGAAGAGAATGATTTTCATAGGTCAACAAATCTATAAATAGACAATCTGCTCACATTACAATCTGCTGCTGTGAGAAAACACTACATTTCTGAATCCTTTCATATCTTTATAACTTAGCTCTTCAAAGACACAATTGTAAGGTACAGATCTGTTGTGTTATTGCAGTTTCCCACTTGCAGATTGCAATGTCAGCACACGGCCTGTAGATGTCTCTGTTGTACACTAATGGAGACACGGCTCCAGCCCGGAATAGAGTTATGTAACAGAATGCACAGGGCGCTTCCCGCTGCAGTGTTTGCGTCTGTCTACGTTCATCTAAGACAGCCTCCAGTACCTGTCCCAGAATGCAATGGGGTTCTCGTGCCACAGCACGTTACCCAGCAGCAGCTTAGTTCTATGTCAATGAAGCAGCACTCTGTCTGCATGTTAAACACAGGGACGTGACTCAAGAGCTCTTCCTGTTTGGATTGCCTGACAGTCAGAGTGCGCGAGGTTATATCAGAACAAACCGTGGAGCTTCCGAAGTGGGTCACGTGGTTAACACCATGCTAGCATGCCTCATATGAGATGCTGCGGTTTTGCATTTGAATTTAGGCGCTGGATCTACATAAAGATAGTTAAGCTGGACCAAACTTAAGGTGCATGATGACACAATTACAAATAGGATGATTCGCGCTAAACGTCGCTAAAGATCTTGTCAGTAACACACAGGAAGTGGGATTTCACAAACTGATGATATTTAATGGTTCTGATGAATCTATTCCATCTCGACACAGACTAGAGGCTCAGTGCTGATGTTAAACGCATCTCACTATAGAGCCTTTAAAAATGCACACAGTCCTTCAGTATCACCGACTCCAAATATTGCATCATGCAGCTTTTACACAGAATAAAAATGAAGATGGTGTAACCGACCTATGTCCCGTTGTCGTTTCTCAGCAGACGAGAGGTTGAAGACATCGTTCTGGGTCCCCGTGTCCGGTTTGTAGTATGTCTCGATATCGATGGAAAACTTTTCAACAAAAGGACACGTGTAGCTGCAGGACATTCATGTGAGAGATTAATGTTGACGTCATTTCATCATTTCAATCTCATGCATTATCGCAAAGACTCTTCACAGAGGTTCACAGAGGAGAGCGAGTCGGAAATAAGAGGATTCGTGTAAATTTCAGAGTCAAACAAGTTATTACACAATGATAAAAAAATACTTAAATGTTTCTTGGTATTTTGAATAATGTGCCCCAATGAATCGAGCACAATAATGCGCAATTTTGCATTAAGAAAATATGTTACATTTTGATTTCAAATACAGCTGCACAATATTGAAAAAAGGCGATATGCAACAATGTGCAAAGTAATGCTACATGTAATACTTTAATTGTGCAAAATCAATTTAAATTTGATACTTTACAAATATTTAAAATATTACATCAAAACTGAAAACAATATAATCAACAAATACTTTGCAATTATGCTGGATAATACCTTAAAATTATTCAGGTATTATAAAGCATGCCATCAAAATACATTTGAGATATTTTGATTATTTCGATACACTGTGCAGCCCTTATTTCAACGTATACTTCAGAAACCAGAGCAATAAAACCGAACTTGAATTGTAGAGTCTGATATGGGTATTTCAGAAGCGGACTCTTGAGAGAGCCAGCATGTGTTTTATCATCAGCAGCAGGACACTCACCGTGTGCGGGTGTACGGGTAGGCGTTCCACGACTCCTCCTCCACACGCAGAGCAGCTTTCGGTAAGATGGAACGGAACCAGCTGGGGATGTGCTGGCCGATGTGGTACACTTTGTGAGTGTACTGACCCGAACCGCCTGGCCCATCCGTGTATGGTCGGTTCTCCAGGATCTCCACTCCGCTGCCCTCACCTTCGCTCTCCTCACGACTCTTTTTCTGCAGGGAGGAAAAGGTGATTAAAACACAGTCAAATGCATTAAACAGACCTGACTATTATATTAAACTATACTATTGTACGAAAGCGAAACACATGAAATATTTAATAAGCTAATATTGAAAGGCAACCAACAGAATTCTGTAGAACTTCTGTGGGCAGATTCAATGGTACATTGATGATGCAAAACCAACTCTGAAGCTTACAGCCTCTCACAGCCAGGCTCACAGAAATCTGCCGAAAACGTCAGCAGAACTGGAAGGCGCCATGTCTGAAAGTACTCCATGTGCTCCGCCCCCTCTGTGTTACATGCTTTGTATAATTTAAATTGTATAATCTATTAAAGTTGCAGTATGTGATTTCTGAGAAGCGCTGCTGCTGCTGCTGCTATTTGAAACACTGTTGACACTGTTTTTGTTTCACACACACCCCCCTCCCTTTATTGCTCCACCCTAAAAATAACAAACACGTTGTGCAACTAAGACAATGGCCAACAGCTGGTGGACACACCCACTACTGCTGATTGGTTAAGAGTGTGTTATGGTGTCGTAGTGATTGGTCCGATCCCATTTGTTTTTTCTCCTATTTACACAGACAGGTCTCTGTGCAAACAATGTTTTCTTTCAACACACAGAACAGATACCATGCAAATATTCACAAAATGGTTTATTTGGGTGTTGATTTCAATTTTAAACATTGTTTCTAAGAAGTTTCTCGCTTACCGTACCTTTAAACTGTATAATGCTTTCCGCAACCAATAGGAGAGTAGTACTATCAGCTCCATTTAACACATTATACTACACTTAATCACACATTTTCCAAGAAATCAACGCAGTAAATGCGACCATCTTAAACAAATACGGTTCTGTTCATGTTAAAGACACACAGTTTAAGTGTGCACACTAAGCATCAATAAACTATTTTAAACAATAAGCAAAGCTTGTTGTGAATTATATACTGTAAAAATACGGTAGCCATGGCAAAGCTCCTGTGCTGTGAATGCCAGGTGAAGGGTCACTGTGGGACCCCAGGCGGCACACGCCACCACATCTGCCCTGCCTGGCTAGTTCAAATTATGACAGCTGGCAACATCCGGTGGCTGTCACCATGACAACATATGACATCATCAGGGGGTCATGCCTGGCTTTAAGATAAGATGGGCACACTTATGGCACTACAGAACCAGTATGGAAGAGACAGGGCCTGTAAACTTTGTCCTGGGCTGTGTGAATTCAACCAGCCCTTGTCATCGCAAAAAAACATGATAAATGGGCATCAATATCAAAGAAAAGATTTTACAGTAAGTTAAATGACAGGTTAAGTGTCAAGTATCAGTTTTAATAATGTACAATTGTATAATTCTTACGTGTCCTGTGTTTAAATCAAACGAACAGGGCAGCGCAGATGGTGACACAGATCCCATCGGCCGTGACTCTGCATTAGCGAGTTGATAGCTTGGAGATTAAAAGCAGACAATGTTACTTAAGACCTCCATTACGGTGAAGTTTGTGCCAGAGAGCCAACAGAAAGTTACACGGTTTTCCTCAGGCACTCTGAGTGCTCTCTTGAGATGTCAGCGCGGCTACTGAACACAGACACAGTTCAGATATGGAAGATATTACAGTAGTATTACCACAGATGTCGTAAGTATTTTTATGAGCAGACAGACACAGGAAATGAGTTAGATCTTCTGCTTCTTTATTAGTGGAGATCGTCAAACATACTGATCATATATATCATCGCAACTGAAGCCAAACAATGCTATGACCTGTGCTTCTACAGTAAACAACCAGATTAGACACAAACAAACAAACAAACAAACTTTTACGACAACTTTTGACAACACAGTTTAACATTCAAAGTCATTTATTGAAGCACGAACCTTGACGTAACGGTCGAACGTAATTGAAATATAAAACAAACACGTTTCACAGCTATGAAAACTCACACGACACTCATACGGGTTCCGGGTTTGACGCTCTCTAGGCCGAGACCGCAGACACCACCACAGACATAAGGAAACACGCAGCAGTGAGATTCGTAAATTGCGCACATGTGGAACGCCAGCCTGCTCGGCGAGTGCCAAACCGTCTCGCGGCCGAGACGCCTCACAAATGCTCTTGGCCTCTGGTTTCAGTGTTTTTTTAATACATCTTCAACAGCCAGATACGTGATGAGTAATACATTTTCATTTTAAAAGCAGAGGCCGGTGCCAGCAGGGGAATATTAGCTGTGTTTCCTTCAATGTAAGAGACAAGCGCGCTCTCTCTCTCTCGTTCTACCACTCAAACTGACAGAATGCACCATCGGGACATCAGTTTAACACACAATGTGTGTGTGTGTGTGTGTTATGCAGGGTTGTGTGCCAATTCAGGACGGAATTCAATCTGAATTCGATTTGAACTGAGATGCCAAGCATGACATAATTTGAATCTGAATTTAACAAAGAAGACCTGTTATATAAAATGACACTAAAGTGTGTTTTGTAGTAATACTTAATAATAACTTAGTAATATCTATTTTCAATACAAATCATATAAAACAAGGTTGCCTTCCAGAAACATTAGATGATTTTAATATTGTTTCAAAATGGCACCTACAAAAAAAGCAACATGGTAATTATTTTATGGCGCAATTAAAAATTTAAACTAGTTTTAAAATCTGCATTAATCATTCTGAGATTAATGAACTTAGCTTGGAGAAAAATGTCTAGTGAGTATAAAAAAGTAGTCTACATTTTAGGAAATAAATAGTGACTGTGTTGAACTTTTTGGAATTTTAATTCAATAAATTCCACTTCCTGTCACAATTAATTCAAATTTCAGTTCAACATCCTGTGAGGCATTACCAAATCAATTCAGAATCCACCAAGCCTTAATTCACATTCAGATTCTTGTGTGCAGGAACAGTTTGGCTTTCTACCAGCACCTCCGAGACGGACGTCACAGGTTTACAGAGCAGGACGGCGGCACAATCACAGACAAGTCTGTCAGGAAGTGCAGACAGACAGACAAATGGCAGACGGCAGAATGAAGGGGCGGCAGAGACTGTGCGCTGGGCCGCTGTATCTGTTTTTGCTCGTCATCTCGGTGTGAAACCTCCAGCATTTCATTATACTGCTGACAGATGACATCAGGTGCAGCACCCGCGACAATCAATGACTTACACACACTCACACGCGCACAAGCATACACTCACGCATATACTCATGCATACACTCACGCATACACAAATATATTAAGGAAAATTACTATGCTGACTGCACAGGAAAACTGGATTAAAAAGTATTAAAATTAATCTGTGTTATTGCTTCTGAAGCAATATGATAACTTTGTGTGATCAACACAAAACTGAAAAGTTTCAGATCACTTGACATTTAATGGTATACACGTCTTAGCCGTATGGACTATTTTTATGATGTTTATTGTAAATTTAAAAAGCAACAGGCTTAATAACAACACAAAAATGTTGCACAGAAAATACAGTCAAAACTGATTTGGAACCCTATGATAAAATATTTTATTTTTAGAACAATTTTTTTAAAATACTCAACCTGGTGCTACCAACTTAAAGAGACGCCTGATCAAATCAAAGTATTTCAAAATAAATTTATTTAGTGGAGTGTTGAAGTTTTTTTTAAACAAAGCAAAAGTTGTGCAGAGAGAAGACCTCCACTCAGTTTTTATGACCAAATATAAGCAAACTGAATACATTTTAGGGCAGGAAAGGACAGTGAGCACTGCAAGAATGATAATGAAGTTGAATTTCACCTTCAATATCATTCTTGCAGCGCTCACAGTTGCAACTGTTGAAATAATTATTTCAGCTGTCATTATTTCAACTGTTGAAATAATTCATGACTGACTGTCTTTGTTTTTAGGCATGGCTACTGTAACTAATGCAAGCCAACAGAAACTGGAAAACTGGAGCCAAAATGGCACTGCTCTGTCTGGCAGAAATCCATTGCACTCCATCTAATTACATATTTCACATGGATGACTTTAATTCAAATAAAAAATTAGGGTCCTAAAAGAAGGCCCTAAAAGAAGCATCCAAAGAGATTTTGTTGCTCTCCAGTTTAATTTCTGCCACCCGGGACTTACCCATAAAATATTCGGCTATTTTGCCAAAGCCGTGCTTGGCCATACCCTTAATTTAGCATCTCCATAAATGAACGAAACGCAAACGCTGCCCTATATGGACATGGAACGGCCCGGATCATGTGAGAGATTTAACCTCGGCACGACGCACCTTCGCTGCCCATCTGTGGATAACAGAAATCCGGGGAGTGTGGTTGCCCTGGCAACAGGCTTGCATCATCGTGACCTCTTCCTCCATCTCCCCTCTCGCACCGCGAACAAATGACTGCAGCGAGCGCCACGCGCCGGCTGATGTCACTGGTAACCATGGCAACCGGAGCTCAGCTGTGACGCTGCAGAGGAGGGGGTCTTACCGGAGGGGAAAGGAAGAGAAAACCGAGATCGGGTGATACAGACGTGTGATGCTGTTGTGACGGAGGCCGCATCAGACAGAAGCTCTAGAAATTTACATTCCTGCTGCAGGCTGGAATTTGGCCGGGTGGTATAGCTGAAAGCCATTTTCAAAACGTTTAATGGAAGTAAAACCAGTAAAACTCTCGTTTACAATGATCACGTCATGCTACAGTTTCTCATTAAACATAATAAGAAAAGGTTTTTTTATGATATGCACCAATGCACATTCTAATCAATTTTAACCAACTACTTTAATATATGAAAAACAGCACACAGGAGGTTGCGGTGATGCAAATGAATTCATTGAATCAGACAGTTTAACGTCACAGAAATGAATCAAACTAATCAACTGAAACCTTATTAAAACTGCTCATCCGCTGCTCCTATTACATAAGTCACAAAACAAGTTCTGCAATTTTAGCATAATGACTCCACCTTTAGCAAACTTAATGGCCAAGTAACAGGTGCATTAAAATCACTGAGGGTTTTCTCAATAATGCTTCATTCCATATCACCAGCAAAATCAATGCACACATTTGATGCATCACCCAGCCCGAGCTTGTACCAATCGATTAAAATCCACAATGTTTTAGTGTGCTTACACCACAGACACACACTAAGTGCACAGCTCCTCTTTGGTGCAGCGCGCACAAAACCGCCTCACACTGTTAAACGCGACACTGTTTTTTCTGTTTATTTTCCACCTGCACTGAACATCTGCTCCTGGATCCTGACCACATTTGTGGCTTGTAACATGAAGCTAATGAGGACGACTCTCGCTGTAATCAGGAAGAACCGGGACATGAGCGCACACGCGCTGGTTTAATCCTGCACTAGCAGGGTCATTCCGACAGCGCGCGAACGTGCCAAAACGCGTACGTGCCCTCTGTGCGCTCGTTAGACCAACTCTACGATGACACGTCAACAGATGGTGCTTATAAACAACAGGGCACAGAACGAAGGTATAAAAAAACGCAAATAATCAACAGAAAACTGATTTTAACAAACGCAGGGATGCGCACGCTCTCTTCAGGTGCAAGATCAGCACGCTAGTGTGCTGTTTGGCTGCGACGGTTGTCGAAATTCTGCATGGAGCTGAAGGATCCGACCATCAGTCATATGGACGTGGCTTCACACTTCTGATGACTCACACGTTCAGAAATCCGCTAATTAGGTTCTCGTTCCCAAAGGACTTCGAATGTTTTGTGCAAGTCAACATTGCTTAGGCCAGACTCTGATGTCCACTGACATAGCACAAGTGTTTAAATTTAGCAGGCCTGTTGCTATTGGACAGTTACGTCCTGGATGCCTACAGGGGGCAGTCCTTTAATACCCCACTGACAACAACACTGAGAGACAGCTGTGTTGACAGAATGCTAATTAACCTTATAAGATCATTCAGAGAAAGCCAGGCATGTGGGTGGAAACCGTTTGTCTTAACTCTGAATGGCTTAGTTAGATCAGTGCCCACAAACTCATCGTGAGCTTGAAAAGTCTCCCGGAACATGCTGGAATTGGGCTAGTTTGTGATCTTTAGTCCAAACCTCCACAAACAGACATACAGACCTCAAATCTGTGCAAGGCAGCATCTTGACCCAACTTAAGTGACTAACTGAAATGCTTAACATAGGCGGCAACTTACGTACAACACATTTGTTTTTATAAGTATATATTTTGATTTTCACATTTACTCAACTATTTTTTAATTAATATATAAGGCTGCTCGATCATGACAACAATTATAATCACGATTATTTTAGCTGATATTACGGCTGCGATTATTTAACATAATTACTCATTACTTATTTTGAAAACAACATGTATTGATCAAATTTCATATACAAAAAAAATTAAACTAAAAAACATAAAAACAAATATTTGTTGGATTTGTCAACTGAAATGTAAAATCTATTACGATCATTGTTCACAAGATTCTAGAGGTACATGCATCATTAATACCTCTAGAAAACACTCACAACAATCTACATTAGCATACTGCAGTTGTACGTATTGATTTCTGGCCGTTGCTGTTTGTCAGCGTTCTTCTGTCATCTTGTTGGTGGTTTAGGGCATCACAACAAGCGTAAGGTGCTTCCTGCCCCAGCGGCACCCGAAAACCTCTCCGACATCCTTTCTCAGGAGACCACGGGCCAGATTTACTGAAATATTTAGTGCGTGTGAAACTGTTGAGCTTACCAAAAATAGCAGCGGATTAACTGACGCAAAAGATGTGGCTCAGTCATCAACTTTGCTCCAGAAAATGCATATGCGGTGCTTTACATCTGAATGATTCAAGTGCGTGCGTAGGTTTCAGTGAATCTGACCCTGAGTACAGCACGTTTCAAAAAGGAAACGCCAAGAAAACTGATTGTGAGTCACGTCTTTTGTGCTACACGCTTCACTTCGATACAAATGAAAGTGCATACAAATGAAAATTCTGTCCTTATTTACTTTCACATCGTTTTTATTTTTCTGTGTAACACAAAAGGAGAACTCTTGAAGTATCTCCACAGGTCATTTCCATACAATGACAGCTCATGGTGACCTTGTATGGAAACAAACTAAATGGGTTACCATATCTGACAAATATGTCACTTTCACTTCACTTTCACTTAAATGAATACTCTTCAAAAATGGATTCAAAAATCCTCCATTTTACAGAAAACAGCAGCACACAGATTGCGCAGGTCTAATCGCGAGTAATTCTGGGTGTTTAATTATTACTATAACGTGATGCAAATGCATCACAAAAAATGGTCACCATGATTTGCCTAGATCAGAACAACATTAGTCCAAAAAAACCTAAACTCCAACCCAGACATAGTCCTAACTTAAATCCTAACTTAAACCCTAACTCTTAAAATCTGATTAATCAGAGTAATATGTTGATGAATGGTATGCAAGTCCCTAACCCAGTCCTACTGACCACTGACCCTAAAACTAATCCTACAATCTGATTGGTTGTACCAGGACCAACTTCAGTGTTGATACAGTATCTCATCCTATTTTGGGAAATCATGTTCATCCACAGACAACAATCACAAACCTGAATCATATAGAGCTGAGCGATGCGGTACTCCTCCACGCTCATGGGCATGGGGATGCGGTACTCTTTGATCAGCATGTTGGGCGTGGAGTGGGGCTGCTGCTGCTAATGCTCCACTGGGTCAGGGGGCAAATCCACCGGGACGGCCCTTAGCTTGAGTGCATCAGAGAGGAGAGGCCAGGCTCATTTCTCAAACCTGGAGAGAGGAGAGACAGGCAAACAGATCAGAACATGAACCAAATTTGCAATGTACAAAATTCACAAAAAAAACACTATATATCAATGCGAAAATACAGAGCAAGACATGTCGTAAACAATGTAATGCAGAGTGAAGTTTGCAGTGCAGCTGTTTACGGTTGCCAACTTTTCGTATTAATATAGTATTTAACTGTTGTAATGTCATTTTGTCTACTGTCATGTCAACTGATGTAATGTCAATATGTACCTCAAATTATTCAATGAGAATCTAAAGTCAAAAATCAGTTTGGCTTTACAATCTTAGCTTTACTGTTTTGAGTTGTTCTGTTTAGTTGAAGTGTTATAAACAAGCAGCTGTTTTTTACTGAGACAGACTCATTTATCTGTTATAAATAATCTTTTGGATGTGGGGGTGGTTCTGTACACAGGATTCGAGGGCTGTACACACACAACACATTATCGTTATATTGAACAGAACAAAATAGAAAATAGTTCTGAGACATATTTTTATTAAGTTGAACTTCTTACCATTAAACTCGTATTGGCATACATCACACCAGGAAGCTAACCCATAACTTTAATTGCCAATGACAAAAATACTAAATAAGCTGCATATTATTGTAAATACAAGCTCTGCATCATGATCTTTATATATAAAATAATTAATGTATGTTCTTAGACATCATTTTACTCAGATCCAGTTTTTACAACTCAAATTTCATTTACGCAGAACCAGAGTCACCTGTAACAACTGTAGCTCATTCTACAAATTTCTTCTATTTCTGCTGGTGGCTCAAAGCAGACATATTTGAGTCCGGCCTGCATGTTGGATCTTTACACAGGCTTAAAAAAATCAAGATGCATCGAGAATCATTCTGGAACTGCACTGTGACTCCCTAAATCTAAATCAAATCGAAACCTGTACTGTGATCTCGTGATCTGTACTATATCACAACAGAAAAACATCAGCTAGGCATTGTTATTTTTAAACACACACTGTAAATTAATGTTTGCAATGGGAATATTTCAAACTAGTTAAAAAAAAAAAACACTCACAAAACCCAAAACCAGGTGATAATCTGCAGACTTGTGCACGTGCTAGCCACTCCGTCATGGTGTTCTGAACTTTGTGTAGCGCAACCAACTCGCAAATAATAAATACAGTGATACTGTACAGCAGCAGAGGTGCAATGAAACCCAACTGTCCAAGAGCGACACCTATGCAAATGTTTTTCAGAAGAACAAACCAATGAGGCTTCAGCAAAGCTTTGGATGTCTTGGGAAACATTAATCCATGAAGGTGCACACAACATAACTATTGTAGAGTTTTGACACAGGCGCTATCACATGACACAGGGTGCTTAGTGTAAGAAGGATTATCCACGGACAACCTACACAATTCTTGCTCCAGAGATAAGACCGTCTGTGAGTGTGTGTCCGGTGTGGCAAGCTGGCATAAACACAGATACCCTGAGACTCATAAACAGACACCGTCAACTTCAACAAATCGCCCATCTCAGAGTTCTCAAGAGAGGTCATGTTAGATGCAACAGCTGCCGGCTAAAAACTGCATCCGCACCTAAAGAATAGCTTGCTATTTAGACTATAAAAAGCGTGCATGTCCTGGTTATGTCGCACAGAACACTTGTGCAGTACAAAGGTTTCTGATGTGATTGCCTCATCTTGTCCCCTGCGGTTAAAAGGACGCATTCAATGCAATTACAATAGATTGCGTGGGCCCTTGACGGAGACTCTATAAATAGTCGCAATAATCAAAAGGTCAAGAAGAAAAGGTGACAAACCAAACCGAGTGCTGCTCCATGCCACAATCACAAAATCTCCGAAAAATTCTGTCGTTTACTCGCCCTTCCTCACGTTGTTCCACAAAATAAAGAAAGTCATAGGGCTTTGGATTGACCTAAAGATGTGTAAACAAAGACAGGATTGCACCGATTGGGTGAATTGTTCTTTACTGCACTTTTAATAAACCTAGCTGCAATCTGAAGCATCACCTCTCTACCGCCATCTCTGTTTGAAACATACAACTGCAGGTTACTTTACGTACGTGAAATACAAATGAAGCCAAACTGACATCAAACCCGTCAACTCAAATTCTAAATCATTATTATAAACTTACCGCAGCTAATCAAGGTAAGAAGACCATTTTGATCACTGATCTGGTTTGAACTTGCTCAGTAACTTTTTGTTTATTTGTAACCAATAAAGTTTGCAGATTGCAGCTTTAAATCAAAAAAATCTTATTTTAAAAATGAAGAAAATTAAGTGTTGTGCTTCGCTTTACGCATATGAACATCAGACTGTGGCTTTGTCATTCTTGCACTGGAAAGGTGATGAAAGGTCACAGCTGGATCGGATTATCCGAGAGGAACATGCCTCTGATGGACACCGCTGGTGAATCACAGCTCACAGCATTTGGGCATATTGGACTTGAACTAGGTCAGAGACTCGATAATATCCAGAGTGCTCTGAGCTCACGGGCAGACCTAAAATATCAAACGAATACACAGATACACCAATATGAAGGCCTCAGAATTTAATGTAACTCCATCACCTGCCGCAGACAGACTGTGTGCAGAGTAAATACACAACACAATATAAATACTAACACTGCTTTGTTCTGTGGACATAAATCTAACCTTTATCAGCAAACACTGGGTATGAGCAAACTGACAATAAAACCTGTTCGTATGGATGCCACAGTCACTTAAATCCTATGTATCATGTGTTGTTTTTGCTACAGTCTAAGAGCGTCTCGCTGCAACCACTGTGGGATTCGTTGTAGGACGACGTGTTGTGAAACGCAGACAGATGACAAGCGTTCAATATCATTGCAAAACAATGAAATAATGTGCAAGAATGAGGCATGCTTTAAATGCAATTCTCTATAACGGCTTCAGGTTCGAATGGAAGGAGAGCTTTTTATAATTACATTCAGAAAGCTTCTAAAATTTGTCTTGTTGGCAAGTGTGTACGGTGTTTATAAGCACCCTGTTGCCTACCAAGACAGCTTTCCCAGGACAATATCTTCTCATTCACTATTGAACACAAACCGACCCACACACACTGAGTCAGTAACTCACACCATCGGCCAAAATCTTTTTAAAGCACATCACAAAATCAGAATGACTAAAGCATAACAAAATGGAGATATATATAATATAATATATATATTAAAAGGAGATAACATTTAAAAGCATGTTAATTAGCACACAGCATTACATTAAAAACAGAAAAGGTTACTGCTTGTTTTTGTCAAGTGTCCATTCTGTAATATAGCAGAATATAATGCAGATTACATGACAGCAGGAAAATCTGCTGAATTTAAACAAGATGGGTTTTTTTAAATTATTTTCACATTATGTTTGCTAAGCTTACACCCTGTATTTTACAGTTAAAAAATCTCAGTCCAGAAATGTTGACATCACTATTAACCATTTAATGCTTGAAACCAAGAATCCGATCTTTCTTTCCACTCAATCCTCCATCTTAACGTACCACGGCATGTATCGGGGGGTTCAATTGTGAGATACAGAAATTGTGTTTGGGTTCTTGAAATGAAGGATGACTGTATCTCAGCTGTGACATCACGATCAACACATCACAGATGAATTTGCATGTGAAAATACTGTGAGATGCACAAGCATTCCATGACAGCCTCGATCAAAACAAGACAACATGCACGTATGTTCCGTACCCCGAAGACACCTGTTTGCTAAACGTTTCAAAATCCGAGACCATAGAGCATGTTTGCACGAGACATTTTACCTGTTAGATGCCGCATATCACGTCCAAAAGATCCAGTCAATCAACAGAAAGCAGTCATTCCACATTTTAAACCCAAACAGAAGCTTTCCAGCATCCAACAGCATTGTACTTCTATTTTACCCCCTGCTGTAAATGACACGCAACGAAAATGTCATCAAACGCTGCCGGTCAAATAATCTACGAAACAAAAATGGAAAAAAACGTCTTTTTTTTAATCTCCCTCTCACTTGCAACCTTTTTCCTCTGCTGGTTCCTCTGTATCCACCTCTTATGGGGCTATAAAGCTCTGTTGCCATGGAAATGCAAAAGGCTGTAATGGGATTGGCTGAGGTTGGCGTGATGAAAGCGGCTCAAGGACGGCCCACTGACTGCTGTGCTCGTGAGCGGCCCCGCCCCCTCCTGTTTGCATTTGCTCATCCAGACTGACAGATAGCTGTTAGATTCAGTCTAAGAGGAGAGGCGCTGAATCTCTTCAGCTCAATACGAACACAGGTCTGTCAGCAAGCAGCACAACACCTCATGAGAAAAAACAGAACCGTAACAGGTACTGAAAATGACAGACATCACCACAGTAACTTACAAGTATATATACCAATTATTATTAGTGGAGCTGCTAAGTAAAGTGTCACGAATATTATTGCTCATAATTTATTCATTTAATAATTAATAATGTAATAAACCTCAAGTATTAAACTTCAGGGTGTAACTCCATTAATCATCTGTGATACAGGCATGAATGATGAAGCTAGCTGAGAAAAGGTGAGTCTCTGCTTCTGTCTGAGTTTAGACCATAATTGTCTTCTGACAGATGAAATAAAAACCCAACAGTGCGCCTACGACTTTCTCATGGGCGACATCACATACGTTTTCTGAAGGTAATGTAAAGATCTATCAGGGCACAACAAAAGCATGCAAATGAGCGAATTTACTCACAAATACAAAGATGCAGATTTACTAGTATATTGTTTCTTATTTTTTCATTTGTTGTATAAAACATAAGCAGATCTAAACAGTAGCAATCTGTCTGGGATGCATGAGAGAACATCATGTTCCACTCTTGAACCCAGCAGCTCCAGTTAACAACCACATTGCTTTACTTTACAATGACGAAAAGTAAACTTGCAAATACACAGTGTCGCAGGTTTAACACGGCTCACTGCATTATAAATCGTTAAAAATGACAATGTATTTTCATTAGCCCGTACCAGCATTTACCGCAGATATTTTACATGCTCTGTTTTGGTTTAAACAACATGAAGTCTGTTTGCTATGCAATGGAAAAGTTTATATAACATCTGACAATATTTCACTTCTATTCAAATTATCGTTGATAAATATTCGCTCGCTGTGGCGACATGGCAGTTCTCAGAATCCCATCGACCTCTGAGATTAATTCACTTAAATAGTGCTAATGTGAGGTCGGCCCGCGTGACATTTCATATGGCGCGGTCTTAAGCTCTTAAGGGACACTAAGAGCTCATTATTGATTTCAGTTGGCTCCGAGTCCTCTATGATTGGCCGTTTCTAAGCGGTGTACAATTACAACAGCGAATCAGGTTAGTTCGTCAGCACAGCAGTTCCAGACATCAGATTCCGTACAGAATGCACACAGCAGGAAAAAGAACGGACCTGACAAGACAAGAGCAAGTGATGACTTAGCCCAAGATCCGATTTCATCTGACACACAACAATGGAAAAACCTGGTTGTATATGCAAACCATATTTAAACTAAAGTATCGTTCCTCCATGAGTTAAAAAAATCGCTTCACTTAAAGCTGCAATCCGCAATTTTTTTTATTACAAACGAACAAAAATCAGTTTATATATAAATATTTATTATTTAATACATTTATAAAATGATCAATTATTTGTCATATTTACTTTAAATAATCATTTGAGTTGTCAGGTCTGATTTTCTGAGAGATGTCAGTTTGGCTTTATTTAACTTGTAAAGTACGTAAAGTAACCTGCAGTTTTATCCTTCAAACAAAAATGCCGATAGAGAGGTGAAGGCTACGGACTGCTACGGACTGCAGATTTAAATGATGCATGCCATTATTCATTAATAGTTATATTAATATTTAACTTTTAAATAAAGCAGTCTGTTTAACAGCATATTAGCATTTGCTGTGATATCAAAATTTGTATTTAGCATCAGTTGGGACAACAGCAAAAACCTTCTTCACCAGGCCCAAACCGCAGAAGTTTAACGTGTGTAAACAATTCAAAAACAGGAAGTATATTGGAGACTTTGGGTTTGTTTGACATTTTACATCCTTCTAGGTGGCGAGCCACTACCAGACCGGCTGCAGTCACCGAACGTCACTAATGCGTTCAGCGGGTTTCTGCTAACAGATCCGTCTGTTGAGTAAAGGCAATTTGTTGCATTTAATTGATCTCAAGTCCTGTGGTGGCTTTACGCAGCTGACAAAACGCAGACCCAGGAGTCTGACACTCATACCTGACCTGCGCTGCCCACGTCACAACACTGCTGCAACACAGAACTGCTAAATAATAAAAAACAATGCCTGAATTTCAGTGCAACGCTAGCACGTCACGCTCAACAGTCACGCAGGGCTTGGGTCTGATTGGTTTGCTTTGCTTAAGGCTTGTGGTGTAACAGAACAGACTAATGCAAGACTGCCAAAGAAGAGATTACATGAAAGTCGTTTGAATATTACGTCTCCTGGCTATTGTTTAAACAGTTCGCTGTATGAAAGTGGAGATGACAGAGAGGTTATTTGTTACATTGTGTTCCTGTAACTCAACTGGCAGAGCATTGCATTAGCAGCGCAAAGGTCCTGGGTTTGATTTCCAGAGACCAGACATACTGATGAACCTTAAATTTATACCTTTGCTTAAAAGCGTCTGCCAAATGCATAAATCTAATGTATCTGCACTAGCATCACTGACACAAGAATAAAACTATTATCTTGAGGATGTCAAAGGCTTTAAAATATGTTCTTAAAATAATTACTGGTATTTTCTAACTCAAGCATAACTACAAAGAACAAACCACTAACCCCGAGTATTAAGCTTCTGTGCATGTTCAGTACGCAACCACACACAGCCCTCAAATAACCACAAAGCTATGTGCACACAATAAAAACCCCAGAGAGCAACACTTTTGCGATGATGCAGTCAGAAATCACACATATTTCTCTCAAAATAATCTAAAAATCTAGTCTGATGTAAAGGTTCTAAACGAAACCTTTAAAAAACGTTAAAACTGAGGAACAAGTCACACTTTTAAGAAGCTGCTTTTGGCCTGCATATTGGCTGTTTGTTAATACTTATAACGCACATATTAATGCTTTATTCTGCATGTGCAAATTATATATCCCTTAATCTTACTCCACCACCCACACAAACAAAACAACTACCACTTTACTAAGCATTAACAAGCAGTAAATTAGGCGTTTATTGAGGCAAAATTTGCACTTGGTGGTAAATTTATGTTCCTTATACTAAAGTGTTCCCTTATGAGATAACGTGCAACACTGTTAAGAACTGGAACACTGATAATCCATTCTGAAATTTTCCATTCCAGTGATGGAAACACCCGGGTGATGTTCTTAATTTCCTACAAAGCTTTTTAAAGCCGCCATAAAAGTCCAGAAAAAACTTCGGAATAGGTGAAGCCTCCTTGCTCTCTGGCTCCAGATAAATTAGGAGGCAAATAAGTGCAGGAGAGACGTGAATAAATGGAGGAAGAGGGAAAAACAAACACACACTTGACGTGAGGGGCGGTTGATGAGAAAAGGCAGTTTATTTATAGAACAGCCCAGCTGATAGTGACTCTTCGCCGCTCTCCTCCGTTTCTTCAAATGATTGTAATAAATCACTCACCTCACGGGGATCTGAGCTCAGATAATCGCTCCCCTCACACTGAGCATCCACACCCAGCTATTAAAAAGCCTTTATAGAGGCCGGTTGTGGGAAAATGGAAGCTATTGAGGAAACAGCTTGGTTTTGGAGTCGGAGATGGTGTTGGCTGTGCGCATTACGGAGCTCTGGGTATAATACATGAGTTTCATAAGGTGGATACCTGATGCGACTGCTGATGTGCTGCTCAGTAATGGAGAGGAACAAATAACGTGGCCACAGAGGAAAACAGGACATGCAAAAGCACCACAACATACAAATGCGACCAAACGTAGAAGAGAAGTGAAGAAAATCTCACAAACTCAAGTCAAGTCGCAGCTGGGGATAAATATACTAGTGAGAACATGCAAATGCATTTTTGCACGCTCACGTCACATTTTTAACCTAAAGCACAAAACCGTGTTGATCAACGCACAGTCTCGGTCCTCACGCCTGTCATTTTACTTCGGCATTGTTTTGTGTTGCAAATGCCTGCTGAACAGTGAAATGCAAATTGAAACCTCACGATAAAATGCAAATAGTTGCGTGTGTGCCGGAAACAAACTTTGACAGAATGACAAAAGGGCCAATGGAGCACACAGGAAGTTGCGCGCACAGTGGTGAGCAAATTCCATTGATCGTGATGCCTTACAGGAAGTTCTCAGAGGAACCGTGCAGAACCACAGAAGACAAGCAGAACCACCCAAGCTACCAACACCAAAGCAACTGTTCTGGAGGGTCAAAGCTCACCTTCAGAACCAAAGACACCGGCAAGGTTCCTAGTTACATTAAACACCATAAATAGAAATACAGCAGTTGTGACACAAAAGAGTTTATAGAAGAGTACAACAGGATTGATTTTAATTACCGGAGGCTTGAGAAATCAATATTGTTGGCTAAATACTGCATAATGTGTTTGAAACTGATATTTTACAGTGAGGTGAAAAAACTCAAAACGAAAAAATGGTTGACAATGACTCTAACAACAACTATAATGCTGCATGTTTAAAGATGGCAGCTGTGGATAACTATATGGTGAAAACATAAACCCACAAAACCCAGAAACAAGGCTGACGCGTTTCAGTCTTTTGAAATTCCACATGCCTGGATGTGGATTTCTGCTTTCACCATATGTAGTTTTGCAACTGGCACCCTTTCCCAAGCTTGGATGTAAGCTCCTTCATCCAACTTAACACTCTCACATGAGAGTCGTGAGGAAACGGCGGATTATGAAACTAATCTAACGCCTTTCACAAACCTGATGGCCAATTGAAAAGTGTGCTAAAATCATTGCAATATCTTATTATTCCTCATATTGCTCAGTTTTATATTTCCAACAAAACCTCTTTGAATATATCGCAAATTCTGGACATCACTTCGTCTTGGCATCTACAGAGCCACATTTTCACAGTCCAACACAGCCTAAGTTCAATGTAGGCGTCGCCATTAATCAGTGGGCGTGGCTTCTGAGCACTACACGCGGCCCAATACCATTAGCGTTTGGACGGGCTCCAAGTGTAAAGATCGAAAAATATAGTTACTATTCGCAGCATTAATGACACACAGCTATGACACAAGCCCCAGTACTACCACCCCCCTCCCACCCCAAACCCATTTGTTACCAAGATTAAGCATCTATTAAGACCAACTGGCCATTTCCTGATTGCTTTCATTAATAATGCTGTTCTGCTCGGTGGAGAGAAGCTACTGGCCACACACAAACCAAAACCTGAAGTATTGGTGACGCAACAGACGCTGAAGCAAGTACTAACTAAAAGAGATGTCTTGTAAGCGTATTGGCTTTCACAGTCTATTACTGTAAGTGGGACACATAAACACTATTAAAATTTCAAAAGATCCGATGTTTGGCTATGTCACATGTGACATGGTTGCAAAAACATTTGGGGACGGCCCAACGCAACTTTTGCAAAATCGGAAGCAAACACTTAACGCGACAATATTAGGACGTTATCATTTTATACAAGCCACTGAAAGAAAATTTAGAACAGAGATGTTTCTCCTCTTGTCGACTGCAGGAGTCAACTGTTCCAGATCTGCCATGCTGACTAATAAGCAGAACAGGGAATAAAGACGTCAGTGGAGATGGTATGGGATTTTTGTAACTTTCTGTTATATAAAATATAACACCCGAGCATATGCCCACACAGCCCACACCAACACACTTCCTGCTACAGTAAACTTATAACCAAACACAATGGGTATATTTGGAAGCGAAGGTGGAACGTTCGCCAAGAAACTCCAGAAGGAAATAGAACCGAAACGCTTGGGACAGTTCAGTGATTGGATGACTCTCCACGACAACTTCAAGACTCAAGTAGATCCAGAGCGAGCTTCTCTAAACATGATACAAATGACACACACTTAATTTATTAATGGTCTCACCTGATAGATATACAGTGTCGGGGGTCGAGAGTCTCAGTTACATTCTTGACTCGCTCGAGGGAAAACTGTTTCACTGTACGCCAACGACTATCAACAATATTAGAAAATTTCAGATTTTAATGGGTCATTCCTGTTTCACAGTTCTTTATGACTATAAAACATGATTTACAAGAAACAGGTATTGTTTATACATTGATTAAAGAAAGGAAATAATTACCTTATTAACAATTTACCAAAATGTTAAAGCTGCAATCCCAAACTTTCGCCAGTCTATCGCCATCTCAGTTTGAAACATAAATTTGCAGGTTACTTTCCATACATTTTTGTACATATGCTGAAGTCAAATCAAGCAAAACTGACATTTCCTTCAAATTAGAAATCATAATTATAAATTGGCCGATGTGAATCTGGGAAAGGAGTTGAGCTCATCTGTTGTGTACTTCGTTCATTTTTTACCTGAGCTATAATTTTAATAAGTTACGGATTGCAGGTAAACATTATTTGGTATTGTCATAAAAATAAACAAATCAATAACTAATATGATTTGCAGTTTCACAATTTCTGAGTTTAACACAAATATCCGATGTATTAAGACACATTATGTACTGTATAGCCAAGATGACCCAGGTGCATTCTGAGGCGCAATGAAACTTCAGTAAGATCTCACAGTATTAACACACCAGACCACACACTTCCAGGACCATATAAACATGCAAATGTTTTGTAGCAGCTTTTCTGGCCACTGGCTCGCTCGTTCGCCTTGTTTGGAGGGAATGGATTTCAGTGTTTACTATGTGGCTATAAATAACAAGGTGCAACTGTGTAGTGTCACCCCGTCATTTTGCTTCCCTCTCTGCGGTGTCACCAGCCCGCTGCTGAAATTGCTGGGGTCATATCGGCATGCTGTCACGAGGCCGACCGTGGCCCGACTCTCCTCCTGCCAGAGCTGCGGCCATTAGCAGCCATTCTTTGGCCAGGGCGGGCGGGGCGAGTGAAAGCCAGTCAATACTGTGACTCATTCGTTCGACGACGGCTGCTTCATAACAGGATTCATTAGAGAACAAACCTAATCATTTTGGCCAGATAATTAGATACAGGGAAAGATTTTTTTCCGTTTTCACTGCGTTCGCAAAGAACATCGCAAAGTATGCAGCCTCGCTGCCTAAAATGTAGGTTGCTAAGGAAAAGGAGTGTCCTCCACAGGCGGGAGAAAAGAGGGTCTGGTGCAGAACAGAAGCTAAAATTATCGATTCCACGACAAGATAATTGTGATCCTGCAATTAAGACATGAAGAACGTCCCCATTATCACGACAAAACCAGAATTATAACAGGCTAATGCAGGACTGTGTTCAGTGTTTATTAATCAACACACCAGCCAAGACAGATTAAACAACACCAGATATTGAGGAGGTAACAAAATACCACCGAGGGTGGGTGGATTGGGGGCGATAGCTAGATGGATTGATGGATGGATGGATGGACAGACTGACAGATAGATAGATAGACAGAATGATTGATTGTATCACAGGACAAACTACATGTGTCTCTATGTAATTTTTTATAAGAGTTTTTTCATCTTAAACCATGTAAATAATCTCTGACTGTTTATTAACTTTAGTTATCCACTAGTCCAAAATAAACTCAACAACCTCAAATAAACTCTAACAATTATTACACGGCTACGCGCTCCAAACAAACCCCTGATAAAGTGAAATACATATGACCAGCCTATTAAAACAACCATATATGCAAAAATGGGCAAATCATTTAAAAAACGCTTCCCACAGCTTTTGCCTAATACGCATCCGTGACTTTACTAGTCACTTGTGATTATTGTCTATAATTGTACTCACGAAGAATCATTTCTATGTAATACAATATTTTAGAGCTGAGCATAACTAGAAAATGCATATTTAATATAAAATCTCCATGAATTTTGCAGGCTTTGCGATCATAGCTCCATATTTCCAGCTTGTCTATGACTGTGGAAATCCACCGCATAACACAAGTTATACCCTATATAGATGTTTATCTGTCTTTTGGATGAATGTCACTTGGACTTTCACTAATCTTCAACCAGATAAGTTAATCTCTCTGACAGCTGATTAACTTTTTGATGGACCAACAGTACACAAGTCACCCAGACAGGGTCACGAACCCACCACCCCAAAAACAGCCTCACAAACACATAAAAACAAGACATAACAAGACAATTATCACATCTTCAATGTTATTTAAGCATGCACGACATTGGAGTTCAACTACAATATCAAACGATGATAAGTGACGTGACTCCGCAACGATAACCCTCATTAACTATTTATGCTACCGAGAAGATTGGCCAATTTATGAATCTCATCTAATCTCGAAAACTGTAACAGCCTGAAGATAAGACAAATAATAACAACAATAATAATAACAATAATAATAATTACAGCATCTAAATAATACAATACCGCCGCTTTCCTCCACAACTGAATTCAGGCTTTAAAAACAACAACAACAGCAAGCAAATGAGATGCATGAACCTCACGAACGACTAGTTGAAATAAACCAACCTGTTTGACAGTCTTTTTTACGCGGTTTTACTAGTTTATTTCCCTCGTGACTAGTTACCTCACAGGTGACGGTTGGAAACGTCCAGCATTTAAAAATCGAATTCAAAACTCGGACACGTTCCGGCGCGGCGCGCACACACACATTTCGCGGGTGTTTCGCTCACCTCTGCCGCGGGAGTTTCGGCTCGAATCGGCTCTTCTCAGCACCGTCTTTTACTCCACGCACATCCCCGGCTTGGGTCGAGGCGTCGCCCGGTCGGTGCAACGCGATGTCCCCCCTCCGCTGTGTGTTATTAGCACGCCGCGGGCTATCGGTGGAGTTCAGCCGGCTAAATAAAACGGGAGAGGTTAGGCCGACGCTTTGATCCGGCGTGTAAAACAAAGCCCTCCGTTTTTAAAACAAAATGTACGGACTGTCACAAACAAGCACACGTCGAAGAGGAAGCGACCGAACTGGTTCAACCGCACTGCTGCTCGGCTGTCATCCAGATGGGCGCTCGCTGCTTGTGCATTGTTATTTTCAGCGCGCACGGCGGCGGGTTTTCCTGTAGCGTTATTTCCACGGCTGCTGATGGTGTTGATCCTTTAGCACGATAGCACCCCAGAAAACCGTACAGGTATGCCGATCCGTGCCTTTCTAATGCCCGCGGGCTCTGTGTGGAGCTATTTAAAGCGTGATCTCTTTCGCAAAACCTTGACCTAGCTATTCCGTGCGTGCGCGTCCTTTCCTCCTTTCTATCTTTACAGAAAGTGCGAGCAGCATCATTTCTGGTCTGATATTATTGGATGGTAAATTTGCCTCTCCCCTTCCTTTGGGGGGGTATTTTTCCGTTGCTTCAAGCGCCCCCCGGTGGTAACATGCCGTAATGCAATCATTCAATGGAAAGGCATACTGTACAATAAAAGCGGTAACGGTGGTTAAGGTTCAGAAAGTCCATAGCAACACTTTCAACGACCCTTGTCACATGCACTCAAACTTTATTTAATTGCTCAACCTTGCGTTCATTGAAAAGACTTTTTGCTGACAACAGCTGTCAGAAATAAAAACAATGAAAGAAGCTGTGTGAGTCTACCTAAAAATGAGCATTTTGTTATTCATTACTAACAGTGGCCACCAACCAGTGGCAACACTCCAAAAAACTCCATAAAAACAGTCTATAAAATCTTCATTTAAGATTTGGTGAAATCACTTGATAGCTTTTCTTATGAGGAAAAACTGAAATGTAGGTTATAGAGCTAAAAGAGTTAAATAAAGACTCACATTTCTGTTTTTTATGTTTCATGAAAGTAACAGCATACAGGTTTTGTCAGACAACATGGGTGTGTCGGAATTAATGACAGAATTAATATTTCTTGGTGAATAAGTTGCAGTTACCATCGACTAAAAATATTTACCTGGAACCTAGTTAATCACTTTGTACAAATACATCTGACATGTTCACAATAGGAGCTTCTTAGTTTGCACACATCTGCAGAAGTTTTATTTTTAGGTCCCTAAATACCTGATGAATGCACACTCATATGAGTGACACGAGGGAACAGAGAGAAGTCTTTTTTAAATGATTTATATCATAAAATGTCACCTTATGATATAAACAATACAGTGAACACACTAAACTATCAACCACTGCTCAGTATGTTTTAATTGTGAATATACTGCAACAGTAAATCAATTCCTTGAGTTACAGGGAACAAAATGAACCGTCGACAGCTAAAAATGGAAAAGCAGAGAAAAGCATACTTCTGCATGCATCAAAGTAAGCAGTACATCCTGCGTGTTGCATTTTAAAAATGTTAGAGGTCTGCCTGTGAAAGTTTTGTGTAAACTGCTGGTTTGTGTTCCTTTTCTGTGCATGAGATTGTTTTGAAGGCCATTCAACTGTTTTGTCATCAAACACGTTCTGTCGTCCTTTGCGGGCATATGGCACAAGCAATGTTGTTACATAACTAATAAACAACATGCCACGCATACTGAAAACAAAAGATGAAACCTGATACATAAGCACAGTGTGATGAAACAAGTGCCGTGTAAATCAGGAAAGTAAGAGCGCATTTAAACAGACTGCCACAGTTCTGCCCTGCAAGACATTTTTACATGTTTGCCATTAATTTAGATCAGCAGCAAAAATGAACATAAAAATCTATACATCATTCATCTGAATAATTCAAGCATATCATTTTCATATTTCCGTGACATTAAAAAAGTAAAACGCTTTTACAAATCTGAGTATTATTAAAATATACTTTATAGTACGTTCATTGTGTAATAAAACATACAAAATAGAGCCTACAGTAACAAAAGTAGAAATATTTACTGAACATGTACATCAGAGTCTGTACAGTGGAACGTTCATAATATTCATTATAACAATAATAATAATTCATATGGTCCGGGATACAGAAAGCCACTAAAAATAGAATCGTATTTCACGACAGTCCACAGTGGCTAAATATTGGCAGAAGAGCGCAAGATGTTGAATCGTTTCAGAGTCATGCGAATGAAACCAAGATCGCGGTTCACTTTTTCAAGACGGTTTTCTAGTGACACCTGGAGTCCAAAAAGAAACAGGAATATCAGCATCGATAACTGAAACATTGCAGTTATTCTGAAGTCATATTCATATCACACGACCCCAATATGGATCTGAATGAACACCAATTCATGTTCGCACCTCATCTAATCTGCTTTGCAAAGAGACTCGGGCCCCAGCTCCTGGAATCCGGCTCAGTGCTGCTTCGATCTGAGAAAATAAATGGAGAAAAAGGTCACGGAAGTTGACAGAATTGCTGAGGCCAGAGCTGATGCTTAAACAACAGGGTTTTGAATGAGCACTTCCCAGCGTGAATAGAAAGGGAAGCCTGTTCTTAAAATAGAGATGATTAACTGGCGGCCCTATAAAGGCAGCTTATGTAAGGCTGTGCAGTGCTGAGGTCACAGTGGAATCCAACACTGGCATTGATTCTGTGCTCACTCTGTTAAACTGCAGCACAGCCGGTGAGAGTCACATGCTGTGTCAACACTCGCGATTTAAAGTCACACGCTTTAATTCCTCAATGGACAAAACAACTATTAATACAGCACAAATATGAGTGGCATAGTAAAATCTACAAAGATGAGTTATTTTTTCATAAATTTTGGTGATTAATATATGATTAATATATAATATGCTATGGTGTCTGGGTGGTTGCTAACTGGCTCAATTTAACTGGTTCCCTAAGGTGCCTCAGGTCCCTCTTTCACCCGTTTCAGAGTTAGTCTAGCTGTTTGGAAGCCGTTTCATTCTAACAAAGTCTAGTCAGTCACAATTCAATTTCAATTAAATAAATTTTTTTAAATGAAAGTACTCTTTTTTCCTGATATATATTTTAAGAAGCAATCAAGTTCATGTCCAACAATATGTAATCATAATTATTTTTTAAGTGTATTTATTAAATAAGTACATATTTCGCAACATTTATCACAAAAAGACCCAGATCTATTTATAAAAACAGGAAATATCCCACAATCACCTGCTGCTTTTCTTGTGTGAGCTCATCAAAGAGACGTTCTGCGTCAGCCAATGACTGAACACGAGGCTGACAGGAGAGGGGCGTGTCATCGCTGCTGTCTTGTGTCTGCAGTGAACTGACTGCAGCTTCCTCTTCCTGCCAGCTGTGTCCGCCTGTGTGCTCATCAGACTCACTGCTGTCTGCAGCATCAGACTGAGGCTTCACTGAGGAGGAAATTCATTAACAGATACACATTTCCTGAAGGAAATACCAATGCTTACAAGACTGTGAAACAACAGAGTTTTAGGTAAAAGACAGTATCTGTATCCAAATATAGACTGTTATATACGTTATTAAAAATCTTCCACTGTAACTATTCATTAATTATAGAAAGATAGATAAATAGACAGATAGATAGATAGATAGATAGATAGATAGATAGACAGACAGATTCTTGAAGTAACTTTAAAATGTTTATAAATGTTATACATCATTTATCAAAAACGTTATTCTTGTTGTTAGTGGAATAATGTTACAGAATTACATTTTGAATAACATTCTTATAACCAAGCAATAACGTTAATACAATGCCTAAAAAAACCGAATGTTTTAATAAATGTTTTGATTAACAATTTTGTTTGGAAATGTTAGGGTAACATTCGTACAACCTACAATTGTTACAATTGGAACTTTACCTTCTGGTCTCTCGGGTGGCATAAACTGTAACCTTTTCCTGGGGCTTGGTTGGGATGGTTGAGATGAATTGGAGCCATTGCGATCACAAACTAAATCAAACCTTTAAATAAATGTATAACGAGAGACTGAAAGAGAACATCTGAAACATCAGAGGACGTTGATGAAATGTCTCAGAAAAGTTACCTGTTCTGCAGGTGTTCTTGAGAAGGAAGTGGGCGACCCAACGCAGTGGAGAAGTTCTCTGTTGGGCAGCGTTTAGGGCTGGACTTGGCTGATAGAGGCATGAGTAAGGTGTCTCTCTTTGCTAACGTAAAAAAAACGATCAATCAAAAGGACTTTTTAAATGGGAAAAATCACTGCAGCTACAATCACAAGCAGGTTAACAGTTGTTTAGGAGGTTAAACAATTAAAAAACAAAACACATCCAGTGTGAAAGGAGCAAGGGTCAGTATGGTCACTCACTGGGTGTGGAGACAGAAAGAGCTCTCTGTGCTCTGGGGGGAAGAGAGGAGGATCTGTGGTTGTCTGGAGAGAGACTCCTCTGAGCCCTCAACACAGCTCCACTCCTGTCCTGCACTGCCTCCCTGACAGACGTTTCCACAAAAGCCACAGTAGGTCTTCTTCTAGCCAGCCCTAAAGACAATCAGAAAACGAGAATGACTACAATCTAGTGCCAATACATTAGTTCAAAAACAGTCAGTGTCAGTAAATGAAACAATTCTGTGACGCACTGGTGGAATTGCAGCTGGACTTGGACAGAGCTTTACCCTCTGTGGCTTTGGTGTCCTCCATCTGGATCAGAGCCTTCATCATGGGTGTCAGAGGAACATCTCTCTTCTTCTGCTCATCAGAGTGAACCTGTGTCTGCTCTCTCTCTGGAGACAGCCGCCTAGAGACAGCGGTGAGCATGAGCTAAATTTCACCTTCTCACAGTGAAATGATCAAGTACAGAATTGAACTGAATGATTTTAATACTTCAAAAAGTTTTAGGTGGATGCAAATAACAGAGACTGAGAAAGAATGTGAAACATGTTGGTTATATAATTTTCAGTTATTAAATGTATTTTAATATCATTTAAACTGATTTCACACATTTAAAGCATTATTGTGTGGCATATCAAATTATTTAATCACATATTGCATTTTTGTGTGAATAATGTATAATGTAAAAGATATTTCTCTTTAATCACATTGGGTGTGATGTTGATTATGCGTGTGACAGTAATGAAATATGAACAGTACCCTCTGGCTGTTTGGTCTGGCGACCCTCTAGATGTCTGTTCACCTCTGAGACCAGCCGCGTTCCTCAGGTTGCAGTCGACATCTCGTGGCCTTTTGCTTGGTGAAAGCAGCAGATCGGGGTGATGGAACAAACTGAAACCACAAAGATCAAATATGTTAATAGTTTGGATGTGGAAGTAAGTGAGGAGGAGAAGGAAGGAGGACGGCTGTGTGAGGATGTTTTGTACCCTGCTCCAGACGGCTGAGAGTGACTGTGGAGCGACTGACGGGTTTTAGCCCGACTCTCATGCTGTAACTGTCGGACTTGAGATTCCAGCTTCGAGATGATCCTTCAAAACAATACAGACAAAAGAGATACAATCAATATTCCGACAGGTATTCCGAACGATCAGTATTCCAAACAAAATCAAGATCTTTTGCAAGGAAAAGCTAACCGTTTATACTGCTGTGTTTATGTTATGTGTAAATATGGCATTTGTACGTTATCCCTCACTTTTTGAAAATACAATGCTTAGTAGAGTAGTTTAATACACTAAAAAAAATTACTGCTAATAATTATTTATTATGTTAATAATTATTATTATATTCAAGCCTTTCAAGATTATTATGTAACTACCTTTTAAGATCACATATTTGTTCATTGGCATCAAAGAGCTTATTTTCAGTTGAGACCAACTTGTCCTGTTAAAAAAAGCAATGACATCATTTGTACTTTGTACGAATCATTTCAAAAAGACTCTAGATTTGTATAATTTCAGAAAGACTCTAGATTTGTATCATGATGGCAGATGAACCCGCAGTCACCTTTGTTCCCTCATGCTCTCTTCTCAAAGTGTCGTATTCGTGCAGCAGCTGCAGAAAACAGAAATACACATCATCACACAATAACAGAAGAGAGTAACAGGAGCTTCAGAGATGGTGTGACAGGCAGCTCACATCCTGCAGCATCTTGTGTTCTTTCATCATACACGCCTCCTTCTCGTCCACTTCCTTACAGGCCTTCTGGACAGCTTCTTCCAGCTGACGCAGGCGGTTCTTAAGTCGGCTGACAGTGGTGTCTTTCTCCTGGCTGCTGTGTTTGGCTTCCTCTAACCTCTGCTGCAGGGCCTGGACAGTAGCACTGGCCACGTCGTAACGTTCTGGCCATTCTGCCTAAAAATACAAACAAATACAAACTTCGTAATCACAAATCTTTGTAATCAGAAACGTTTGTTAAGGCCCTACTGTAAACTTTTGCAGCTTAAGTACAAAAGATTGACTGAATTTGTTTCTCATGATTTAATGTAAAGCATCAGTTTCAATGCATGAAAATAACATTTTGCTAACAAATATTTAGCATACATAAGAACGTACTAAAATACTAAACATTACTAAAATACTGTTTAAAAGGCATCCCAGAATGCACCTCAAGAAATCAGTTGTGAGAATGACCAGAGCTGTAATCTAAACAAAATAAAGAGTAATTTATAAAAACACTCAAAAGGACTAAATACACATTGATACAATCCATGTTAATGTGTTCAGTCACCATAAATTTCCTTTTTGAATTCCAGCTGTTTATTTTTGTTGCCCCTTTGAAATGTATAATTCTGTTTTCCACAATACATCCCCCTTCAATATAACAAATATAATTTTGCTGACTACAAGCACAATTTCCCTGGTCTCTTAAACATCAGCATCTTATATATTTCCTGTTGCAGGCAGAAGTGGTGACACACACCAGCTGTCTTTCTAAGAGCTGGTTTTTGATCTCCAGTTCTCGGATGCGTGTGCTGGCCTCTGTTAGCGCTCTCTCCAGGTGCTGACATCTGCCAAATGATGATCAAAGACACAATCAGTCAGAGTTCAGCAGAGTCTTCCCATGACACAATGTTTATCGTCAGAACACCAGACTCACTGTACTGATGTACACAAACCAGCCACGGCAAAAACATTCGTACTGCAGTGCATTTGAAACTGACATGTACAGACATACCACATTAGATCTGCCAGTTATTGATTTGTTTATTAGTTAGAGTTTATTAGTTAGTTTATTAGTTTATAAGTGAGATTCATTCATTGTAATGCCTGAAATGAGTCAGAAACATTATATTAATATTGGCTGATACTAAAAATCAATAATCAGATTTATATTATGACCAAAAGGGTTTCATGGAATGGACCTACAGTCCATTTAAGCTAAACATTTTATCAGAATGTGTGTTCCCTATACATTTAAGCTATACATTGTATCAATAGGTGTGTTCCCTATACATTTAGACTATACATTTAATAAGTATGTGTCAACCCCATGACTTTTGCGCTGATAATGCAATGCTCTACCAGCTGAGCTACAGGAACATCATATAATAACAAAACTGATTGTAATTAAATTCTCATTACTGTAACAGGAAAATAGAAAACAGGAAAAACTAATATTACCCTGTATAAATACAACAATTTTCAGGCCAGTGGTGATAATAAATTAATTAAACACTAAGTAATAGATAGATATTAATATAGTCACAGATGTTCTATGAATCGCTGCAGTGTATCTTGGTGATTTTAGTGTGTCAGGATCAGCAGGTCATGACCTCTCACCTCTCAAGTAACATCTTGTTGCTTTTCTCCATATCAGCAGGTAAATTCGCCAGGTCCAATTTATCTTTCAGAGCACTGATCTCTCCCTCGTAGTACGCTCTGAGATCGGCTATGTGTCGGGCGTGTTTCTCTCTGAGGTTCTGTCTCAACCTGGCGAGAGGAGACCAATCAAATGAGTTAGTGTGACACAACAGACTCTTGTACTGAAGAGAGAGAAATCAGAGCGAGAAAGCTTCTATAGGTGAAGTGATGGGTCATACAGAATTTCACTTTCACATTGTAATCTTCAAATACAGGCGTAATGAGAGGAAAAGAATTGCACTAATACTTATTTATTTTTCTAAAATAACTGTTCTGCTAATGTTACAAAAGACCATGCAGATAGGACGAATAAAAGATACAAACCACTAATATAACAATCTAACATGTCAATCCCAATCAATTCCTGATGTAGTCCTGTTCTTTATTGTTTCACAAAGAAATATTTCAGACTAATTATTTTCCAAATGCTGTTTCACACTGTTTTTATGAAGCTAAAGAGGCACAAAACAGATAATATATGAAACAGTTTTGGTCCTTAATTCTAAATGGTTGAGCCGCATTTAAAGATGAAAAACTCTATAAATGACCTCTTACATCAGTATTAGTGCATCACTGTGTTTTGTGTGTTGCTGTTACTGAAGAATATATTTATTTATTAATATTATTATGTGTTTGTTTCATCCGTTTATTTGATGAAATTCAGGTTTGTGTTGTGCCAACAGTGCCCCCTAGCTGTTCTAAATTCACTGTAAACCACAACTTCCTGTAGCTTATTGCCTTTTTGAAACATCTGCAGTGTTTAAGACAAAAACGCTAGAGGGTATTTACAGTGAGAGGACCACTGGATCTTCTAGTGAGGTTCTTCTCTCCAGCTTTTGACTGGTCGATCCAGGGCTGCTTCTGTTCGGTCTGCTTGTCTCCTGAGCGGATGGACCTCTGGGCTGCACGGTGACCGTGGCAGTGTGGCTGCCTTCGTCCTCGCTGTTGGCCAGGTTTGCTCTGAGTGCAGTCGGGGACAGAGACATCCGCTCGGGCAGCTGCTGCGCGGACAGACTGCTGGCATTTGAGATGCAGTCAGTATCGCTGCGACTGCGTGGGGCCATGGAGTCCGGGCTGATTGGCGCCCCGCTGCTTGGACAGACTCTGACCTGTGCAGATGGACTGCTGAAGTGGGACGGAGAGGTGAAGCCGGATGTGCGATCTGAGTGTTTCATGTGCACCGTGGAGTCCAGAGTCAACACCTGCAGGAGAGATCCACAGGTGAGGAAGGTCTCTTGACAGTTCACCGCTTAATTAATTCTTGTGTTAACTGGCTCAGCTCCGACCTGAGGGGAGGAGTTTGAGGAGTTGATTAAGGAGTCCCACTCATGCCCTTTGGGATCTCCTCTCTGTTTGCCATGGTAAATCTCACGCAGAGACACAGAGAGACGGTTATCATCTGGAGTCTGGCAGAAACAGCAAAAGAAAGCCATTTCAGAGGCAATTAAAGCTCCTACAACTTACATTTTAATAACAATTTCATCAGAATAAACATTTAAATAAAACATTTTGTCAGAATAAGAATTTTTAGATTAACATGCACCAATGAACTGTGCAAAATAAGAACAGGGGTATTTATTAAAAAGATAAATGAAAGTCAATTTTGATAGACTTTTCATTTTTATTCAACAATTTCATGTTGAATAAAACCTTTTCACTAACCAGTCAGAGGATATTTGTTAGATCTTACCTGTGGCAGGACGAAGCAACTGCTTTCTAAGTTGTCAGGTAGGGGGCGGTATAACTCACTCTCCTCCAGCTTCCAGTAAGAGAGGCCTGGGAAAAAAAAACAGTAGAAAAACACACTTCTTGCACATTAAACACGTTCTGAAAAAAACAACTTCATAACAAACAGAAAAACAAACTGGATTGATTCAAACAACAAAATTTATTTTTCAAATTTCTTTTTTTAAATGTAACACTACCCATCCGTGGGCTCATAAGATCAGTGTTGTCACTCTGAGTCTTGTTAACCAGACAGCAGAGCTTGATGCTTAGTGAAACATGTTACCTGAGGCTTCAGACACCAGGCTGTCACTTCTCCTTAGAGGCAACGAATTCACAGAGCTTGAACTGTGTCCACGCTGAATGTGCAGAGCCATAAGAGACAGATATGAGGTACATAAAGAAATCAGTTATTAATGGCCAAAAACACCTTTGTGAACATTTAAAACATTTAAAGCAATGCCAGCATCAGGGTGAGCTTACATTAGGCAAAATATGAGTGTGCTCTTTAGGAGATCCAGCTCCAGCTGAGCTTCTGTCTCTCTCCTCATGTGACGTCCTGTTTTTTGTGGTTCTGCTCTTTCTCTGTTTGTGTTTTTGCCGCTGGGCCCACGAGGTCAAAGGTTGACTAAAGACAGACAGCAATGTAAAGTAACAATGTCTCTGTATATGTCAATAAATGATAAAGTGGTATAACTGGTATCTATAAGTGGTATTTTTTATAAATATATTCCTGTGCTAAGCGCAGGACCATGAAATGTTTGTCCAATTATTGTATTCGGTCCGAATGCAATAATAGGATGTTCTACCTGCCTGTCAAACTATGTATGTGTTCATGTGTTGGAGGAGGCGTGGCTTTGGACATCACTGTGAAGGGAGGGCGGGATCTTATGCCTTCAAAACTAGCATGCTATTGCTAGCCTTTTCAAAATTGCCTACCCTACCTTTGAATTTCTCTAAAGTACAATCATACTGATATACCAAACAGTCATTACCTTATAATTGTTTGTTTATTAGCCAGTAGACTAGTCGCACTTGCTGCAGTCATCTGCAGCTTCTCACTGGCTGGGATGGTTCTGCCCAGCGGATTTGGGCCAAGTGGGCTTGTGTCAGGTACAGGGGACTGTACAAAACTACCATCCTGCTGATTTGGAGACCAAAGCGCCTCGTCTCTCCCTTCTGTCGAACTGGCCCGTCCCGGGTCCAAGCCGTGCTCCCAGGTGGAAAGAGTCCCATAGCCGCTGCTCAGCACCGTGACCATCCCCTCTTCAGAGTTCTCTTGAGGGTGTACGGTGAGCTGAGGGGGTGACAGAGGCCCCGGGGCCGAGGGGGGGAAAACGGTTTCCTTCACCTGCCCCTCCAGAAGCTTGGAGTTCTTATCGGCTTGCAGGGGTGGGTCCAGAGAGTGCATCTGTGAGCTGATTTGCCGGTTCTGTAACTGCACTAACGCCTTAATTTCATCCTGTATTAGCTGGAAAAAAGCGTTATAAATTAATTAAAAAAAAGAATCTTCATTTCACTCACATTAAGAACAGAAACATCCTCCACACAATCATGCAAATGAAGGTGGCCACTGACTCAGCTCCGTACACTGGCCAATGTATTGCAAGCGAGCAGCCCACATGTACATAATTAAAGCTGCAATACGTGTGATTGTGTTCAATCTTCAAATTCAGTGTGAAATTGTATAGCTAGTTGTGTCTGCATTCATGTACTTGTGTAAACATGTTTCCTCTTTAAACACGATGGAGTGTGAAGCACAGCGCTCAGCTACATGAACACAATAACTCAGTCCGGTCCCTGGAGAAACTCACCTGTATTTGGCACTGGTACTGCTCCTGTTGAGCAAGAATTTGCTCTTGATATTGCTTTTCCACCAGCTGAAAGAGATGCAGCCATCGGCCCTTTTTAAATAAAACAAAATATAACATAAAACAAAACTAAACTAAATGTCAAGATGTTGTCTGTATGTTGTTAGAGAACAAATTTAAATCTATGGATGATTAAAAATAGAACCCACCCTCAATAATTAGACTGTCTAGGTCAAAAGACTGAATGCATTATGGGATATGCTATGGTGCCTGTGTGAATCCATGAAACAGATTTGTATGATTTTATCTAAACATCCAGTCAGAAGTTTGGGGGGGTAGAATTCAGACAGTTGAGTAACAATGACTCAATTAACACCCCCCTCGAAATAATTAGGCTTGTCATCCCATAATGCATTTCATTATGTTGAAACTGTAGGCTGTCAATCCATCAAACCCTTTTATGACTAGCTGAGCATCCAGACTGCTCTGAGGGAGTTAGAATCCAGGTAGTTGGGTAAAATGACAACAGGCAATATCATCATATTATATTTTTAAATGGCTCTTTGGTCTTTATGGTGACACTTTTCTAAATGATCTCACTCATCAAGTTGGTGATCTTGGGGGCTCAGCTGTACAGTGATCTGTTCTCTCCTGTCAGCTGGGCTCCTAGGGGAGACCCCAGATGACGACCCAGAAACCTGGGCCACGAGGCTGTAAGAGGACAAACAGTGTGGTCTCAGCATCTGCGTACCTCACAATTCTTCCAGATTTCAGGGTCGGTCTCTCCACTGCTCTGAATCTCCTGCACCAAAGCTCGGAGGGTTTCTATGGAGCTGGGGTTGATGAAGGGCAAACTTCTCCCTGAGCTGAACTCCTCCTCGGTACGAAGACATAGATTCCTGCAGCATGTGACATGAAGAGAAAGAGCCATTTTAAGTCAAACTGCCCCTAAGGCTTGTTGTGTGCCACCAAAGAGGTAAGAAGTAACAAAAGCGCTTAAAGCCCATAAACATTTTTTGGAACAACATTTAAAAATAACCAGGAACATTTAAAAAAAAAAAAATTTTACTACCCGCCCTACCAAACAGCACATAACAAATTAGGACTGCGTAATATTAAAGAAAAATGCGATATGTGATAACTTGCTAAATAATGCGACATTCGATATGATAATCCTAAAAACATAACTTTTTGAAGTATTAAAATCATTTAGTCATTAAAAACCATTGCAATATACATATTGCGATATGCACATCTGCGATATTCAGATCATTTCACGCTACAAATATCACAGGACAAACAGCTACACACCTTATTTTGTTAGAAATGTTGCATGCTGGTGTGGCGGAGGCTCTATTTGCCCCCTCTGTTTCCTGTAGGAAGCCCTCCAGGGTCTGAACGGGGCAAGACGTGGGTCGCTCCTCTTCGGGAAGACCAGACACTGTGTCCTCAGAGGAGACGATGGACACCTCGCTCCCCTTCCCGTCATTGGCACTGATATGATCGTGGCTCAGAGCCACAGAGCTCGACACGTCTTCAGAGATACTGTCATCTGTGGACATGCTTAAACAGTCGTGTGCAGTGAGCAGGTGTGAGCGCTGGGGAAAATATGGAGAAAGGAAGAGAATATTGTTATATGTTACATACAGCACTCCTAAAATAAATGTTCCAGAACCCTCACGTTATCACGAATTAAGCTAGAAAACAGCTGTTTGACAGTGTGGCTGTTTTCATGTATTATAGCACAAATTGAACACTATATTGACCGATCAGCATCCAGAAACTCTCTGTTTTACCCTGTTCGGTTCTAATATGAACTTTACTTTCAGAAAAGCAAGAAATCACGTCTAAACCAAGACAAGTTGATGGTTTTGTGACGGTCTTCCATATAACTAGTCTAGTTGTAAAAAATGTCTTTATCTCTGTTTGACCTAAAATCAAAGTCATAAATAATGTCCCTGTTTTGATAAATGTACCACATGCATGTAAGATACAGTCTGAACTGCAACACTTGTTTGTGTTTTGGCTGAAACATCATTTGCCCAAGCCAACTTTAAGCTAATCTAAATGTCATATTCATTGTGGTAACGTTACATTAACGTTTACAGAATGCCCGTCTATGAAATGAGCAACATGACAGGCGTCAAACCAGGAATACGTCACCATCTTACCGGACCTTTACGTGTAATTGTTTTAATTGATTACACGAAGTTGCGTGTCGACATCTATCACGTCATTCATTTCAATGCGCCTGAACGGAGACCAACAACCAGACGTGAACTTAAACAAGCCCGGGCAGACAAAATGACCCGAACAAAGCAAGTCATCACATCGGGCGACATTGTCATCACATCTGGGGACCAGCAGACCCAGCTGAGACGGTGCACAGTTTAATAAAGACATTAAACGAGCGGGATAACCTCCATCATCACACAGTCAACGGGACTCGCTATGGCGCTTCCGGTTCGCTCGCGCATCACCTCTGCAGCCGCAGCGCCACAGACTCCATTCAAAGTCTCCGGCGCTGACCCCGTTACCATGGCGATAACTTTAACCCGCGTCACTTACTAGTTAGTGTGGATCATCTCTTCTTCACTCATTGTGACATCTGACATCGCTCTCTTTCTCTCTTCATCTGTCACTGTTTGTCGCTCAACCTACTAACCGTTCAACCACCCATCGACGACACACTGCGCCGCGCGTCGCCATTGGCTCAACGCCTCCCGGAGGCGAGAGCTGATTGGCCCGAGCGTAGATTCGATACGATTTCGGGCTCTCCGATTGGCCGGTTTGCACGATTCTGCGCATTTTTGAGAACACAACAGTGGTTCTGATTGGTCGTCTTTTAAGTCGGCCCGCCACAATGAGATGAACGTGTTGAATTGTATTCTTTGTTTTTATAAACTTATTTATATATTTGTATTTATTTATTATTATTATTTATTATTTTGATTAATTAAACTTGACATTGATTCATTATCATACAATATGCCGGTAACCCTTTGCAATGAGGTTTCGTTTGCTTACATTACAATACTCACAAAGCTCTTTAAAAGTCAAAGGTTTACCTTATCTGATAACATGAGGGAATCCATAATAAGTAACATAAATACAATATTTACAAAGTTTATGGTTACCACAACTGTTAACTTCACATCTGTCAACTGCTGTGAAGAAAGTTACAATGACTTGCAATGATATTCTTACATATCTGAATGTGATCCATAACCATATTAATAATAACAATATACAATAACTGAGTCTGAGTGGATTATGACTACCATAGTACATTTATGGAAGTGTTTTGGACAAAACGACAAACAAAAACATTTAATACACAATGAATGTCATATTTATTGACAGATATACAAAATTCCAAAGAGTGACCTTTTTGTCTTTACATGAAAATACATTTTATTACACAAGGTAATAAATACAAATAAAGATGAACATGATGGCAACACTATAATAATACTTTTCAGTATCTCCCCGATTAAAAGAAAAGTTCCCTATCCATTATTGTGACCAAGGAAAAAAACTTATCCTGAGACCTATTTCTAAAAGCACAAATCTAGTCTAAACCTGTAAAAGCCATGCAAGTTCCTAATGTGGGACCTTTAATCTGGTTGCATGCATTTGTTTATTTATTGTTAAAGATATTATGTGGTCAAAAAAAGATCAAGATAATAATATATAAAAAAACTCAAATGGCAACAGTTTCAGAAGTCAGCATTTATGAATCTGGAGATATATTCTCTCAGTCTTATCTTTTTCCCTCCAAACCCCAAATGAAAAATCAACTTGACATAAATGCTGCATTTTTTTGATTGTTTTATCCCCCTCAAAGGAAAGGCATGCATGATTCCCATGTGAAAGGGTTTAAGACAGTTTTATTTGCTGTATGAAAAGAAAAAAGAAATAAAGGGCTAGGATCTTGCGTTACGCTCTGTTTCTGCCAGGCATTCGCGAACAAGCCCTCTTGCGTGAATGATACCTTTAACACAAACCAAGAGTATAGTTCAGTTATTAAGACACAATATTAAACATAAGCGCCTTTAAAAAAACAATATTTAGAATCATATTTTGCATTTTTTAAAGCTGCAATCCATAACTTTCGCTTCTCTGCCGCCATCTCTGTTTGAAACAAAATTGCAGGTCACTTTACGTACTTTTCTTCACATATGTTGAAGTCAAATGAAGCCAAACTGACTTTTCCTGGGAAATCAGACCCGACAGCTCAAATTATTAATCTACCGTTGGGAATCAGAGTAAGGAGATCACGTTGAACACTGATTTTGTTATGTGCTTGGTCAATAACTAATTTTTGCTCGTTTTAACCCAAGAAAGTTTCGGATTGCAGCTTTAATAATGTACACAAACCTCTTTTGAGTCGTTCCATGGCACTTTTGCTCCCTGCGTATGTCGGCCGTATTTCCTTCCCAAGTTCTTCAATAATGGCAAGAAGTTCGGCATATTTACTCTGGGGTACTTGGTTACCATTTGGTCCCTAAACATTACGTACCAGAAACAAAAGATATGTGAATTATACGATATGATGCACAAACCCTATGTATAGACATTTTATTTATCTTCACATTTGGATGAAACTTTGTTTGGTAGAATGATTTCAGTGTTTGAAATCGACTGTACCAGCTGGAATCCCAATGATGGAGGTCCAAAGTCATTAAGAATTGGCTTGTATGACTGCACTGTTGCCATAGAAGATGGAGAGGGAATGTTTCCTGTTAAGAGTGACACAAAAAGACACATTAACCAGTTTATGAATTACAATTTACAACTGTTTTTTTTCATTAGACCATCCTCTGAAATACTCGACTGGTATTCTGCAGTGACATGTTTTAATATAATGAACATTCATGAAGACACGAATACGCTTTGTCCACTTACTCTGGACCTTACATAGGTGACATGCTTGGTCTTTCACCCAAAGCAACTCTGCATTTAAGCTAAACATCAGTTTGTGCAGCCAAAACCCGATGAAATAACACAAGTAAATGCATGCAGATACGCAACTAAGCAAAGTACGTTTTGCCCCGCTCGCTCCACCATGCAACCCCGCCGTCCACCACCAGGTGTCCTCAAAGAGCAACCGAAAAACAGCACGTCTGAATCCGATCAATCAACAACCCAAGAGACAATCATGGAGGGAACGGCACGGGCTTGATCTTAGCCGCTAAAAGGATTCATTTTTATCACAATCCGGAGGCCTCCGCACACACCGATCCGGCCGCGGCGCGACGCGGACCCTTCGGGAAGGACCCGAACAACTACCGCAAGCCGATATTTCGCCCGGCCGAACCGGGGAATGCATTTTTTTCACTAGTAATAATGGCGGATGTGAAGGATCTGACCCTGTAGCGATCAGACCGGACAAAAACTACACACGGCTGCTCCCCAGGTACTCCTCCTCACGCCAATCCTTTCACTCGATTAAAAACACTCAAGACGGAGACTTTTCCGCGCTTTTTCGCCATACCTTGGTTCCCCGAAGTTCCCGGAAGGTGTTGATGGGGATTGGGTTTGTAAGACATACCTGAAGAGATAATAAACGAGAGAAATAAAATTGTCCCTGAAATCGGCGGCGCGTCCGTCTGCCAGACACTTTTTGTTTACAGCGGAGCAGCACCGGCAAATATGGCCGCGTCACTCCTCATGACACCCACAATACTGTCCATCAACCATCACAAAGAGCCCAATGAACACAAACCGAGTGAATGCAGTAAATAAACAAACCCGAGACACCGGGAGCACGGAGAAATATATTTCTCAAAAATAAAAAGCGAGCCCTGTTCATTTTCTGGAGGGTTCTGGAAACGCTTTTTGATTTGATTTCCTTCCCTGCGAAATCACTTTTCTTCGGAGGGCATCGATCAAGATTTTTTTTTTTTTTTTATTTAGCTGTGAAGACTTGGAAGTCATATTCGGAGGATCTTTTTTTTTTTTTTAAGTTTTAATAACTATTAGAAGTTGGTGGACAATTTCGTGTAGATTTAAAGATGTTTGTGAACCAAGTTTTTTTTTTTTTAGTCTGTGAAATAAACTGAAGAAAGTGGTTTGTTGTGTGTTTTTTCCCCCCCCAATTTAATTTCCATTCACGGCAGAATGATGAAACTTTAGTTTCTGTATGACAGAAAACAAACCATTACTGCAACACTGCACACATCATCACAATTCAGACTGAAGTGCAATAAAGATCACAAGCTTTAATGTTCCGTGTGCGACCTTAACTAAATTGACAAAAAAAGAAACCAAGTTTTCATTAACATGATTATAATTCAATTACTTGCATAAAATAGTTTGTCATTTAGTAAGTTCTGCATTAAAATAGTATTTTAAATCAACCCAGCCTGTTTCAACCACACTGAAACAAGAAAAACTGCACATTTCAAACACCCCCCAAAGATTTCCTTTAACCATGAGGGGAAATAAAGACATTTTGAAAGAGAGATAATCCACAAGATTTATTGGTCATATGCAGGAGGTAGAGATCTTGCAGTCAAGATTCTTTGTACAACAGACTCATCAGTTGTGCAACTCGTGCAGGGATGAAAAGGACGTTGTGTTCAGAGTGCCGCAACATCTATCATTCAGCGAAACATTTCAGATATGCAACTATACATTGAGATACAATAGAGAGATCGAGTGTGTGTCGTCGAACTCCAACATTTACAGAAATAAAGAGATTATGGAGAAGAAACTACTAGGATGTCCTCATCCACCAATCCACAAATGTCTCGTGACAGTAAATGATTAAAACCAAAAAATAGAAAATGCATTCGAGCAGTTGATCAAAAGTTGATGTGGCCTTCTGTAGACACCACTGCAGTTTACAATTTGAAAAATGTTACGCAAATATCCTTATTTACGGATTACACTCACAATTTAAACATTGGAAAGCAGCAAAAACAATCAACTCTTGTAGACGCCGACCTGAGACGACATCTCGTTTCATAACTAAACAAAATTCAAAGGGTTGGTCAAACCATGCAATGCCTCAGTTTCTGAAAGTCTGAGTTAAACAGGTTAGGATTACCACCCCCTACTTTCCAGGAACTGTAGTAAGTGGTAAACAAGCAGTGTCATGCCCTAGACATGCTGGATTAGAAGACTAAAGAGAAATGGAGATGCAGAAAGTGTAAGGAAAACTGGATTGAGAGTAAAACCCTGAGCTTTCTCCTGTGCACATAGTGTAAGTGAATTTACAGCCCTCTTGTGAATTAAAGAGCCCAAGTGTGTCGTCAACGGAAAGCACTGGTGATGTCACAGCTTGGAGGTTGTTAAAAAGGGCGTGGCCTGATCAGATAGCTTCACGTTTTGCGACTCTTCAGTGCAGTCTCCTTGCGCTCAACGGCTCCGACACGCAGAGCTCTGATTCGCTAGTCCAGCAAGCTCCTTTGGCAATGAGTTCTCTTTGGACACGAACCCTGAAATGTTAAATACGACAAGCGGCATCTTTCTCGTGCCTCAGCAGAGGAGAGGAAGAGGAAGGGTGGCCGCTTGCCCTGGTGTGAGGGCTCACGCTATGTGTTGATGCTGTGGCTGATGCTCTGAGGATGCAGCTGCTGCCACATCTGCTGCTGTTGAACGGCCAGCTGCTGAGACTGATCAGATGACGACAGGATGTTGGTGAGGGGAGACACGCAATTGGCTGGAATGATCAGACCTGGCAGGAAGTACAAAACATATTAATGAAGTCACAATTAGACTTCTCTACATGACAGATAATAATCCTTGTGAGGCACAATAACATGAACGCTTTAAGGTAAAAACTAAACTCAGATTTGTTTTTGATTTAGAATACCTGCTGTTTGTTAACTTACCCACAATCCTCTGCCCATCCTCTGTTCTCAAGCGTACAATCTGCATCTTCACGTTGCTTCCACTGACCGAGGACAGCACGCCCTCCACTTTGGTCCACACACTGAGGACGGAACCACAGAGGACGTGATACGTCCGGCAGCGCAGTCCGATCTCACACTGCAGCCCAACTGAGGCCTTCTTGCAGTTTCCTCTCCTGCTCAAAGACAATCCATCAGTTCACTCAATCCAGACTTGCTCAATCAAGTGTGTGGAAAAACAGATCTTGAGACACGCAAACCAGAAGTGATACTATGAGGCTTTGTATCTATTTCTGTAATGGAAGAAAATCACCTACCAGTAGGCATGAGAGCAGACATTAGCTGAGGAGTTATACTGGTCAATCCAGTGCAGTTTAGCATCATCAGACAGAACCTGTATGAACCATTACCAACCACAGTGAGAGTCAATGAAGCAGCTGTAGAAACAACCCATCAAATACGCAACAGTAAATCCATCCCTGAAATACCTTTTTACTTCTCTTCTTAATGTCAGCATAACTCTCCAGTTTAACTTGTCTTCCTGTGTTGGGTCTGTACACCATGAAGAGTCTCTTTCTGGGATTGACTTCTTTTAACAGAACGGCGATTTTCTTGTTATTCCGCATCTTCAGATAAACCAGAGAAAAGTGTTCAGCTTGAGTTCGATAGTTTATCGATTCAGTCAAGAAGCCAGTGAAGATGAGAGCTCACCTGCACATAGAAACCATCATCTGGTCCATTCTGGTCGGCCCAGACATGGGAGGCGTCCTCCCATGACATGCCTCGCTCCACACTCACCTGAACACAAAGAATCAACATGTCTAAACCAATAATCAACTATACCAATACAGCACATATAATACGCTATAGATCAGTATGTATGAAGGATATACACACTGTATAGAGCTCCACGTGTCCTGAGGTGGAATATCCAGGTGTCAGGAATTTTTTGACATCCACTTTCTTCACTTTCTCATCTCCAGAGCCCAAATCTACAGCGAAACCAAATTAAATGACATCAAACATAATTAAGCCGTAAAAACGGCCAGAGGAAAGAAAGTGCGACAACATTTCAGTCACATTTAAAGCACCTTCATACCTAAAATTCCCATGTCGTATCTGCCGCTCTTTTTAGCATTCTGAATCACAGCATTGAGCGTGTCGGAGAAGTACTGAAAGAGAGCGTTCTGCTGCTGGACCTCCATACCAAGAATCCGGTTCAGGAACTTCCCAATGTTGTTGTAGTCTTTTAAAGACATCAACAGCACAGGCGTGATATGAAATCTTTCTCTAACTTCTTCTGAGGGCAAGAGCTTATCAGTTCTTCAATGTTAGAAGAGCTTTAAAATCCTCACCTTTGTCCAGGGAGAGAACTCCAGATCTATCCTCCACATTTATTAGCCCCACACCAATTAATCCATTGCGGATTTCTGCAACAATTAAGATTCCCCTCTTCGTTTAATCTGGCAGATACCATAGAATTACCATATACAGTTCTATAATTAGGTGACTGTACCTTTAAAAAAGTCCCCAACAAAGTCAGCAGGTGGAGATACTAATGGAGAATCCAAACTGACGATGGACTTCATGACTATTTCCAGAGCATTCCTGCCATACTGTAAAAAACATGTCAGAACACGATCTAACAGCTCAATTAAACATGAACAAGCTCTGTAAAAGCTCAACTGGAGCTTTAACAGAGCTCTTACTTTATCAAAAACTCTTACTTTGTTATCAAAGTTAAACCGGCTCAGGTCTCTCGTCTCTGTGGCTCTCCTGTCGCCATGAGTTAAAGCACCCTGTTTGAGAAAGATGGACAATGAAGCTACAAAGTTCAAATGAGCTTCGCTGGTCTGCTGCAGAAGCACGTCACGCATGAGTGACTCACCAGGCTCTCCAATCGTTTGGCAACAATAGAGGCAAATCTTTGTTCTCCGGCCAGCTCGGAGATGAGAAACACATACTCCGGTGCCGTGACCTGGTTTGATCTGTGTGTTCGACCTGTTTGCACAGGATCCAAAGAGTCACTCAACTGAAAACTGTAACCTTCCAAATCATGTATGTACAACATACAGCATATACAACAAAAACTACATCTATGTAAACCCACCGAACTGCTGAATAGCTCTGTCAGCACTCCACGGCAGCTCCAGGGTCATGTGAACCCTCCTCCTCTGGTTCTTCACTCTGCGGTCAGCCTGAAGAGAAATCCCAGAGCTGGCGGCCTCAGAGATGATGGCGATGTTCTGCAGAGGGGAACGCAGAGAAGTTCAGATGCTGATCTTAACATTATTAAACAGATGGAAGTCCAAGGAAAGCAGTGAACCTTTTCTCCATCCATAAACCTCTGTTTCTCCGTGAGGTTCAGGATTTCCACCGGAACGTCAAGCTCCGACCGAGATTCGTAGGAAATGCTGCCGTCGTCATTGCTGACGACCCGGCCCTTGCGTCCGGTCATCTGCATTGCATGAGATACATTTTTAAAAATGTTGCATTACTGAACAATTACATAGTTTTTATTAAATACACAATGTTGCAAAGGGTACGCATAATACAAACCACCCCCACAAACAGTAATCTCTAGTAATGACTAAAGCTGCGATATAAAAATGCAATATGCTGTAACATGCTAAATAATGCAATACAATAATGCTTAAAATTAAATTCAAATTATAATAAAATAGATTTAAAACTTCAAAAGGGTTCATGTTGTGTGTAACTTTCTAGAAAAAAAAAAGCATCACAACGTCTGAAAGTAAACAGGCAGGTTTCGTGGTGCAGTACATGAAAACAAATCAGTCAAATCATTGTGATATACGCATTCGCAACACTGCAATCATTTCAATGTTGCTGCTTTAGTAACATCTCACCTCTGCGACATTATCAGGGCCTCCGAGCTCATCGATAAGCTCATCCAGCGTGTTGGGTGGCAGATCTTCAGCCAGCTGCTCCAGCTGCTCCAGCAGCTCTCTCTTCATCTTCTGAGCGTCCTCAACAGCATCCTGACTGGTCACACAGCTGCTCTCCTCTGCCTCACTTTTGACTGTGGCAGAGTGATAAACCATATTAATGAAAGTGAAAGTGAGGGCACTTCAGTTACTACCTGCCAGGAATGGAATCGAACCAGCAACTTTCTGAAGCCCGACTCATTTACCAGTAGGCCACAACTGCCCCCAGTTTGTGGCCTACTGGTTTTCCACTGGTTTCTATGTCCACTGGTTTTCAAATGACTGCTTTAAAAAAACCATTTAAACTGAATTTTAATCTCTAAAGTTGCCAGTTTAAAGTTACAAAAGTTACAAAGTGACTTACTGACAGGAACCGTGTTGTTTGAAGTTTTGGTAGTGGGGGCTGTAAAAGTGGGTCTGGTTGTTCCAAGCCCGGATGCTAACAAGGCACTTTGAATAGAGTCGGGATCAATGCTCCTCTTCTTCTTCTTCTTCTTGTTCTTCTTCTCTTTGCTCTTTTTAGAGTCTTTTCTGATGAGCCACGGATCTGTCAGGTTTCAGATCACATTTTGAGTATTTTTTATTATTTTGACATGAGCACATGCAGTGTTATACAATAATGAGAGTGAGTGTTTATAAACTCACCATCTTCCTCATCCTCACTGGAATCATCTTTGAAGGGGTTGAAGTCATCTTCATCCTCATCCTCTCCTGAGCTGACTGATTTAAAGCTGTCTTCACTTTCTGAGTCTTTGTCCGAGTCGTCAGAGTTGCTCTCGTCTGAGCTGGTACCAGACAGACCGCCGGATCTACGGGCTTTCTTCACTTCCTTTTTTGTTTCTGTACCTGTAAAACCACAGGAACCACCAACGATCAAAGTTAAACTGTCACCATTATTTTCAGTTCAAGTACATCAGCAAAAGCCCAAGATTAGTGTACTTCCTCAAACATCCACAAAAGTTCAAGACTGACATCATTGCAAAATATAAGGAAGCATCTCGCAACTTCTAAAGAGGTTTCCATGTTTTGCTAATATAGGTTACAGTGAATATAAAAATGGCCTTTAGTCATGACTATATTCACAATAAACCGCAATTTTAGTTTATTGATGCACCTTTCCGCTTCTTTCCTTTCTGTTCACTCTTGGTTTCTGAAGGTGAAGGTGTTTTCTTTGCAGACAGGTCAATCCCCAGCAAACTGAAGAGCTTCTGTCTGTCTGGAGCAGGAAAATGCTTCTCCACCAGGGACTGCAGGACACCCCTTTAACATCACATCACACACAGACAGATAGCAGTTCAGCATCTGTAAGTACATCTGTCTTCTGCTAATGACTGAAAACGGAAGGTCATATAAACTGTGTATGAAGCAGCTGTTAACACCTGTTAACAGGCAGACGCATGCCACTCACTTTGCAGTGGAGACGAAGTCATTAAGCTCGCCTCCGCCCTCTTCCAATGCTTCAAGGGTTCGAGCTTCGCCGGTTGATTGAAGACCAATCACCACACACTGCAAAGAAGGTCAGAGGTTATCTCAACCAATTACTGCAAATCCCTCTCTCTCAGAGAGCTTTATAGTAAAAGATAATCCGATCTAACCTTTCCATTTTTAACTTCCTCACGGGCCAGCTGCACCACTCTGCGAACTTTGGAGGCGATGCACAGGTACTTAAAGAACCTCTGGTGGGCAGACCAGAACTGGCCCCACATGGACTTTTTCATCCTCTGTTCTGCGTCCATCAGGTTAGCGGCTTGCTGGAACTTTTCCCTGGCACTCACCCACTGCAAGATCACAAGTTAATGACTTTACGATCAGCATTTTTCAAGTATTTTGCGAGTGAAACAGATGCCAATGGATGGCTCCATATAGATCTGGCACTGTTGATAATTTTACATGTCTCAGTTACTCCATGCTATATAAGGTGATACACAGCCAAACAAATACAACTTCTCACTTAATTTACTATCTAAGATGATGCTAATGTAATAAGCTAGCTTCAGCAGCTTTAAAAGGCAAAGACGGTGTTACGCACCAAGCGGACTGATTTGTTGTACATTTTGATGTAGTCTCGTGTCAAAGGAACTTCTTCGATCTTAAACGTCACGCCTGTGAAGCTCAGTTGTCGGGCAATGTACATTCCTCTCAGCTTCATATCCATGGCAACAATCTCCATGGCACCAACACCTCTAAAATAAATCAAACACCACAGGGTTGTATTGACTATTCAGAGGACGCATGCCAATATTAAAAAGCAAGGTCATGGACGAATAACGTGGGGGATGAACTCTGACAATCTGCTATGTCGCAAACTCTTTCTGCAAATAACCTCACCTTCTCTCCACGGCTTGGATAAAATTAGTGAATTCTTTAAATGGAGTTCCTTCACCCCAGATGCCAAGTCGATTCATGTAGGCCATGTTCCGGGGTTCAGATGCTCCTACGCACAACAGAATTCCACCAAGAGTTACAGAAAAGCTAAATAAATAAATCCACAGACAAAAGAAACAAATGCAGCCATTCCGACATGAGTGTTTATAAACAAACAGCATGATTGAAAGACAACAAAGCAACATAAAACAAACATCTAACACACCTGTAGCACTGGCATACACAACACGGGCTTTTGGCAGCTTGTTCTGCAGCTCCAGAACTGCCAGCCCAGTCTTTGTGGGCTTGGATGACCCAATAGGACAAACATTTTTGGCTTTGTGACATTCATCAAAGACAATCTGAAACACTCAGTCAAGGAAATCAGTCACCATGGTTACAGCAGAGCTTTGAGAAAGGCAGTGTGAAACTCTGCTGTTCAGTCAATATAAGGCTGGAGAAAAGAGAGAAGATTGTATGAAGATATTTTCCAGCTTTCTGCTTGATGTATTTTGATATCTGCTCCAGTTGTTCCAGCATATGAATAGATTCAAAAAGCAGAAATGTTTGACAAGTAGTTAGAATTAGGCTACAGTACAAATCTAGTTTTCACTGAATTAACACATTCAAAAGTTATATGCACCAAAGTAAAATATACGATAGTGTTTTGGTCAAAATATACATAGATATTACTATACAAACATTTATGTTTACATCAAAACATCAGCTTTAACACGGTTGTACTCAAGTCACATGATGGTGAAACTAAGTCTAATAACACTGAAACTTTCACAATCATTACGATAGTCACATTGTTGCCATATAATCTCCAGCTAATTCATCATCGCCATTACATTTTTATTATTTTCATCACATTATTATATAATATATTATAAACCGTATATATGACAACATTGTCCACAGATTTTTATTTGACGTTACTATAAAATCTCAGCCAGTGAAAGGATACAGCACCATCAAAGTCATCTCCACACCAGTGCAGTAGCTGTTTAAATCTCGTCTTGTACTTTCCTCCAGACTGGCTCTCTCCAATGAGGGACGAGTATGTAGCAAAGATCACACCTTTCTTCACACTTCCATTGTGTTTTGAGGAGATCTTTCCATATTTGAACTGAAAAAGGAGGAAGCTGATGAACTTACGACTGAAAACAGACACGAACGTGCTTTTTTTGAATAAGCAGCGAGTACCTTGTTTAACGAATGAACCTGAATGTTCTTCGCACCGATGTCTCTCAAATCTCTCTCGGCATCATATTTCAAGTCGTTTGAGACACTAAACCTGCAGAAACCAGGGAGAGGGGAATGCATAAGTCATGATAAAAATAGCATACGCAAAAATGCTGCTGGAAAAACACAAATTACCAGAGCGATCTTTTCCTGCCGAGAAGATAGTTTTCATATATGATGCCAGCGATGGTTCTGCCCTTTCCAACACCAGCTCCATCTCCGATCAGATACGATGCTCTGTCCCCATTTGGTAGGAATGTCTCATGTTGCTGTATGAAAACATGGAGAGAACTTGAAATGACTTTGTTTACGGTGTGACGTTTAACATCTAAAAACTTGGGTAATTTTTGCTGTGCGTTTGCGTAATAATAGACAAATAATATTAGTTAATTGTTATAGTGACATTCATTTAACAAGTTACAGAGCTGAAAAGGTATTGCATAACAGTAATGACACATTCGTAACTGTAAGACTGCATGTTCCTGTAGCTCAACTGGTGGAGCATTGTGTTAGCAACACAACAGTTGTGGGTTCGACTCCCAGGAAATACACTTACTGCTCAAATGTACAGCTTAAATGCACTATAAGTCACTTTGGATACAAGTGTCTGCCAAATTCAGAAATGGAAATGTAATTAAAGAGCTAATGAATGTCAGTGCCATTTAAATGTTGACTTGAAACGCAAACCTGGGCAGCGTATGTGATGGCCTCCAGCTGCAGGGCAGATAACCAGCCTCTGTCAATGCTCTCCTCTGGTATGGAGAGTCTGTACCAAACATTTGGTGGGTTGACGCTGGAGAGAGAGCTGGTCTCCACCACAGGATCAGGGTGTCGCAGGCCAATCCTCACTGAGAAACCACAATGACTTCAGCAAACGTTCCAGGAATGAAGTTGAAGTACAGCACAACATCTCAACACACATGCACTTAAAATGACTGCTGAGCAGATTCAAACAATGAAAGCATCAACTTCCTCAGGTGTTCTTATGTGATTACACATACGTTTCATGGGCATGTATTCAGCATATGTCTCTGCGTGACCCAGCTCCTCCTCTTCTTCCTCCTCTGGTTCATCTTCCTCCTTCATTCCTGATAATCTCTGAAATCAAACATCGTGGATTAAAGGTGAAGTGTGTCATTTCAGTGCCATAAGTGTGAACAAAATAAAGAACTCCTTAAACAGGTTTCATTGGACGGAAAATCACATGATTGGTTAAGACAAAGTCGTGTTTGGCAGGTTGGGATATTCATACAGAGCCATGTTTTGATAGAGACACACAGCTAAAGCATTTACAGATTTCTGGAGAATTTGGCTTACTTATAACCCATGCGTATAATAATGTGATGAGGATTTGAAACGCACACTTTACTAAAACCTCACCATATTTTTTTAGAAAATAATTGCAGACTTACGTTCACCGGTGAGAAGCTCCGCATTTTCATGTCATCGTTGACCCAAATTCTAGCAACATCTTTACCAGGTGCCTCTTTTTTCAATCCATTGTTTAATTCCGCTAAAAAACAAAGATAAGAAACAGTGAGAAATTATGAATTGCTACCATTTGGACAAACACACAGCAGAATCTCAGTAACGGTACGCCCCCACAACCTGCACCTGTGAAAACAGCAGACTCAAGTGCTCATAAACTCCAGTTAAAACCCTACCCATACCTGATCTGTTCATCATGTGTGTGGACACCAGAATAAACTCTGAAAGGAAGAGCAGTGACATTAAACAAAAAACAACTACACTACAACAACTTCAAACATAGTAACCCAAGCAAATTAGAAGAAAACTGAGGAATCTGACGAAACAGGTTACAAACGTGCCCGGGTCATATTTTACACCGAACGCCAGAGGAAACCAGCAAGAAATTACATTAAGAAAAAAAGTGATTTTTTTTGCCATGTGAAATTTGCAAGGAAATGCTACCCATGCATGTTTTCACCTAATTATTGTGGCAGGTAAAAAAATAATATATCTTTTATAAATATATATATATATATATTATAAATAACTAAAATGTAAAGAACTATAACACAGATACAGTTCTCTAAAAATTCTTAAAACAGAATCGGCCTAAACACAGGTCTTCTAAATCCTTAAACAGTTAAACACAGCTTTCATGCCCCACATGTGATGCTTCAAATGCATGCGGGCTTCTTGTTTTCACAGCTGGAGGAGGTGCTTAAAATCTGTCCCTCTGTGACAGATCTGATAACTGCCACAAAGCCGACAGCTGCATCGACAGACCCTTACAAGCAAAAAGACCATTTACGATAGCTTGAGGTCCAACACGGCAGCCAGCACTCACTTGTGCCTGTTGCCGTAGCAACGGGCTGAGCTATGTCAGGTGGGGGCTTCAACTTCATAAGCTCTCCGAGGCTGCTTGTCTTCAGGCTGCTGGTTCTCAGAAGGTCCTTCAACCTGATCTGCTCGTTGTTTGGAGGGACCACAGTGCAAACGGTGGGAGAAGATGAGGCGCTCCGCTGGGCTGCTGAGCTTGTATGGACCACCTTGGTTACGGTGATGGTTTGTCTGGAGGTGGTCCCGGCTGATGGTTTGGTGACTACGATGGTCCCCAGCGATGGCAACTGATTCAGTTGATTTAAAACAAAGGTAGTGGTTGATGGCTGAGGTTTCTCCTGTGGGAAGGAGAGGACAGAGCAAATAAAATTATACACATGATACCACATGTAAAGAACTACGTGGAAGATGGTTCACACTTCCTATATGTTACATTTATAGACATGTGAAGAATTTCTGTGCTTCACAAAATAAATTTGCAAAAAACAATGTCTGCTTTTTAACAGGTTCTCAAGCACTCCTCCTATCTGCTCGTGGTTGACAAACAGACAGTCCTATCCCAAACACAACGTTTAGAAAAGTCGAAAGTTAGTATGCCAGGGCACTCAAACAAATATGCAATTTTCCGCAATATTCTGAGAGCACCACAGAGTCATACTTCAGAATATGGAAATATCTGAGATCCTTCTGGCTATCAATAAGACTGTAGCCCTCTCAGCTCCATTTAATACAATTTAACAAGGGCAAATCTATTGTGAAGACCCCACCCTCCAACAATGCAGAAAATAAGACGATTCTGTCCAGGCTTGCATAATAAACAGACAGTGAAACTACCTGCAGACTTACCCTGATTGTGACTGTAGGTGTAGGTGGTGCTGTATGCTCAATTCTGACAACCCCAGATGCTTCATTACCAAGACCAATGTCAAGGGCATTTATTGAGACCGGCTATAAAGACAAGCAAACTTGAGTCATCATCAGGGCTAATCTTAAAAAATGTGCTTTTAGTTTCAATTCAGTTTATAGTGAAAGAAAAACTATTAACATCCATCACAGCATACATACGCCAAGTCACTGATACTGTGTGGCATTAATATACATGTGGCGTGTTTGTTTTGTGTTTTACCTGTTGTGAGGAAGGAGTCGGAATTGTATCCTGAGGATCCGCATCGAAAAGGTCATTAGGACATATTCCACTTTCACTAAGAGCAGCCAAAAGCAAATCCTGTCCAGGATCCATTGTCTAAAAGACAGAAGAAACACGCAAAACGTTTATGAGGAAATCTTCTCACCCCTTGTGACATATAACACATCTAACCCAATTTCAGGGTTACCTCTCAAACTAAACAATTACTTTAAAACAACAGACACCAACACAGTGTGAAGCAATCATCAAAGATGACGTCTTCGAACCCTTTCCAAGGTTTCTTAGACCTAAAACGACGTAATAGCCATGTCTATTGTTAAAACGTATTTAATAAGAAATCAAACACGTAATATTGAGGGTAGCAACACTGCATTACTGCTACGAACGGCTCAGCACAACATCCAACCGCACACGTGTTTGCCAAAACTAATCCAACTACATACTTCCTGGTCTGACGTCGCTAGATGTTAATGCCATTTACCTCACACCTCCACAAAGAAACGACTCTGTGAAACAATATAAAACGACAAACAGGATCCAAACACGAACAGCATCGCGTCAACCGTCTGTAGTAAGACCTGCGATATTACACGACATCAGACACCCAAACGCACCATCAACAGTGTAAAATATTCACACCAGTCGATGAAATGCATCCCCGACAAACAGATCGCGGATTTAACAAGCAAGTGACCCTCGTGTGCATGAACTTACAGCGAAATAAAGTCCAAATAATGCAGCGTAATGCTGCAGGTGTGACAACAGACCCGGTCTTGGCAACGCTGGTTGCTAGCTAGTTTCTCTCGCAGCCAGCTGCCTTTTAAAACCGCTGAACGTCGTTTAAACGGCCTCTAAACGGGTTTACGTGCAGTCGACAGAGCCTCTGGATCAAAACGCGTCCGTTTCGACGATTTTAAGCACAATCGTCCGCTCGGTCACTGGGTTAAAAGTGCGCTAACGGCTCGCCTCAGGTTAGCAGCCGAGCGCGTGAACTCTCACCGACGCTGCTCGAGCCAGTCGCGAGACGCGCAATAAAACTCGACATTTCCTGCCGTACGGACCCCAGAACGGCTCGTAACGGGAGCCCGGTGAGCCCAGCAACACAAACAGCGACCGACAGGTCGTACCCAATAGGCTTGAAACGCGCTCCGCTCGGTTTTTCGGGGCTCCGGTCGTCGCGGCAGTGCGGAGGATGTCGCCGCTGCTCGCGCTGCTTGTTTTCTAACCGCCCGGCGCCATCTTTACTCGAGGCGCGTGCTGGTCACGTGACGCCGCAGCTCGCAAAACAACCGATTTTGCGGCTCGATCTTCTCCCGCTGCGACGTCGACCGGGCGTCGCGCGCCACCGACCGAGAGCGGACCCGCGACCGGCATTCAGAAGCCCCGGCCGGTCGTCCATATTAGCCGCGGCGTTGTGTTATTTATTAAAATCAAAAGTAGTCGGAGAGGGCGAGCGCCGAAGCCATGTCACGTGACCTCGCCCCGAGTCACTTTCAGGAAGTGACGCAAGGATTTCCTCCAGTGACACGTAAAAATGACTCGGCGAAAGCCATATTGATGAGGTCAAAGCAACTAAAGCGTAGAAGGTCAAGCCATGACCTCTGCTTAATAAAGGATGACGATTCTCAACACGCAAAAAAAAAACTAAAGTATATTTTAAATCCGTTCATTCTTTTAGCCAGCGTCATTTATTTTATGTATTACATGAACAATGTATTGCCAACGTTGCAACGTTCATTTAATTTTACAGCTTACTATTAGTACCATTTTATTTTATTTTATTGTTCTCAATGTGGACTCGACTCTTGATTATTGTTCTTACATTTAGTTGCGAGCCAACATCTCCCAGTGTGGACTTCTTATTTATTACGTAGAATGACTTAGTCAAGTCACACTTTTGTTATAGTAGCCATTGTGTTACTACCTGACTGTGTATAACCAATATGGTTATACTATTACACTTAAAGCAACGGCTATGGAAATTAAGCAGTCAAAGAATGCTCAGAACAATAAAACAAACGTATACATAAAATAAAAACACAAACATATAACACCAACCAACGAGAATAAAGGCAAGACAAGCTTGACTCGGATAAACCAGCTATGGCGGCTCCCCGCAGGAAGCTTGGCCCGCCGAACAGCGCCATCTTCCGGTCGATTTGATCACAACTTTCAAACATTGGTTGGTTATTTAAACGCTCGCACGGTCGCTTCCCGTGAATGAGACAAAAGTGCGAACATGGCGGCGTGAAACCGTACGGACGGGCTCGGATGGAGGAGCATTAATAAAGGCGGCTCGATAGTGTTCATGCTTTTTCTTCTTTGTGGACATCGAGCTGTTGAATGTTCCCTTTCCGTTTTGAAGGACTGAAGCATCGCTTGAAAACAACACGCGTCGAAGATAAAGTGACCTGCAATGAACGCGGTACGGTGCATGATTGATTGATTCATTGATTCATTGATTGATTGAACATCCATTTATTTGGACACTGTCGTGTGTGTGATGGTGAAATAACATTAGATGTGTTTCATGCCTTTGTTTGCTGGGCTTCTCAATTCTCCCTCCCGAAACAACAACAACTTCACCTGCTGGTTTGGGTTCCTGTTTATTAGGTTGTGTATGAATTAAGCCGAAATTGTGTGTGATGTATGAATCGTACAGGTCATGATGGTGTTGTTAAGCAGATATATAATATATATATAAACAGATATATATATATATATATATATAAAACAGATATATATATAACTATAGGTCTGGACTATGAGACATTGAGTTGTTTAAAGGCCCCGGTCGTGTGGGCGTGTTCATCGTGTATCGATAACTTGATCAGAATCAGGAATACAAACGTTCATGCTGACTGTACTGAGTACAGTTACACACACTGTACAAATAACAACACATACTGTACAAATAACAACAACAACAACACACACACTTGATATATATCTACACACAGAAGATGCAAAAGATATCAACAGAGGAAATAATAAGGTCACACGAATCTGATGATTCTGACACATGTAAAGACTTCTGCACAGAATTGTTGAAATTACTTTTTCTTTTGTTACTCTTATTTCTTGTTTTTGTATGTGGTTTACAGTGTGTATTGTTATTGTTACAGATTTATGCCGTGAAACGTGCAAACCTGCGAAACTACCTTTTGTTCCACTGTATACTGGAAAATCGCAGGAAATGGTTGACTTGATGTAGAGCTTGTAGATTTTCAGTATACAGAAGTTTGAGGCTCATCTGTTAAATTCGCTGTGTTGCAGGAGGTCATATGCAACGGCCACTCGCCATTTCACCACCTCTTAAAACACAGCAGATCGAAGTCACCACATCATGAATCCATCTCAGTCAAACTCATCAAAGACGGGAAAACGTCACGATTATTCTGCACACAAAATGAGCCACAAAAGCATGGAGAAAGTATGATGTATCTCTCTTTCATATGTACATGCATATATATGCGTGTGTGTATGTGTATACATGTATACACACACATGAATGTAAACTCTGTAAGCATAAAGTCTCTATATTACAGCCAGGAGACCCAGTACTGTAAACGGTGAGTTCATCCTCCCAAAAATAGCTGTGAATGAAGATCTGCAGAACACGGTGCAGAGGGCAGAGGAGCAGACGCACCAGCTACACTGTACAGCATCATACATCCACTCCAGCAATGATGTCACTTCCCCCGACCAGAGGAAAAGATCCTGTCGCAAAGTCAGAGTAAAGAAAACCACACAGAGTATGTAAGTCAAAGATGAGTTTTATTTGCTTCTGTTGAGTATTATTTTTAACATCTAGTGTGCAAATATTGATGGACTATTATATTATAAAATTATAAATATTCATAGTATACCAAATATTTGTATAATATTGCTCATATCATTGTTCTCTCTAGTGCCAAGACCAAGACCCCCCAAAACCGAAAGGTTACGGATTATTTTCCTATCAGGAGAAGCTCAAGAAAAAGCAAAAGTGAACTGAAGGTGATGCAGGGGATTTTTAAAACAAATCAAGGCAGTTCTAGTAGTAGTTTGTTTGTCTCATACAGATCTGTTTCATTTCAACAGCATGAGGAGAAGACACACATAGACACACTGATTACAAACGGGATTGAGAATGGAATGATGGTAACTTCACAAGTGCTGAAGGAATGTTTGGTTAGTGTTCAATTGTCACCCGTCCACTGACATGAGATCTTCATGTCGTTCGTTTACAGGTCCGGTACATCGAAGGAAAAGGACGGGGGGTTTTTGCCTCCCAGAGGTTTCAGAAGGGGCAATTTGTAGTCGAGTACCATGGAGATCTGCTGCAGATTACTGACGCCAAAAAAAGGGAGGCTTTATACGCACAAGATCCAACTACTGGCTGCTACATGTATTACTTTCAATATCTTAGCAAAACATACTGGTAGGTTTAAGCACCACACCCTCTTAATCTTTAATTTATAAGAGAATTAGTATGTTATCTTAAATTGGACATGACATTCTGTTTACAACCCCATTTACTCCTGTAAAGTGATATTTAGGAGTGAAACTGGATACATTGTTTTAGAATAACATGCACTGAATCTGATTACATTATTTTTTTTGTTCAATTTCTTTATTTTGATTCCAGGTTGGCTATAACAACACGCAAAATCTGTAACACATTAGATTAGCTGGCTATATGTTAAAGCAGTTGCATTTTAAGCACTTCGAATGCGTCTTAACTGTAACACGTTTATTTTCCAACAGTGTGGATGCTACTAAGGAGTCGGATCGTTTGGGAAGGCTTATAAATCACAGTAAAAACGGCAACTGTCAGACCAAACTCCACGACATCAATGGAATACCTCACCTTATCCTCGTGGCCTCCAGAGATATTCAGGAAGGAGAGGAACTCCTTTATGATTACGGTGATCGGAGCAAAGCGTCCATAGAAGCGCATCCCTGGCTAAAACAGTAATGCGTTCAGAGGACAAACACCTGATTTCTTAACTAGACCGTTTTTAATGTCATTATTGCCTTAGTATACAGAGAATGTTAAGCGTGTGGGTCTGTTAAGATTGCGGTACATATTCGACGTGTCCTAGTTTTAAGATATTTATCCTGCTCAACCACATGATAGTTTCGGCACGTTTCTTTTTGTATATTTTATATATTGGTAGATCAGTGCTTCCAAAGCATGCAGTTATAGTCCAACTTTCTGCATTTTTATAAAACGTTTTCTTAATCTAATCTGATGTATGGTTGTTAGAGGCTTAGCAATAATTATTTATAATGCCCAAACGTTTATGTTTGATGCAGAAAGTCAGTGAAGCTAAAAGGAGGAAAGTTTTAAAAGGTTCAGAAAACTGGAACGTGAAACCAAATGTTGATGTTATTTGAAACGTTACTGTTGTATACATTATGCTGTGTGTCATGTAACTAACCTGAACAAACATGTTGTACAAAAACTGAGGGATCATGACCAAAAGCTCCAACTGAGCGTTTAGATGCGTTGTTTAAATAAACAATTTTATGCAATGATATGCTCTTGTTGTGTGTCAATAAATCCATCTTTAGTTATGACTGATGAGAGGAGTGAAACGTTTCAATAAAAAAATATACTCAAATATGTACAGTAATAATCCATTTCTATTATTCATTAGTAGTTTAATAATTATAATGTCCTTTCATTGTTTACCAAGTGTTATTTAGAGGACCAAACCTGCAGAAATCGATATTACAATAATGTAATAACAGGATTATGAAGGAATAAATGATTTCATTAAACACATACAAAGGGACGCGTAATGACGTCACTGGCCCCGGAACTACTCGTAGTTCCCACACGGAGCGATTTAGATGCTGCGCACCTGAGAAGGTTTGTTTGGCTATTTTTTAATAAGAAAACGTTGTATTGTATTGTGTAGCATCTTATATCCTCAGACGATATAAGACTGTGAATGTTGTTTTCAGATGATCTGGTCATGTGTGGATTTTAGATGCTGTTTTAAAAGCTAATAATGGGGCAACGGTGAGGTTACCCACTCGTGTAATCGTGACTGTAGTAAATATTGGGTATTGGCGTAAACTTCTGGTTACCATGATGAATTGCAATTGAGATCCAAAGTAGTTTTTAGCTAAGATGTACTTGCTTCAGCTGAATCACACAGGAATCATCAGATTTTGCACAAACCAGGCCAGTGTAACCAGGCCAAATACCCACAAATCATGTGTAACTGTCTTAACCTTTCTATTAAAAATTACAATGCTAATAATATCATTTGTAAAGAGAAATCTGATCTTGTAGTCTTATACTTTTGGACTTCACCGTATGTTTAAAAGCACAACTTTAATGTAGATACTCTAACCATGAATGAATTCCCCTCCCTCAGATGATGAGTGAGTGGAGCCCTGTGGCGAAGGTTTACGACCCCCTCAAAGCGGGCAGCATAGATGGCACTGATGTTGAACCCCACGACAAAGCTGTCTGGAGGGCCATGCTGGCTCGCTACCAGCCTAACAAGGGTGTGACCGGTGACCCTCACCTTACACTGTTCGTCTCACGCCTGAATCCACAGACACCTGAGGAGAAGCTCCAGGAAGTCTTCTCCAAGTTTGGAGACATCCGCAGGGTACGGCTGGTCCGAGACATCGTGACGGGTTTCTCCAAATGCTATGCTTTCGTGGAGTACAAGGAGGAACGTTCTGTAAAGAGAGCCTGGAGAGATGCCAACAAGCTGATTGTGGATCAGTACGAGATCTTTGTGGATTTCGAGCAAGAGCGCTTGCTGGAGGGATGGATGCCACGGCGACTCGGAGGCGGCCAAGGTGGGAAAAAGGAATCCGGTCAGCTGAGATTCGGAGGCAGGGACCGACCCTTCCGGAAGCCCATCAATTTGACTTCCATGATGCCCCAGAACAGATCAGCGGATCGCTGGGAAGGACCCGGAGGAAGAGAGGAGAGGCAGAGAGATGCTGGCCAGGAACAGGAAAGAGAGCACGGACGGTGGCGAGAAAGGAAAAACGAGTGGGAACGAGGGAATGATCGGATTGACAGAGGCTACTACAAAGAGAAAAGAGACCACAAACGTCACAGGGACAGAAGCCGAGAGAGAGATTCCAGTAGAAGGGAAGACAGAAGACATAGAGACTCATACTGAGACTATGAATAAAGCAGAACACACTTTTGTACCTTCATATACATTCATGACTTTTGGTTTGTACTTTTACAGTTTACAGTAACTCTGTTCTTACTGGTTTGAATTCATATTAAAGAATTAGTTTACCCAAGGACGGAATCTTTAGCATTATTTTATCACCTTTATGTCACCAAGCCTGTATATTACTATTTTATTTACTGTTGAACACATTTTTAAAGGATCCTACATCACAGTTGTCCAGCACTGATAAAGTTATGATTAAAACTTTAGGGTTGTTTTTGTTCCACAGGAAAAAACATAAGCTTACAGTACGAGATTTGTATGATGTAAGAGCGAAAATTGAGTTTGTTCTAAAGATTAATTAATTTCTCTCATTAATTAAATTTCAATGACAATATATGGTATAAAATATTTTAATACACGATGAGATGAGTTAATATGCATGATCCTTCAAAACAATACATTTGATCCAGTTACAATGTTTCTCATTAAACAGTAAAACTCTGCTGGATATCACGGTGGGGTCGATACTTTTACTCTAGTGCTTCATGTTGATTGGGGTACTAACTGCAATACTAACTGCAATACTCAACAGCTGAAATAAGGACCACAGTCTTGAGATTCTAGCTTACAAAGCTGCCTTTATAAACACACTTTACCACAGTTAAGCATTCTTCTGCTGTTGAACGGTTCTGTTACAGCCAGTAAAAGCACCAGTCGAGGGATGCAAAACAGCTGGTGAGAGACATGCCCATGTAATGGACACAGCCAGATGACAGTCGTAATCTATAGATTATTAATAATGTTCTGCATAAATGCACTGCAGACAATTAATGATACATAGTAACTTTGTGTCTTGATTTCAGGATAGAAAAGAAGGTTTTGGGTTCAATACAAGTTCATACAAGCTCTTCACATCCACACGTAACACACCTGTTACGTGTGGATGATTACCACAGACAACTCCTTCTACAGGACAAATCAAAGAAGTCACAATTATTGGCTGCTGTTATTAGACCCTGTCAAATACTTTAAAGCTACAATCCGTAACGTTTTTGGTTAAAAATGAACAAAAATCAGGTATTGAGTAAGTACATGAAAGATCTGTGTTCAACACAATCTCCTTACCCCAATTCACAATGGTATTATAAATAATGGCTATTATTTATAATAATAATTATAATTTATTATAATAATTAATCATTTGAGCTGTCGGGTCAAATTTTCTGGGAAATGTCAGTTTAGCTTCATTTGACTTAACAACATATGTAATGAACAGTATGCAAAGTAACCTGCAATTTTATGTTTCAAAACAGAGATGGGGTAGAGAGGCAAAAGTTACGAATTGCAGCTTTAACTTACTCTGAAACTAGAATACTCCTATACTAAAACATTTCAGTGTATGCCAAAACAATAAGCCTATTGTCCTTATTATATGTTTTAAATATAATTCAACACATAAGAATGCCACCTTCATTTAATTCACAAAATCTCTGGTTTGGGCATAATTATAAAAAATTAAAAACTGACTTTTTGTTTCTCTGCCACAAACACATTCATGGTTTCTAGCTGTTATCTGTATAATAATTCAATTTGAATTAAAAATTGATGTTCATTTAATCAACTGAAGGCATCTTCTCTTTAAACTTCACAACAGTTCTGTCTGAAATCAATTCTTCTCATCTTCTACTTATAGTAACTCAGTAATTTCAAATACCAATAAAACTATCTCACAAAATAGGCACGTAAAACTCCCTAACAGTATCTTTGGGTGGAGATAAGAGGCAAGATGAGTCTGTAACACTAAACTGCCCGTTTTCCATCTTCCCTTCTGTCTCATCTGCATGCAGATGTTGTGCTGTGAATGTTGGCCATTAAAGGAAATTCAACTGTGGCACGCGGTCACATGTCAGGTTAGGCATTATTGGAGCATGTGTGTTTGTTACATGTGCTGTAATGCTTCTTGGGCTTGTTCTGTGTACACATCGTCTTTCCCTGCCCACGAGCCGAAGCCGCCGCCCACCTGCTCTGCCCTCCGCTGCGTGCCTCGACTTTTGTCCCGGGAAAAGAAGCTAAACCTGTGAACGCAAGACAGAAGACGTGAGATTTTGTTCACTGTTGTTGAGTGATTGTGTGGTTAATAACCCAAAGCAAATGATCTAATCTTAGCAGTTAATGTAATATGCAGTTATACATTTATTCATTGTAGTTGGAAATGGAAAGGTAAACAATTTTATCCATGTAACAGAGAATTCATATATTTGTATATATGAATAATATATTCATATTCACTTTTTTTATTATCCATATAACACGACCTGGAAAAAAATCCACCGGTTAAATCTCACCAATGAAAACTCTAGATAAGATTTCAACCCAAATGAAGAAACAATTAAACAAATAAAATTATAAATAGCATAATGAAAACAAGGCCTGTTTTTGGACCGTTAAATATAAATATTCAGTTTCTACACAAAAACGGTTTGCTGACTATTTATCATTATAATTTTGCTTAACACTTTTTAGGTTATATAAGCATTGACAAGCATTCATTCAATCCATTTATGCACCTACAAAGCACATAAACAGTTGGCATGGCAACATTATGACAATGTTATATAACTGGTTATAGTACAGCACAAGTGTTAGAGTGAGTGTTTGATTCTGACTGGCTGATTCTAATGATCCTCCAGCTGATTGGTCACACAGATAGCCCCACAATCAGCCAATCAGAATAAGCTCTTTACGATCAGTGGCTTTAATGGGAGGGTGAGATGAGGGAGGGGAGGGTCATGCAGTTCCATCAAATGCAGGGCAGGTAAAAGGTGTTAAAACAGCAAAACAACACAGTGAACCACCAAAAGGTCGTACGAGGGAAATAAGGCGTCTGATTGGCTGTAAAGTGGGGTCATCTGGAATCAACCCAGCCGCCACCATCGGCATAATGGCTGTGAAGATCCTGTTACAGAGAGACACGAATACTGTTGAGCAAAGGAAAGATACATGGGAATCAAAGATTATTCCCACCAATCACCTATATTCCCACCAATCACCTATATTCCCACCAATCACCTATATTTCCACCAATCACCTGCAGGTCCTTTGACACAGATGATGTCATTGCTAAAAACCTTAGCTGGTCTGCTCCTGTTTGCTGGTTTTAGAAGGTCCTGGAGCTTGTCAGACTGAGAGATCAGCTTAAAACAGTTAAGACCAGCAAATCAGCTCAGACTGGTTTAAGATGTTACATTATGTTTAATGTGGTAACTGGCTGCTGCTGCATGTAGATGTATTTGGCCTCAACACTACAGAATTAATGCTGACCATGCCTTAAGAGTTTAGTAGAGTAACACCACAAGAGCAACAGATGTCACACTTGTGTCATAAACTCAGCATGTGTTAGGCTCACCCTGCTGTTGGAAAGTTTATAACTGCATTACACATGACGTAAGACATTTGATCTGTTCCAAAAGCCAGTAAACTGCACAGTCAACATTTTTCAGTAATCACAGGCATTTCCTGAAAGCTGTTTCAAACAGTATACCAGCTCAAAACAAACACCAACAAATATTCCAACACTCATAGTGGTTTTGTAGATCAGTGTTTTACCCTTCTGGTGTTTGTTGGAACAACAGATATATATGAACACACCAGTTATGTGTCTCAACATTCTGCAAATTTGGAATGAAATGTTGCAGTTTGCTGGGCATGTAAATATGTTATGAAAGCGTACAGGTAACAAAATTCAACTAACCCTAACCCTAACAACAATTTACTTCTGTATTTATATTTTCATTTTCCATACCATACAGGCCTATGCAATGTTTGGTGCAAAATGAAAATTCAATAATAGAAGTTGCATTCGCCATTCATTGTATTAGTTTTAATATTTAATTTAAACACACTTGTAAATGCTTTACAAGTGGACATGAGTGAGTATGAGTCAAGTCAAACGCGTAATAAATTCCAAATTAATAATACTACGTAATAACAACTCACACTGCAGCAACAAAGTGATGGAAATCATTTAAAATAAATGAACAGCCATTGCTGTTGCAACAAAAATTGAGTTTAACTTTATACTGAAATGAGATGAGTCCACAGATAGTGAGGAAGCTCAGTATATTTTGTGTTTGGCTCTTTCAGAAGTACGTACAGTCGTTTGATTCCTGACTCGGGCTGGAAGCTGGGTCGAGAGCTCGGCCGGAGAGTCGGCGAGGGGTCTGGCATGGACGGGCCTGTTCCCTCTTCCTGTTCTTCACTGCAAATGTGATTAGAAGAATAAAATTAATATACTATTATTAATTAATAAGTTCATGAATTTTTAGTAGGAAATATGGAAAGTACATGAATACAATATCTTAGAGCAAATTGTTCATTACATCAAATAGAAAAATGACATTTCGAAACTGAAATGCAGCTAGCATACCTCCTGTAATATGCTATTTCCTCTTGTAGCATAAAAACTTTTGCTTTCAGCTCATTTCGCTCATGCAGGACGTCTCGCAGCTCCTGCAGGGTAAATCGTGGCCGATTCGGGTCTTTTAAATCTATAGCGGACACATCCTCATCGCACAGCGCCTCCTGGTGGATGGAGGACACATTTACAGTCGTTTTTAAACACATTATCAAATTATGAGCATGAAGAAAGTTGTCTGCTTTGTGGTGATTTAAATCAAAGGCACAAAACCAACCCACACATTATCCAAACATTCTTAATTTGAAAAACAAAACAACAATACCATTAATTTACACAACAAACACACATTTGGTTGTTCTCAAAGACCAAATGTAAATCAAACCAAATCATTTCATGGAGTATATCAAACATACACTGTGTTTCAATATCATGCAGCCATGTAAGATGAGTTGATGACTTAGAGTCAACATTTAGCAGCGTAAATGGTTGACATGACATCACATGATTGATGTTTTTCATTTTACAGTGTGTCTGAAGGTTTATTACCATCTGAGGTCATCTGCATGAGTTAACATTTAATTCAATCACAGGGTTTCTTTCCAGGCAGGGCAGCATTATCAAGACTGTTAGATCATGCAGAACTGCTCACTAGTCTACAAAAAAAGCCCCTGATGTGCACTGAGGGCCAAAGCCCTTGATTGTGAGTGTGTGTGTGAATGACTTGTTGATCATTAAAAATATTTGTCCACTACACATCTAACATGTTGTATAATAGCACAGATCCATTATATTATTAACTATATATATTCAGCGCACTGGAGGGGGTCGTAGCCCTGGCGTAACTCGTGCGAACACAGATATGGGTCACGATATTAGTTTACACTCCATGCTATCATTAGGAGCTGCCGCTCCGCTGAAGTGTTACCCAGAAAAACATGGGCTCTTCATCATCCCTGTCTTCCTCATCTGCAGGAGGACCCTGGGCCCCCGTGAGGTGGGTGATATGGAGAGGACCTTCCACTATCTCCATGCCCTCAGCGAGGAGCTCAGAAGCTAAATCCTGACCGCAGGCAGGAGCCAGTTTATTCGACTGCAGCTACAAACACGTGAAGTGCAAACTGAAACCAAAGCTGGGAAGCTCTTTTATCTCTGTGTTTCTCTTGAATAAACATCTAAACAAACTGAGTAACAGGTACAAAACACAAACAAATAGCAGTCTTAAAATGAAATGAGATTTGTTTTTAAATTTTGATTTATAGATAATGAATTTTACTGTAATTGTACACATTTTTCCACAAATCAAAGATTGTTTTTTGCACACTGTACTCAACACTTCTGATATAGTTCATACAGAAGCAGTCTGGTTTCCACTGTGACTCAGTGATGTGACCTTTCTGACTCATCACAAACAGCAACATGTGAACAATCCTGGTGCTTGAGGTCACATTAACTTCACTTGTTTAATGCAGGAGCTGAACATTTAAGTGGCTCACTGCTTTTCAACAGAGGGCCTCAATAAACTTCCAAGGGGGTCTCAAGATGACTTAAAATTTGTTTAAATAAGACAACACAAGCATTATGATCAAGATATGTCTTGTGTTTGGTTATTTTTCTAATGCATATATATCTTTCTAGTTATGCCAAGCTCTATAATATTTCAATGTATAGAAATTGTGAGTTGGGGGGCTTCAAATATTGTTGTGAACAATGGGATTTAGAATCAAGCAAGGGATGACAGAAGTTCTGTCATCAAATTCCAATTCATATTCATTCATTTTACTGAGTTTATAAAAGACAAGTCACATAATTTGACACAATATGTTGTCAGCAGTTCCTGAACAGTGACTGTGACAACATTCATCTGTATTCATCTACCTGTGCAGGTGATGGTGGTCCTACAGGTTCCTCAGTCTCTGCGCTGGTCTTTCCCTGCTCTTTAAGTCGCTCTTTGAGATGTACCACTTCCTGTCGCAGGTTACCCAGTTCCTGCTGGCGTGCCTGAGCGAAGGCCTCTAGCTCCACCTTCTGCTCGATCAGGGCTTTACCCTGAGCCTCCACCACTGTGATCTTATGCCGCAGGTCATGGTTGATCTTCATCAGCCGGTTCAACTGTTGCTGAAGCTAGAAGATGTTACAGGTGTTACAGTTAAAAACATAAAATGCATTGAGCATCCAGGACGTCGCGTTATCCATCGGGATTTGACTGGATCATGACTATCGGTTGATATTATTGTCCCGCCCATGCAGCCTAGATGACATCATCAGAAAATAAACATTGTTTCAAAGATGGAGAACGTTTTAATGAAAGACTACAAAGCCTTCTTATCTTTTATCTTAAGATTATGATTTAAGTTCTCAACAAAACAACTTATTTCGAGTTTAAGAAAACAAGAGGGAACCATTATTTTTATTATTTCAGTTATTATTTTAGCACACAATGCAACTGAGAAAATATAAAGAAAATATAACGGCTTACAGCTTCAACATCCTCGTTTTTGAGCGTCAGCTCACGGTCTTTGGCACGGATCTCATCTCTTTGTTTATCTACAACCTCCTTCAGCTTCTTCATCACCTGACGTTCCCTCTCAGTCATACCTACCATCAATAAAAAGAGATCACCAGTTACAGCCTCAATCACACACAAACACTATACAGTCCAGCAGTAAAACATAAGCCATGTTCAAATGAAAAATGATCATATTGATTTGACTTTATTATGTCTGTCAATGACAGTAAATCTAATGGCAAGGTTTGTTTTGCTGATGACCGTGTAAATAAGGACAGTCATGAGATAAATGACAGACAGCGTGAACAAAATAACTGACCGTGTTACTGCTCTTTAAATAGACTGATGTCTGACGCACAACCAGTGACACACTTGGTCACTGGCCTAAAAATATAATGTTAGACTGAACATGTCGTCTGCTTAAATGGAATATTCCAGTTTGTGGCTTTGGTAAATACAGGCTTTGTAACCACAACAAAAATATTATATTTACAGTAAAGCAAGACAAGGGCAGCATCACATGTAAAAAATGGGCCACTATGCCAAAAACGTGCCAGAAATACAACTGTGATGTAAATATTACTGATGAAGTAAGTGATAACATCACTAAAACATTTCTTTCTTGAAATGTTCTATGATTTACAGTCTATGATGTACTTAACTTCCTGCATTCTGTGTTGCATTAATAAAAACAGTTCTTGTGTCTTTAAATCAGTGTTGATGCTGCTCTCGAGTGTTTGTCCACACAGCTGTGAGTCTGACAGTGAATCAGACTCGTCCGGTCGGTTCAGAGAAGACTGAGGGTGCTCTGTTCTGAGGGCCACTGTGGAGTCTCTGTGCCACCCGGGCTGTGTTGCTCATGCTGTAATACAGCCGGACTGGCCTTCAATCACACACAGAAGAGACACTTTGTGCCGCGCAGCTCAGCGCTTGTGTCAGTTCCTAAACTGAAAGAATGCTTGTGCATTCCTGCGAGTATGATCACATGTTTTCTTTGTACCCGGTAGAGGAATGCTGGGAAAAAAGTTTGTGTCTGTGTTCAGAATAGAGTGCTAACACACTACAGACTGAATATTTCACAAAACGTGCTTAATAGTAATAGATCATACAACATTTATACAACATACTATATACTGCAGCACCGGTGTGAGTAGTTCATGTGTGTGATGTAACAGATTACATGTTTCCCTAATGTTTCCTTTAAGTAACAAAAATGTTAAAAATGTAATTTTGAATGTTCTAGAAACTTTTCAAATTGTCAAGTTTTTTGAACTCAAGAATAATGTTTTTGATATAGATGATATATAAGGTTAACAAAAGTTCTACTAATATTACTGCAATAACATTTTTTGATAACTTTGATAACTGGTAGGTGCACACAAAGATCAAAAAGAAATTAAAATCTGTGACGTCTGTGCAAGACCCGAGGTTTTCTTTAGACCCCAGACACGATGTTTCTTTGTTCGAACCATGAGCTTTAACACTACCTTCCTGTTTCTGTATATCCTCTTCCGTCACTGGACACTCTTTGACGGACAGGTTGTTGAGCAGCGTCTTGTTCTCTTCCTGCAGCTGGGCGATCTGACACAACAGATCCTGGGCTTCACCTCTCCAGACATCCTCAACCAACTCCAGCTCCTGTCCTCAAACACACGCACACGTTTACTTCTCTGTCTAAACGGGGACATTCTATAGACTTCTTTTGTTTATATACAGAGCTGGTTAGAAACACTGTAACGTAATCCTAACAGAAACCTTCTGCATGTTTACAACTTAAATAAAACTGTTTACTATGGTTTTATAGCATGTTTACAAACAACGATGTCCCTAAAAGGAGGTTTTGATCAGATTTGTTTTTGCTGACTTTGGGGTACAAATTGGTCCCAGCATAGGGTTAAGAAAACACACACACACACACATTCAGAAGTGGCTTATAAAAAATACATGAGCTTATGTTCTACCAGTGACCTTCACAAGAGCTGCGAATTATCTGAAATATCAGCAAAAATGTACAAAGTGGGTGTATAATTACACCCTCACTGAAGGACAAAACCTTCATCCTTCAGCCAGTGGACATTTTTGTTTATTTATAGACACTAATGTCATCTTAATATCCTGTTGCACATTGACAGCTCTGATGTCACCCTGTAGCTAAAATAATGTGTGAGATAGTTCTGTTTTAAAAATATTACCATGGTAACCATCATGATAATCAGTGTCGTGGTAAATATCACAGTGTTGAACGACATCAGCACTGAAACGTGGGACTTTTTGTACGGGATCGGACAGGATTGGGGGTCTGTGGGTTCTGGATCTCAGTTTTCCGATGCTCATGATGATTATAACACACGACGAACTGTTTTCACGGTTTGGTTCGGTTTGGTCATTTCCTGTCTCGGACAGGAAGTCGCTTTGTTCTTTAAAGCATCTCTGGGAAACAATGTAACAACTTCAGCCGCGCAATGTAACATTCCCGGTGACGTCATCGGTCCAGTAACACATCACTTTAATCGCGAGAACTCCCGCCATGTAAACGCTGTTTATTACAGACCATCAATGAGATCAGACCATCAGTGAGATCAGACCATCAATGAGATCAGACCATCAGTGAGATCAGACCATCAGTGAGATCAGACCATCAATGAGATCAGACAATGAGATCAGACCATCAATGAGATCAGACAATGAGATCAGACCATCATAACTACGTGCCGTAAAGTATAAAAGCACCTTCTTGTGTTTCCGCTCCTTCTCCATGCGGTCCATCCGCTCCAGCCGGAGCCGGTCCAGTTCCAGACGCAGCTCCTCGGTCTCGGGGCTGATGCTGTTCCGGCTCACCAGGACCTCCAGGATCTCCAGCACCCGGACCACTTTTGGCATAAGCCGGGACAGAGCCTCGCACCCGTACTGATCGATGATGCGCTCGAACTCCTGGCCCACCACCGCGGCGATGTCATACACGTCCATCACGGTCAGATCCGCCACGTTCTTCTCCAGCGCCGACCCGAATTCCTCCATGACCGTCTCGGGTTCGTCCGGCTAATTTGTCCCTGAAGTTTCTTTGCCTCGTAACTTTCTCAATCCCTTTCAGTTTCCTGTTAGATCACCGAAGATGATTAAAAACCCGGTAATGCCACCCCGGCGGGGGTACAAGCCATTTTAGTGATATTTTAGGCCGATTTGGACCGAAATACGAGTTGTCCCATTGCGGTTCGGTTTTCCTGCCCTTATTTATTCCTCAGCGGCGCTTGATCTACTGCGCATGTCAGCAGCGGTGACAGACGATGACACTGACCCGCACTGTATAATAAACTGCACAGTTATTAAAGTTTAACTTTGTGATAAAACAATGCATAACTGCTTATTATTATGGTTAGATTAATGAAACAATCCTTATGAAAATTAACCAGAGTTTTACTACAGTTTACACAAAAAAACATGGTCACTATAGTTTAGCCAAGGTATCTGTATTAACACTGGTTATATAAATGGGAATCAATGCGCCAAAAGCTTTTACTGTAGTAAATTAATAGTTTTGTAAGGCAAATTTTGATGTTCGTGTTGAAAATTCACCCAAACACATTTCCAATAACTAGCCAATATATGACAATCCTAACCTAACAAAGCAAAACTTACCATGATCATTTTAACTTACATCAAAATACCATTGCTGCAGTTTTTGTAACCAGAAAAATCAAAACAGCACTTACACAATCCCACATAATCTCTCATTTAAAAAAGTTTGTGAACTGTTCACAAATAACAGTGTGAAAATGCTGTAAAATAAATTATATTTATTGACAGGTTAACATTGCTTTATGTAGGTTGTGGGGTTTCAGGTGACAAAAACGATTACGAGAACCCGTTCTGAATAACATCAATCATTCTAATTCTAATGGAGTACAAATAAAGCCATAATTCATAATTTTGCCCCAGTACACACACAATATATAATAACAGAGAATACAGAAACTATATAAAAGTATGAAAATAGGCTTCAGATTAATGTTTATTATTTTCTGATGGTTCCTTCTCTACACATCTTGAGATTCAGGCTCTGTTTACCTAAACTGTGGAAAATAAACACAAAAAAACATTAATTGTAATAGAAGCATTACACTGTGAATATGGATCACAGATGTGTTTTTTTAACACTTACTGCGTTCTTGAGGATGCTGCCTGATTTATTAAAGAACGTTCGTTTAGAGCTTGTGTTTTTGACAGGTTCAGTTGCTGGGGGATTCAGTCTTGCCGGTTCCAGCTGGGGTGGGTTCAGCCGTAGCGGTCCTGATCTGCTTGGATCCGGTCCATATAGTTCCAAACTGGGCAGTTCCATTGTGGGTGGGTCAGGAAAAATTGTAGGCAGTGAACTGTCAAAATCATTCACTGCTTGCCCCGGAGGTGAGTCCATTGGAATCCCTCCTATTTCATAGTGTTTCTTCCTGAGTTCTCCCAACCGCATGCGCTCGTTCGCCAGCTGTTTCTCCAGCTCCAACACTTTCACCTATAAACAGAAACGAGTTTACAGGTATATACTTAGTAATGTGAAATGATGAAGTGTGTAATTTCTGCCACTAGGGGTAGTATACCTGAGACTCCATTTCCTCAGTTTTGAGCTTTATAAGAGACAGACCTGAAAAGTCCATACAGTCTGTGGAAAGAGACAACAGATTTATATGCTGAAGCAACGTTTTGTAAAATGCAAATGAGTGTTTGACTAAAAGATTCAAGTTCAAGATTAAAAAGTTAAGACAAAGAAATGTACCCTTGTCCTCAATCTGCCTCTGTCCTGCCTTGGTGGACGTCACTACAACGGCAGCCATGTCGTTTACGTGCCGTGAGGCCTGCTGTAAAGTTTGCAGCTTCTTGTTACCACGATCTGCCTTTACCTGCCAAATTAAACAGTGATGTCATCAGACAGGAAAATTTGAGATAAAACTAATATGGTAGTATGGGAGCTTTTTTGAACCTTTGAGGCAGCGACAAGCTGTGCCGTACTGGCCGCGATCTCATGGGAGCAGACAATCAGCTCTTCATATTTTCCTTGATCTGTCACCACTTTATCAGCCGACTCACTGTGTGAAGTGATAAATCACAGTTACACAGACAAACACATGGATATTTCCACTGTTAAATGCAGATTAACTGTGAATGTACTTACAGCATCTGTGTAGCGCCCCATCCGACTGCCTTCGAGGCGGAGATGAGACCCTCCGTCCAACGAGAGTTTTTAGCGTAGAAATCTTTAACCGAGCCAGCACCCTAAGAAGGGGAAGAGCAAAAAACATGCGAGGCCCGTGATTGTCTGAATACTGAAATACTGAAAATAAACAAAATATGCTTTTTCATGCATTGTGGCAATGGTACAAAAATGTCTCTTACCCGCCCACTTTCCACAATGTCTCTCTGCAGATCAGTGGCAGCTGTTACCAACATGTGGATAGCCTATGAACAATTAAAAGAAACAGATGATATCCATTATAAGAATAAAGTGTGATTTTTTTTGTATGTATTTTACAATAAATGAATCTATGTGACTCTTACCTTCATTAGATCTGAACAGGACCCAATGATGCTGTGACACAACACAAATACTGAAGTCTATACATGGCACATAAACATTAAACTTGATGTGTATATGCGATGACCTAGAAGCAGATCAGAACTGCAGACACAAACTAACCTCTGATTTACTTCCAGTTTCAGTCCAGAAGTGTCTCTTCTTGTCTGACTCAATATTTCCTGGATTACATTAGAAACATTCAGAGCATGAAGTTAAACTGAGAACTGTAAAAAGCTGAGAATGTGAAAAACTCCCAGTTGCACATAAATGTAACACTGTAGAACTCTTAAACATTAAGGTCCTCAGCTGATTCCTGAAAGCATCTAAATTCCATCAAATAATCTTGATGATACATTATAGGATGTTTAGATCAGTGTATTGGTAAGTCCTTTAAAGCCCCACAGATCGAGGTTCTTTGTGGATTCTTAAAGTTCTCCTATGGCATCAGACTATAAAGCCTATTTTGGTTCCACTGGTTGGAACTTTAATGATATGGAAGGAAAATTCAGAATCGTGGTTTGACACAGTGAGTCTTACATCCATCCTCAGCACAGCATCTTCAATGGCAGAGGAAGTTGCAGTCATTTCCTTATCCACCATATCTGCTAGCTCTTCCTTCCGCACATCTGCTCCTCTGGGCCGCAGGTCCTGCAAGATGGAGGAAAGTGAGTCACTAATCACTCAACACACATGCATTTCTGAGAACTTTAGAGAGATCTCTGATATCTCTTGTCCACCACACCTGGCCCTGGTTGAGGATGCGCTGGACCACGCAGCGGACAGCAGTGGGGTCTGCTCTTGGAAGGGTGGCCTTCAACTTGAGTTCTTTCAGGAACTGCAGGCAGTGGGTGGCGCAATCCCTGCAGTTATCCGTCAAACCTGCAGAGAAACATCCAGAGAAATTAGCTAAAATAAACATAAGTATATGTACGTATATGTGTTTTTCCAAGAAAAGAAAAATTAGAGCTCTCACGGTCTGCTTGGTCTGTTGGCGCTGAGTGGGCGGCGCCAGCCCCGTTAACAATAGTGTCAGCGATGAGGTGAGAGAACTGAGTGACCGACCTCAACATACCACTCGCATCTGAGAGGAGAGGAAGAGGAAATGACATCACACTGCTAGTACCTCACACAACCTGTCATTCACTGAGAACTTCTGAAATCTTACCATCCATATTCCTCAAATACACCGCATGACTCTGCTGCATCTTATCAATAGATGCCAATGTCAGTTCAGCCCGATTGATCAAATAATCTGTGAACGGGTGGAGAACAAGAGATGAGCGACATACACAGTAGATGGACTGATGTAAACATTCAAACAGTGTGAGAAGGGACAGACCTGGCGTGCTGATGACACGCACATGCAGCGGATCGTCCAGTTTAGCCACGGCGTCCAGCACGATGCCCTCGGCCTCCACCACTGCGCACTGCAGCATGCTGAACTGCTCGTCCTGCAGCTTCTGCTGCAGCGCTCCTGAGTCCTGGCTCAACTGCATGGAAACATGCCAAAGATCTGTACATATTGCCCCCAATATTTCTTGCACCAACTTTTAAGTTGGGGCCATACAAGCTTTCTAGATTAATTTTACCAGCCAAATAAATACTTCAAGGCCACTTGTTCAGTGTTTCTGACCTTTGCCTGCATTTGGTTGTGCAGTGTTGCAATCTCTCTCTGACTCCTCTCTCTCTCCTGCATCAGAGTGGCCTGATGGAGCTGCGCGGCCTGACGTAGGTTCATGATTTCAGCCTTCTGTTCTTTCACTGAACACAGAAGAACCTCCTTCTCTGCCTGCAGACCCACCAGCAAGCTGCTCAGCTGGTCTCCTGCCTGAATAAAGAAATAATAAAAAAAAACCCGGATGAAATATAAGCAGGTCTTGAGAAACTGGTGACATCACTGATTCAGTTAGCCATGCTGTAAATATATAAATATATATGCGGACATGCAGTGTGTGTAGAAGCGAAAACACTCACAGTCTCTTTACTGCTCAGAGCGCTCTGAGCTCGCAACATCTCTGCTCGCTTCTCCTCAAGCTCACGTCTCAGCTTCTCCACCTCCAGCTGTTGCTCTTGTTCTCGATACATCTGACCAGACACATGAAAAACAAAACAAACATGAAACATCTCTCATTTGTATCTCGAGCTGCTTTGCAAAGAGTTTTGGTTTAAAGCTGCAATCTGTAACTTTAAAAACAAACAAAAATCAGTTATTGAGCAAGTACATATCAGAACAATGTTCAATACTGTCTCCATACCCTGCAGCAGTAAGCTAATAATAATGATTTATAATTTAAGCTGTCGGGTCCAGTTTTCAAGAAAATGTCAGTTTAGCTTCATTTGATTTCAACATACGTAATGAAAAGTACTGAAAGCAACCTGCAATTTTATGTTTTAAACAGAGATGGTGACACCCCCATACCATGAGTAGCATATTTCTACAATGGCATCATATCTTAAAAGCATGATGCCACATATTGGCCAATGCGACAGCAAAAAATGACATTAACAAGGCGTTTCCCGGAGGTCTAACTGAGGTTGTGACATCACAGTAAGTGGCACTGACTTTTTCCTGCAGCTGGTTCTGCAGCGCCGCCGTCTCTCTCTGATGTTTCTCTCTCTCCTGCTCTAGGGAGGTCTGGAGGAGCTGGACAGCCTGACGCAGGCGAGCGATTTCAGCCTCCTGTTCTTTGATTGTACGCAGCAGTGCCTCTTTCTCTGCCTGCAGACCCACTAACACGCTACTCAGCTGATCCCCTGCCTACAACACACACACAGAGCAGAGCAAGCATGCAGTAAATATTATGCTCTAATGCATTTAAATAACTGGCATTAATCAAAGTTTGATTCCCTGAAATTTGCCTTAAAGTAAATTTTCCCCTATAAATTAACAATGCATTCAGTTCCTTTTTCAAAGAATAAAAGTAAATAATTTATTTTGTAATATAGACATTTCATTGATGTTTCACCAGCATAAATTCTTTCTTTCAAAGATTCATAAACAACAGAGATAATGCCACTGCATCTACAGACTGACTTCATGTCGCAAAGAATTGTGGGTAATATTCACCCAAACACAGATGCACTTACTGATAAAGCAAGCATTCAGCTTTGGACCTGTGGTATGTATATATTAAATAGACACGTGTTGTCACTGATATGCGGAGACAAAATGTTACCTTCTCTTTACTGTGTAATGCATTATGGACCTGAGACATTTCTGATCGTTGGGTTTGTAGTTCTTGCTTTAGACGTTCAATCTCTGCTCTCTGTGCCTCCAGCTGAACACAACAAAAAAATCCAAACCTTCTGTGAATACATTTCAATAAGTGACAGACGAATATATCATTATATAATATATCCTCATTATATTCATGAAGTGATAACCCAGCTAAAGGGGAACGTTCTCGGAACATTGCCTAATTTTGGTTCTCTCAAAGTTAGTTAATGTTTTGCAGTAGAGCATTTTTTAAGGTTATATATTATATCAAAAATGTTATTCTTAAACTGTTAGTGGAACATTTTAAAAACATTACAGTATTATAAAAGTTTGAAGAATGTTATTATAACCAAACAGTAATGTTAACAGCTTAGCTGTTGACAATGCCACAGAATGTATAAAAACTGGATGTTTTGAACATTCCTAGAACTTTCAAAGTAACGTTTCAACATTTTCATGACTTAATAGAAACATTATGGAAATGTTCTTACAACCTAAAATTAATATCTGGGAATTGTGTAGACTAGTGTGAGCAGTACATCATAGAATCATTGAGGAATTATTGGCATCATTAAAGTGCAGCGCGTAACCTGAGGGCCATTGTTCTGTTTCTGCTGTTCTATCTCAACAGCCATCTGCTGTTTGGCTGTGATGAGCTCCTCCTGAGCCTGCTGAGAGCTGCTGAGCTGTTTCATCACCTCTGCATTCTGCAACACAGTGAAGCACAGCAGAGATTATGATTACACCATCATGATTGACATCAAAAATGTTATTGCTCCAAGGTTGCACTTTTAAAAGCTCAAGAGATTTCTTGAAGATCTCAGTTGTGTATTATTTAAGTATCAACTTTACTCATGTTTCTCCTAAACTTGCTTGGGATAAGTAAGGACGTTTCATATTTTGTGAGTTCATATTAAAATCTTCAATAATGTTGATATTTGATTGTCTCAAATTGAGCTTAGATTTGCCAGGTCTGCACTGTTGAGATCTGAAACTCTAATGGACTTTTCCAAAAGCTCTCCATTTAATCTCATTGCTGTCTAGAAGAAGCATAAATGTTTCAACCGTGATTAACTTCAAGTGCATGTGCGTGTCTCTACCTTCCGCATGAGATCAGCGTGTTTGCTGACCAGCTCGGCGTGTTTCTCCTTGAGGCGTGTGAAATGCATCTGTGCGGTCTGAGCTCTGCCTAGAAGATACAAGAAAGAGATCAGACCTGCTGCAAGTGCTTCATATGTGTGTGCTTTTCAGTCTGCAGTATCTTGGGTCAGAGGTCACTCACTGCCTGCGTCCTCGGCCGTGGCCTGAATGCTGGCGGCAACTGCGGCCTGCGTTCTGAGGTCATCTAGCTCCATGCGCAGACGCTCGTTCTCCACCAGCGCCATCTGTTTATGTGTGCGCTGGTCCTCCAGCTCTGATTCCAGTTTGTTCACCTGAGACTTCAGCTGGACCACAGCACGCTGGGCCTGCAGAAACACACACACAGCAGGGATTCAGCACGGGATCAGGACTAAACACTCTCATATAAACCATATGAACACACACACGACTCACCTCCACTTTTATTAGTTCCAGTTCTGGTTTTACCACCCCCAGTTCTTTTCTTAGGTTATCCGCTTCTGTCTCCCTGTGCAAGAATTTATCATTTCAAATAAATAAAAATAAATAAATATACAGTGTAAGCTTTTTCTTTGTTCACATTTTAAAATAATAATTGTGATATAAGACAAATGGAAGTATAAAACATGAGCAAAAATGTTAAACTCTTATATTTCTGATTTTCCTTCTTTAAAATAGGCAGCTCTCCTAGATTACAACTTTAGATTAGTTTGGGACTTTGGGGAAACGTGGGACAGTGAAGAGAACTTATTGGTGACTTTTTTTTCATACAGGAAGTTGGCTGTCTGTTACCTTTGCTCTGGTATATCACTTGTAGGGTCATACTGATTGTAACCGTAATACTGTAGAAAAATCACAAACAGTGTAGTAAGATCTTCTATGGAATGATCTACCAGCTTACAGCTATAGCTTGACAGGCTGTTTTACCATCTGATACGACTGTCCTTCATTAAAATCCAGTTGAGTTTCCGTGTCATCGTCATCAGTGATTTTCTGGTTCTGAACCACCACTGGCTTTACATGATCTGAATAAGCAGCTGCTCGCAGGAAGTTTGGAGGCTCCTACAAACACATGAAATGTTCATATTTGTAGTATGTTGTAAAAAAAAAAGGAGCTTGAATTAAAATTCCATGAAATATAGATGTGAAATCTTACATTGGGAAGATCTGGGATTTGAATTATACTTTTAAAAAACTCCATGCCTCTTGCTCGCTCAAAAAACTGTGTGAGACTGCGGAGGACAAATACGGATCGATAAACAACTTACTCCACTACACTGCAGCAGAAGTTTCTGAAATCTGCACTATTTACACATAAATATGCATGTGATCGTTTATTATTAAAATAACACCACACTATGCTTTTATAACATGAGCAACAAAATCGGTTTGTGGGTCATAACAAAACTGAACTATCTGTGCATCCCTACAAATATTGTAAGGCACCTGTTGAACTGATCTCGGAATCGGTCCCTGTGTCCCAACAGAGCGTCCACTGGTATTCCTGTCACACAGATCCACAACAGTTCTCAGTGAAAAGGATTTAATTTATTAACAATAATGTCACAAAAATAGAGAGCGACTCACGGCTGTGCAGTTTGAACAGAAGTTTGACCAGGAGGTGGTAAAGCGGGCCACAGTCCTGGATGACCTGAACCAGAGGTGCCAGGCGACACTGACCCACTGCGGTGGTTGAGCTTGTGGAAGTGGACTCCATCTGCCGGAAGACTGGAGTTCAAAAGTAAACAATAAGTGATGTCATACTGTATAAAACAAAACAATACGGGTTTGCAATAAGCTAGCAGAGGCTAGCAATAGCAATACAGCTTTAAAAGCATAAGATCCCGCCCCCCATTCAGAACATTCTTAAAAGCCACGCCTCCTCCAGAACACATGAATGCATACATAGTTTTACAGGCAAGTAGGACATAATAATTTCATTTCAACCAAATTTTATTGTCCTGCACCTTCCACAGCAGATATATATTTAAATAAATATATTTAGATCACTTTACTTGCTATCAGGACGTGAAGAGATTTTCAACCAGCATAACAAAAACATTTCTTGAACAAATCCCCTGCCTTTAATAGATTTCAAAAACTAAAACTTATTAGTGAAGGTCACCTGTTTCCTGCAGCTTCAGTCCTGCCTCCATGTAGTCAAGCACCTCACCTGTCATGTCAAACCTGCACACAAAATAATGCTAACCGTTATTTCTCATTGCCTGCATTCATGCTACACAAAAGCATTAGAGACACTTACACTTTGTTGATATCGATGGCGATGACTTTATCTAAAACTTCCTCTGGGGCTTCAAGATTTGGTGGGATTTCCAGATACTGTGAAGAAAATAGGCGATAAAACCAATCCACTCATGATCTCAGAGGTATATTTCAAACAGACTTAGACTCACCTTTAAATGGAAGTCGATTTTGATGCACAACAGTTTGGCATACAGTGCAACAATATGTCCGTATCTATCATGAAGGTTCCCCTAAACAAAACAGCACACACATACACATCTGTCCCTCTAAAGCATAAGATTTGTACAATGCAAATCATAAAATATCAATCAATTTCCTATGTGATGTTTTTTACATCCCTCAATGGTAACTTCCACCCAAACTCACCCATAATATTCCCATTTGTCTGATGTTTGTAGTGTGACTTCTGCTGTCCCGCAACGTCTGAAAGAAATTAAATGCAATATGTGTTAGAATCTATATGTCTCAGAATCATTCATTTTCATGATGTGATGTCACAGGTGGGACTCACGTTGGGGTGGCCGTCTCGAAGCAGTTTGTGCACCATGTGGCAAAACTTCCAGCTGAGGATGGCATTACTGGATAGTGGCACACTGATGACATGAGACCAGAATGTGACTGCGCCGCCTTCCTTGTGTGTTCCCAAAATAATCTCTGTGCAAATGTTAAGAGCAATTTCCTAATCCAGATGCCAAAGGGCACATTGTCTGGGTGGTTGTTTATGTTTAATGCTTCCAATAAAACACATAAATTCATGTTAAAAAAAGATTATAAATTAGAGAAACTTAAACTAATCCTTAAAGGTAGGGTACGCAATTTCAGAGAGGCTAGCAATTGCAAACTAGCTTGAAATCATAAGATCCCACCCTCCATTCAGAGCCACTCTCCAAAGCCACGCCTCCTCCAACACATGAATGCATATATAGTTTGACAGGCAAATAGGACATCCTATAAGTGCATTCAGACCGAATGCAACGATTGGACGAACATTTTATGACCCTGTGCTTTCCACAGAAGACCACTAAAGTTACTTAGTGATTGCTGTAAGGATGTGAAGAGATTTTCAAACAGCATACACAAAGATACATGAAGAAATTCAATTACTTATCTGACGTCTTAACCTAAAATGTCAAACAGAAATCCCTCTGACCTTCTCTGAGATGAACTCTCTCAATCACAAAGGTGAAAGTTGTTGGATTAACTCTTTGTAACCATGCAGATCTTTAACTAACAGACTATGCAACACTACCTCACAATGTCAAACACATTAACACACGTTAACACTGCATTAAAGCAATGCACGGGATACTGCGGCCATATTTCTCTTTGATGGGAGCCTCTGCACTGGTGATGCATTTGGTGATGCTTTGTAGCTGTAAAGCAGGACAAAAATGGATTTTAACAGCAAAACACCATCAACGTGTTGAACAAACAGAAATAAAGCACGTCACACAAACGTCATCATGAACTGCAAAGGCATCAGTGAGATCATTTGTCTAGTGATGACGTCAGAGTATGACGTGACTCTTATAGGCATCAATAGCCCTTGAGAAATGACGCACTGTAGCGTTACCATGGTAAAGTTATGCTGTTGATTGTACGACTGTAATAGCAACAATAGTTTGATGCAATGGCACTGGATGAAGACAATATTAATACGAAACAGCGTTTAAATGGTACTCAAAACGTCACGCAAATCAATGGTTAAAGGAAAATGCTTGTGAAAAACATTGAATTATCACGGTACAGGTAAAAAAAAATGGCTGTGAAAATATAAACTCATTATAAAACACAAAATTAGGGTGTTTAGGAGATACATATATTATATTATATATATATGGACTGTAATACCGGACGGTCTAATGACTGATAGACTTAATTGATCAATTGCATTACGTAATTGTACCATTCAAGCTCAACAAAGACACAAAATGACTGTGAAAGTCATAAAAGAAACGCACTTGTTCCTTCAGTTCATCGTTCATGAAGAGATGTGTGACTTTCTTTATGTTTCTCACCTGCACTTTGACGAATTGCTCTTTTTCCGCAGCTAAAGCCTTCTCAGATTTGTCCGTCTGCTTCTCACTTTTCTTGGATTCGCTTTTCTTTGAGGCCATCGTGAACCGCTTCCTCACACGAAATCAAAGCTTCAAATGATCGACACACAGACAGACAGAAACACACAGACAGTCAGACAGACAGACAGAAACACACACCTGAGACGTTCACGTTTCACACAGCCTGGAAAGTTTCAGTACAACTACAACAACTTTATTCATTCAAACTCACCTTAAGTCTGTTTTATTGTGTGCATTAAGAAAATACTTCATCTCCTTAAAATGTGTACATCTCTTATTTGTGTTTTGTTTAAGTTACTAAAATTGCTATTAAAATTAGACTTGAAAGTTACTTACATCACCAGTGATAAGACAAGAGTAATGGCAACATGTAAGTACTTTAATTGTTCTTTTAATAGCCTGAGATTATGGATATAAACTGGGTTTCAGTGGCTTTTCAAATGGCTGATGACTCCTTGTGTTTGATAAAGGACATCCTTTTTAGAAAACAGGACTCGCAAGATTTCAGGTGTGAAAGACAAAGATCTGAACTAGAGACACACAATTCATTCTCCTTTAAACCAAACAGGTTAGATGACAACGAAACTGGAGGGACAAAAAACCCCAGCAGCAATAAGCCGCCTGGCAGGACAAGTTTAACACTTGAAGAAACTAGTTTATAAATAACAACAGTCCTCGAATTTGTCCAAACAGAGGTAGTGCTTTCTGAATGCTCATAAATGAATTACATTAAAAAACATAGCTCTTGATTTAAAAAATTACAGAAACAGCATTTGTGAAGAAATCATTACCAGTTAAAACACTCGGTTAGCTTTGCAAAACACTTCTTTGGTTGTCAACATTTATTTTTAAAGGCAGTGATAGATGATGGCTGTAAACGTGAATCTGCAGGTCCGTGTGGCTTTATAGATTACAAATCCTGGTTTTCTTGTTGCAGCTGTGGACTGCCTTTGATTTGGGAGTCACTTTCCTTTTGGGAATGAATAAAAAAAAGTCAAACTTAATGTCATTTTAATTTTGGAGCTTCTTTTATACCATGTGTTAAATAACTGATTATGCAAATTAGGTCTGTGACATCATGTCTCTTAAGGGGACATACCCTTCTTGTTTTGCTGCCCTCTTGGCTCTGGGTGGAGGACTGGGAGTGGCTTTGGTGGCTGTCGTTGCCATGGCTACTTTGGAGTTGACAGACAGCATCGCCATTCGTGGGGCTTTGAGCCGGGCTGACAGGTTTTCCGGTAGAACATTCCAAACTTGCCACCATTTCCCGAGACTCGGCAATCAAACGCTGTAACCGACATGTGGATGAGCTGAACCCTTCCTGTGTGACACACAAATATTCAACAGAGATCAGAAACAAGAGAGAAACATTACAGTATTCCTGTTATCTAAAATAACATGCTACTACATACTAATAAGCTTAGCAAGAATGCATGCAAAGTGCATGCTGTGGAACGGTGGGCTACCTCATTGCCGTTCAATTCAATGCTTAGTGCAGACTCGCGTAAATGACCGGGGCTCCGCCTACTTCCCGGTGAGGGTGAGGGGCTATCCATCTGAAGACAGCTCAGATCTGCTGCACTGTTAACAAAGCAAAATTCATGATTGTTTATTAAGGGCAACAAACTGAATATACATTTGCTTTTGTTTGAAAACAAACACACCCATTTTCAATGTCCGTTCAATATAGAAAACATGAATCTGTATATATTCAACTTTTCTAAATTAGAATACTTTTGTTTTTGTTTATGCAGTCTTAATATGCAGAGACAGCTGTACGCAAACCATTCGTAAGCAAAAGTGACCGCATAAACCTAACATAAACCTAACAGGGTTTTGTTACAAAGCTAGAGAATCGTACCAAGGGAATCTTGGGTTGACATCCACATCAACAAGACACACAGGAGTTCCTGTGTCTGGATCATAGTCAATAACAGCAACAAAATCCACACCAGCCCCTGCATCACGACACACTGTCTGATGGGTTTGGCTATCTGTCGAGTGACTAGAGTTATCACAGCAAAGAGTTGCTGAGGCAGACTGGGGGGAGCACTCAAGACAGCTGTTCTCTTTGGATGGGGTTTCCTTTTCTCTCATCTCGTTTTGGCAGTCGTGTGACTCCTGTTCATTGATGGTACACTGGCTAGTTGCACAGGTGTCTGCAGAGTGCACACTATTAAGGGCAGAGTAATCTTCCCCTACAGCTGACTGTTCAGTGACCTCAGGGTTTTTCACGTTCAAAGTCATGCCGTCGCATTCAAAGTCAGTCTGTGTTTCCGTTTCGACACGAGGATGTTGTGTTAAATCTGAAGGAAGGTTTTGGACTGTGCTGTGACTCTGGCTGGATATCAACCCTGTTTCTAATGCTGTATCCTGTTGCTCACTGTTCTCTACCACATGACTGGATCCTAAACCAGAGTCAGGCCTATGAAAACAATAACATTCGTAACTGAAGATGTCTGGACGAGAACATTAAAATACCTGAACAAAACCTTTAGATTCAGTAGCTAAATAAAAAAATTAACATGGAATCACCATGAAACAGTGTCCTCTATTTATTTAACTTCTGTAATATAATATATTTCTAAGTAAAACAGGCCATTCAGTGACAAAAACTGTAAGCTGGGGCTAAAAGTCATGGGGTCTACTTTAAATTCATGTTGACTTCAAGCTTACAAGGCCAAATGTAGATTTCCTTTTACCTCCCAAGTGACCTTCGACCCTCATGATTCCGTGACCTTTGACCATCACGATGTCGGAGTTGCTCTCTGGCGCTCTCCAAGTTCAACTTTAGCAGCTGTAGGTCATTCTGCTGGTTTTCACACACCTGTCACAAACACACACAAATACATTCGTTGTTACATTTCCTACTCAAACCACACCTTTCCAGGCTTAACTTCACAAAGTTATTTGTTTGTCCACCTTAAAAAAAAGTAAAAATGACGCGCAAAGTGACCAAATCCAAATCCCAACAAACCGTATTTGATGATGAGAATTCATTGTGGGCTTGGCAACCCAGTCAGACGTATCTAAAACTAAGTCAATGTGACAACCAATGGCCCCGTTTACTTTCTTTATACATTTATATTTATGCATTTGGCAGATGCTTTTATCCAAGTGACTTACAGTGCATTCAAGGTATACATTTTATGTGCGCTCCCCTGGGTTAGAGCTGCTAACACAATGTTCTACCAACTAAGCTACAAGAACATACGTCACACACATTCCTGGTTTAAGAACATTGTTTTTTTTCCAGTACCTTATTTGCACGTTATAGTTGTCTTTGTAAATATTTTTGTTTACAGTGATGACAGAAAAATGACGTAGTGCCCATAATGTTAGGCCGTGTTACATGTCAAGTAATTAATTTACTTTATCTCACTTATTTATACTACAAAGCAACAATGAGGTTTCGTTACTTGTGAGAAGTAGAAACTATCAGTAGCACTTAAAAATATAACTGTAAAAATAAACAATAGTAATAATAGTTTATACTTCAAGGCAACAAAAGGGCGACAAAAGGTTACAGTCTGTTTTAAACTACGTTTGGAAAAGTTCACAATCAGGTTGAAATGAGTCACGTTACAGGAATGCAGGAAGTGCTGGAGGTATGCTGAAGAACCAGACCACTGCTCAGAAGAACACATGGGAAGGGCAGAGATATTCTACCATTGGACAACGTAATGAAAGGCAGATGTGAAGGACAGATACCTGCCGCAGACAGAGCAGTTCTGATTCAGCTCGGGCTTGTTTGGATCGGGACAGTTCAAGTAAATCATCCTTCCAGCTTCTATCCTCACCTGCCAACAGACACGATTTCCATCACTTACAGAATGAAGAATTACATCAAACCTTTGTGGCATCACTGCTGTTTATCATCACTGTTGTACTGGCATGTTTCAACAGATGTGAAGTAAATGGCCCATTAATCCGGCTCAATAAACATCTCATAAATCATAGTAAGCGATTTCTGAGAAACGTAGATTAAACAAACAACCAACAATGTTGGATGTAAACAACAACCAAACAAACAATGTTGTGAATATTTATTACATTTACAAATAATGAGCTTGCACATAGTCCTGGCTGTGAAGAAAGGCTTTCAATGTTCTTATTAATAACAATTATTTATTGATTATCATTGAATCTTTGATGATCTATTTATTGGGATGTTCTCATTATTTACTGATGTCTCAAATGGTAATTAGGCTTAAATGATGAAGTCACCCGGGCTTCATAATGAAAGTGTGAATGAATCCTGCATTGACGTACTTAGAAGCTGAACCTGGACAGCAGCGAGTTCTTTCTTCAGCAGCTGGTTTTCCTGTTTCAGGCGGATGAGTTCTTCTCTCTGCCCGTTATTCTCAACTGTTTTCTCCCGAAGTTCAGCTGCAAGAATGAGAAATGTGTCTAACACAACAACACCAACCGTTATAGCTTTTCTGGGACAGGACACCTGATGCAGTCGTGATGCATGATCATTCTCACCCTTCAGCTGCGTGTTCTCACGTCTGCTCTCTCTGAAACTGTACTTGTGTTCCTCTGTTTCTCGCAGCGTTTTGCTCTCACGGGTTCGAAGCTCTTTGAGCGATTTCTCTAGGTCGCAAAGACGACCAGACAGCTCTAAAATGTGATTGGTTGCTTCAATCATATCTTTGTCCTAAAAAAAGCATGTGTGGTTATATACCTGCGTTATATAAACACAGTTGAAGTCTACTGCATGTCTTACTGTAACAAGCTTTATATAAACAACAGAAGTCTATAGAATACCCTCACTTAGATACCTTCAGCTTGAGCATGGAGCTAAGCTCCTCCTCTCGAACCTGCAGCTGTCCCACTTGTGATGACAGCATCATGACTGTCGAGTTCAGACTTTGGTTCTTCTCCTAAAAAGAATAGGATGATATTAACACACACTATTTTAACAGGGTAAGTAAACAGACTGGACAGACTGAACTCGCCTCCAAGCCCTGCTGGTGTCTGGTAACATTCAGTTGTTTCTGACTCAGCTCCTGTAGCTGCTGTTGGCTGCTGTTGAGTTCTCTATAGGCATCTTTCTCTCTCTCCTCCACCACTTTCGTCCGTTTGCTGAGAAATTTAATCACCTCCTTACGCTTCTGCAGCTCATCTAAGGAGGCACGTGCAGTCAAACAGATTAATTTGCACACTGCGAATATAACTGCGCTGCACGTTGTACACAGTTTTTAATTGAAGTGTCCTTGTAATCTTTATTCAAAATCTGAAAATGACGTCATTTTCTAACTATGACATCAGTCTGACGGATTGGGCTGAGCTTTAAAACACCTCTTTTACTGTAGCCAATCAATTCCCAGGAGAAAAACAAACCACACTCCCTATATTTTTCAGTTTCATTTTGAATTATGTCACAACACTGAAGTCAGTTGCAACCTGAAGGATCACACGGACTTAAACTTGAAATAAACAGAACATTTTCATCCATAGTTATTGTTATAGTTATTGTACTTGCTGTGAACGGTCTCTTATTCTTACCCTCCAGCCTGGCACATCTCTGCTCCAGTATGAGCACTCTCTGACGGTCCTGCTCCCAGGACTGAAGCTGCCTCTGATGAGCTGCAGCCATGGCATTTAGCTCCTGGTCACGGTCCTTCAGCTCTGCTATCAAAAGCTGCAGCTCCAGTCTCTGCCTCTGGATGGTGGAGATCTCCAGTCCATCAGCTGGTATCTAACAATAAAACCACACACAGGTCAGAAATTATAGTCTCCACACCAAAATACAGATATTGTTATGACAATAAAACACCACATTTGTAAGATGATTGCCCCATACACCCAAACACTCTGAGGCTATCAGTATATTTATTCTTACATTTTATCCTATAATTTATATTCTGTAAAAGTAACTTGGGATGTAACCTGGAAATCTTGCGGCAAGGAGAAAGAAGACATCGGCTTTGACAGGTTTTGAGGCGTAAAGACTGTTCGGTTTTCATCTCTGGCTTTGGTTGAGGAAGCAACTGGGGTTTCTTCACTAGCAAAAAGATTCTGAGAGAGATTGAATATCATTATACACATATAACATACAGAATTAAAATCGTTCATTTAAATATTTAATTGTCAGTAAGTGTGTGTGGTGCCAGAATCATCCAAAACATTAAACAGGTTTAATAAATAAAGTGGGATGTGTACTCATTATAATATGCAATATACCATCCATCTACAAAATGCAATTGAACAATGTAGTGTGTGCCTTTAGATAAAAACGCTTTTGAAGATCATGAGAAACCAGCATCCTGTCCAGTGCATGTAAACTTTGTGCACACACAAAGGCTTTTAAAAACAACCAACCTTTTTCACAGGAGTACTGTGCCAGGGCTCCACTGGGCATCCTGAAAAATCATTTATTAATATATTAAACAGCCATCATCTGTTGAACTCGGAAAGTTACTGACATTTCTAATACATTTGGACTCCATCACCTCTTAAGACAGAGACACTTCCACGTCTTCCAGAAATATTTCTTCCCTTTTCTCCATCCATTACATATCAAACTGGAGCAACTCTAGTAATACTGACACACGGCTTGACTAACAGGCGACACTTCATATTAGTAGCTTCGTTTTAAACAAAACAGGACAGCCATCATCTCTCCTGTGTGGATTGGTGTTGTGGTCAAAGGATCACGATACTCGTGAAGTTTGATTGTTTTTAAAACTCCGCCATCATTTAAGCGTAAACACGAGCAAACAAATGTGATATCAACTCGAAGAGCGCTTGCATTGCAAATACAAATCACTACATAGTCTCGGAAGTGCAGAGAAATCGGTAAATAAACTCTTCAATCTATTTCATTCACTGTGCAATTCATCTGACGTTAGTATTTTGTGAATTATGAAACCGCCCGTTGCGTCGCGAACAGGTCGGGCGGTCCGCGACGATGCCTGCTTCAAATGTTCGCTCAAAAAAGACCTCACGCATACGACTGCACACACATCAAATAAAGTATGACGTTTTTCAAAACAGCCCACAAATGTTAAAATAAATAATGCTCTAGAAAACAAGATCTTTTATGACGAAGGAGGTACGCAAACGCGCACAATCCCCAACACCCGTTGTTGCTCTGATTCACAGGGAGGTGTTGTGAGGACCCGAAGGCGGATGAAGGTGTGCTGAACAACACAGCAACTCTTTCAAACGTTAACTAACATCTTCACGAGTTCATGTAATAATGATCAAGCTGTTGCTGAAAGGCAAATTACACTGAGATTATATCGACGGGGTATGTATGAGTTTGAGCGCCGGGCTGCTTGGGCAGAGCTGTGATTAGCAGGGCTGGCTAATGAATGGTGTTGGTTCATGATTGTTGAACGGAGGCTGTACGACTCAAGTCATGTCAAAACGTTTTACTTTTATACTCCAGCACATCTGATTCAGTATTAGGACAACCATTAGAAGCATGAGTCTTCATCAGACTCATTCAATCTGATGTTTAGTGTGTTGGCTGGTTTGTATAAACTGCCACTAGGGTATTGTGGGCACTGGTCATGTTTCATATGCATGATGCACATGAACATTGTGATTTAGTCAAAATGGCAGTGTGATGAATTTGGGTGCTTGTAAAATGTATCTGAGGTTTTTCTGTAGGCTGTTAAATATGACGTGACGTGCCAGGGTAGAAAAACCTCAGCTGTCAGATGGGCCTTGTTTTATCATCACATTTTGTTTGGTTTGCACAGCTTGTTTTTGTAATCAATCATCACCTGAAACTAACAGCTGGTGATAATGCATGGGCAAATTTGACCTTTCAATATTTTTGAAAATAACTTGGAAGTCATAACACGTATGCATCATAACTAACATATTATGGGTTTTGTAGTTTTTGCAGGTTATACCGAGGTAGGTTTACTTGATATGTTTAAATGTAGGTCTGATCGATGTTTTGTAATTGCAGTTGAATATGTATTGCTTAAAGTTTGTGTTCTTGTACAGATTCATGTAATATGGCTACTACTGAGAATGCAGAGTCAGGTTCAACAGAAAATAAAGTGGATCGGTCCCACCCAGATGCGAAGTACCCACTGAAGGTGCTCTACTGTGGAGGTAAGTTTCTACAAGTTTACAACTTGTGGAAAACTCATCAGTCTCTCATTAGGGACAAAGTATCTTAAATGCAGATGTACACTTTTATTTCAGTTAAAATATGTATGGGGAATATTTGGTAGACATACATTTATTCTATACTTATTTTTTTTTATCTTGCTGTCTGTCCAATTAAATGCTTGGTTATATTCTCAGAAACCTTCTGTGTGTTTATCATCTCAGGCTAAAGTATCTTTCCTGTTTTATTTTCAGTGTGCTCCCTGCCTGTGGAGGTAGGCACAGAATGTTTGATCATGCTTCCTGTATTGCTTGATGTCATGCTGAGAAAACGTCATTTTGTAAGAGAAAAAATAGTGATGTGGAAGCACGCTGAATTAATAAAATGTTTCTGCATTGCTCTGCTAGTACTGCGAGTACATGCCTGAGCCGGCCAAATGCAAACAGTGGCTTGAAAAGAACTTTCCTGATGTGTTTGCGAAATTGACTCTTGGTAAGTTAACCGTGGAAGGGCTTCTTTCACAAACCTTAATAACAATGTCTTTCTCATACAAAGTCACAAAAATCCTTTGTGTTTTCTTTTCAGTAGCATATTAGAACGGTTGTAAAGATACATGCAGTAAAAACATGGAGTGCCTTTTCGATAGTTATCTACAGACATAGACAAAAAGAAAATGTGGCCAAAACCTTCAGTGCCATGCACCACTGCATCATTTTGCACATGATGAAACCGACGTGTTGTTATGTAGGTACAGCACCCAAGCAGGAAACAGGAGGGGGAGGTGGCGCTGGGGAGGCACCACCTGCAGTAGAGGAAGAGGAGAAGAAGAAACAAAAAAGAGGTGACAATTAAAACAAGGTTACATTTATAAAAACAGGTACTTGGAAGCCATGCTGCTTCCATACTAGTCCAGGTTCAAGTCTAACCTTTCTTTAATCTTTTCCTTCGCAGGTGGACGAGGTCAAATCAAACAGAAAAAGAAGACTGTTCCCCAGAAAGTTACGATAGCAAAAATCCCAAGAGCTAAAAAGAAATATGTCACAAGGGTGTGTGGCTTGGCCACTTTCGGTAAGGCCATGATGGTAGTTAGGAGATTGTCTAAATAAGACATCTGTATTTTCTCCCTGTATTAATGTGTTTATGGTCCTCATCAGACATAGAGCTTAAAGAGGCTCAGAGGTTCTTTGCTCAGAAATTCTCCTGCGGTGCCTCAGTAACAGCAGAGGATGAAATCATCATTCAGGGAGACTTTACAGATGACATCATTGATGTCATACAGGAGAAATGGCCAGAGGTAAACAATCCTTCTAAACAGTCACATTTTCAAACAAACAAGCAGTCATATTATAGAATCACAGAGTCGTGACTTTAAAGGCTAGTTTGTGCTGCACCAACAAAAACCAACATCTGCCAGTCGTGACAGGTGCAGTGGGTCAACTGCTACAGTGAAACAGGAAAAATGGGGCTGTCAAGCACAAGCATAAATTTTTTGTGGTTAGGGTTAGAGCAACGAAAAACAAACTGTTAGCATTATGTTCAGTACATTTTCACCTTTGCATCTGTAGAAGCCTGCAAAAATTTTAAGCTGTATATTTAACAATAGGTCTAATCTATGTTTATAGCATACTCAAAAGTTGAAGTTCATAGAAATGTCACGTGACCTCTGAAACGCAGCTTGTGAATTCATGAAATGTTGTCTGGCTCGACAGGTGGATGACGACAGCATCGATGATCTTGGAGAGGTGAAAAAGTGAAGCCCGATATGCACTTTTACTGAAATGAATGCGACATGACACAGCGGATCTGGCCAAATGTACACATTCACATAAAGCCCTTTTATATCTATTTTATTTACTGTATAGAATTCAGTGGACTCTGCTTCATCTTCGGGGTTTTTCAGTTCTCAACTGCTTTGTCTCTTGGTTGCCAAAGGTCTGGAATAATGATGACTTAAAATATTTCACACATGCAAACAATAGACTAATAAATTTCAGTCTCATTCGCGTCTTTCTTGTGTATTGTTTTCTTTTTACTGCAACCTCCAGTGCAATGTTCTGACCTATAATAAACTATTAAAAATTAATGATTTACATATTTATAAGAGGGATCCTCCAAAGTATATTCAATTGTACTCTTTACACACAAGTTGCTGTCAGAAAAAGTACAATTTAACCAGATTTGAAATTAATCTGATGTTAAAGAGAGAAAATAAAAAAAACTATTTTTTTAATTTTTAAATTACTATTTTCATTCATTTTGGAGGATAATCTGGTTGATGATTCACCTAACAATAATGCAAAGAATCTGAAAGAAACTAAAAGCAAGCTTTATTTTCTTATTCTACAATATGTTGTTTTTGGAGATAAAGCAGATTTTTGTTTTCAGATTTACCCAAATCACTTTTACATCAAGAACTAAACGTGCAAAAGCATGCCCAACAGCAACAAACAACTGTTAATTGTATTGTTAGCTTATCCATTGTTTGGTTGTATACCCAAGTGTAAAGTATCTTGCCAGTAATAGTTTTAATGGTGCTCTTGGAGGGTCCCAAGGTGGAGAGAAATGAGATTATTAAATTCATTGGAGGCACAAATGCCTCTTGAGACCATTTACCCACCACACCTGGGTTTTTGTTGTCCATGTGCATGCTAACAACTGCATTGTTTGTCACAGACAAATATCTTTAGGAAGCAGTCTCTGGGGAATCATTGTAATTTACCGTACTGATACAAAATGAAGTTCTACAAGTCTTGTCTGGTTTTACAGCTGCACAAGAATCATGAACAACTCCTCACAGTGCTGCACCTATGATACACCCATGCTGGACCAAGTTCTACCCCCTATCATGTTCACGGAATTCATTTTGGGCCTTATGGGAAACGTTCTCGCCCTTTTGATGTTCTTTTGCCACAGAGACACCTGGAAGCCCAATTCTATTTATCTAGCCCACCTGGCTTTGGCGGACGCCTTGGTCCTTTTCTGTCTTCCTTTCAGGGCTGACTACTACCGCAGAGGCAAGGACTGGGTGTACGGAGACGCCTTCTGCCGTATTTTGCTGTTTCTTCTGGCCGCCAACAGGGCCGCTGGAATATTCTTCCTCACTGCTGTCGCCGTGGACCGTTACCTGAAGATTGTCCATCCTCTGAACCGCATCAACCGAATGGGTCTGCGCTATGCCTCGTGGGTCTCTGTTGGCCTGTGGGGTCTTATCATAGCCATGACGGTCTACCTCTTATTGGACCCACATTTCTACTTTCAAGGCAACCACACCCAGTGTGAAAGTTTCAACGTCTGCTTTGGGAATAACGTACGATTCAACTGGCACAATGCGTTCTACGTTGTCCAGTTCTTCGTGCCCACGTGCATTGTTACTTATTGCACAACATGCATCACATGGCAGTTGAAGAGCAAGACGGTGGACACGCAGGGTAAAATCAAGAGGGCTGTCCAGTTTATATTAGCAGTGGCTTTAGTCTTCATCATATGTTTCTTCCCCAGCAACATCTCGCGTATCGCCATGTTTGTCCTGAAGCTCTGGTACAGTGAGTGCCAAGATTTCCGCAATGCAAATGAAGCTTTTAAAACTACCGTCTGCTTCACCTATTTCAACAGCGTTCTCAACCCCATAGTTTACTATTTCTCTAGCCCTGCACACAGTGGAATCTTCAGGAGGTTCTATATGAAACTTCAAGGGAAGAAAATGGAGGACGATGAGGATGAGAAGAACAATAACAATCCTCAGACAGTCTCATCCACTGCCTCTTTGACAAGTTAACAAGTCAATATTGATGTAGACTTGATGTGACTTTCGCATTATAAATCTTTACGGTTTGTGTTGGATAATTATTTATTCAAATGTAAATGATAGCTGCCAATGCATGTTATCTATGTAACACATGTATTTGTAATAAATATTTAGCAATGTTTTGTGTTCTTATGTAAAGCATTGTTGTGATATATATTTACAATCAGTCATGTCGGGAATACTGACTGTTTTATATCACTGTTATTCAATGCACTATAATTATTGATAGTATATTGTGTTGGTTTTCAGTGCAGTAAACATTTATTTGCATCTTTTAGACCATGTGACTAAATGGAATTTTCTGTTGCATGAAAAACAAAACATTGAACAAAACACGAATAAAAATGTCTTCAATAGTCTTTAGCGTTTGCCGGTGTGGTTCTTTTTGCAGTACTTTAACAGTATTTTGGCTACTATTTTAAGTATTTAATGTTGTATAACAGAAAAAATAAATGTAAAAAAATTACACTTCATTGCTCATTTTAAATATAGGAGTGGAAAAGTGTCATACATTTCTTTTGATTAATAAAACTGTGAAATTGTTACTTATAATACTATTAATAATAAACACTCTTTTCATTATTATTACATACAATTACAAATAATATTAGTATATTTCTGTTATCTTTGTATTTTAGTCCTATTTCTTAAACATTTTCTTAATTCATTCCTATAACATTTTTACATTTATTCCTATTACACGTTTTACATTTTGTTTAGTAAATATATCTGTCAGAGTATTTAAGACATGTTGCTGTTTTGTCAACAACCTGACCTTGACACAGTCATGAGGGATTGCAGCGATCCTCTCTCGTGACATCATTTCCTGTTTTATGATGTTCTTGTCACAATGACAACATTTCTCAAATTGAAATAAAATTTGGACAAAACTGCTTTGATAATAACAAATAATAAAGATCATGACATTATAATGTCTTATGTCAAAGTTTGTTTTTTTCAACAACTTCACCTTTCTAATGGAACTTCTTTTTTATAATCTCCAAACAGTTACACCACCTAGACATTTTTAACTGTAAGTCCTAGAAAAAATATCAACATGAACTTTAATTATAACATTCACCACAGAATTGCATTCAGAGATGTATTCAGGTAACATTTTGTATAAATTGTATTTTTATATATTTTTGAATAACTTAATTGATGCTAAAGTGCTATTGCTTTTGGTATGAGTTACAATTATTGTTATATTTGCACCAAATATGGCATGAATACTTCTTAAACCTATATTTAACTAAATCTCAAAGGTATAGATGCACTGACAAACACTGACAGAGTTATTAAAAATGGTAATGTTTAGGTTATAAAGTATTGTAAAGCCTAGTGCATCAGACCTGCTTGAAACAGACATTAAATTTCATATTGCTGTTATTATGAAGAACAAATCTGCACCCATGATTTGTCTGTAACCCTCATAAAATTATATTCAGAGCTAATAACTGATGTTATGAATTGTTTGAATAAGTGCCATACCACTTAAATCCAGCAGGGGGAGTGTCATGGCGAGATTTTAAGCTTTGAAATAATGTGAGCAGACAGCTATCAGTTCGGTTATGATGCCACTACAGAATAGAGCAGCAAAGCCTCTGATGGCAGCTACATTTATTTATTTGTAAATGTAGCTGACATCAGCAAAAAAATCAAAACAGGGCACATACCCTCTCTGGGAATGATGAACATTCACTGTCAGCCTATTGAGCAGACTGGCCACAAAAAAATGAGCATACCTGCAACATACATCTTCCTTGCATCCTTTTCTGTTATGTTTATATGTCCCATGTTTGTTCATGTTTTAAGGGTGTCCATCACTTAATAGCACCATGCCCACTTTTGAATAGTAAGAGAGTAATTCATAGATGACACAAGCACTAGGAAAAAGAGACCAGTTGTAGCACAAACCTGACACTAGAGGCCGCTGCTTCTCACACTAATGTAGACTGTGCCAAGGCAGAACAGAAACCATCCCCTGACAAAGGTATAAAAAAAACACATAAACAGATCACATATGATTATTAATTTCATATGAGGCACAAATGCCTCTTGAGACCATTTACCCACCACACCTGGGTTTTTGTTGTCCAGGTACATGCTAACAACCACACCATTTGCATGTCAGCAGACATATTTAAGAGCCAGTCTTGGGGGGAACCAATGCTGTACTGAGATGAAACAACAAAGATCAGAAGTTCTACAAGTCTTGTCTGGTTTTACAGCTTCGTCATAATCATGAACAACTCTTCAAAGTGCTGCGCTTTCGATGCACCCATCTTGGACGAAGTTCTACCCCCCATCCTATTCACAGAATTCATTTTTGGCCTTATGGGAAACGTTCTCGCCCTCTCGATGTTCTTCTTTCACAGAGACACCTGGAAGCCCAATTCTATTTATCTAGCCCACCTGGCTGTGGCAGACTCTGTGGTCCTTTTCTGTCTTCCTTTCAGGGCTGACTACTACCGCAGAGGCAAGGACTGGGTGTACGGAGACGCCTTCTGCCGTATTTTGCTGTTTCTTCTAGCCGCCAACAGGGCCGCTGGAATATTCTTCCTCACTGCTGTCGCCGTGGACCGTTACCTGAAGATTGTCCATCCTCTGAACCGCATCAACCGAATGGGTCTGCGCTATGCCTCGTGGGTCTCTCTTGGTCTGTGGGCTCTTATTATAGCCATGACTGTCTACCTCTTAGCGGACCAACATTTCTATTATCGAAACAATCGCACGCAGTGCGAGAGTTTCAACATCTGCTTGGGGCAAAATTCTCTATCTGACTGGCACAATTCGTTCTACGTTATCCAGTTCTTTGTGCCTACCGGTATTGTTATCTACTGCACAACCTGCATTACGTGGCAGCTGAAGAGTAAGACGGTGGACACACAGGGTAAAATCAAAAGGGCCGTGCAGTTTGTCTTAGCAGTGGCTTTGGTGTTCATTATATGCTTTTTCCCAAGTAACGTCTCACGTATTGCGGTGTGGGTCCTGAAATCCTGGTACAGCGAGTGCCACTATTTCCGTGATGCAAATGTCGCATTTTACACCACCGTCTGCTTTACTTACTTTAACAGCGTGCTAAACCCCTTAGTTTATTACTTTTCCAGCCCTGCAGTCAGTGGGTCCCTCAATAAACTCTTCATGAAACTTCGAGGAAAGAATATAGAGGATGAGGAGAAGAACAATAGTTGTGTTACAGTTGAAGCTAATGTCTCTTAGACAAAGTAATAAGCGAAAATTTATGTAGGCACCATGTGATTTTGACATTATAACCTTAAGCTGTGTGTGGGATATTTATGAATTCCAGAGGTGCTGCAATATGTAACGCATTTAAAATATATTTAGTGATTATTCTATGCCCTATTTATATTGTTAATATATGTCCAAAATGAAAGGTCTCTTTTTGTCCCGTATGTTCAGAATTAGAAGAGACCTATAGCTATTGACGGCACCAGTAATATTGATAGCATTGTTTTGCCTTTTCAGTGTAGTAAACACATATATATTACACTTTTTCCTTATTATTTTCTTAGGAAAATATTTAAAAAATCCATTGTATCACTTGACATTGCAATTATTCAATGCAAAATTTACTAATTGTAAACCTTGATCATGATCAAAGGTCATTGTAACCTTGATCACTGCTGACAATGTTGTAGTATTGTATTGCAAGTTACTACATATTTTTTACTTGTACTAACATATATTTAATATACTGCATGTAACATAAATATGGACTGAAAAAATATTTTTGTATGCGTCTTTTATTAATTTAATATATTCCGTTTAGTCAAGACGTATCGTTTCCTTTACATTATTTTGTCTTTGGAAAGCATTTATAAATGCATTTATGCATTATTTACATTGTCAATATTTAATATTATATATGTTTATGTCTGTTTCTTTTTTCTGATTCATTTAAAGGTTTTTACTTCGTCTTTGCAAATGCCTCTGAGACAGTTCAAGTTTGTAAAGTGCCCCATAAACGAGCTTTTTTATGTATTCCAATGAAGCACTGTCAAACGCGATTCATAATGCTTATACCAAACACCGACTACATTAAAATGCACACTATGAAATGTTCATCTACAGAATATCGAGTTCAAATATCGTTTCAATATCGAGTTTATCGTACAAACTCAACACCGTATAAACTTGATCATTGATCAAAGCACGACGAGCAAGACGACGACTTTCTCATCTGTCGCTTCTTCTCTCGCCGTGCGTTTGGCGCAGGCGCGCTCCCGGGCCAGCGACGCTCCGCCGTGAGCGCGCATCGCGAGCGCGCGCATCGTGTGCGAGTGAACTGCCGGCGAGCTTAAAAATATTATCGAGCGGCGGGAATGTCTGGCAGGTCAGTGCGCGCGGAGACCCGGAGCAGAGCCAAGGATGACATCAAACGCGTTATGGCCGCTATTGAGAAAGTACGGAAATGGTAAGATGGCAGAGAAAGGCCCCACCAGTGAGAAAAAGCCGCTTGTGGGGGAGGAGAGAAAGAGAAAGAACAAACGAGAAGGACAGAGTGAAAGGATGAGGGTCGTTTTCGAGCGCAATTTCCACGCGAACCCGAGCGCACGCCAGGCGCTGCGCGCGCACGCGACATGCAACCCTAACGCCGCACGTTTAGACGATTCGCAAGGTTCGGGCGAGATGAAGCGGGCTCAAACCGGGAGCCATTTCGTTGCGGTCACATGAAGCCATTTCTCTGTGCGGTTTGGCGCACTGTGGTGCGTTTGGGAACGAAACGCTCAGGATGCGTCGCGGGCACAAGCCGCGAGTTTAAATGCAGCGCCCGAGTTTCTTTACATCAAATAAAGCTGAACACACGGAGCGCTGTGTGGGGCTGGGACGGGAAAGTGAGGACTCTGCATGGCTGCTGTTTTACAGGTTTAAGCACCACTTGGAGGACAGGATTTCTAGTGTACAAAGCACACAGTAGATGCCTTATTACATATATGTTGACGAATATTTTCTTCCACTGGGTTGATCATTTTTAAGCAGTTATTTGGCACGTTAACGCAGTGGTTGCGTACGGACGTAGTACTTGCTTTTGGACCTCTTTTCATTTGATATAGTACATTTCAGCCGATGCACTACGAACACGATACGTGCCCATTTAAATGCATGTTTCGTGTTGTGCATGTAAATGCACATGCATTTTTGAAATTCGGTTTTGAATCCATGAACATTATTTGTGTTGCATGTAGTGCTGCCATTTGCGACATGCACTTCAATTAAGTGGTTCAATTAAGTAATGCAACTTTTATAATCAGGCATTCTGCTGGGAGACAATGTCTTATGGTAAAATATGCATGCTTTAAGAGCAAGGGCAACTGAGTACAGAATTCACTTTAATATTAAAAATATTTTCATGCTTTGCAGGGAGAAAAAATGGGTGACTGTTGGAGACACTTCACTGCGTATCTTCAAATGGGTTCCAGTGGCTGAATCGAAGACAGACGATGTATGTTTATAAATATTAAAGTGTGCAACCACTGTGTATTTCATTTATATTGTAACTGGCCTCTTTTCTACAGAAGAATAAAAAGAAGACAAGCAGAGAGGAGAAATTTGGATCAGAGGCAACGACTCCAGAGAATAGTTCCTCTCCTGGAATGATGGACATGCATGGTCAGTCTAAGAAGCATCTATAACTGTTGGCTGTGTTGTCTTATCTTCTGCATGTATTTTGAAAGTTTGTTGCAAATGTCTTCTTTTAAATATTATTTGTGCATTAAGGGTGTTTCATTTATTGTACTGTATTTACTCCTAAACGGTGAGCTGGTTTTCTTTTACAGATGAGAACAGCAATCAGAGCTCAATAGCCGACTCCTCTCCTGTGAAGATGGAGACCAGCTGTAGCACAAGCCCGACACCAGAGGGCGCTGTTGCTTCTCACACTGATGGAAACGAGTGTAAGGCAGAACAGACGTCATCCCCTGACAAAGGTGAGAAAAACCCCAATACGTATCATATGTATGTATTTTACGTATAGGTTTTTTAATACTTAGTTACATTATCATCTGCACTGAAAACATTCCTGAAAAAAATGTGATGCATTTATTGTTTCATCTTTTTAAAACAGGGAATTGTAACTCCACCCCTTTAGTGACCTCAACATACAAAAAAGATACCCAGTTATCAGGGGAGAAGGAGTCTCCATCAGACACCTCTAAAAACACTCAGGTAAATCAGGCGTTCAGACACACGGTTAAAATAGCACATTAATACCCAAATAATATCAAACAGAGATGCTCAGAAATTCTCAAACGTAGTGTTGAAGCCCTGAAGGGCTTCCCTTGCTCTTCATCAGGGCTTCAACACACCTCTTAGTCCACACGTTCCTCGTGAAAAGCATTGCAGATATTGCCATGGAAGGGCATTGCTAGGTTAACAGTAGGATCCACATTTTGAATTCTGAGAGAACAACTTGGTAAACGCCACTGTGACTGTATCAACTATAGTCTCTAGTTTTACAGTTTACTTGGGAAATGCAAACATGTATCTCTAATTTAAGGGATGGAACAAACGAGTAAACTCTTGTCTTTTTCTGCACTCTATCAGGAAAGTGAAGATGGCTCCCCACCCATTAAGAAAAGCAAAATGGAATCGTCTTCTCAGGACTCGGCTAACTAAATAAGCTGACCGGTTTGCTCTCATATGTGTCGCAACCAATGAGGAAAGGCATCCTTACTCACCAAACCATTCTTGATCTTCACTGTTCACACACCGTTTGCCAAGTAGAGCTTTACCCAGTTTGTCTCCTTACCTCTTCAAGTCTGTGGAGTGGAGGTGTGCAGACGCCACTGTGCTAGTGAACCGAGTCTTTTTGGAAACACTGACCTGATCCTGTGAGACACTTGCAGCCTCCCTCCATCATTTTCCTGTACAATATACAGCGTTAGTTTAACAGTGGATGAGAGTGAATGCACTGCATAGATTTGTCAAAGATGGATTTGCTGCTGTGATTATCCTTTTTTAAAATCTTTTATTATTTAATTGAATGACTCTACCAGTAGTTTTTCTAACTACTTTCAGAAATCGCAAGGGTGATTATACTGATTATACTATTATAATGCGGGTGATTGGTTTGTTACATAGTTTGCATGCTTTCTTTTGTTGCTTCTGTTTTTTTTCTGTTGTTACACATCAAATTGGCTTAATATATATACCTCATTTCCAAACAGCTCAGCTGCACCTTAATTCTTCATCAACGGACGCTAAATCCAATTCACTGAACAAAATCTGGCATTTTTACTGTCATTTTCAACAAATAAATCTTCTAATCTAATGTAGCAACATTAAAGGAACTCGTAATAAAATGCTAGTATGGCACATATATATATATATATATTTGAAAAACAAATTGGGACCATATTTTCTTGAAACGTATCTTGTACAGTTGATCAATTTGCTTTTATTTATTCATCATTAGTGCTTATTTGTTTTAATAAAAAGTTAACACATTGAATATTGTTGCCCTGTATTTCTGTTTGCAGTTTTCTGGTCTGTTGCCATCCGGTCCCTCCTTCAGTAATAGTCATACTTTCCCATTTTTATCGAAAATTCAATCTAAATGTACTCGCCAACGTTGTAAAAACGTTTGTATAGGACACATTAGTACGAGGTAGTTATCAGAAATGAAATACACCTGTTTTTTTGTTTACATTTTAGCTACAAGACTCATAAATATATAACACTGCTTATAACAACGCTTTAAATCGCTTGAAGCATTACCTCAACCTACATGTTACGCCAGTACTCTCAAATCTTATGTTAATAAGTCATTATCAGCAGAAATAATGAGTATTAATGAGGTACCAACATCAGTCGTCGTGAGGTAAAGTGTTTTACCTCAGAATTCCCGCCTTGTGTCAAGTGGCGCGCGCGCGCGCGCGCGTCCATTCAAGAAGTTTCGGCCATTTGATGCTCGCAAAGGTAAAATTGTTGGTTTTTGTGGGACTTTAACTTGATTGTGGACGTCGTCCGGATGGTCATGTTGATGTGAGATCATTGATCTCACCTGGTTGCTTCTTTGAGCTGGTCGCTTCTGTTCTGCTGAGGAGTTTGATGGGATGAGATGACGAGGAACTGGAGAACAAGCTTGTGTGAAAGTGTGAGACCACAAGGTTCAGACTTTTAACACTAAACTCATCAAAACAATGAGTTAAAACAAAGTTTATTTATGAACCATGTTTCAGATAGCTAAAAATGTAATAGAGAGATTAAAATGTAGGACTGAAAATCGTGAACTGTAAGCTTTGCATGAGCAAGCGCCAGTCTGAAATTGTAACTGTTATGTAGTTATTTTATCTAAACCCATTTTACTGTCACTTTATAATGTATATGTATTGTGTGTGTGTATATATATATATATATATATATAGAGAGAGAGAGAGAGAGAGAGATATGTCTCTCTACTCTCTCTATACACGCATACATATACATATAAATATGTTTAAACCTTTAGCTTGAATCAACATTTAGAAAAAACATACACAAATACAATGACACCAGAAGTTTTTCAACATTTCTTTTCAGTTCTTGGGAATATACAGTACATAAAGCTGTTACAATAGTTAAAGACGGTCACAATAATTCAGTAGAAACAGACTATATATATATATATATATATATATATATATTTGTAATGAACACTTTTTTGACCAAATTCATTTTAACAAAAGGGTAATTTTCATAAATATTATACATATAGTCTTGTGCACCACTTCATCGCAGGTCACCAACTCTAAAATTAGCAGTTTATTAGGATGCTAAATAAACTTTGTTAACATTATAAATATTAAGAGATACAACATTATCCTGTGTAACGTTGTGCTTTAGTAAAGGCCTGTTTACACCAAGTTTGACACTACTGTACGGAAATTATTAGTGAATATAGTAAAAAATATTCACAATTTTTTGCACCAATGCTATATTCAATACCAACCCTGTTGATACATTTTCTTTGATCTCTGATGAAGTCGGAATACCTGACGAAACTGTCACGTAATTTTTTTAATCGATCTAGAATCAATAGAAAAAGTTTAATCTTAAAATCTTCTGCATATTTTTCTTAACTTGGTGTGAATAGGCCAGAAATCTACAGGACATAACATAAAAAATACACAACAGGCCATTTATGTAACAATATCATGACTACATGTCAGACCTGACAGTAAAAGAATAACTTAGTTCCAAAGAATGGCAGCTCATGTGCTGTATATATTTAAAGTGAGCAGTGCAATAAGTTATTAGTGGTTAGCTTAATCGTTGTTTGGTGCACTGGTTTTGTGTCTGTGATAGCAGTCCAAGTTCTTAAAGCTGAAGTGTGTAATTTTTGTTTTATTAAAATGTCTACTATGTAAAGACAACTACAAGTAAGCCATTGGTTTATCATTGCATAATGCATATTGTTTTATTTATGCATTGTTTGAAACCGTGTACCTAGTATTTAGTGTATACTAAACAGTAGGCAGTAAGCAGCATGCTAGTATTTCATTCTTAACACAGCTTGTGGCGCTTCTGACGTTGCTCTGTTTGTTGGATGTTAACTTTAAGATCAACCAATTAAGTAATTTTGTAAATTTGGGGCAGGACCAGCTCTATACCAAACAAGGGAAGCAAGAGCTGTTTGAAATGAGTTATGAGTTATTTTTCAATACTGTTGGCCAAGAAATTACACACAGCAGCTTTAAATACAAACGAAAGTTTTGCTAAGGAGCTTCCGATTTTCTTGCTGGTAATTCGTCAATGGATCAATCGACACACAACAATGATAAACTTATGATACACGCAGAACAGTATTAACAACACCGAAAGATTTCCCGTCATTAGGATCTTCAAATGACATCAATGCAGCATACCTTAGCCTTCATCTGAAAGGATACTATTAAGAGAATGTACAAGAGGTTTGAATGTATATAGACTGTATATAAAAATAGCGAGTCATCTGGTGGACAGCGATCTGTGCATTGCCTGCTCTCAGGCGGAGGGTTGGGGAAAGTTCAGAAGGTTTGGTCGTCATTGCAAGAATCTGTCCAGTGACCGAACGCCTCACAGATGTCGCAGTACGGTCGTTCACCACCACGGCTGCCGTGGTAGGTTGTATGGGGTGGGGAGTCTGGGGACTGCATCTGCGTGGGACAGTCCTCTGTGTCGTGCAGGTCGAAGCAGTCGCAGATGTCACAAAAAACACGCGGGGGGGCTTTCTTTTTCTTCTTGGTCTCGCCAAGACTTCAGAGAAATAAAATAAAAATTTTTATTCTTTTAATGGTGCAATTCCTAACGTTCACCTCTCTACCGCCATCTCTTTTTGCAACTACATTGTGGTACTTCACAAACTTTTCATTACACATAAACTGACATTTCCTGGCAAATCAGATCTGACAGCTCAAATTATACATAGATATAAATAGTTGCATTTTGAAATATTGACAATGACAATTCATCTATCAATTCTTCATTTATAATGCTTTTTCTCATTGCTGCTTCAAGGGATCGAAGGTCACTCAAAGTAAACAGAAGGTCAAGACATCAAAGTGTAACAGGACTCACCCCTCATCATCATCATTTCCGTTAAATTCAGTCAATGCCATTTTCTTCAGCTTCACCTTCAGCTCTTCATTCTTCCTCTGGAGATCCACAATGACCGAGTTCAGGAAGTTGATCTGATCCAGGAGAGGAACGTGGCAGATAAGACACTTAGAAAATGTACACATGCATTATCTTGAGAGCATAAACACAGCAGAGAGGAACTGTACCTGTCCTTCAGCAAACTCCTTCTCTTCTCTCAGTTTGTCCATAACAGCATCACCTGAAGTGGAAAATAATTTTTTCATTTTTTTCTGGGATGCAGTTTTCCCACACTGTGACTTGTTCATGATAACTAAAGATTTTTAGACATCATTTTATATCAATAAAAATCCCTGATATTTTTTGGTTTACGATATTAGATTGCAAAGGTTGTGAGGTCATGGAAGTGCAACACCACACTGGTGTCTAAAACATAATGCATACAATATACTGTTTAATACTAGCTACTGTTTCACATTAGATCTTTAACTGACCTGAGGTGACTTCCTCTCCGTTCCCACTCGCCTGTCCCTCCAGCCTCTGCTCCAGGCTGTACACGCGGCTCTGAAGCTGGGCTTTATCCCTCTCCAGAGATTTCACAGCTGACTGGAGCGTTTTGGCCATCGCATTTTCTCCACGCAGCACCGCGATCTGGGCATCACAAAACCCTTTTCAAATCACAGATTTATTCATGTCTAAACATGCCTCAACACTAAAACGAAAAAAAGAATAATCCACAGCATTATAAATCTTCTTCGATACCACTGGTACTGTTCACTCAAAACACTGCAGACAAAACCTTTTAAGAAGTAATTTATCCAAAAGGTATTAAAAGAATCCAGATTCATTATGAAGTGAAGTTAAAGTGTACCTCATTTCGCAGTTTCTCTAGTTCTTTGTCTTTATCGGACATCAGCGGACTGGAGTTCTCCCTATGAGAACAGATGACCCTCTTTAAACAGCTTTCTATAAGTGGAGTCCATTAGACTTTACAGTCATGTTACAAATGCCATATGTGCTCTAAAAAACACACTCAGCGTCATCTCCCAGTTGTGCTTCAGAGATTAAAAGCTTACTGAAAACATGAGCCGACATCCTGTAAGACTGTGAAATATTTCTAGGGCAGCAAAACAATACATCTCAAGCCAAAAGAATTTTGGGTTCTTCACTGTAATACTAAACAGCAAACAGTAGGATGGCCAATGACATCACAGGCGAGTACATGTTCTTTTTTTGTAAGCATCTATTTCCCAGGAGATAACACTGACAGTCTCCAGTGTGCCTGTGTCCTCAAATTCAGCTCTCACTGAAACCATTACTGAGAACATGTATTCACATTCTCAGCACATTCATGTGGTTTTATTTATTATTATAGGTCAAAATTATTTTCTGTTGTATTAGACAGCAGGTTTAGCTAGCTTTTAAAACTAAACCATGTGTTTAAGGTGTTTTTGACTGACAATATAAAAATACAAGAAACTACAATAAAAAGATACAAACACAAAGAAACTGAGTTCAAGCACTTTTTATGTGCCTGGCTGGAAAAAACATCAGAAATTAACTTTAATTTTGCATGTAACTCCTAAATATGAGGATTGTTGCAATAGTACAGGACACCCAGTTATTGCTATTCATGGAATTTGATTGAATTAAGTGAATACAGAGATGTGTGATATCTTCTTACCGCTCTGTAATCTCAAGCTGGCTGGTCAGAGGTTCGTCCTCAAACTAAAACGAGAACATGACAGAAACAGGGAATGACACAGAGCCGCAGATTCAAACGTGCAGATCTAACAGAGCTGTAAGCAAGAACACAGACAGATAAACACCTTCTGCTGCATGTGGACTTCCTGTCGGCTGATGTTCAGGTCTGGAGCCAACTTTCCTTCCTCGTCCTGGAGCAACACCTGCCTCTGAGACTTCTGATTGGCTGCTAGCTTCAGCTCCTCACTAGAGAGAACGAGAAAGATTTTACAAGGGAGGGAAGCAATGGGTTGTGTCCAGAATGCCATACTAACATACTAATCATACTTCTTTTGTAGATCCGTATGCATGCAATACCTAGATGACCTAATTTATTTACCAAAATGTTCACCATACATTCCTGTACTGTATACTATATCCCACAATGCAATGTTCTTGTCTTGACTTTTCATCACAATCCTTAAGCAGATATATGTGTGATTTAAAGATCCATAAATCATTTGTGTGACAAAAGCAACATTTGAGGAATAACAGTGTTTCATTCCTAAAAATGCACATGCCGAAAAATCCCAAACAGAAAGGTCACCGTCACCCTCCTCATGTGTAACGAATGAGCCAATCTATTTTTACCCAGAATGCATTATGATGCAGGAATAAATCAAATCACGCACACTCAAAAGAAGCGTCTGACATCAGGCCAAAGCCGAAACAAAGGCGGAAAATCAAGCTGAAGTCTCCGTGTAACAGAATCGCCACAGAATGAATGTGCTGTTGTAATCTACAGACCGAAACACAATTACAATTTTAAAAGGCAAATGCAGCACAATACATTTTTAATAATAAAAAAAAAAAAAAAAGCCGGAACATCTAATAAATTACATTACGGCTATGCTGTGATAAATATTCATGAGCGTCTGAAGATCAGTGGAGCAAAAAGCTTTCTGAAAGGATCTCACGTGGAGCAGAGACCAGCAGACAGGCAGAGAACAGCAGTAGCTTGAGAGACGTGGTTACGTAAAACTCCCTGGAGGTGACGCTCACTTCTGAAGTTTTCTGCATCTTTAAGATTTCCCATGCGCTTACGTTCAGGCGCTTTTACTTTGAAGTCAACATTTAATAAAAACGGATCCTATTTACATTCTTAATATACATTCATGGTTACACTGTCTGTGAGCGATTCATCTGTGGATTTATTTAAAAAAGAAAAACACTATCTTCGTAATCTTTCAGCAAATCTCTCTGCCTCCAAAACGGCTTTGTTGTCATAAACAAGCCTTTTATTTATCAACCATTCCAACAACCTGTTATATAGTGACCACTTGTCAACATCCAATCCATTTCATTTTTATTTAAGAGGACGAAAAATAACAAGAGAAAGAATGACAGCAGGAAATGTCACAAGCTAGATTCAAACTTGCGTCACCCGCATGGGCACAAGAGCTCAAAGCGCCAGAGAGTATGTGTTTACCACCAGGCTGCATCTCTGATAACATACGCCGGTTGTTATTCTTGAATCAAAGCTTGTGATGTCACTCTCTGCTCATCGTCTGACTCATGGAAGTTAATCGCCACAATGACGTCACAGCGGTATTCAGATAGCTAATTAAGTCAAGATTCTTTTTAGCTGCAACTGTAGAGACATTAATTTAACAAGACACAATTAAACCATTTGAAATGCCACTTAATTGCTGCAGCTGCGAGCACACATGCTAGAACACGAATACATGCTAGTTTGAGCCTGACTCGCATCATTTTTTGTCTCTTCTATACTATCATGATTAATACGTGATGATTTACAACAAAGAAACTGTTTTAGTCAGTGAACAGAAATGCACGGATGCATGTCAGTCTGACGCGTCACTTACATTTCTTTGCACAGGTTTCCGATGCGCTGTGTCTCTGAACTCAGCTGCTCCTGATACTGCGAGTTCTGCTGCTTCAGGGCTTCAAGCTGGTGGAGGCAATAACAGACAAATAAAACAAAATAGAGAGAGAGAGGGAAAGAGAAAAAGAGGAAAAGAGAGACAGAGGTTTTTAGGAGAAACATTCTAAAGCGTGCTCTACAGAGCAAAACAAAGAGACACATTAACAAGTGATCCAACTTCTCTCTAGTTTGAAAGTCAAATGACCTTGTGCATCCCAAAGTGGTAAATCAAAGCTCCATGTGGCTAGAGCAGCATTCAGTTTCATCTGTCGCTAATATGGAGCAAATTCCACAAATCAGTACAAGTGTTGTGTGCGGTTGTCAAGGTGTTGCTATGCAATTTGAAAACAAAGCTTACCTCATCAGAAAGTTCTGCATGGCTGTTTACTGTGCTTTTTTTATCACTTGTTTTATAGTTTGCCAAGCGAAGTTATTAAATTCTATCATTCTAAATTCTAATTGCTTAGAAAAGTAACAGCACATCTCTAATCATCAAAAGTGCATGATTTGAGACCCCCTTTATGTTTGAGTTTAATACTTTGTTCAAATCACTAACTCATAAGTATGAGCAACAGTAATACTTGAGTTTCCCGTCTCAACCTCTTTTAAAACTTAAACTGGGTGCAATTAAGCAGTTGTTGACTGATACCATTCACTTATTTTACTCATAAATCACATCCACATACAGAATAAAATCAAAAGACCATTTTCTTTAAATTGAATAAAAATTTACATTTAGGATTAATGCATGTAGAAATAAATATTTATCTGACTGTCACATCTTTTCTCATGAGATCATAATTCAATCCCATCAAACTGGTGTGAACGCCCACAACTGGCCAAGTCGATAATTAATTTCATCGACATACCAAGAACCAACATCAATGTTTTATCATGAATCAGCAGAGATCTGCCTCTGATCTCTGATTCAGTGTTTACACTGAGAAAACTCCAGAAAATGATTGAGGAATTATGATGTTATCGGTGAATGAAATGTCATTAAACAACCATTGAAAACATTCTACAGATGCAGTACATCTTTGTTACTTGTTACAGCAATAACACAAACGATATGAACTGCCAATCATAAGTCTTTTCTCTGATTCTACACATCACAAAGAAATAAAGAAGTGCCAATATACAAAACGTTCACCTATTAAATGTAGCCGATGAGTGTTGTTTTATGATCAATAATCAATATGATGATATTAAGGTCAAAAATTAAAGGAAAAATTAAAATTTGCCGCATTAAAATGAATTCAACCGTTTTTTTGTATTTATAACATCTCACACATTTCTTAAAATTGTATTGTGATTATTCAGATGAAGAATTTACTTCAAATGTATTGAATTATTTCTGGTATTTCACAAATGAATTTTATATGATTAGGAAAAAACATGCACTTATAAACACCACATACACACTAAATATACTTATAAACACTAATAACACGTATAAACCCTAAAAACAGCTCCAAGAGGTTCATGTTGTGCTTTAATAAAAATGTTCATTTTCTTTCTACATTTTAAGGCAACATTGGTTTGTCTGTTGTTGTTTTTTTTGTTTATTTCATCTTTTATTAAAAAAAAACATGTTTTTTCAAAAAATGTTTATAAATCCAGATTTTTGCATACTTCAAATAAAATTACTCATTAACTCATTATAATGTACATTAGAAAAATACATTTGCGATTTACAATGAAAAACATACCATATAATTTCTTGTAAAATGTGCTAATATTGGCTAGTACTATTATGGTCACTGACACAACATGCATCGCCACAAAACAAGTGAAGTACTACAGCAGAGAGCTCTTTACCTGACAGAGCGAGGTATAAACACTGCCTGTGTAGTTCTGCTGAAGTGCTGTTACATCCATGCTGCTGTATCCTAACTGTTTTCTCCAAACAAATGCGCCCTATCAATAATACATCCCCTACGGCCCCCAGCAGAGAGAGAGAGAGGCTAACAGTGCTCGGACGAGCTGCCCATAAAGCTCACGGTCGCGCTAACACGCTCTGAAAAGCATCACACAGGGCAGCTTCATTATGTAAGGACAAGAAGCCCCGCCCCCTCCGTCCCCACCCACCACCTTCTGCTGTTCTCTCCCATCCAAACATTCTCATCCTCCATGTTCACTCATCCTGCATCAGCGAACAGACGCCCCTTCTCTCTGTCTCCGTGAGAGAGAATCTGTGTCTTTATGACATCAGCTAGAGTGGAAACCCTTGTTTTTCTTTTTTTAATACGATATTTTGTGGACGTAGTTTCTTTAAAGCTGCAGCGCAGAACGTGAAAGAGAATTGTGTCGTCCTTGATCAAAAAAGGAAAGAAAATTTGGTAATTTAGGCTGACCTAAATTAACTCTGCTTCTTTAAACCCTGAGGGGAGCGGACGGAGTCAAAAATAAAGTCAACAATGAGGTCTCCATTTTTTTTTTTTTTTACGGAAATCAGAAACACACTGTTAACCCACTATAAAAAAATGCTGTTATGTACTCACTCTTATTAATATTATTCTAAAATGGAATGACTTTCTTACATACATTAAACAAACAAGGGAGAAATTTAGCTGAATGTTTCAACAGATTTTTTCCATACAATTAAAGTAAATGGGGACGGAGGCTATCAGAAAAGCACCATAAAATGAATCCGTATGAATCATGTACTATATTCCATATTCAAAAGTTTTGTGAGGAGGCGTAAGGTTGTGTGAAGTTATTCACAAAAAGGTTTCCCTCAGCCTCGACTAACAATGCTTTTATTGTCTTTCTGGAGCATGACGACGCATAATCACACACATATTCTTAATATATGAATATATTCTAATTGTATGAATCAGCAGCTATAACATTCTACCAGCCTTTGTGTTCCACATGAGACAGAAAGTCACACAGGTTTAAGACAACATGAGGGTTAGAAAATGACACAATCACAGTTTATTTTCAGGTAACTGTCCCTTTAACACCACACCAGACATTGTCACCGTAACGTGCATGAATCGAACCCAACACACACTCTTTGGGGACGTCCACAAAGACGCTGCTTTTCCTACTACAGAAATGCTGCTTTTCCTACTACAGTAAATCTTTAGAGATTCAGTGATCTGAATACTCGCCAAATGCCTGGACATCCAGGGTTTGAAAGACACCTGGAGACCAGAGCGAACAACAATAACAAACCAAAATAATTCTCATTTTCAGCATTGTTTTTATGGCCTGCGAGCAGATGGCAAACAGATCTTGTTTAGCCGAGTTTCTACATCAAAATGATCTCAAATCAAGACTGTTGCATTATTGTTGCTAAATACACAGATCCCTACATGAGGTGCATGATTTATACGCAAACACTCAACATAACAGCCTGACCCACAAACACCTTCTTTATCATAACAGGTGAATCTCTATAAAACAAACCATGATTCAGGCATCCAAGAATAGACATCCAGAATCGCCTGAGGACAAATGACATAAGAGATCTGATGTATATAAAAGCATTAACCCAGTAGCAGAAATCTCTTCTGATAAGAGCTGACTGTTCAGGACATTACATAAGCTCACGTATGAGCACACAGAACATGCTTTGCATGTAGCCTACAGGCAGGCAGCTGCAGACAACTCGTGCATTAACTAACAGTTGTGTGCTGGAACCATTATGTCATGCACAGAGCAGTTTTATAAGCAAGAATCTCTGCTTTCCACTGTAATAAACCTAAATTAAATGTACTTTTACTTCACAATAATTTATTACTGCATTTTTGCTTAGTGTTTTTTCATAATCATTACTGGCGTATGACAAGCATCACTATTGATCATTAAAGCCGCAATCCGTAACTTTTTGCTTCTTTACTACCATCTCTGTTTAAAACATAAAACTGCAGGTTACTTTACATACTTTTCTTTATGTTGAAGTCAAATGAAGCCAAACAGACAATTTCCTGGGAGTTTATCGTTGTGAATCAGGGGGTAAAGCAAGAAGACCCTTACATTGATCTGTTATGTACCTCCCAATAACTGATTTTTTGTTTATTTTTAACCAAAAGGTTACGGATTTCAGCTTTTAGGTTTGTATTAAACAGTTTGGGTTACAGACATGACTGATATCTCAAAACATGTAGCCTGAAAATGAACAGGAAATGCTTTTGGAAATTAAATTGCTAAATAGTCAGCAGTACCTGTTGTATTCTATGTGATCTGTTTTGTTGCATCCATGACCAAGGCCATAAAGCTCTTACTTAATACACAAGTCTCATTTACCTCCTTCTGTAGGTCCTTGTTCCTCTGTGTCAGTCGATCCAGCTCATCTGTAGACTGTGCACTCTGTGAGAAAACCTCAGCTTTAGAGAATGATGGGAAATGTTGTTTTGTCACACACACCTGTCACCTGATAAACTGGCTAAATAAGATATTTTCTGTCTAGCTTTATAGAATTATACCCAACATCAAAAGTACGAAAAATGCATACAAACAGTGAATTTTAAAGGCAGGGTTGGCATTTTTTTTTACAGATGTTTTTTATTATGCTGGTCGAAAATCTCTTCACATCCTGCTAGCAATCACTAAGTAAAATGGTCTATATATATTTCTTTATATATCTTCTGTGGAAGGTGCAGGACCACAAAATGTTTATTGAATCATTGCATTGGTCTGAATGGACGTCATACTTGGCTGTCAAACTATGTATGCTTTTTATGTATTGGAAGAGGCGTGGCTTCAGAGACTGAGTGCAGGATCTTATGCTTTCAAAGCTAGTGCATTGCTATTGCTAGCCTCTCCAAAATCACCTACCCTCCCTTTAAATGACGCTCCCAACTTGGAAACCTTAAAACCTTGAGTTGTCACCTGTGTTTGGTCCTTGAAGGCCTGCAGTTCAGCCACCTGCTGTTCCAGCTCAATGTTCCTCTCCACGGTTCTGCTCAGCTCTCCTTCAGTTCTGCTCAACTTTTCCTCCAGCTGCTTCATCTGACACTCTTTCTCCTCACTCTCCACCTTCTCCTGCTGCTGTCGGGCAGCCACCTTTCTCTCCAGGTCCTCCTTCTCTCTGCACACCTGATCTAGCATCTCTTTCTCTGCTTTAATGTTCCTTTCCATCTCTGCCACCCCAGGAACAGATGGAGGGACGTCACAGAAAAGCTTGTTCAGCAATATTTATGATTATACAATCATTTTACACACCAATTGGATCACTACACATGCAAAACCGCTCCACTGTGAATTACGACTGTGTGGAATGGCTGTTTTATCTAATGAGCATGCAAAAATGATTCTGCAGGGCTGTACGGGTTTGCCTATATACAGTAGATCAGGTAGCAGTTAAGTGGAGCTGATGTTGACTCATGTTTATAGTTACCTTGCAGGGCTAGTGTAACTTTATTTTTGTCTTCTGATGCATCATCAAGCTTTTGTTTCTACAATATAACATCACAAACCATATAATTAGTACAGTATGCTAAACAAGAGACCGCCAAACATGGACTGAATTTGTAACGAGAAACTACAAATCAACAATACACAATAAACCGCCTACAGTTAAGATATAACTACATTACTCTTAACATAAATTGTTTAACGTGACTAAATAAAGAACCATGTTGTCTTAGTATCAAAATGCTTTTGCCACTTGCAACAAACTCATGGCTTATTGCTTTTAGGAGAGAAGATACAGCACCATGATTTTGTAATGATGGAACATTTTCACTAAAACTAAGTAATACATTTATGAATCTCCAGGCAACTATAAATAATTCATTCATATAAAAGCAGTTATTAGATCACCATATGGGCTGGAGTCAAGGGGAGAGAGGCATATGTACAGCACAACAAACAGAAACTTCTTCTGAAATGATGCTTCATTCTTCCACTATGTGCTGATCAGGATAATAAATGAGGTGTACCAGTTGCTGTAGCTGCTGTTGAAGCGAGGTCTTCTCCTGCTCAGCAGAGGTGAGTGTCTGCTGGAACTGAAGCAACTCTTTGTGTCTGTTCTCCAGCTCACTGTTCAGCTCTCTGATCTACAAAAACATACAACACAGAGATCACAAACTCCAGAATGAACAAATCTCATGATGTAAATGTCTTTGTCTCGTGCAAAGTACATTAATACGAAACAATGTACAAGCAAGTCATAACCCACCTAGTCTCACATACATTATGCCCAAATTTTAGCAGAAAGTCTGGTTAACTTTTGTGCTTTTTCATGCCAAGAACAAGCCAACAAATCAGATCAGAAATGGTCCCATGGACCGTTTTGTTTGCAATATTCATCAGATCATCCATTAACAATCTGTCTGAGACTATAATACTCATGGGAACTAAATCATCTTTTGAATTTTAAATTAATATCAGTTTAGTGAGAGCACGAGGAGTAAAAACCCATGAAAAGCCATTGGCTGAAGAGAAATGAACTGACTTTCTTATCTTGTAACGGAGGTGAGGCTGATCCCGTTTCAGCTCTCAGAGTTCTCAACTGAAGCTGAAGATCTGCCACCTCCTTCTCCAGCTCCATGATCCTCGAGCGCTCCGACACTGTGGCCACCTACAGCGAGACACAAGACACCATCAGCGCTCAATGTGGTGAGACAGGATGCCCACAGGTACACAAGCAACTCAGTTCAAAGTTTATTTTACTTCATCACTATCCTGCAGTTTATTAGTTTGTTATGCTTATATTTCACTGATGCATTTTAAATGAACAAACCAGCATTGGCAATCCACTAAACTGCCCTAATGTGATGTATTTCTAAATAAAACAATATTCAATGAGCTCACAGAACAGGACTTGATTTTTGTGGCCATTCCATTCTAGAATGTTGCATTAACGTTACTATGCATTACATTGACGTTAAATAGCATTACATTGCTGTTAAACTATTGGCAAGATTTTAAAGACTGTGTTACCTACAATAGCAGTCTTAAATAATGTCTGAACAGCCATTTTACTGGTTATCCAATAACGTATACAGCCTGAATGACATCGGCGGAAGAGCAAAGCCATTTCAAAGGCATTTTTAACTATATGAATCTGTGCTATGTACTATGATTTCTGTGGAATAACATGCACTGATGGATTGTGCACAATGTGACCAGAAATGTGTTTTATGTTGAGCTCAAAAAAAAAAAAAAAAAAAATTAGAAAATCTAAACAGAGACTTTTGACAGAGACTAACCCTATGAATGAAAATATGTCAAAACAAAGCATTATGTAAATTATTTGTGTATTCCATGTGTTTTCTAGTGGCGCTTTCTAAAAGCAAACAAAAACGTCAGACCTACCTCGATCCATCACGAAATAAAACAATCAATTTACCAAACAAAACGTCATTCATGACAATGACTTCAAGTGAAATCTCTCTCACCCTCATGTACATCTGACACACTCATTTACCCTAGTGTCCTCTAACTCTCTCTGGAGTTTATCTGCTTTGGTCTTTTCAAAGAGAAGACTCTGCTCAAGCTCCTTAATGTGGGCATGCTCCAGTTTGGTCTGCGTCTGTTAGTCGACAGAGGAAGAACAGAGGAGACAGAAACAGCAAGGGTGCGTCACATGTAGCCAGAAGCCAAGTACCAAGAGCTTCATGCAGGTCTTGACCTCATCCTCCTCCACAGACAAAGACAGCAGTGACACAGAGCGGCGCGAGGATGGAGAATTGCAAAAAACAATGGCCTTAAACAAATGTGATTGGCTGAAAGAGCAGGACAGTGGATGAGAGATGAGGATGCTGATACATGAAGGAATGAACGAAAGTGTGAAACAGACCAAAGATGAAAGTAGAAGAACAGACAAATGAAAAAGGAAATCAATGAACAAGTGTGAGAACAGAGTGAACAAAGCATCAAAGACTCTGAAGGAATCAAAGCCACGAAAGATCAGATTCAAGAAGCAAAATAAAAACGTATACAAGACCTCAAACAATACTAAAACTCAATATTTATCTACAGAGGCTTCAAAGTGCAGAAATGAGTCATGCATGTGCTAAAAGTCTGTCTGCTTGTCTGTTTTCTCTGTCTGTCTATCCATTAGGGTGTGGGGGGATTTGATACTTTATATCAAACCCTCCGCTTATAATTTAATACTACAATGTTTTTACTAAAAATATTTGCAATATTTTCCCCCAGAATACTATCAATAATGCAGTATTATCAATACTGTACCAATATTCCTATACTGAGAATAAATATTTTGATACAATTTCCCATGAATCTTTCTGAGAAAAAGTAAAGACTGATGCCCATTCAGAGCAAGTCTGTGAGAAACACACTGTAAAGTCAATACATACTTAATTATTCATATTCTCCAGAAGTCAAACTCAAACCAGTCTATCACGTTTAGCTTTAAGTGAATCTGTGAATAATAATTGCTGTTGCTTCACTGTGAATTGGTCTAATAAAATATGTATTTTCACATGTACATCTAGAATAATCTGCTACAGACAGGCGACTACACTGGTCCTCTCAGATCTGGTTTCTCTCAAAGTAAACATATGCAGGATCATTTTACCTCTAGGTCACCTTTGGTAATGCAAGCCTCCTCTACACGAAACTGCAGGTCTTCCACTTTTCTGCATGACACAAGAAAGCTTTAATGCTTGAAAACCTTGTAAATGTTTCTTCTCATGTTCACATGTTGCTTGCAGAAATCAAGGATATTTTAAATGTTGGCCTGAACCATCAGAATCACCTTTTCTCCTCCTCCAGCTGATTCATCAGCTCTACTTTATCTCTGTCTGCGGTTTCCACCAGTCTGCGCAGCTGGTCTAACTTAGCTTCCGTCTCCAGTGCATACTGTAAAAAAAAAAGACATCCAAAGTTTAAGAAAATTAGATTTAAACACACCATTAAACTTGTGGTTTTTAAACCACACAAGTGCTGGTGAAATTTTGCTTTGACAATGTTCACATAACATGACGCAAACCTGCACAACAAGGTTCTAAAAGGGTTCTTCGCAGCGATGATATTGAAGAACCATTTTTATTCTCCAAAGAACCCTTGAGTCAAAGGTTCTTAAAAGAACCATTCCCTTTTTAATCTTTTCATAATCTATGAAACCTTTCTATAGAATTATAAAGAACTATAAACTTGTGTGCATTTCTACAGATGTGTGCATTTCTACAGGTTCTACAGATGTTACAGAGTTTCTTTATGGAACCACACATCCTGACAAAGAACCTTTTAGGAACCCTTATTTTAAAGAGTGTGGGGTTATGGTTTCCTCATTCACATCCACAAATAAAATACGGCAGGTCACATTCAGTTACTAGCTGTTCCTCACACAAAACCACCATATGCCTTTCAAATACGATTCATGAATTTGTATCTTCAGTGAGAACTTGCACTACTAGCAGCACAGGAAACGCCTTAGATCAGAGGTTTCCAACAAGGTCCATAGACCTGCAGAGTTTAGCTCCGACCCTAATGAATCACACCAAACCAGCTAATCAAGGTCTTTGGGACTGCTAGAAACATACAGGCAGGTCTGCTGGAGTAGATTAGAACTAAACACTGTAGGTCTGTGGACCTTCAGAAACATAGCCTGATGACCCCTTAGATATTTCTACAAAAGTAGCAACAGCTGCTGACCTGTTCCTGACCCTGTCTGAGGAGAGCCAGCTCCTGCTGAACTTCTCCAGCATGGCTGGTGGCTCTGGCCACCTCTGTCCTCTCCAGGTCCCGCTCGGCCAGGAGCTGCTCAATGTGCTGCTGCTTCTCCTTCAGGGCCTCCTGCAGGGCCGTGGTTCCCGAGATCTTCCGTGCGTAACGCGCAGATGTTTCCGTGAGCTGGAAGGTTGAGGACAGACGTTTCGCATAAAGGATGGCAGAAAAATCATGGGAAAAAAAATGTGATACTGTGGACAGTAGTTTACCAGGCCAGCTCGACTAGGTTTGCCTCCAACTGAAGAGGCCATGGAGCTGAGGGAGCTGACAGAAGATGCACTGGGGCTGTTCTTCAGCATCGAGCGGCGTCTTGAGCTTTTGGATTTGGCAGGTGTGGTGGATGGGAAGCCGATGCGGGTCACCTTGTGCGTGGGAGCGAACAGGCCATACTTTGGAAGACATTGAAAATACCTGAAACATAAAGATATAAAAACTTGCAGTAAATTTATTGTATCTATTTTTTTTTTATAAATATCTATTTTATTGGTACAATGGTGATAGTTTATTCTGTAGAAAAGATAAATCCCCTGTAATATCTCATTTGTTTCTCTTAATATCTCAAAGGTCTGAATTGTTCCTTTATCTCAATTGTTTCTCCGAATTGTTTTTCTGTAAACCTTTAGTTACCAGCTCAGATATTTAATCTAACCAACACAACTTGGATGTTAGCCAGATTAATATAGAATATAAAATAACGTGACTATCTGTATCCCCCAAATCAGAATTTAGAGTTGGAACTTTCATTTTAAAAAAAGTATCTCATTCACAGGGGTTGATTATGTGTAATTATGACATAACCTCACCTGGCACCAGCCACTGCTCCATCATTTTTCCCAAGTGGCTCATCCAGTTCAACGCCACACCATTCGCCCTTAGCAAAGTCAGTTTCACCCAGGAAACGCACAACACCTGCCTTGGTTCCACCAACCTTAGGAATGGAACCACATGATTGAGAGCTGAATGATCACTCCCTGCCTCTCATAAAACCAATGAGTGCAAATATAAACCACAGATGGACCTTACCAGCACACGATCCCCCAACTTAAGGTCCCTTTGTAACTTCTTGGCTGAATCTGTCTCAGACAGATTGGAGGCGGAGCCACTGGCAGCCCGGGTTAGGTTCGTTGAGGTCTTATTGGTGGTGGGTGCATTAGTTGTTTGGGTGTCTGAAACAGCTTTGGCAGGAGAGGCCTGGCTAGTGGAGGTCTGACTGATGGAGGTCTGACTGACGGAGGTCTTGCTGGCAGATGTCTGCGCACCGTTGGCCTCGCGCTCCGCCACGGGGGTGCGAGAGAGTTTAGAAGGTCGAGTAAATATGCCTCGCAAGTCTTCGCACTGGAAGTAGCGGATTCCGGCCACAGGAACCGTCATTCTTACCTATGGGTTCATCTAGAACGATACCTGCCCACTGGCCCGGTGCAAACTGAGTGCCACCGATGAACTGCACGTAGCCCGGTTTATTTCCATTGACCCAAACTCTCTCGCCAACAGTGAAGTCTGGTGCCACATCTTGAGCGGGACTGGAGTTTGGAGATGTTACCGCCTTGGGTCCAGCTGTAGCCATCCAAAAGACAGTATTTAGGTCACGCTTGAATAAATCATATGATCCAAATGAAACGCTTGTTAAGCACCAAGTGTGAGTAAAAATTTGCGAGTAAATAAAACACAACAGTTAACATTTTAGGAACTGAAATATAACACACAATTGTTAGACTGATGCTCACTAATATGGTGACACACACACACACACACAATTCAAATCGAAATACACAAAGCCTCTGTTTATGGAAAGATCTGTATTGCGTGTCTTTTAAATATTTTAACCTCAGTGGAAAATTCGTCACTAGAGGTTTCGATTTAGTTTTACACTGCAAGGAAAAGCTAAATAATTTGTCACAGGGACACAATATTAAGGTTCATTAAAATAATGCAAAATAAAGTTTCTTGGCCGATAAGAAATAATTAGGCCTGTAGATGTTTTTAAATGACCTGCTATTAAAGGTCCTTTTTGGACCCTGTATGTATCTTACAGGTGGAGATGAATGATTCGGTCACTGACCTGCAGTGGGTGAGGTCTTGGTCGGCGCTGCGGCTGGTTTGCCGATCTTAGTGGGTGGTTTAAGACCACTTGGCTTCCCTGTGCTCATTTTTCCTGCTTTATGCCCGTAAATGTGCAACTCCTGCAGGGCATGTAAAGAACTCAGCTCTCCCTGAACACTGATCAGACAGGATTCCCTGAGAGATCAGAACATATATGTGAATAATACAAGAACCAACAACTAATAAACATACACGTCATTAGTTTCACTGCCTTATTAGGGGTTACCACGAAACTAAATCACAATATGCAACTCTTTGGGAACGTTGCCATGGCAACCACAGTTTTCACCAAAGCACAATAATTAGTTCTGTTACCACATTAAAACCCATTGTGGTATTACAGTGGTTTTGGTACATTTCCTTCATGTTAGTGACAACGTGAAAGAGATTTATTGTGTCGGATTAATCGCTGTAATATCCACGGTATTGTGACGGGAACCATGGTTACCATGACAAGTAGTTATGGGATTGACAGGTCACAATACAAGCCATCCCATTCATTCAAACCAGCTGTTATACAACTTCAGATGTACAGCCGAGCTGGTTTCACACCCCCATTATAACAAAGCATGATTTCTTCATAAAGCAAAGCAGTGCTCATCAATGATTTTACACACTGTAAAGTAAAGTTCAACATACTTACAATGCAGACGATCATTTATAACAGTAACATGAAATATAAATGACAATGTCGCCTGCAATTGATATCTGACTGAACTGTTTACATCACGAATGTTTATTTTGGTGCTGCGCTAACGACAACTAGCCAATGTCTTCTCCAAACCCAAAAACCTCCTCAAAAACAAAAACCTCAGGTGTTTGTGTGCCATAGCTACGCACAAATGTGATGTTTTATCCGTATAAATATACACAAGCTTGTTACGAGGGAAAACTTCGTTTTATTTGCGTTTCCATACGGTCATAACAAACCGTCTGCTAGGCGACGTTAGCCGAAGCTAAATCCTCCAGACGTCACAGAAATGAACGCAATGAGATTAAGAGGCAATAAAGTGACCGTGTTTTCTTACCTGAGCTGTTTTAATGTCACTCATTCCTCCCTGATGAGGGAAATGAGGAGAGTTTCTGTGTGTCTGGATGAGCTCATGTCTCTGATGATGATGATGATGATGATGATGATGGGTGAGGCAGTTCAACACAAAGCTGCGCCCAAACACTCATTTGGTTACTGGGACTTCTGGCAGGACAGCTGAATAATGAGTTCAACCATTAATTGAACAGCAAAAATTAATGTTTATAAAAAAAAAAAGAGGCTTAAGAGACTTTCGTTGCCGAATAACAAGTTTGATGATCCAAACACTTGCCAGCCCATTCCACCAATATTTAGATGATAGATAAAAGGGGGGCAAACATGACGTCGTACAGTAAAAATACAAATACAATCTGAGTAAAAATACAATAATATTCCTGCACGAATGAATTGTGGGGAGGGAAAAAAAAAACAATCTAGCGGAATGTTTTAAGTGCAAACGTGACCGGAAGATATGAGTGAACTGTGGCGGCCACTAGTGGCAGGACGGGGTAGTGACTGAAAATAAACGTCGTTCACTGCTGTGAGCACAAGAGGGCGCACAGTGACAAGTGAATGTGCAATTAATGCATCTAAACATTTAGTTATTTTCTACTCAATGTGTTTTAATCTAAATCTGTGTTTAATCTCAATCTACTCAGTGTGTTTTACAATAAACCAGACACATTTTTGTCCAGGGATTTAATCCCATTATGACCTCAGTAACTCGGTAACTAGTTTTGGGAGACTACAGCTGGATAAAATAAACCTAACCTGCAACCTGTGGCCTTGACAACCATGCATTTCTTGAGGATACGTATTTATTTAGCAGATATTATAGGCTGTATTAGATAGAAGGTCGTGCTTCATTTGTTCAAACTGTGGGACTGGTTTTTTTAAGATATCAAAATATAAACCAAAAGAATAAAAAATAATAAAGAAATGGGGGGGGATGGCTTTGTTTATGGTGCTCCTGTGAAATGACAACAATCCAGATTTATATTTCTCGTACATTCTTGAAGCTTGAATTGGCTTGCTGCAACATCTGCATGACTGGCTGCAGGTGCATTATGCGAGAGGGCGCTGCGCTCAGCATGCATGTGACATGGGCTGCTCCGGTGCTATTGCAATAATATGAAGATCACCGAGCTCAGTCATTTAAACAGCACTGAATGCATGTCTGTATGCAACAGCAATTGCATCTGTGCTGACATGGGCTTCTGAATGATACGGGAATAAATATCAGGAGCACATAACGGTTCGGTAAAGGATTTGTTTCGGCCGACGGTCTAAGGTAAGGATGCGCATCATGTCAGGTTTGTTATTATGAAAGATCGGTTTAAAGATCCAGCCAGGATGAAAAATGTTTAATGCATTAAATGGGCGACGTGTCAGATGTTACGATGCGTTTCATTGTCTCGTTTAAGATGAAGAAATAAGACATGCACATGTGGAAAGATCTGCAGCCATTGAAGACGTGCTGCTGCGTGCGTCCTGCGCTTCTGCTTTTATTTACGTGATTCGTTTGGGATCGAAAGCAGCATCTGTCAGGGAAGCTTATGTCGGTTTCAACGTCAGATCATGTATTTAAAGTCACATTTTATTATATATCACCATTTCCATATTGATGCTACAAAGGCGTTGTAGACTCCAGAAAGATTTTTGTTGGATGCTGGTTGAAAGTCTCTTCACATCCTGATAGCCATCACTAAGTAAAGTGGTTTTAATAGATTTATGCATTTATATATCTTCTGTGGACGGCACAGGATCATACAATGTTCCTTGGACGATTGCCACCCTACCTTTACAATATTTGTTTATATAGAGCTGCTGTAAAGGTCAGTCAGGATGGCCTTCATGTCCAGACTGTCGCGGTCCAGAAGTAACTCCAGATCTCCCAGCAGAAGGGACTCAGAGAAGGGCTCTCCTATACTAACCGTTGCTGAGCTCGAGCGTCTTCTGTACACTGGCAAAACAGCCTGTAATCACGCAGATGAAGTGTGGCCAAGACTCTACATAGGTGACCAGTGAGTAGCTCAAGAGGATCTGTGTTTTTTACCGTCCAAAATATATGTGTCCAGCTTTCACTTTAAAAGTTTCACGGTCCTTTCAGAGAAATCGCCTCAAACCGCAAAGAACTGGTGAAGCTGGGCATCACACACATCCTGAACTGTGCACAGAGCAAATGGAGAGGGGGGGCAGAGTATTACTCTGGTATGAACATCACATATCACGGCATTGAGGCCCACGACTCGCCGTCCTTTGACATGAGTGTCAACTTCTACCCCGCGGCTGAGTTCATCCACAGAGCTCTTAGCACCGGAGGTGAGATGGCATAAATGATTCGGTGCTCTGTTCTTTAACCGAAATTTGAAGTTTCTTAAAACATTCCAACGTGTAAAGTTTTAAGTTCAACAGTATTGTACAGTATAATACCACTTTATTTAACCATAAACCGTTTATTCTTTAAACATTATATATAAACTTATAGAATGTAATATACAGAACTTTATATCTATAAAGAACTATACAGCCAACTCAAGAATCATAACCAGCTTCATAACAAGGCAAATGTTTTGCTGTGAATATACAGTGGGTACTGCTTGTGAAAAGGCTTTTATTTTGCATTATTTTGTATTCTAATTGAATATGTATTAATAATTGAATCTATTAGTATAACAATTCTGATTGTTATAAATTCAGAATTCTAAAACCTTCTGTCTTATCTCCAGGTTTATAAAAACGCAGGATTTTGTCATTCCTGAAAATATTTTCATGTGAGGTCTTTTATTTCGTAGGAACGGTGCTCGTACACTGTGCTGTTGGGGTGAGTCGATCTGCTACGTTGGTGCTGGCCTACCTCATGATTCGTCAGAACATGACATTAGTGGAGGCTATTAAAACGGTGAAGGATCACCGCGGGGTCACACCGAACCGTGGTTTCCTCCGCCAGCTGAGCGGTCTGGACAGCGTCCTGCGGGCCAGTCGCAATGCAACATAAAGCCAGTGGCAGTAGCGCATGAACTTTGACCTTTCTGGCCCAGGCTTTTAGCTGATGTGTGTTGTGCAAATGACAGTAAACGAGAGCAGGGTGTCTTTACATACAGTGAGTTTGTAATTGTCCTGTGGTCAGTAGAAATGCCTTATTACATCAGGACCTCTAGAAATGTGCATATCGCCTTATTCACTGTTAACATCTGGCATCTGTTTTTGTGATCACTTCACTGAAATGTTGCTGTAACTTCTTTTTTTTTAACTTGGTGGCTTTGAGTTGACCTCCACAAACAAATAACGCGTGTTTTCTTTAATCAGAACAGGAAAAGAGTATCTAAATGGATTTTAAAAACTACCAAACACTGGAATTGGAACAAAATATATTTTGGATATCTGTTGAACAGATAAAGCATCTTTATTAGTGTGTGTTAAGGAAACAAATCCCTTATCCACAGTGTTACACTTTGACATGTAAGTCATTCAGGGGTTTGTCTTAGAAACACATTCAGGAACAATCAAACATTCAGTTTTTTAGACATTAATAAAATGTCATTGTTTGGTTATAAAAACATTATTTTTAAACATTCCACTAACAACTTAAGAATAATGTTTCTACTTTATATGTTATATAACAAAATAATCTGCTAATGTTACTGCAAGAACATTTCTTGATAACTTTGAGAGAAATTTTAGAGGAAGTTCTGAGAACCTTCCCTGTTAGCTGGGTATTTAGTAACACCGTAGCAACCACCTAGTTACCTTAGCACCGTCCAGGCAACCACCCCGAATACTTCAACAGCATCCTGTTGAATCAGTCTTTACAATTTAGATTTCCCCAATTTCAAAAGTCTGAGCTCTTCCTCCCTGCTGTGGGTACAGTGGTATTGTGATGACGTCATGGTTACAAAGTATCAGTGTTATCAGTGAATGTAATGTAGCTGTGGATCTTTATGCTAAACTAATTCAGGCTGTATGATGTGATAGAGGTGATCAGTAACTGTATTGACTCTCTGGTGACATAAACTTCAGTCCACATAAAACTATATGCAAACCGCAGTCAGTTTTGTCAGAATGTGACCCTTGCTTGCAAACTGAGTCAGTGTGTGCACATATTCATTACGAGCTACAGGCAAAACAAGTGAGAAATGTCCATTTTGGACTAATCTATGTTTTTCACAAAAATGGGTTCCATCGATCCAAATTCTCCAAACCGCAGTTAACCATCTAAAACTATATTTGTATTTTTTCTGAGACGTGAACCTCTCCTCAACAACTGGTGCTTCAGACACGTGTAGCGCATCATTTTTTGTTTGATTCCAACAAATATAATACATCATTATGAAGGTTTTTTATAGAGAATGTGAAATAACAATAACTAATTTTTGAAAATTGGCTCATTCTGCAGGCACGGGTCACATATTCTTCTGTTTTCTTTATTCGTGTGTGCTTTACATCATCTGTATAAATACTAAAGAAAAAAGCTTTTATGTGAAGTATTCGACACGTCTAAACATCTATCAGCTGTCTCTACTAACGTCTTGTTTTGTATAGTATTGTATTAAAAGTGCAGCCTTCTTGTACCTACAACTCCAGCAGATCCGTAGATGCAGTACAACTTAACAAACTGTAGCTGTTTAACTTATGCTGTTCTACTATTATTGTCTTTTCTGTACATTCGTATTACGAACAGCTATTTCTCGTATTTATGCATCTGTTCATTGTTACAACTTATCACAAACTATAACTCTGCGACCGCTTGGACTTGAGCTAAACTACTGCCAGAATCCCATTAACAATACGTGGGACTAAACTACACACCAGTTTGTGTCTTAAGAACAGAGCAACTCCCCATAGTTCAGTAGTTTTGACCTGCATTGTTACATGAAACACCTTAAGAAAACTCTTAAAATACTCTTACAGTGAAAGAGTTTTTTTAGTTAAGAGGTCTCTTGTAACAAGGCCCTGAGTTTTTGCTGGGAGAGGGCCGCCGGAGTTGATGTTGATAAAATGGGAAGTTTGAAAATTAAAAGACTTTGGCATTAACTTTAAACATGAAAAGCAGCTATGTATGTATTGGCGATTTAATTTATGAAAAATGTAGCTTACAATAAAGGATATTTGTGGTCTGTATGCCACTGTTATTTATTTGTTTGTTTACTTATTTATTCAAAGAATAAAAAGTGTTGAGTACTCCTGTCTATTTGGTTTTTAATTAATGGAAAGAACTAACACAACAGGATTGTGGGAATACACTCAGGGGATGACGGGAATCACTTAGAAATCTCTCTGGTGTTCACTTACCCCTGAAAGTATTCAGACACTTAAACCAGGCTTACAAAAGTCAATGTTGCATTAGATACAATATCAAATTGTGGAATTTGTCATTTTTTCAAATGAACAACAATAAAAGTGTATTAAATTTTAAATGAGTACACAGACTTTAACATTAAGACTTCTCAACAAAAAAGTATCTATACATTTCCTGGTTGTCAAATGACAGGGGAACATGTCCAAAGTCCTGCAGCAACATTTGTTTTATGTCTGAATCTTTTAATGGCAATAGCTGAGTCTGGAAAGCTAATGGTCAAACTGGCCAATAAGAAAAGTATAACAGCTCTCATTTCATTGACATTACTGTATAATGGCTGATTCTTGCTTTTGTGTATCAGTGCATTTACACCATCCCTGAGAACACAGATGAAGGTTGAAGGTCATAAATACTCTTGAGGGAGTTTTTGAAGCCACATTACCTGAATGTTGCACTGGGGTGAGACTTCATTAAAGTTCTGTTTGTCAGGGAGCAAAGCTAAACCTTCACACAGAACCACTAAATTGTTGGCACTGTTTGTGTAAGAACAAGGATGTTTTGTTGAAGGCGCAAAGCATTTATGTATAAGGAATTTGTGTGCAAGCCCTCGCTGTCTGACCATTATTTTGGACCAGACTAGTTTTTTCGTATTGGATACATTTTCTTTAGAAGATAATCCAGCGAACACTGTCTGAGCTTGTCTTAAATCTTAAGGTTATCTTAAATGAATGCAAATGAATGAAGGTAAAATGACCAAACAATACATTGCTGTCTAACATTAGAGTTGTTAGCAGGGTGTGAACCGTAACTGCCTCAGTCAGCAGGTCCAGCAAGCGTGAAACAAAACCTTTAAATGCTTTTGACACACTTTTTCAGACCTGGTGATATTGTGCTCAAACATGTCTTTTAAAATCATAAATACTACAACAGCTGCTATACAAAACCAGCAATACTCAAAAAGATTTAGACAACATAATAAATGCAGACATTTAAACAAATAAACTTCTAACTGAAAGCAATAACATTAAGTATTGTGATTGATAGTAAAATCAAATAAAAATACATACACATTTACCCACAGATAGATGGATGGACAGACACATAATTGTGAATTTCTCACAATTATAGGCCAATTAAATAATTTGCTGTGATTTCAAGTTAGGTTGGTGAAACTTTGACGTTTGTAACCCAGTGAATTGTCTGGTGTCGTTGGCCCCGCCCCCATACTCATGGGCATGGCTTATCATACTCCCATGCTTTGTGACTGTCTGTGTTACACTATTTCATCTTCACGATGAGGCAGGATATTACTGAGATATATAACCTATGATATTTACATAGTTTCATTACTGTAAATGTAGTAAATTTGAAGAGCTGGTCATTCGGAGTCATTAAAAGGTTATATCGGGAGAATGAAGTGATTTTGGCATCTAAACATTTGAGTATGAAGAATAATTACTGAAGACATCAAGGATGTGAGTTAAGATGGTGAGATTTACTTACATTTATCTTATTTCTCCACTTGTATCTTTTAAAGTCTGCTCCTTACACTTTACCAGTAATTATTTTCCTTATTTTATTGTCTATTAAAAATAATTACTGTCCATCTATGCATGGCCAGTCCCTGAGTCTCACATCTTTTCGCTTTAGGACATCTTTATTCTCAGGAAATGATTGTTATTTAAAGCACTATGCCTCCAGTAACCTCTCAGGAACTTCCACTCAACATCTATGTGGTGGTTTTTGGCACAGGAATTTTCGTCTTTGTTTTCAGTGTGATTTTTTGCTGCTTCTTCATAAGGTAAGTGCGAGCGTCTCTTGGACTACCTCATATGGAAAAGAATTGGATGTAAATCCTAATTCATCTTCTTGTTATAAAACTGCTTTCCTGCTTGTCATCTGCATGCTGTAAATAAATGCTTGTGTCACAAAAGACTTCCTCTGGCCTCATGCACTTCCTAACTTAAACAATCCCAAACTAGATCGTATCTCTGTGCTTTTTGTCCACTGTGCTATTTTTGAGCAGTCTTTTGGCTAATGTCATTCTGAACATAGAAAACTGCAAACCCTCCCACAGCTCTTTGTTTTCGGAAACGTCCTACAAAGCACACCTATTACTTAATTGTAAACTAAAATGAGTGGTGATTGGTGGATGATTAACAAAAAGCACAAGAAATGCTAAGCACTGACCATTTAAAGTACAAATTAGAGTATTTTCTCCACAATACAAACATAGAGAATCAAACTGTTTATGATTTGTGTGGTGGTTTTCTTTTGCAGTAAACTGAGACATGAAGCACAGAATGAGAGAGCTGGTTACAGGATGGTAAGTGTGTGAATTATAATCATAATAATGATCTTTACTAATTGGTATCCAGGCATACTAGCATAAAGTTTTCTCTCAAGTTCACTCAGGTGTAGTTCACCACATTTACTGTAGACATGACCTGTCCATAGTGTTCTTTCTATTGGTTTACAAAAGGTCTTTTTGTAAATAAATGTAAAGATTTTAACATGCCATTGTAAGTGTGGTGCAAGTATCCAGTATCTTTTGAGGGCCACTCACTCTTGGGGCCACAAACATTTACTATGTGTTCACATTCCAGGTTGTTCTCAAAGACGACACGACGTTACATACAGATGGGGTAAAAGTTTTCAACCAGTTGAAAAATAACATTCCTTCCCAAAACATTGTTCTGATTTTCCCCTTTTGTGTCCTTTCAGCTAACATGTGCTGTGTGCTTAGAGGACTTCAGGACAAAAGATGAGCTTGGGGTGTTGCCATGCCAACACGCCTTCCACAAAAGGTAATGCCCAGATGCCCATTGTCATGCTAAAAGAAGTCTGAGCTATACACACACACACACACACACACAAATCACAGATCTTAAATTCAGCAGCCGGACTTAAATTCAGGATACTTGGCTTGTTGCATGTTTTAATGTTTCGCACGCTTGACTTACCTTGTACTGCAGGTGTTTGGTGAAGTGGCTGGAAGTGAGACAGGCATGCCCTATGTGCAACAGCCCCACCACCGCAGCTCTGGGGCAAACACACAGCCCAGGAAACTTGCTGGATGAACTTCTTTAAACTTTCAGCCAAAAACAATTTGTGCAGGACATTTATAATGAAGCTCTTTCAATATGGAGGACTTTGTTGACCTAAAAATCTTGTACAAACAAATGCTTCCTATTTAAACACTGCTGTTGTATAACTTCACTGGTAATGTTTTGTATGTCTGGTTTAAAATCAGAATGTTTAGTATTGTGAGTTTCTTCAGTGTGATTTGTTAATGTTGGTGGCTCACAAGTGTGTCCATTTGAATTAAATTTGAAAACAACCAAACATAATCACACAGTTAAAGTAACAAAATAACCTAGTTATTTAGAAGTTGAAAAACTTCTAAGATAAAAGGCTTATATTCAGCAGTTTACTACAGTACTTGACACAGCAAGTAATAGCAATATTAATATGAATGCAGGAGGATATTAACACCTGGCACAGAAATGGGTCGCTACTTGGTATGCAGTGTAAAGCTGCACCTGTAACTTCTTGTCGCTCTACCGCAATCGCTGTTTAAAACATAAAATTGCAGGTTACTTGCTGTTATTTTCCTTAACATGGACAACAAGTTTAGATTCTAAACTATTGTAGAAAAAAAAAAAAAACCTAAACGCTGCACCATCTGCAGTACCAGACATGATACAGTAACCTGATCTTCTATTTACAGACCGACATTTCTCAAGAAATTGTTAAATAAACCATTATTGTAATCTTAACATTGTGAATCAGCGTAAGGTTCTCCTGTAACTCAGTGGTAGAGCATTGCGTTAGCAGCGCAAGAGATTGTGGGGTCGAATCGCAGGGAGCACATGTAGTGACAAAGTATAATTTGAATGCACTTGTAAGTCGCTTTGGATAAAAGCATCTGCCAAATGCATAAATGTCAGGTAAGCAGATCATGTTAAACACTTATGTTATGAACTTGCTCAATACCCATCTTTACCTTTTTCAAAAAACAAATAGTTAGACTGCAGCTTTGAAAACTTCTGATGAACAGATCAGGTGGGAAATACTATAGTAAAGTGATGGCAAACGCTGCTCATTAGAAATACTTTTGAAACCAAAGCTTTAATGGCCATTTTGTGAATGACTTTAGATTACAAAAACAGCACAACGAAAAACATGAAAAGCTCAAAGCTCTTACATCTCCTAAACAACATGAGCTGACCTGTCAGTTCTGAGGAATAAAACAAAACACAAAAAGCTGTTGAAAAGTCATCCTTTAAAGTCGTCTTTAATCTGTTTTAACAAACAGAGTCCTGAGGACTGTCAGAATACATAAAACAGGACACGGGAAGTGTCTTATTCAAGAGGAACGACGTTAATACAAAAAAATATTGTGAGAATATGCATGACTGGGGAGGAGAAAGGTTAGCAGAAATTAAAGCTGCCCACAACTTGCGATGACGATCTTGGCGCTGCATTTCCCACTTCTGCTCCCTTTTTTCTCCATGGCCTCCACCACAGGCATTCCCTCAACCACTTTTCCAAACACAACGTGTTTGCCATCCAGCCTGTAGGGGGAGACATTGTAGCAGAAACTGTTGCTCAAGTGAAACACGGTAGGATACTTTTCTAAGGGTCATTGTAGGGAACTGCCATAAAGTGCGTGTTTTCAAACATGTTTCTGATAGTGGTCTCAGCATCATAAGGATGTGGGGGCATTTCATAATAAAAGTAATAACAAGTCTAAGCATTTTACAAATCGTTACCTTCAAGTGAAGGTGTCATATGTATTTGGTACTTATGTGCAAAATAATTACATTTTAACAATGTACAGATTTAAAGGCAGGGTAGGCCTTTTTTCCTAAAAACATTTTTTTGTTGTGCTGGCTGAAAATCTAATCATTTCTTGATAGCAATCACTAAGTAAAGTGGTCCAAAAACATTTTTTATTCTCTGTGGAAGGCCAGAGACCATAAAATGTTCATCCAGTTATTGCATTCAGTCCAAATGCAATGATAAGATGTCCTGCTTGTCTGCCAACATATTTACCAACCTCCATGCACTGTGGGAGGAGGCATGGTTTTGGAGAGGAGACAGAGGGTGGGATCTTATGCTTTCAACGCTAGGTTGCTATTGTTAGCCTCTTCGAAACTACCTACACTATCTTTAAGTTTCAGAAAAGCCAAGCACCTCTCTCGACTACATCAATACAGATAAACAGACCTGTAGATGTTTGGGTGCAGTGTGGGTACATTAAAAGAAAAGCTCTTTACCAAGTCGTTTGGTCAGTGCAGATGAAGAACTGAGAGCCGTTGGTGTTGGGTCCAGCATTGGCCATGGAGAGGATTCCCCGTCCAGTGTGCTTCAGCTGAAAGTTCTCATCCTCAAACTTGTTGCCGTAGATGGACTTTCCACCAGTTCCATTATGGTTGGTGAAGTCACCACCCTACAACATCACAAGATGACCAGGAAGTCAAAGGTGTCAACTCGGCATCGGTTTTAAAGGAGGGTTCACCTGAGCTCACCTGGCACATGAAGTTGGGAATGATGCGATGGAATCCAGACCCCTGGTAGCCGAAACCTTTCTCTCCAGTGCACAAAGCACGGAAGTTTTCTGTTAAGATGGAGCAAGTGAACAGAGGAAACCCATGTAACAGAGGACAGGACAATAAACATTGACATAAGATAATAGGGGAGCTTACCAGCAGTCTTGGGCACAACATCAGCTCTCAGCTAATTAACAAAACGAGAGGAAACAGAATTGAATCAGACCTGATCTCCAGCATCATCAAGGTTCATATTAACATCAGAAGTGTTCAGTCATTTTGACATGATCAGCAGCAGTTGTACCTGGCTGACCAAATAAGAGGCAGAAGCTGTGCGATAAACAAAGTCAATGAGTTTTGCTCAAGCTTTGCAGATCGCGCAGCTGCAGGAAAACCTGCAAACAGCTCGCGAAACACAAAACTGGGAAAATCGGGATTTAAGATCATTTCCTGAAATGCATTACAATGCACACAAAGCAACACTGAAGACGAGCGGGGCAGGTTCAGGGTTCACGAGTTCCGCATTTCTGCGCGCTTCCGCACTGCAGCGCGCGTTTCGTTTACATGCATTTAAGTCGCATTCACGAACGCAAACGAATAGGAAACCCGTTTAAGAAATCGTTTTAACGCTATACACACCAGACACGAAGTGAATGCGAATTAAGTTTTGGCGTCTCTGGTGAACTCCACGTCTTCACCCCTCCCGTTTCAAAATGGCATCTTGCGTTAGGACAAAAATGATGGTGAAAATGGCGTCTGATAGGAGAAACGGGCTGCGACCTGACAGCGGCGCGTCCCCGGTCGGAGGGGCAATTACCGGGCCGCACCTGAAACGCAGCGGATCAAACACGGTTGCAGCGCCCCGTACGCACACATCCAGGGTCGTTACCTAAACGTTACTTAAACGTTACGGGGGATATTAGCGCCGTTTTTTTAACAAACGTTATGCGGGTATTAAAAAGCGAGCGCGAGCCCAAACCAAAGCGTTTTATTTCACGTTTTCTCCGGTATCCACCGCGACTCGGCCGCTACCCGTGACCTACCTCCATCACGATTCTCCCCGCTTTAATCCCGTCGATGGTGATGTCGAAGAAAACTTGGGGGTTGGCCATGATCAATAAACGCGCTTTAATTTCTATCACCTGCCGCTCCGGTTACCGCACGATCGCCGCAGTTCACCCGGAAGCGCGAGACGCGCGGTAACGAGATATATAGAAGCGAGCAGGACGCGCCTTTCTCCACGGAGCCTATGGGAAGCTGGTGCCGCCGATTGACAGGCGCGTCGTCCAATCAGAGACGCCGGAGCTTGAACGGAACCGGGCTCGAGCGAACCGCCTCGCATCCGCGAAGTTGGCGAGGGGGCGTTTCATTAGCCTATTGAAGTTGGTGGGAGTGACGTCACTGGAGCCTATCCAATGAGCGAGGAGGACACGGGGTGGGCGTGTACTAGTGCTGATGGTATGAGGGCGCTGGCCGGAGACTGAATCCGCCATTATTGCCCAAAACGGCATCACGGAGAAACGTCGGTCAGTGTGGATGATTTTAGGATATTTTAACACATTTTATTAAAATGGCACAATTAAAATGGAGATGTAGTGGCGCAGAAGTGCGATATAAACACGCCGGAGCCGCTTTTATATCGCGAGTGCGGCGGCGGTCTCGTGAAACGCACACCTTCGTCCGGCCACGCCCCCTTCAGCCTCTTCCGCGTCTCTCCCCTTTTGCTGCCGCTTTCAAATAAAGCCAATGAAACGCAATGGGGCTTAAGTCTTTACTTATAAAACATAATGGAAATATTTCACATCTTTAGAAAAACAAATCGTTGTCAATTGTACATGTTTAATTCAATCCAGAGAAATGAACGATTCACCAACACGTCAAACATCTTTTTTTGTTTGTTTTTTGCAACTGTTTGATCAACAAGTGAACGTGACATGGTGCTGGTCTCCAAGTTTCTCATGATCATGGTCACAGATTGAGACGGCGATTTCCTTTTCTCTTGCTAACAAATTCATAAACTCTGCTAGTTAACACAGAAGAGAGTGATGCATACAGACCCATCAATTGTCTTTATAATTATAATAACAATTATTATATAATCAGAGATAAAACTGTATGATACACAAAGGACTTCAAACGAAGAAAAAAAAATAAAAGCACATCCAACGACTCCTGGTGCTCCCTGTATTGTTAATATACAAACTCTGCACTTTTCCACCAGTGCCCAAAGAGTGATGATAAATAAGACAAGACGAGAGACAACAGTAGACTCATCTCCCCTCCACGGTTTCTCTGTCGAGAAAACGAGTGCTGAATGGAAAACGGGGGGAATGAAGAGCAGGTCTGCCGTGAGTTCTTGTCATAGTGTTTAAAATGTTTGTTTTTTCCATATTAAGGGGTTAAGAGAAAGTTCACATCTGAAACAATAATAATACCATATCTGTACATATTTCACATGAATCCCATTGTTCTGCCACCTCAGTTACGAGTCCGGCAACAAACATCAGTCCATTTCCTGTTGGGACACTCGCTAGCAACCCGGTAGCTACACTCCCAGATTTGTCCGAGCATAAACCCACATTTCATTATGGGAAGGTTTCTGTCCAAGAACACCCTAGATCTGACCTCCTTGTGTGCATTTGTGTGTTTTATAACCTGCTACTGGGCTGCCTGCACTTTGTAAGAATTTGAAGCATTACACGGCCATCTTTCTTTGACAAAGAAGTCGTTTCATTCCATATAACAGCCCAAAGTCTTTCACTTGCATATTTAGGGGCAACTGAAATGCGTCTACAAGTGAGGGTGTGATTCGTGCAAACCAGGGTATGAGATTCTAATGCATTCTCGTAATGGAAACATTAAAATCCACAGACCTGGTGGCACAAAACCCACGGGGGAGGAAGACATTTTGTATAGAGATAATGTCTGAGAAGGAAAAAAGACAAAAAACAACAACGTTTTTGAGAGAAGGGTGTGGCACTAAAGTTTGAGTTTGCGCCAAAACGCACACTAAGGGTGGCTAGCAGGGTGCGCGTAACATAAGATTCTTTGATTGAATTGAATTCAAGACTGATTCATTGCCTTTGATTTCTGATGTTTGTAGCTATAAAAACAGCATCATAACATCTGCAGCTATCTGACCGCCTCTTGAAGGGCCTGGCAAAAGTGTGCAAAAACTGTTATAGTGCACTTCTTTAATGCTACTGTTTAAGATCTGACATGTTGTTACCTCTATTAAAGGATTAAAAGCTACACTTGAGATCTCCTTCAAGTAAAGAACATTTAGGATCAAGTCATTTGTGGCTAAAACATGTTACATGGAGCTAGCTTTGTAGCCTTCTTTGGGCAGAGAAAATGAAAACAAAACATAAGTCTTCCTGCTGATTACGAGAATAAGGTTCTGTCTTTTCCCGTGTGTGAGAGGTCCCGTACATGTTAGCACATTCTGTTTTTCTGCTTTTGCAGTTTAAGTCACATTAGAAGAGAGACATTTTGGCTTCCCCATGTTCATTTTTTTGTGCAGTACTTTAGACCAGTATTAAAGTTCCTCGTCTAATTTAGATTTGAAACAGGGACTGCAAGGAAAACAAACAGTGCCCCACCCTGCCCACCCCACCCCACCCCCCCCCACAATGTAATTTACACCACACGAGTCAGATGCGAGACGAGGTGTCTTTCTACAGATGAGTTGAGAGCGCAGCTCATAAGAAAGGAACTCTTTCAAACTGAAATTCACAATAAAATCTTGACAGAGTTCAGCGAAGCAGACGAACAGGAACATTGTCACAGGAAAAAAAGATTTTTTTTGTTGCACCTTCCTGTGAGTCACTGCATTCCAGTCTCAGGAGGTGCAAAGACGCAATGGGATATCTGTTACACTTCCCAAACTTCCCAAAGGTGGGCGGAGAGTACGTGGTATTAGGAAAGCTGTCTGTTGGACGGTGACGCAGGGTTGAAGAATGACAGGACAGGGTTCAGTTGCTCTCGAACAGAGAGAGCAGATCGTCGCTGCTGTTGTTGGGAAGGTCGGGCGGGCCCAAGTAGGACAGCAACTCATCTGGGTTGGTCAGCTCTGGGAGAAGCTGGAAAACAAAATGGATTTGGAATGTCAAATGTGGAAGTCAAAATTCCAAGATTAAGGATAGGGCTGCATGATACTGAAAAAAACTGATATGCGTTAACTTGCTAAATAATACGATATTAGACATGATGATACTTTAAGTTTGTAAAATCAATGTCAATTATTATAAAATATAGTTAAAAATTGACAATTATATATTAAATATATGTTTCACATTCTTCCAGGGAACTGAAACACATATTCGATCAATCAACTAAATGCCAATCTCTCTGCATGAACCTACAACTCTGACTATACACAACTTTTCATTCTGACATGCACATCTGTGATATTTTGATTATTTGGATATATCTTGCAGCCCAAGTTAAGGACTCCCCCCTCCACAACTGCACAACTTCCAAAAGTGTATTGTTGGTGTGCCTCCAGAATCGGTGTTTGGAACACTGCGCTGTGACAAAGGCAACAACAGCACGTACCCAACCCTCAAAACTTTGTTAATAAATAGTTGATTATTTCATTGACTCTACAGCTGACATAAACATACTAAAATAGAATGACAAAGTAGAGATTAGAATTCCCACACATTAGAACACATTTGATTTGTTGCTGTGTGAGATTACATTTCTAATTTGTAGACAGGAGTGAATAGGGTTTCTAAGATGGCACGGTCAATTTAGTAAGTTATTTTTCTTTTTTAAACAAATACAGTATATTAGCTGCAACATGGTTTTCTAATACCTCCAAGTTAAAACCTTTAGTGTTAACTTCAAAAGTCATAGCTGCTTTGATCTGCAATAGATGATTGATTCAGACTCACATCAAGGGGAGTCTCTGAAACGTCCCCGGGCCCTCCTGGGCCCCCCAGTCCAAAACTGTCTGCGTGCAGCCGGGGATTCTGGGAGGAGTTGCGGGAATGCATGGGTCCACCAGGGCCACCCATGTTGGAGTTACCATGGAGACCTTGATGCTGCTGCTGTTGCTGCTGCTGTTGAAGGGGATTGTGGGAAGGGTCCATTCGACTAGAATGGGGCATCTTTAGTAAGGGAGAGAATAAAAGAGATAAAAAGATGATCAGGAAGCAGTTAAATTCGAACGCATTCACAGTGCTTAGAGTGACGTGTCGTGCGCCGCATTTGAAGCACATGAGACAGTGTGAGACGCTGCAGCTGTGGGTGACAGACAGAAACACAGCACTGTGCTGTCGTCTCCAGAACCTTCTGAACAGCTCTTACATCCGTTGACATACGGGAACGACAGAAACCAAGATGCTACAAAATCACATTTGGGTAACCAAGATGTGCACAATAGGTGCCGCCAAGCTTGCAGGGCTAATTCAAATAGCTGATTTCCATTAAGTCAGAAAAAACTGATGGATGAACGTTACTACATTTAAATGTTACTACACAAAGGTTTTAGAGTGTGCTTTTTAATGGATCTCCGTTATTAACATTAGTTTTCAATTTTAGTAGGAAACATTAATGATGTAGAAACGTAGACAGACAGATACACAGACAGACAAACTGCCTTTACTGATCTAACAGAGAAAACGTGTAATGGTAGTAACAGGAAAACCCACCTGTCCTGACATTGGGTGTCCCACAGGTTTCTCAGGGGTGAGGAGGCCACTAGGCAAGTCTGACTGGTAGGAGAGAGGGGGCGGCCCAGGGGCAAAATCCCCCATGGTTGGGGTGCCAGGAGCATTGGGAAAGTCTGAAAAGCCTGGTTGGTTAGAGTATCCAGAACCACCTGCCACACCGAATAACAAAATCATTAATATACACATTAATAGATATTCTACAAAGTTTTCATATCCATATAAATTATCCTGCTTTTGTCATCCCACAACCTTTAAAATCTCACATGCCAAAAAGCACAATAGTTTCCTACCTTGGTTGGGATAATCAGGTGTGCTGCTGCTGCCACCTTGTGGTAAGGTCTGGTAGGGTGAGGAGGCCGGGCCCAGTGCTGCAATCATCTCCATTACACTGGGAAGTATCATGTGAGTAGGGCTCAGGGTGCGACAGCGTTTTAGGGCCGGCCCGTCCGGGTCCTCTTTAATATGCAGGTCTGGTTTCACTGGGACTGGTTTCCAGCTGCATACTGGATCAATGGTGATCTCTTCATAGTCCGAACTAAGCCAGAAAAGGAAATTGCACATTCCTTAACCCAAAAACGACCACCCAGAACGTGATTGTAGAAGGCAAACTTATTTTTTCACCTGCATAAAATTGGACACCTCCTATACTAGACATGCTATCAACATCATTCTGATAATTAACCTCAGTATCGTTCTATTTAAACAATGAAACAGTTCAACCTTAAATTAGATGTCAAACCAGTTTTCACTTCAGAAAATTAGACCGGGCCACATTCACACCAACTAAACCTCACTGAATTCTATAATCTGTACTGTGAACTGAACAAACCACCAAAACAAACAGACCTTTGATGTCCAAAAGACTCAGGTCCGCAAACCAAACTTGTAGTGTGACAACGGTTTAATTTACAGCACACAAACTCACTTCTGAATGTAAATGAGAATGCCCAGCATGTACTGATCCACTTCCAGCCCCTCCAGCAGAGCAGTTTTACTGCAGGAAACAACAAATAAACCCTATCAGCCATATGCAGTAACACAGACTTTAAAAGGAAAACAAAAAGCAAAGAGAGTTAAAAAACTTAAGTTAAAGGAGAAAGGTCTTACTTGCATACAGGACAGCGCCAGGTTCCTCTCTCACAATTAAGCTGCAGGTAGGACTCCAGGTCAAAGCACTGTGGGAAAAAACAGCAAAACCGACAGATTTACCACACAAACTCATTGAAGGGCTTAATGGCAGGGCTATTCCGGGCTCCAGAACTATTCTCTCCAGAACTCCAGTCCTGAAGGATCCAGACCAGATTTATCTAGCTTTTGTTTTTCGTGCCGGACGCACCTGTATGTGTCTGCAGTCGTGACCTCTGGCAGGAAGCTGGATGCGACGGAAGGTGATGGGACACTTGAGCGAGACCTTGATGGCCGTCTGCTCCACGCCATCCTCACCGTTGAGCCCGGGAGTTCCCGGGATGGTACCGCTGCTGAAGTTCCTCTTAACTGTGGAGAAACAGAGGGTGAGTTGTCATGGAAACAGCTCAAGCAATGCCACTGTCAGAATCAATGCTCACTCACTCTTAGTGACGCAATGCTCCGCGGGCAGGAGCCGTTTCTTCATCAGACCCTGAAGAACAGAGCGCACGGACGGCCTGTGAACCAGCTGCAGCACGAACAGATGAGACTGCAGAGAGAGAGAGAGAGAGAGACAGAGAGAGAGAGAGAGAGATATGAGATGGGATATGAATACTGAACCACATAAAGTGTTGATTTTTTTGTAGGGCTGCTTAAGTTCATTAACTGTCAATTTGTGAGGAGCACTGAGGGGCTCAACAGGGCTCAGCTGTTGTCTCCTCATGACACTAAAATGGAAATGTAGTTCAACGTAAATCTCGATTTACGTTGAACTACATCTCAGATCATTAAAAATACCGCCACACCAACAAGTGACAAAAACACAGGAGGTTTTCCAGCTGGCTCAGATCATTGCTGAAGTTCATAAGAATGTTTATTGGACATCTTATGAACATTTATGGGAAAGTTTTCCCATTTTATTAATTGCTAGGTGAATGTTGTAAACTGAACATTCAGAAGTAACAGCAAATCTCTGCTCAGCAAGCTGAATGATCTGATGTGTTTTATACTTGGATTAAGTTTAATACTTAGTTTCACACTAATAAAACATGATAATGTTTGTAGTCAATGCAATTAATCTCAATTGTTGACACTGCTAAAACATTCTCATCTATATACACAAAGCGTACAAAACGAAAGCACAAAACACAGTACTTTCAAGTGTTAATGTATTCCATTCCTCTTTGAATTAAACTGAATGGTTCTAATGTACTTAAATCCAATTGTATACATATTATCAAGTAATAGTTTTTGTAGTGATAGTCTATAAATTTAAAGGGACAGTTCAGCTAAAAATGAACATTTTTCAATCATTTACTCACCCTCAAGTCATTCCAAACCTGTATGACTTTTTGATTCTGAGGAACACAAAAGAAGATGTTTTCAAGTATGTTGGAAGGCAACAGTGGCACTCATTGACTTCTATTGTATGGACACAAAACCACTGAGGCATTTCTCAAAATATCTTTTGTGTTCCACAGAAAATAAAGTCATGTTGGTTTGGAATGACATAAGGGTGAGTAAATGATAGTAAAAATGTCATTTTTGGATGAACTGTTCCTTTAAGAAACTTACACAGCAGCAGGCCGTGACGGTTATCTGGATGGTGTTGCGTCCCGGCTGGCAGACTTGCTTCAGGTACAGGGGTTTGTGGGATGTCTTGTTGTCTCCACGCTCAATGGTGAGGGGCGTGGCGTTGACGCTCACCTGCACCGATGCCGGCCAGTTGGTGTTCATCTGCCTATCTTCATGATGATAGCACTTAAACTGAAGCTCCAGATCTGGCCTGTAAAACACACAACCCGTCAGCCATCACACCTGTACGCATTACCAGCGTATTGACACAAAGCCACTGAGACATTTCTCAGAATATCTTCTTTAATGTTTCACAGAATAAAAAACAATATGAGTTTGGAATGACGTGAGCGTGATTAAATAAAGTAAAATTTGTTTTGGGGGGGAAGTCTCTCTTTAAATATTTACAAAGACTGTTAAAGCAACCTTTGAGCCGGCATTGCTGAGGCTCGTATGTAATCGTATGTAAAGCATAAACGCTGACCTCATCATGAGGGTTTTATAGACGGAGTCTCGCAGCTGGAAGACGTGGTTGCTTACGGCCAGGTTGTGTTCCAGACGGAAGGGCTCCAGTACAACCCCGTCCCGTACCGGAAAGGTCAGACGCAGGTCATCACTGGGGTTCCCTGCGGACAGGAGATGATGTAGATGTACAATATGAAGATGCAAAACTCCTGTGATTTACACCTGTGATTCTTCTCTCATCACATGAGTGAATTCTGAATGAATGTGATGCGGTTGGTTTAATAATGTGACTGCACAGCTGTATTATTATAAGCATTAAAAATGTACAGTAAATTGGGTTACAGTATATGGTAAACACAGTGATATCAAACATATCTGAGCATTTTAAATGATTGGTATTGGTCTGATTTGAACAATATATGAAGCAATTCATATCTGTGCTTTTTCATGATAAAATCACTTTAATGCAAGGTTACAAACGTACTAAATGGTTTGTACAGTACTAATAAGTAATAAGTCCAAATCAAATTTTACATTTAAATTTTAGAGCTTTATTACAACATTATTACACAGCGTTAAACACAAAGATCTGAACAGGAGCGCTAGCGCAGATGCAATGCCCAGTGGTACCTGTAGGGGGCTGTAGAGAGTTGATGTTGGGCTTAACGTCATGTAGGAAGGGGGATTTGACATCTTGTCCTGGGGACACATATGGCATAGAACTGCCAGGGGTCATGGGAGGAGTGGGATTTCCTGGGAGAGGGGAGCTGGGGTATCCAGGCATGGCGCGTCCAGGCTGTGACAGACAGACGCGTACGAACGTTAATATTTGCAGCAGAATCACCGCTACTTATAAGTGAAACTCTGCTATGTGCATTCAGCTCTGGAGTTTGGACTTTTACTCCCAAAGTCCAATCGCAGTCCTTGTGGAACAGTGAATTATTAACAGGCAGCTTCACCCAGAACATGTTACATTTTAGTAAACACACACACAAAACACCAACCCCATTGACAGCAGCCTGGTTGAAGGTGTTGTATCCAGCCCCTGTCACTCCAGATGACAGACTGTTGTTACCCTGTCCATTAAACTGGTCCGCCTGTTAAACAAACAAAGTGATTTCAACATCAAGCTTACGACAAACCCAACCCCTGCTTACACACAATTACAGAGCTGGATGGTGACTAAGACTCTACCCTGCCATATACTGCCTACACAGGCAGCATACTTCTAAGGCAGCATGCTCACTGTCATGGAACCTCATTAGTAACCGTTTTGAAACGCTGTATGTAGGCGGCAACTTCTTGCGTCATACACTAAATGCATGAGAGACTCAACCTAATTAAATTTGATGTTAACATGTTGCTAATGATAATTTGCCTATAATTTTTAAATACAGTAAACATATAAAAACAACAGACACAAAATAATACACTTTTAATTAGACTGCTTTTTTATTGTACATTTATTAACTAATTACATTTATAATTAACAATCCCATCACTTTATCCGCCATCTTGGATGCATTTTATTCACTGAGCCTGTTGCATTATGGGATCGCATTCTTAAGTGTAATGCTGCTTTAAATTTGGCCAAAACGGTCTTCAGGTCTTCACATTGAAAATGCATCAATGTGTCTTTAAAATGCTGCCTAGGTAGTCAGCTCGCTAGATGTTGAAATGGAGCCTACATGTCTGAACCAATAAAAACACTGGTGCACTGATATTGATGCCTGTAGAGATCATCTGACACTGTAATTCCACACGCAGCTGAACTCAACCCCCCTGGTTCTGCTTTCACTCATACTTCAGAAAATCTTTTCACAAACTGTTGCCTCTTTAACGTTCACTGCCGCAGTTGGAAGTATCAAATACCATGCGTTTCTCTAAAAATGGCAGCCTGTTTGTCACAAAATACAGACAAAAGAACCGGTTCTTTGGGAAACATGATACTGTTTGCAGCCTACAATGTGTTGCAATATGCAAGTGAAGGTTTAAAAATTTTAAAAGAACAAGATTACTGGGTTTTGTACTGTAAGTAGCCCACTTACTTTGTCATTAAAGAGACAACTGTCATCATTAACAGTTACAACATGAGGGGGAGTAAACGAGTCTCAATTTTGGCCAACTACGTTTACAACCTAAACTAAAGAGTCTGTCTTTTTACCTTGTAGTATTGGCCAGGGTTTCCTGGTCCTGCAGGATACTGGCCCATGTTGGGTTGCTGGAGGGGCATTCTGTGGGCTGGGTAAGACGGGGAGGGGGCGGAGCGCTGGGGCCCGGGCCCGTGGTACTGCATGGGTTGGCCTGGGTATGGGCCCCCAGCTCCCATCCCAGGACCATACTGCTGACCCGGAAATCCCTGTATGCAATGAAGAAAGAGCAGGGAAATCTTATACAAGATATATATAATCTTATACATTATATAATAATTCTAATAAATTATGTAATGTTCATTTTTAATTATATTGAACTAAATTCTACTAAATTTTTTCCACCAAATTTGTTGCAATGCACTATGGGATTGCTTTATCCATTAGGAATACATGCAATGCCATCTTAGAATATCACCAAAAGAAGGCATCTTAGAAGGCAGCATAATTATGCAACACATGAAGCCTAAAACTGCTGTCTACGTAGGTAGGCAGGTTTTGGAGCCGTGCTGTGGTTCCACTGAGGATGTCGGACATGAAAAGTCAGTTGGGTTAGCAGCAAGGCAGAACTCACGTCAGAGTTGTAGGGGCGTTTCAGCCCCTGCTGGTGTCGTGGAGGACCCTGCTGACCTCCCTGATACACGGGATGTTGGGGCAACCTCTGGCCCTGCTGTGCGTACATGGGTCCCATCGAAGGGGGTCTGGAGCTGACCATTCCGGAGGGGGCCATGCCGGGTGGGCCACGGGGCCCAGAGTGTGACAGGAACTGGGTGTTGTAAGAGGAAGCGCCACCCATCTGCAAAGCAAAATAACACAGAGATCCACACCCATCAGAACCAGCGCCGGGTAACAATGGCTGGAGAAATGCCTGCTACCATGACTTATAGCCGACAAGCTTTGGGCAAGAAAGGAACACAGCAACTAGGTCACCGGCATAAACAATCAAGCCTAGTCTCGCTGTTGTGCTGGGGATGTCTGCCTTCTAAAGGCAGACAGACGTGGGGAATGTGAAATCTGCCGTGTGAGACGTGCTGGAAAAACGAGAGAAAATTTTTTTTTTTTGCAATAATTAAAGCCGTGTTTTTGGAATCGGGGTGCTTTCATCTGCGTTCGACCAGCAGGGGGCGAATTGAGCGCAAAGGAAAGAGAGGTTACTGTGTGTCACAAAAGATAAGGATTGTTCAGTGCAAAAAACAATTTCACACAGCCCGAGCCCTGCACCAATCAGATTTAACAAACAACAAAAAGACACAAGGGATATAAAGCTGAGAGACGCAATCTGTCACTAAAACATTTAAGTTGTATAAACACAGAGGTAAACGAGGTAAAATACTTTTTTTATAAATATCATTTAGTGCAGTAACAAAGGTCAACTACATATATTAAACAGAAACAAGCAAGGTTTCTTACAGGCCCATAGTTCAGCTCCTGATTTTGCTTCTCCTGTATCGCGGCGACTGTTGCCGTGGCTGTGGCTGTCGCCGTGGCAGCGGCTGCAGCCACAGCAGCAGCGGCAGCCGCTTGGGTGAAGTCAGTGGGTGGGCGGACTCCATGGGGTGGCATCCCGAGAGAACCCCCTCCGTTATTGGGGTAACTGAGAAGAGACATGAAAGACAAACATTTGATAAATTACAGTAAGTGCGTAAAGTCACATCATAAAACTAGATTAACGCCGCCACTGAATCACATGACCCGAGGTGGTGTGGCATATTTGTAAACCGTGGCGTAAATTGAGCCAATTATTCGTGTTGCCGTGGCAGCACGGTGTTGCGAGAGTGGTCCGCTGAGCCAAGGGGGGACGTTGAGTGCTTAGAGTCAGTGATTCAGAAGAATTATTGAGATGCAAATTGATCTTAAGGGACGCGAGCGTGCGTGTGTTTGTGTGAGTCAGAGCAGGGGTGGGATGGCGCACATCCCCCACTGCGCTGACGGCTGCCGGTTTACCGACGTCACCAAACTCCCACGAGCAGCGGAGTCTAAACACAGCCACAGCGTCACGTGCGGACTCGTAAAAACAGGCCGCCTGGACAATATTTGCTTTTCTTTTTTCCTCACCTGCCCCCGTATCCAGGCCCCGCCGGGTACCCCCCGCTGGGCCGGCCGTACATGCCCTGCTGCATGTAGCCCTTATTGGGCTCGGGGTAGCCCTGTTGGCTCATAAACTGAGACGAGTTCATGCCCGGGCTGTTGCCAGGCATCATGTGACCGCCGGCCGAGTTTCCGCCTGGACCCATAGGAGCGCCAAAAACCTGCAGAGAACAAGAGAAACTTGTGTACTAAGCACTGATGGACAGGAAATAAAAGGGTTTTAAGGAAGGGGAGGTCAGAGCAGATAAGACGAGGCACTCGTTTCTTCTACACGACGTTTGCCTTCCTAACAGTTACTTTGAGAGCTACATTACAGTTACAACATCACAAAAACATAAAACTGTGAAAGTACATGTTTCCTTTATTTTGAATACAATTGCCTGGGCTTATATGACTGCCTGTGAGTCTTTTCATCTATAACAGCTTTCAAAGTTTAGGGAACTTAAAATATCAAAGGTAAGATGAGTTCTTTCATATTTATGCTGAATTCTTTGTCCCTAAAATATTTTGTGGTGGTTTAATGACTTAAGTATTTGTGAATTAAGTAGATGATTCACAAATCAGGTATCCTTTGTGTGTTACATGCATTGAGATTAAAGGTAAGGTGGGCAATTTTGGAGAGTGAATGCAATGATTGGACGAACATTTTGTGATCCTGCGCCTTCCACAGAAGATATATATTTATATAAATGTATGTAAATCACTTCGTGATTGCTATCAGGATGTGAAGAGACTTTTAACCAGCATAACAAAAAACTGTTTCTGGAAAATATTGGCTACCCTGCCCTTAATACACTGCTGATTTTCTGGTTCTGGAGGTCACTCTTACCTGGCTGGGTGATGGATTGGTTACCCCCCACACTGTGGTTACCACAGAGAGGGAACCGGCAGGCTGATTGGGACCTTGCTGCCAGGGGACAGGATCATAAGGGTACGAGGCGTCACTGCAGGTGAGAAAACACGGACACCTGAATTATTAACATTTCTGAGTGCTTCCTGTATAAAACCCGGCAGGCATTTAAAATTCACATCTTACTGATCTGCTTTGCTTCATCAGGAGCCCGATTCAGATATTACTGCATTCATACATTCATATCTTTTGTCCTGGTATGAAATCAGCATATGGTGTGAAGTGTGAGCGAAAGAGAGCGAATCTTTGTGTGACTTCAGACGTGTCACAGCCACATGCTCTGGAGGTACTCGGCACAATGTTTCCATGGCGACTCCACAGTCACTTAGAGACAGGAAAGAGTAACGATGCCAAGGGAGGGTGGGGGGGGAGTAAGTGTGTGTGTGTGTGTGTGTGTGTGTGTGTGTGTGTGTGTGTGTTACCTACTGTTTTCTGTGTAACTGGATCAAACCAGATCGGTCTCAATAATCTGTGCCCATCTTTCCATAATTAGCCAAACTACATCACACACTGATTTGAACAGAAAACGTGTATTCAGGGTAGACGGCATGTTTAATTGACGTGAATGAAAACCAGGCTGTGAGGATTAAACGTACAGTCTGTTCAATAGATTGTGTACCGTGGTGTACCTTGGTGTCAACGTTTCAGTCAACAAAACATTGACAATATGTCTTTCAAAACTATATATATATATATATACACGTGTAGACACAGACAGACATATATAAACCACACACACACACACACACTTATGACATTAAATACATTTTCTTGACACACAAGTGTAGCAAACTTGACTTTGGCCACTGGATGGGAACAACAATCCAACAATTTCCAACCTTATTCAACCGGCAACAAGCCGAGAGTACAGAGAAAATGAAACCTGTGCGGGTCTATGGAGAGGTAAGTGACTCTGAACAGACTCTCACCCTGACTGACCCGAGACACCTCAACCCCACAGCCACATGAAAGCTCCTTCTCTTGAAAGCTCTCAGAGAAAGCTGAGATCCTCTGCTTGACACATTTCCACCTCAACCTGCAGCAAAGTATCTGCTGGCCCACGGCCCACAGGATATTGAGGCTCCAACAAAAGCTCAAAGCGAGCGCCTGGTCATCGCGCTGCAGAATCACATAAACAAACTGAGCTATCAGTGGCTTAAGAGGCATTCCATAGGAGGCAGAGGTTGTTCTAAACTTCCTCTACAGGAAAACCGCAACAAACCCTCTCCTCTCTTCAACAGGAAACTGCGGTCCAGAGCCAAAGTCTCCAGCAGCCAATCAGGAGCTGAGGGACAGAGCAGCCAATCAAAATTAAAAAGCAGGGGAGAGCAGACAGAGGGCTCTGTAAACGATAGGAGGTGTGGGCGCAGGATTCGTTTTGGGGCCCAGAACGCGCTCCGCCACGGGCGATTTATCTTTGCAGTACTGCAGTATGAGTGAAATGCCAACTTCCACTTTTTTGACGTGTTCAGACCGTTTGCTTCATTATCGCCTCTTAAGTAACATAATTCTCTTTAGTTGCTCGAATATCAGTGAAACTTAGAAAGTCTGCCAAGCACACCTACATATGAAAGCTCGGTGTACACCACCCACTAAATATTCAAAAGACCAAATTACTCTGCAGGCTCAAAATCTGCCTTTAAGTGTCTGGCGTAACTGAATTGTATGTTTTGAAGGCTGTAACACTACCTGTAATTCTGTTTCAAAGAATTACAATGACGTATTCACTCCCGGCTCAGAAATGAAATGCTTTTACACCATGTCTACGCTGGATGAATGTGTCGTGATGCATCTAAACAAAACTGCTCTCATTATAAATCAACAAAGCTGTCTATGCTAGAAGCGCCCAATACATGGTGACCCACATGAAATCTACTTTAAAAAATCTGTTCTGATGCTTCTAAGACCCGAAAACACTGATTTAAAGAATCTATGTGAACTCAAAAACTTTTTCCACTCTTGAATAAACAACACCTAAATCAAGAACTGTTAACAATAGTTCTTGATAAGACGAGCCAAATCTTAAAAACCTTTATTTCTGAAAAACAACACCTAGCTTGTAAAAAGACGAGTTTAGAAGACAAATGAAGTGCACACTAAGGTTAATCTCATCCTGATACGGCTGCAAAACACAAATGCACATTGTTTCCCCGAGGCTCTTAACAAATAAGAGTACAACATGCAAATGTTTAAAAAACCAACAATCAAAACATGGGGAGTAGGGCTTAGACTGTTAGGTGCAGCGCTCAGGAAAGCAGGTGTCAGTTTAAGGGGGTTAAGAGTTCAAAATGTCGTTGAAGAGGAAGTACTCTTGCAGTTAACTTGCGAGTTATTGCGGAGGGTTTTCGACTGACCTGTGTGGCGTTGGAGGCAGGGCAGGTTTCATGGAGTTGATGGGGTTCATCGGAGGAATCTAGGGGTCTACGTGGTACCCCAAATCTCCTCAACCTAGCAGGCAGTCTGGAAAAACACAGAGATAGAAAAGACACGTCAGAAATGCAACACCAAATCAAAACAAGTTATTTTTCGCTATGACTCACAGAGACGTATGGCGACCCGTGGTGCTATCAGCTGCAGTGGCTTTAACCAATTTCATTTGGAGAGCTCTTGGATGGCTGCGCTTTAGCCCAGAGGCACGAGGGGTTAATCAACAACTGACTGCGCCAGCGCATCTTTCCCCGCTCGCCCCCGCACTTTGATAGGGTGGGTTTTGCAAGCGTTTCCTCGAGCTGGAGCCCCTCCACCAATCACAGTTTAAAAACGCAGGCAGCGGCGCACACAAAGGAGTGAGACTTGACAGCATGTGGCACCTCGCAGGCTGCCGCACCGCAGTCGAGCTACAAGAAGACCTGGGAAGCGCTGCAGCGCCACAGACAAAAGACAGCAAGAGGTGCGCAGTTTAAAGTAGAGCGAAGGGCTGCGACCTGCACATTTAACGTGTTGGACAACCGTGAGACCCGCAAACGCTGCGTCTTGCTGCAGGTTTTTTCGGCCTGCATTGACAGGAAAAACCGGGAAGGGCGGGAGCGAGAGGGAAGAGTTATTTATAGCTCTCTGGTTTAAAAAAGAAAAGCAAAAAGAGCTGTTGAAAAGCAAAGAGGTTCTCATGGCCGTCGCTTTGAGATCCGAGCTCTCTGCGGAGATAACGCCTTCAACCCTGCTTAATTATTTAAGCAATCCGGGTGCTTGTTCTGACCACAGAGGTCGCCCACCTTGATTCTTTGTGCATGTGCGTTTGTGTGATCCCACACGTTAATAATGAAAACAAGACCCCCCAACATAAAATCCCCCACCCCACTGTTTCTCCGTCTGTCTCCGCTCTCGATTAGCACACATGCTAATTTGCCTCCAACATCAGTAGCTGTCACATCCCCAACACTCGTTTTCTCTCCCCCACTCTGCTTCCATTTTCTCCTCCATCCTTACAGATTTAGGTCAGACACCCCACAGCCTGAAAAGAAAGGTGGAGGAATTCTGTTGGGGGGTGGGAAGAGTAACTCAGAGGAATGACAGGGCTGATCACAGGGCTGTTCACCTATGGGAATAATGAGAGACTAGAACAGAGGATGAGAAAGGGAGGGGGTGGCAGAGGCAAAACGAGATCCTTCATTGTTGTGTTTTGATAACCACTTGACTGAAGCAGGCTTAGCAATATTTACATGCTCGCATGGCCGTTTTCATTAGCAATTACACCAGCCACTCTGTGTAAAGAGACGTTTATTAAACCTGTCTCATTTCCACCTCTCTGCAGGGCTGTACTGCAGGTGTAGCTTTTCTGCGCTACAAGTTTTCTATCTATTAGGAATGCGTGACATATTGGCGATTTGTTTATCGCATGGATTAGCTTTCAATAATTACTACAAGCAGGAAATATCAAACCTTTGTTTTTGCAAATTCCAGGATGCCAACTAAACTGTTTTAAACCGTTTATAAACCGAAAATACAGGGAAATACAGAAAATACAGAAAATACAGGCAAAACAATCAGGCAGCATGTTTTTGCAGAAGTAGTTGCCACTTATTTTGCCTGGCAATGCCAGGGTGCTGTGCGTGGTGTTGCTATGCAATAGAGCGCTGGCCAATGGCACTGACATGCCTGCCTTAGCGAACACCACTAATGATTATCTATTGTATTAGACACCTTTTCAATAGCAGTGTGTGCCTATCAAAGGCATTAGCTTATAGCGCTCCAGCCTAATTAACAGCCGACTGACGAACATTAATGATGTTTAATTAGCCCAGTGTTGCTCAGCCCACCCCTGTAATGACTGGGCCCTCATATTGGAACAATCCTTCAGTGATGGAGTGTCTATTCAAACAGTGGACGACAGTAATCTATCCTTTACTGGAAACACAATATGGCAGAGCTCTCCTGCTCCCTGGGCACAACACACACATATTTAAACACACTGCTGAGGCAGACCCTACGCTGCTGATAGATTGTTACTGGCCAAGTCAATTAATCAGACTAAATCTGGCCATCTTGAGATTGATTGATTATGTATTAGGTAAATAATGTTAGTTTAATTTCAGCTAATCTGTGTATTTAGTTTGTCATTATTATGCATGTCAACAACTGGCTACTCTACAAACTAGTGTCGGCCACTGACCATCTCATACCAGACCGAAACCAGGCACTATGTTAAACACTGTATGTGCCAGACATAGCCACTAGGCTATGTTTGTTAGCTACAAGGTTTCCTCCATTATTTAGCAAGGTCTCTGCATCAAACCGTTTAAGCTCCATGTCTTGCTTTTGAAATGAAATTATGCAGTTTAATATCTTCATCTATTGCCTTCCCTTCACCGTGTGATGGATAACAGCACAAACAGTTCTTGCCCTGGAATGAACAGAACACACTGTTCTTTACTGCTGGGCTCTATCTAACCCCCTCCTCTTCTTTCCTCTAGTTCCACCCCTGGCCTACAGTGACCCGTCCCTGCTGGGCTTCCCTCCCTTTCTTTAATTCATCTTTCCCTCACCAACTTTTCCTCTCCAGTTCTTCCGCTCTGCTCTCTCTCTCTCGAGCGCGTCATACGCTTTTAGGTTTGTCCACATCAGCTCCTGCACTCACAGGACAGGACGGTTCAGTACGGAACAGCAGGGCAGGATGGCACTGCAGGGGTGTGACCTGTTAAAGGTACAAAACGCCTTTGGTTTTTTAACGCCAGGCAGCAGACAAAAGCTCGCAGGCCCTTGATTTCTGACAGGCCGGAGAAACGGCTGTGTGTCAGCGCTCTTGAAATAAAGAGCTGATTCATCTCCAAGGAGACTGTGTTTTCTGTGGACAGAACCGTTTTAAAGACATGAAACTGTGAACAAGTTGGGATAGTATCACTCAGTGACAATTAAAGAATATCAGCTTTACAAGATTTAAAGCCACAGTGTGTAATTTCATAGCCACCAAACAGGAAGTGCAACTGGTGAGCAGACTAACATAACACTGGGTCAACCTCAAGAAATGATCAATGAATGTTTGCCATCAAACAATGAAAATAAGAGAACTTCATTAACTTCAAACCTTTGTTAAAGTTTCGAATCTGTTTGGTCCCTTTAATGGCATTAACATTTCACACTGCAGCTTTCACACACATGCACGTCGCATTTCTGCATCCATCATTTGAGGCTTTAAACAAACCTCTGCATCAGCTGCAAAATACAATGCGTTATAATGTCAAAGTTAATCAGTATAACGTTTCTCATTTGAAGTGACACTTGACATATTTGCCCTGACGAAAACTAGTAACAAATTCAGCAGCGCATCTATAAGAGCAGTGGTAGCTAAAGTCTTACAGGGGACCGATTCGTCCAAAAATCTGATTCGTCTGTCTGCTAAATGGGGGAGCACCTTGGGTCACATGGTTGGGCCATCCCCTCCCCCATGTAGCTAAAGCCAGAGTCGCGAAACTGCTGCCAAAAAAGAGCGAGAAAGAGACTGGGGGCCTGGGAAGGGGACGGAGGATTAGGAACCACAGGAAGGCTGGGGCTGATAACACATTCCTACACACACATGTGCACAAACACGCACACACTCGCAGCTCCCCGGCTAAAAGTGTCTCAGCACCATCAACAGAACTGCAGCACAGAATGCGGGGTTGAAACCGCCTGCTAGAAGCACGCTGGAATAATGACGCTCATTGTGAATACAAGACAAAAACGACAGTAAAGAAACAACGCTATATTCGCCTACAGATTACGAGCTGTGAGAAACGCAGATTGTATCTTACCTACAGGATCAGAGAGATCAGCCACGAATCACAACCTGGCAATTTATCTCATAGCTGAAAGAATAGTAAATGCTTCAAAGAGAAGCTATTTGCTGGTTTTCAGAGGGACGTTTTTGTGCAAAGTATGTTAAAACACACGCCGCTGCTCGGATGCTTGCGTTAAGTGTTGTGACTTGTCAATTGAAGCCGAAGTGCCGGGTCAGTTTGAAGCGCAGATAAATTGACGATACATTGGAAGCGCTGCCCTCGGGGCACCAAACATCTAGCTAGAATTTTAAAAATTTAACGAGTACAAAATGCAAATTTTGAGAGAGAGAGAGTCAACAGAAAAGTGAACTCCATTACAATCTTCCAAGCTAAACTCATTCCTGCCTCGTTTGTAAATAATCTCACTTCGCCTTTAGGCTGTGGTGCAAATTGTGACGCAGGTTCAGTACGACGCAAAGACTGCGACATGGAAAAATATGCAAATGTAACTTGAATCCCAGTGTTGGTAGAGAGATACAGACAAGTTGTTTTGAGAGAGGAAAGCTCGCTGGCCCAAGATAGCCGTGAGGCGATGTTAACTGTGCCTGTGTTTGCGTGTAGCGGATGCCACATTGTAAGGTGCTGTTTAAATTTCTCAAACTCAGATAGAACTTGAGTCTCAAAGCCAGTCTGACAACTTCCTTGAAATAAATTATTCTGCAGTAAAGAGAAAGCAAAGTGCAAATATTTTTTACTCATAGCCTTGTCCTGGTGTACACCTACGAGCAGGCCAAAGGCAGAGGTGGGCGATTCAGTAGGTACCGAACACTTAACAACATAAAATTATTCTGAGTCAGTTCGAGTTGAAGTCCCAGAGTTTGCTAGAAAGCAAAGACACAAAGACACATTGTTTGTGCTGAAGGATATTAAAACATGCTTTAAACTAGCTTTTAAACACGACTGACATTAGCTTACATTCAAAAACCTACTAGTGTGACATCGCTGACATGGAACGTAAGGAGCATCTATGTTTCGTAAGACATCTGTGAGCAGTTTTGAATTTGTTTGTGTCTGGCGGAGCGGCAGGGCGCCAGGCCAGGCTAAGTACGCAGCGATGGAATGGAACAGGCCGTAACTATCTTCGCTCAGCAGATTTAGTGGTGTAGTCCGGGGTCTCTCCAGGTCACTGTTTCTTCAGCTCCCTCCCTGTGCACACCTTAGTTTTTTATTCTTTTGAAGCACGGTTGAGGATTAACATAGCACCGTAAAACCATGCTTCTAAAAACATGCTTCTGTTTTCCCTCCCACTCTCTGTCTGCATGTGTGGGCGTGTCTTAAGATTCTCTGTGGCCAATCAAAACTATCATAAAACTTTCCTGGTGGAAAGACATGCGCACCGCAGTTAATGTTTATCCCAACAATAATTTATTCCTCGAAGAAAATGACTGGGCATATCAATAAATCTTTTCCCCTGTATTTTACGAGCTTTCCCAAGAAAACGTGAGTTACGGAAGAACACGGATGAAACGTATCAGTTTTATAGATTAATAGCCAAGCAATCAAGCTGTATTGCCTTTCGTAGAGGCACGGAAAGGTTGAATGGATGAGCACAAAGGAACACGTTCATTTCGCCAATATCAAATTCCTTCTCAGGCTCAAATGAAGGGTCCGGAAGAACCCTACCAAAACTCAGTTTCCCTCAGCTAGGTTTGTTTGAACTGAGCCACGCTAAATGCAAATGGCGTCCCATTGTATTGATTCTCCTTTAATGACTTTGTTACGCCTCTGACTGTCCTTTACAAAAGCAAAGCTGGCTGGTTCGTTCAAGGGCCTCCGCTTGATAAACTTGTCTGACTTCAATACTCGACTGCTGCGCGTGTGCGTCTCTCTCCCGCCGCTGCAACGTGACTCACTGTGCACACAGCAGTGTCTCTCTCTCTCTCTCTCTCTCTCTCTCTCTCGCTGGTGTGGAGGGAAAAACAGGTTGACTGACTGATGGTTTGGCTGATGAACGGTGACAGAGCCACTCGATGGAGACTTACACTGAGACGTACAGCTCTCTGCCAGCCAACACAGGCACCCCCTCCATTATTAGACGCCTGCCGCGTGGCTTCCGCAGGGCAGTTAAAGAGCTTCTGCACAGAGATGCTACTCTAACTCAGTGTTTTGACTGCAGGTGGAAAAAACAAAGTTCATGCATCTTTAGTCTCGGGCAGTGGATCACAATCTTTTTGACTGTAAGGCCCAACACTACCCAAATAAACATTTAAATATTGTAGAGCTTAAAATAACACAAACATTAACAAAAAAAATTTTTAGTTGTTTTGGAATATTCTGATGCTTGTTTTCTTTAATAATATTAAATCATTTTAAAGGAATAGTTTACCCAATTGTTTTCCATCATTTACTCACCCTCATTCCAAACCTGTACAACATTTTTCTGTGCCACTGTTGTTTGGTTACAAACAAATTTAAAAAATCTTTTGTGTTCCTCAGAAGAAACTCATACAGGTTTGGAATGACATGAGGGTAAGTAAATGCTGAAAACATGTTCATTTTCGGGTGAAATGAACCAAGTCATCTTGAGGCCCCTAGTACACCCTGGCTCCCTGAGAAACACTGTTGTAAGGAAATAAACACTGTTTATACAAAACAACAAACAAGCTTGTATAAGGAACCAGTCCTGCTGATGACTAGCCATAATCATGGACTCATCATGACATGTCCCTTCAATAAAAGACAGCTCACATAACCAGGGCTGGTACACACTGAGTGTACAAATTGTACTTCATTAGCATTGTGTTGAAGCCAATTCTAAATGTCACCAACACACCTGTAACTAAAACAAAAAAAAGTTAAATAAAAAAGGCAGTCGTGCCCAAAGTGTATGTGGCTCAAATCTTTTAATTCTCCTCATCAATCGTTAATGTATTCTCAATCGTTTATAAAATTCACAGAGAACAACAAAAGCCCACCAGGTCACCACCAGCCCCAGACAGGATGTGCGGATAGATTTTATGGGCTGACTTGAGGTAAAATCTAATGAATTAGAACAGATTTAAATATGAAAAAATACACATTTGTATTTAGCAAAATAATTAATCAAAAGCTCGAGCCACAATATTCAATAAACTAACAGAGGCGAGGAATATAAAGACATCTGAGCATTTTAAAGATTCAATGTGGGTCAAAGCTCACTTGGTCTCCAGCAATGCAACAATTCTACAACACGTTGTAGAATGCTGACCTTCCAAACAAACACAAACGTTCCAGTATGTGTATCAACTTGCCTGCAGTCTGTCAATGAAAGCCAGCGTCCAGCTGGTGAGACAGCGCTTGGCAAGGAACGCTGGTCAGTGCAGCAGCAGGTGTATGACTCCAGAGTGTGGTCATATGTCCAAGCTACTAATCAGATTATGAGAAACCACTGCCCAGAAGACGGGAAGAACAATCTGCTGCTGTTACCGGAAGCTACAGCCCGTGAGCGTTCAACTAGCCATGGGTGGAACAGCAGAAATGTGTGACGAAACGTTAGTCAGAGGGTCGTCTGATGACGCGGTACTTCGCCTACGTTGTTTCTGGTTGTGTGTGTGTTGTGGTCAAGGCTTATGTTGTGTCAGGGACTGTTTGTCTGTGTGGTGTGACAACATCAGAAGAACAGGTCAGTTACAATGCTGGTGGGGTTTTACATCTCCCACCTCTGCACTGACTCACTGTTTCAGTCTGAAAAACACGCACACGCCCCCTTAACTAAACAAACATACACACACTGCGGTCTCCCTAAATCTCTACTCAAAGTATCTAGACGTTCACAAACAGCGAGTGTGAAAACTGTTCAAACAGAGATACAGGATCTTACCATCCAGCTGATCTCAGATCATCATTCATTAAATGGATGTAGGGCCTGCTGCCATCACTGTTACCTCGCCAGCTCTAAAACTCAGATACTCTTTTTCCGCTGGTATACTCTTAAAAATAAAGGTTCTTAATAGGTTCTTCACAGCAATGCCATTAAAGAACCATTTTTGGTTCTCCAAAGAACCTTTCAGGCAAAGGTTTTTAGAAGAACCAGAAATGTCCAATACAAAGAACATTTTGTGAAACACAACGGTTCTTCAGATGTTAAAGGTGCTGTATGGAACCATATAGCCAAAAATGTTTCTTCTGTGGCATCGTTTAACACCTTTATTTTTAAGAGTGTAAAGTGCTGGTTCCAAGCCAGGGGATCTGCAAACCTCTATCACAACCAGCCCGCGTTACTCGAGAGCCAAACACTGACGTAACTGTTACTACAAACAAACAACATGTCACATCACAGCTTTAGTTTACCAGTTTCTCCCAGTTTTTATGATGCAAGCAGTTTCAATGAATAGCTTTTGTATGACCTGTCAGAAAAGATGAGCAGACCTAACAGTTAGCCGGCCAGCAGCGTTTCAAGCATTGGCTTCGTTTAACAAGTCGGATGGACTCTCTACCTCTTAGATTAGACAGCAGTCAGCATGCGATGAAGGCAGAGGGTGAGGGGTCAGACAAACTCAACACCCTGTTCAGCTCCCTGTCCGTGACGAGCAGATGGACAGTGACCTGGCTTAGGTGTCCTCAGAGGGACCGGCATCCCTCATGACACAAATCCCTGTCCCCGTTCTCACCCTGTCATCACGCCAGGCGGGACTAAGGGCAACATGGGGTCTGAACTTTAGTCACCTTTGTTCTCACCCGAGAAACTCACAGTGCTAAAAGCATTACTGTGACAAATTTGACTAGGTTGGGCTTGATTTTGTCAGGGATACTTAGCAAGCACTTGAAAATGCAAGTTAAGGCAGGTCCCTTTTCTGGGGTGGTGCTACTGTGGGTAAACACAGTTTGTGTCTCGCGCTTTCATCTAGACGAGAAAATTATTTCACAAAGTTTCAACTGCATGTTTGAATGACTGTTTCGGCTCATTTCAAAGGTTCAAAAACAAAACCCCACCACCACGATGCTGCTTGCCTAGTTCTGTGATGCCAGGTGAACTACGAAGAACCCGTGACTCAAAGTATATAAATTATGTATTTAATAAAGAAGTCTTGGCAAGAATATATAAATGACGAAACCATAACCTTTGTTAACACACAGCAAGAACAAACATGTCGTTTCAGTCAGCGTCAATCAGAAAAATTAGGCGATTATCAAGCGGAATCCAGGAGACACACAGTCTGCATTGAAACGTCTCGGTTGCGCAACACTTTCTCATCTCAACAATTACACTCTTTCACTTTACAATCTGCTTTGTTCACTCGCAGAAGGCGATCAGAGAGGAAGGATAGAGATGCAGAGCTAATGAGGCATCTATCAGAGCCCACGGTGTCCCTGTCACTGAGAACAGAGAATCCATTAACCCAGGTGACCTTGCTCGGTTGTGTCCACTTCACACTAACTAGACAACAGCCTGCAGGAGAAACCAGAAGAACAGCTCATTACTGCAAAAGTGCTTCCAGCCATCCAATCTGGCACCAGTTGACTGATGGCGTTGCTACTCAAACGCACCGTCTAACCTGACCTGAGTTGGGTTTAGACTCCCAGAACAAGGTTTTAGGCCTGCATGTGCTTGCGGTTTTGGCCAGAGCAGAATTTCGAGTTGTCGGGGATCGATTTGCCTGCGATTCAAATCAGACGCCAAAAGCTGTGGTGTACTACTAAGCAAATGATCAACTGAACAACAAAAGAAGGCAGAGTGTCAAAAACAGATTTCCACTCCGGGGTTTCCACCCCGACACTTCAAGAAATCAGCCTACGCCAACAAAAAATGGAGAACCGCTAAACAGATAACAGCAACACGGTTCGTTCAGGCCACCACAGCATTGTAGAATTATATTGTACAGTCGACAATACCGCCACAACAACATTAGAGGGGATTTTGTACATAAGAGTCACGCGTTCTTCCTCACCAACCCCCCTCTGGCGCTCTTTTTGTCCTCGCAATGATAAATTGTGCCTTCTCGTCCTCACATGGGGAGGTGCGCCATATGGAGGGTGTGAATGATGACAGAACGCTTTTCTCTGGTGGCCAGATTAGATGGAAACAAGCCTGTTTGGGGAGTTGCCTTGTGGCAGGGCAGAGCATTGGAGGACCTGCGTCAGAGCCCCAGCGCTACACTGATGGGAAGATTAGACAAGCGCCTGACATTACAGACGAGACCACAGGAAAGATTCATTTTGACAACACGCCCCGTTTTCCTGCATCTACAATGACACGAACCAGAGCGACGCAACCTTGTCGCCATGTATCCGCTTCTGGTGTTATTTCAATGCCGGCCGCTTGCTTTTAGGAAAAACAGCTTATGTTTCACCATTCAAATATCATTTTATTGCTCTTGAGATTTAAAGGGACAGTTTACCCAAAAATGAAAATTCACCCCATCACTGACTCACCCTCATGTCATTTCAAACCTGTATGACATTTTTGCTGCTGAGGAACATAAAAGAAGATATTTTGCAGTACGTTGGTAACCAAACAGCAGTGGCACCCACTGACTTCCATTGTATTGACACAAAACCAGTGTGACATTTTTCAATGTCTATATTTTCAGTTTTGGGTGAAATATCTATTTAAATATCTAGATTTAAATCTTTGTCTCTAGATCTAAATCTCTAGAACTAGTTTTATTGACCCAAACTTGCGTCGCATTGTAACAAACTAATTGCTACACCATGGCTAAAACGGCGATTTAATTTAAGGGTGAACAACAAACCTTTAATAACGACATTCAGAGTCCACTGAGAGGTCAGAAATCTCTTTGACGTGGAGGCTTATCCAAAAGATGATGTTTGGGGAAGCTAACTCGCTGTCTTTCTGGCAGACCCGCACAAGATTACAAACATTCAGAGCTGTCAATAGAAATGGAGCCTGAAGAAAAGATAAAAGAAGTTAGAGAGAGACATTTTGCAGCCTAATGTGTCTAAGCCTTTTCTGAGGTGGTCAGGCAGCAATACAGTAGTGCATTTGAGAGCGTGAAATACAAGACAATGAACATAACATCATCTAATCCTTCTTATCTGTACCAGCTGTAACCACACTCAACAAACAAATAGCAGCCTCTCGCACCTTTTTCCACTGAGACACAAGACATACTGAACTAGTGACCAAAATCAAAAACAAAAGAATTTGTTTTTTTGCAAAATCTGCAACATCAAATGGACATGCGGAAAGCCACAGGTAATTGTGCTTTAAATCACACCAGCTACGGCCAAAAAAGAGAAACCATTAGACGTCCATTGTCTACAAGCACCCCTTCAACTTGCATTCCCAGGATTCTTAGCAGCTGGTGGAAAGGTACTCTGGGGTGACCCTGTGACCCCAGCGCATTGATATCTGAGACAAAGTGTTTTTACCCTTCTCCATGCCAAAGCCAAATAAACAGTCCTCAGGCTACAGACCCTACAGGAGCAATTTGTGTGAGTGGTCAAAAAAAAAAACGCACCATCCTGAAATGATCAAAGCTATCCCACCGTATCCTAACATATGGGGGGGAGCGAAGAACATCAATTTGCAGAGCAAACTGCAGCTGCTCTAAAAGGGAGAGCTACCTGCCTCCACCCCCACTGCAACATCTCTGATGTCCACCCCCTACACACCTCTGAAAGTGGAACGTACTACCCACACGAAGTCTTTGAAATAACGGCCTGCAAAATCATCTTTACTCCTTTAATCCTGTTAGATGCGCTTCTGCGAGACGTCCCTTTCCACAACAGGGCCTTTTTGAAGGACAAGATGAGGTTCACAAGACTACCGCCACCCAACATTAGCAAGATACGAAGCCCCTGCAATACGCAGGCAGTTTCGCCTGGGTTTTAGCGCTGTTGCAGGCCAGGAAAACGTAGTTAACAAGGCTGCAGACCACTTTCGGAATGCTAATCATCCGAGAAAGGCCACGAAGCAGCCGGGAAAGTCTCGACATTTTGGCAGACACCATCGCCCTTGGCTGCGGTGCTTGGCTAACAAAAGAACGGCAGCCTGCAATCTTACTCCGGCAATTTTCGGTCGCAACACATTCTCTGAGCGAAACGTCTAATCTGCTGCGACTTCTCCATGAGAGGGTCTGTCAGTCTCCCGGGAGAGTGTGATAGCTAGAGGGGGAGACCCAAAAGAAAGCAGATTTATCCAGGTTTATGACCTCTGACCTCTCGCTTTGATCCAGCGGAGGTGTGTTGGTAATAAAGCAGGGGTCGTCGCAGCCTGCTCCAATGCACACAGTCAGTCAATAAGAGGTTACTGCTCGCCTGTCCTCTAATGCACTGATGGCAGGGCAAAACAGCAGGCAGGACGCAGACAGATTACTACCAGGCCAATCTGGTGATCTTTAGGCTACTAAGTGATGCCTGTGAATATACTGTTCGATGGCGTTTAGTGGTGTTAACACAAGATCTCGATTCTCAATCATGTGTGATCTTTACCGTACTTTAATCTTCTGTGTTCCATATGATGTACAGATTAACAAAAATCAGTTTCAAAGAATTGCCATATTTTAGCTCACTTTACACTATTAATATTCTAAATTCTTATGCAAAGGATTGATTTATTTTTCTGGGAAAAAAATCTATACAACAATATGCAAACTCAAAAAACCTACAAATATAATGATGTTTAAAAGACTACGGTACAATGCTGATAAATAAGGCAGTTAAAAAAATAAAATATCACAGTTTTGAATAACCACACACTAAACATCACAATATTATCATATCACCAGGTCCCTGCAGACTCCCACCCCTAATAACTGAGATCCCATATTAATCTGTGTCTTGTAGCGGTTGCTGTTCAACAACACTAGGAAGAAAAACATGAATGCACCGTGAATCATCCGTGAATGTTTTGAACACGCTTGCAGCTTGAACATCGATTACATTGATCTGTAGCTCGTCTTAACATCTTAATGTTTAATCACAAACCGGCCCTTTAACTCAGCTGTCATGTGATCCCAATAAACCCTTTAACCACATCCCTCCCCAGGCGGACCGCGGGGGTCCCCGTTTCATATGGTCTTTCTCTGCGAACGTGCATTACGGAGCGCACAGAAATCTTATCGGCCTCGACTGACTCTGATGATGACCACAGAACAAAAACTCAGAGAGGAAACTGACGTAACAGGAGTTTTTGAAGCAGTGCTACAGCACACCAAATATAGGCTGGGCTGATCCATATGTGCGGTGTAGATGTTGATTTCAACACTGTGTTTGTTCCTCACTCTGTGGATATAAAAAGAAATCTCTCCCAGAGTACAGAAACAGTCAAGCAGACAGAGAAGACAAAGCAAGGCTGTGAATCTGTCTGCGTGTTCACCTGTGCATTTAATGCGATCTGAAGAATTTCTCTTACTCTGCAACCACTAAACAATGTTCACACTTACCAATTGCCTACAGTCTAATGCTGGATAATTAACACGCTATATGTCTTGCTGCAGAAATGCTTTGTTAAAACGCTAAACATTTCAAAACACAGTATCATACACTGCTATCACATTTTTCTACGCAGCATGTTTACTCTGCAAGTAACAATCAGTTATCACCGTGGGAAAAGAAAAGTTATTTTTCATTTTAAACTAAATTGAGTCAACTTTTGACGGTTCATTCAAATAACTCAAGAAAGATTGCAAGAATTCATATTGCTTCTGATTTGTTCATCAAACAGGAAATGCAAAAACAGGTTGAGCGCATTGCATTGTGGGTATACAGAATCCCACGCAGTGTGTTCTAGCTGCATACGCTATCAAAGGCAGTATGTCATCATACTGCATCATATCTCAGTATACGCATACTGTACACAATATACAGATGGCAAAAATAGTACAAGCAAAATGATATGATGCCATTACGAATACAGCGGAAGTCTTCCAGGCAATTTTAAGACGTGCAGCCAGCCAGCACTTTCCCTGAAGTAAAAAAAAATTCTAATTTACCGGGAATAGATTTACATGTGAAGGAATCGCTCGTCCTGGACGGTCTATTATTCGTCTTTGTGTGAGGTCTGGATTAAATTACCTGCTCATCTTTTTGTTCGTACAGCAGGGCCTCTGTTGACACATCCCTTGGAAAACTGCTGTCTATACAGCACTACCATCTCTGTGCCAAGGTCAGGCAGAGTGTTTGCACAATCCAAGGTTAAAAAATAAAGTGATAGCTTTCCGGGTGCAACAGCTCTGTTTTAAAACCCAGCTCATGTCCACAAAGACCTGTTGTGCTAACGTATGTTTCCTACCATTACAGGTGAGCCACGTGCGTGAAAAGCACTAATCATTAACAGGTCAATCAAACTCAGATGAAAAGACTGATATGCGTCACCTCTGCTAACCCAGACGGAGAAAACGGCAGAAACGCAGCCCAGTTTAAATAAAGTCCAGCCCAGTTTAGATACAGTAACCACAAACTGTGGTTATGTTCAATATGAAATTCTCTGACTGCTTACTAAATACTGTACAGTACATACTGTAATCTGCCTACTGCTTATAAGTGTGTCCAGTTATCATTTTTGATTATTTTGCTTTTTTAAGCAATTTAAAAGGGATAACTCACGCGCAATGTTGTCATTTACATAATCTCACGTTGTTCCAAACCTGTTTGACTTTCTTTTGCATAAGTAGCCTCACCATTTTCTAAATTTCTCTGCTTGTTTTCCACAAAAAAAAAGTAATACAGGTTTGGAAGGAAATAGCACCGAGTAAATTATGACAATTTCCATTTTCGGGTAAACTAAGCCTTTAATTCTTGGCAAGCTGATTAAATAATGAGTCAAGAAAATGAAAAAAATAATAATAGCAGCTGATACTTTCTAAAATACTTTCTTTTATTTGCCACACTGGAAATGACAGATCTGGCCAAGCACAATGCATTGTGGGATACGATACCCAGTACACTGTGCTCTGTTGCATACTGCACAACTTAACACGTCGTACGTCATCCAGGTAAACACACCACAGAGTATTTGCATACTGCGCATAGTATGCATACTATGCTGCGTAAATAGTACTAAACTATTCTAAACGCAGCTAAAATTTAAAAAAACAGGAACATTTTAACTCAATATCCAGTTGCTTACAGTCAAGCGCAGAATAAATTAAACCAGTAAGGTGTTGTGATCACTGTACACTTTAACCTGTATGCAAATACAGGACGAAATTTAGCAGAGAAGCCGTACAAGCATGTTTAATAATATTAAGCTCAGGTCTTTATCCCTTTCGAGAGCCGATACAAAGCCGCAGCGATCATCTTCTGGACCTGAGGTTTACATGACACTGCCGAGCTTGGCCTGCAATCAATAATTCACAAACTCCTCACTATATGAGAAGTGCTTTTAGTAAACATTTTCGCAACCCGCAGAACACATGTGATAAGAATGCAACATTCTCAGTAAAATATTAATGATGAGCAACAATGATGTCATCATGTTTTCATTATAAAGTTAAAAGAACAACCGCCTACTAATGCTGTTTTTCGAGAGCAGCAGATGGCTTGAGTCCTTATCATAATTAAGTGATCCATCACCAACCATACTTTACAGGCTTTGGAAAGACACAACGCATGCAAATCAGCACCTAAAAAAACCTAAAGTCAACAGAGTGGATGTTTGCGGCCAGAATTTGACCCCCGGGGGGTGGGCAGCGCAGCATTTGTTGCCTACCTGTTCTGTGACCCACGAACACAGACTCTGTGGTTCTAAGGTTGTAGGCATCTAACACACCATCTGTCCATCTCACCTGCTGTGTCGTTACTGGCCTAAACACCTCCCTCTACATCAACCTGCCTATAGGTGTGCTGCCAACATGTAAAACATCTGGGTGGAGCACTCTATGGTGATGCTAATGCGAAAGGTATTGTGATGCGACAAGCAAGCTTCCCCCATCCCAACCAATACCTGAGCAACTCTGAGCTTTATACATGTGCAGCAACATGGTTTCAGCTCCAACAAGGAAAACCAGCTGAATTAGATCTACTAACAAACATCAGATCTACTTTCACAAACACCCACCCTGATACTAACTTGTTAAAACCACTCTGTCAACAGATAAGCGAGACCTTGTGGACAAAATTCAGAGTTTGGTATTCGCACCAACTTTACCAACACACAGTAAAGTTTCCACAATCCGCGACAGGCCGCACTAAAACCATACGTTTGTGTTTACATTTATGCATTTGGCAGACATGTTTAATCCAGTGCGACTTACATTGTGCTCAAGCTACACATTTTATCAGTACATGTCTTCCCTGGGAATTGAACCCAGAACCTTTGTGCTGCAAATGCAGCACTTTAACAACTGAGATAGGAACGCCTGAATCTCTGAAATGCTTTCCCAAATGTAATCAAATGAATTAACAGTATTCAGTGCAACACAACAAAATCATTTATTAAACTGTAAGCAATATGGTGGCAGTGTCTCTGCTGCCTCTCAAACGCATCAGATCAGATCAGATCACTGGCACATTTAAAGCTGTGGTGGCCACAGCACACGTCTGCATTGAGAAAAACTGAGTGTGGATCAGCTCAAACTGAGACTCACTGTCTAGCCCTTTATTTCACAGCTATTTCAGACAGCATGCATGCAGTACAGTAGACATGAGAATTAACAGCAATCTCGACACTGTGATTTTTCTTTTAACAAATACATTTAATGCCCATTACGAAGATCCAAAGCCACGAATCCTCGACTGATCACCTATTAACACACATTCAAAGTCTACACAACCATAAGCTTACGTGCACAGGCTAAAAAACTCACCCTTTCCTACGTTTGTTTTAGGGATGGCACAGTTTCCGAGCTGTGGTTATTTATAAGGATCGCTGGTTTAACAGCTGGTTAAATAAGTTAAAGGCGATGAAAAGCAGGAAACGATCGCACCGGGCCATTAAAATGTACGGGGACCCATTTGAGTCTTAGATACGACGTGCATTACCGTCCTAAACGTTATTGTGCACACACGAAAACGTCCAAATAAAACGATGTGAATGGAGACGATCACACGGAAAGCTTTCTCACCTTCCACTCCGGCTGCCCGAGGTTGATCTCTCGACCGGCTCCGAGTCCGTGTCAGAAAATCCTCTCAAAGGGTTCAGAAATGACGGACTTACGCGATCCCGGTGCGAGGAAATGGAAATAAAAGCCCCTCCGGTTTCGCCTCAGATGCGCGCGGTTACCTCACAGATCGGAAGCGGCGCGAACGCATGAATCCCGTTTAACGCCGGATCGCCTTCACGATTATTTCTCTACGGACGGATATTCGTGTGAAACTTACGCTTTATATCGACCGGCGTGTGTGTGTGTGTGTGTGTGTGTGTAATGAAACGTTTTCGTGTAAATCCAGAGTCGCTGCTGCCGCTTCTGCGCGCGCGTGCGTGCGTGTGCGTGCGCGTGCATGTGTGCGCGAGTCTGCCCGACCGCATTCCTCACACTATTGCACAATGAGCCGCTGTAATTTATTCATGAGATCATGGGGACGGAGGTGCTCCGTCGGAAGAAAGAGAGGCAGTTTTTCTCTTTCTTTCTTGCTCGCTTTCTTTCTTTCTTTCTTTCTCTCTTTTTTGTCACTCACCCCCTCCTCGCCCTCCCCAGCTGACTGACTTCCCCTCGAGCGCGAGACTCGATGAATGGATCGCCGAGCGATCGAGCGATTCTGTAGATGAGCCGCACGTCGGACTACAGATGATCCAAATGAAAGTGTTTTCACTTTGGCATTAAAGTAAACGTCGCACCATAATCTTGTTTTATAAAACGATCTGCTCTCTGAAATGCTTTGGATGATGGTGGCGTCAGCAGTCTGTATAATAAAGCATTTTGTATTGCTTTATTATCATAAATACCACAGTGTTTGAACCTATACTAAATACTTTGCTTTAAACAGTTACATTAATCACATACATTTAGAGGAATTAAAAAGTCTGAATGAAGGACGAGCTTAAGATGAAAAGACAAATTCTGGAAATTTCTCTTTTAACACCAACGCTCCTATTCATGACAGGAAATATGAAGAAGCACATATATACTTTATTAACACCTTACACACTATATAAATCATCTGAGAATCTCTGTTAAAAATCTAGACCAAATGTCAGCTAGGATAGAGACTGAGGATGGCGCCATTGTGGCTCCGGAGGATTGTTTTGTAATATCATCTTCACATTGTGTTGTCATGTAAATTGTCAAGGAGTGTAGAAGAGCTTGAGCCAAAATGGCGCACCATTGCATGTTATATAAATGTTCAGTTGAGAGCATTTGGCAGGCAGCCTGTGTTAATGGTATTATGTCAGTGTCAGGCCACTACAATTACATAACATTAGACCTGATCTATTGAGAATTTCTCTTTGACAAGTAACAGGCAACTCGGTGGAATGAACACCCACTCCGTTTGTGTAATTAGGTCATTAACTATGTATTAAAAAAATGAATGAATTACATTAAATTAGCAAAACAGTTCTTTTAAATCGCAGAATGTTAATTGGTGTAATCGGTTTATCAGAATGGGCATCACTTATGAAACGGGAGAAGGACAAATTTCTGTGTGAATCTATTGTGAAGTTACCGTGGCTTTCAAATTCACAGAATTCCTGCTTGTTTAATGAATAAGGCCCAGTGTGTATAAATGGCATTTTTCCACACCGGCAGGTAACCAGAGTGCCTTCAGATCTTAAATTACGGGAGCAGTGATGTCCGTTGTCCTCCAAACAGCAGTGGGCACTGAAAGGACGGATTGATTCAGACTGGTGCACATCTCACAATGCAAGGGTCAGGAAAGAGCAAGCAAACTTCTGCTCACCCCTCACTGCTTAGCTGCGGACCGCATTCCCTCTCGTCACGTGTCACTTCACTGAAGCTTTTATCCGCTCACAATTGTAAGATGTAAGAACATTTCCCTAATGTTTCCATAGGAATTAAAATGTTAAAAAAGTTATTTAAAAAGTTATGGGAAAGTTCAAAACGTCTTGTTTTTTTAGACATTGTATTAACGTTACTGTTAAGTTATAAGACGTCATTCAACCCTTTTAATCCTGTAACGTTTTTAAAACGTTCCATTACAACTTAAGAATAAAGTTATACATTTAAAAAAATATACACGATATATAATGTGAAAGAAATACCAAATGATCTGTTCCACAGAAGAGAAACAGTCATATAGGTTTAAAATGACAATAAATGACAATGAACAATATATGTCTTTGTTACCTTCATTCAACAATAAACAAAAATATGTAATCACAATAACAAAGATTAAACAAAGAGTCGGTTTTGACTTCATGTTGACTGTAGATGCAGCAGAACAGACAGAAGTTAAGAGCTGTGAAACAGATGTATTTCAGTCTGTCAGCAGTGCTGTGTTTGGCAGGGATGGTGTAATGTTGAGGTTTAAATTCGGCTGTTGGGCTTGATCTGTCACTGACAGACATCATTCATCTTCATCAGAATCTCTCATTGGCTTTTCTGTTTTCTCTCACCCTTCAGATTGTTACATTTGTGATAAACCTGCACACCAGTACAGTTTTGCATCTGTGTGACTTTATCACAGAAAAGACCACCATGTTTAAACGATTACATCTTCTCTTTTGTTCATTTATCAATTCTTTGCTTTCATGCAGAGAGATAATTGATATTCCTCTCTCATTCGTGTCCTGTTAAGATCTCACAGGGCAATGAGAGAAAAACGGGGAAAAAACTGCCCTAAAGACACAGAGTCAATAAAACAGGCACTTTACTACACTGTGAGGGAATGAGCACACGCAAACCTCGCCTTACAGAGGGGTGTGAGTTACGTGTGACCTGTAACACGTGTCACGCATTTCTGAGCTGTTGTCACGTTTCACTGACATACATGTTACTATAAGGCCTGTGTCGTTTTAAGATGAAATGCTTGGAAAATATCACAGTGGAGGCGATAGGAACACACATTCTGTTTGCATTCTCCCCTAGTTTAGAATGGAACAGCCCACGCCAATGGCAAGAACATATCATGGGAATTATCCAGCAGAGAGATGGAGGGAAGGAGGGAGGGAAAGACGGGGGGGAGGAGGGGGAGAATGTGAAAGCAAAGCTGCTGAAGAAAGAACAATAGAACTGCAGTGTTGATGGGCATGACTGAGCACTAGTCTGGAGGTCTGGGGCCAGACGAGCGCTATAGGGAAACAGTGCAGTATATATACATATATATATATATGTGTGTGTATGTATATATACATATATATATATATATATATGTGTGTGTGTGTGTGTGTGTGTGTGTGTGTGTATATATATATATATATATATATATGTAAGGGTGAATAGGAGGCTATATTTAAGTCTTTTATACACCCTTATGTCCTTCCAAACCTGTATACTGTTATATACTTCAGTAGAATATTTTGGGCCATTTATATTGACTGTAGCTAAATAGCTAATTTAAAATACCACACAAGTAGTCCATACAACTTAGTAGCCACTATGTTCCAATGTGATGAGCTTTGTGTGAGGAACAGACCAAAATATCACTGAACACTAAAAATCTTGTCCCGTACTCTCAAATCGCATTCCCCATTTGCCATATTCCTTATGGTGCATCATGTTTGATAACGACATGTGAGAACCGAAGACATTTGGCTATTCAGCTTCTATTTTTAAGACCAGAAAGCAATTATGAATGACTTTTGGGAGCTACAGAGGGCTATGTTTATTTTTAACTTCATTTTATCAACATACAGCTTGGAACAACTACAGGGTGTGAAACATCATTTCAGAATAATGCAATTAAAATGTTAAAGCGCAGAGATCTTTGTGATAAGTCTTAGTTAGTTTGTGTGTGTGTCAGTCTGAAGTGTCTGCTTCACTGCATGCGGCCAGCGCGGGGGGGGTGGTAAGTCAGACTTATGCTCGGCAGCTCCCTGTTGCCCTGGAAACAGGTGCTGAGATTCCTTTGCCGTTTTTTCATTTTTCTCCTCGCTATCGATGTCAATGGCACCTCCCACAGGCACCCCTCCCCCACGACCTGCTGCATCCCCCCCAGCCCATATACTGCAGTCATTTAACAATGTCACGGGCTAAAACAGCCAACCCCCCCTTCTTTCTGCACACGCTCGCGAGCCACATCGCCCACTGTATCAGGGTCAAACTGCACTCTGCCATTGATCCTTATGAGCGCTGTCAAATCGTGCTTTTCGGCACAGCGGTGGAGTCGTCGCATCGGTCTGACCCCTAACTAATCTCCGCACGGCCGCCCTGCCAGATTGTGAGGTAGCACACCACTGCCAGCTCGGCCCGTCTTTGTGCTCCTATTGGCTGAACAAAAAGGATACAGACAAAGAGTAATCTCACTGCTGAAAAGACATCACCCCCCTCCCATCCTAGACGTAGCGTTGACGAATGCACAACCTGGTACACCGTGGCCAACGGACCTATGTTTACTTGCGATCTTTTTTTAAAAAGATAATTAAATACTTATATGTCTAGATGCTATTTTGGTTCTAAAAAAAGCATAAAATTAAGCTCGGGTGACGTGCATGCATCCAGAACGCACGCTGGAAATCGCTCGATTTCGTTTTCTGGCCTTTTTAAGTCAACATTGTTGTAACGTGGGGCGCTCGCTGCATTCCATTGCAGTGACTTCTCCCTAGCCTGAAGAGGAACATTCCTGGGAAGTGGCTGACCGACAATAACAGTCGGCAGCAGAAGGGGGCAGGATCAGTGCTGTTCTTTCCACTCTTGTTGTCTAAGACTGCAGTACAGAAAGAACAAAAACAAGAACCTGCGTCTCTTGCAGAACAGCGGTTCTCAGAGGGTCACAGGTCTGCTCTGATTGGTTGTGGACAGCAGGGATGAAACAATGGTGAATGCAAAAATGAACCATGTAATTGCGCATAGTTTGAAATCAAATTGAAACATAAATTAAAACTTTCAACTTTTTAATTATCATATATCATAATCATATATATGTTGCTTGGTAATATGGCTAATGCTATTATTAGCCATATGCTGTGGTATTGACCTTGTTAATTTGCCAATTCAGGCTGTATTATGTTAATAATCTTGCTTGGTGTTGGGCCTACGGAGTTCATTGTAATATTAATACATTTCAAACGTTATGTTTACTTGTACAGTAGCCAGTAGGAGCCCTGAAACAAATCCACTTATTTAGAGCACATCATGCTGTACATCAGACAGTATTTACTGTCACGAGTCAGATTATCAAACAACCCTTTGCCACATCAGAAATGTGGAGTCACCTGAGGCTCTGTGTTGTGTACAGCTGGAGGATCATACGCAGTTCCATAACTCATAAAGACAATAACAGCCACATCAGCAGCAGACGCAGCAATTGAAAAGGGCATTCTGTCCGCCTCAATCTCACCGCAGATGTCCTAATTGGGATGAAAACAAAAAAAAAGTTATATATATGCTCCCGAATAAAGATATTTGAGGTATGTTAAAGGGATAGTTCACCCAAAAATGATAAATGCTCCATCATTTACAAACCTGTATGACTTTTTTCTTTGGTGGAACACAAAAGATGTTTTGCGAAACGTCTCAGTGATTTTGTGTCCATACAATGAAGGTCAATGGGTGGCAATGTTAAGTTTTGGGTTAGTACGTTTGGGTTACATGCGTACTTAAAATAACATCTTTTGTGTTTACGAGAAGAAAAAGTCATACAGGTTTGGTATGAGATGAGGGAGAGCAAATGATGGAAGAATAGTTTTCATCATTTTCGGGTGAACTATGACTTTAGGATGACAATGTTAAGATATATCATCACTCTGTAGATTTATTTCACAACATGGTCATATTAATTTGATGGTGAATAATGAGATTGAGTCTCATGACAGCAGGCCAGTCATGTGACGGGTCATACAGTACAAGGTTGTGGAGGACAGAAATAAGAGCCCTTTGGAAAGGCAAACCATCCGACTCAAGAACAGCTTTCCAAATTTAGAGTGAACTGTTTATTGTTTAAACAAAACTGGCTTTTTAATTTGTCATTTTAATGATTACGTACTTTTTCAGTGTGAATAATAATAATAAACGCGTTTATAAACAGTAAATGACAGAGGCGACAATAACCGGAGTGTGGCGCCATCTGCTGGTTACCGTGACGCACAGCACTAACACGCACGCATCCTTTACGTATGAATACTTGATTTAAAGCTCGTCTGTTGTTATATTCACAAAACCAAATGAAATGATCAAGAGACAGTTTTGTATCATGTTAAAATTGATATTGAAAGTATTTGTGAAACAGTATGACAAATTAAAAAAGCAATACGAACTGTGTTTAACAGTTTAATATGTACAGTATCTTACAGTGAGTTTTTCTTTCATTTCCTTTTAATATATATATATATATATAAAATCCAATAATATATATATATATATATATATATATATATAAAAACATATATAAAATTTCTAATATATATACAAAACAGCTATATAAAATATATTTTATATATAAAATCCAATAATATATATATATATATATATATATAATCCAATAATATATATATATATACAAAACAGCTTTTCTTAAGACAATATAAGTGGCGCTTGGCCGTGCAAACTTCACACAGCGCCTTCTGGTGGCCACCTAGACAAAAGACAACAAAAACTGCGATTTACAAAGGCGATGACGGGGGGAAAGAAACAACGAATGCGTTAGAAACATGAAATCGGACTGAGATCAGCTCGTTTTCCTGCGTTTCTCCACGGGTCACATCCTGCAGCTCGTACTGCCCACCGGTCGTCGGTTTCGGGTTCACTTTCGCTCTCTGCGCATCACGACCGCAACACGTTACCGACGCGAACAGCGTGAGTACATACAAACGTGTCGTTTATTAACAATAAATGTGTCGCAAATGTGTCAGAAATAAGTTCATCCGCAAGTTACGTTTACGAAGATCGTTTATAAAACCGACGCAGATGATCGACAACGCAGTTTGAAGTGAATCGAAAGCGAAAGGGTTTCAGACCACTGTATATTGAGCATGCATATATGTATATATATATTTATTTATGTATTTATATATATATGTATGTATGCATGCATGTATATATGTATGTATGCATGTATATATGTAGTGTTTATGCATGTTTCTTACTGTACTTCCTCGTTTCGCTGTTTGTGTGATTGACCGGACGTGTGCATTACTTGCGTTGTTTAAGTTTGCATTAAATACTGAACTGTGAACGGTGCAATAACGCTTTCCCAACACAAACTGTCTGCTTACAAAGTTTTAAGTGCGTTTGTTCTTTTGTTACGTGTTAAAATTGCGATCCGTAACTTTTCCTCTCTACCGCCACCTCTGGTAAGATAAAGAGGTTGAGTTAAACTGATCCGTCATGAACTTGCTCGGTTAACAGATCTTTGTTCATTTAACCAAAATGAAAAGGACTGAAAACATTTTTGTAGGATGTTTAAAAAGATATCTCCTATGAAGCCGGGACAAACATTTCATTTTTTAACATTTACACCCTTAATACCCTGAAAGATACAAACTTCAAGATTAAGAATAAAGCAATACTCAAAAACGAATGAAGATACCGTTTCTGATGCTTGTTGTTTTTTGGCATTAGATGGACTACAACAACAGCGATCAGGTTAAGAAGTGCATAAACAACACAGATGATAGAAACACTGAACAGCCGACGGTTGGGAGGACCTCACAGAAGCCCTTACAGAATGATCCTTTAAACACAAAGCACACAAACCAGCTTGCGTGTAGTAACTCTGGAGACGGTGGGGCCTCGAACCAGCCCTCACCTGCTGATTTAGGAGACAAACGGGCCACATACCAGCACTTACATAGTGAATCTATGGACAGGGCCCGGTCTATGGAAGGGCCCGGTCTTGCCTCTTCCTCAGGTGCTTCCAGGTCAGGGTTACCAACAGAGCCTGTGGAGACCTATCCTATCAGAAATCTCAAGAAACTTCCAGATTGCGCCTTTAGGTGTCGTTCCGACATCCCAGAAGAAACGATGCTGATAGACGTAAGACTCAAACAATTTCAGCTTCTGTTCTTATAAAATTCCATCTTATAATCAGCGCTATGAATATTCATTTGTTGTTTCTGGGGTTAAAGTTCATGTTTCCCATTTGTCCGAACAGAAACAATGTTTCCTCGGGAATATTATTGCACCAAAAATTGGAAATCACTTTTGGAATGATTCCTTTGTGAAGTTACCGAATATGTATGTAAGTATATTGAGAATACACTTTTAAAAATTTCCTTTCTTGTTTAATGTATTTCAAGACTTTTTTTATTTTTGGAGCTCTATATGTTACATGCAAATTTGTTTTATAATTGTTTTATTGTTATCTATTATACGTATTTGTTGTCTTCCCATAGACCTCCCCTGGTGGCCACCAGTCTTCCCACAGGAATCACCCGTCTTCTTACCAAACACCCCTCAGGACTCAGCATCCACCACCCACTCGCTGGGACGTCACGCGTCGAGCATTAGAACAGCTCACCAAAGGCCATTTCTCTGTTGGAGATATTCAGGTACTGTAACACCAAACAGTTACTGTTAGTCTTATTCTAGCTGAGTCTGTCTATCACAGCCTGATCCGTATTTTGTCTGATTCTAGAGCGCAATAATGGCTTACAATTCTGACTACAAAACCAAATGGTCTTTTGAAGTACTTCAGTTTTACTGCCAGGTCAGTTAATTATGCTTTATAGCAGAGATAATAGATAAACAACAGTATGAATGTTATTGCTTGACAGATTTGTTCCACTGCTCCACAGAAACTGCAAAAGGAAAATTATCTAGCTGAAGTGATTCCTAATATGGTTAAACTAGCTCTTGATTTACCGGCGCTCATTAAAAAGGTATGTTACATTGTTTTTCTTTTACCCAAGTATTGTGGTAATCTTGAAGTGGTATTTGTTATATCTTATATAACAAATATATATTCTAAGTGACTACGCAGCTAATAATTTTAGGTTGTAAGAACATTTCCTTAACGTTTTCATTAAGTAACAAAAACATACCATTTTATATTTTGAATATTCTGGGAACATTCAAAACACCCAGTTTTTTAGACATTGTATTTGTTATTTCTATGTTATTTCTTCGTTTAAAGAACTTTATTAATTCTGTAACGTTATAACGTTACTGCAAAAACATTTTTAATAACGCCAAAATGACTTTTAGAGAACATTAGCCAACGTTAGCTTTGTAGTTACCCAACTGAAGTCAAAAGACAGGTAGAATTCAGTTCGGGTACAAACTGAATCAAAGAGACACCAAAAGCTTACAAGCTTAGACAATTTCTTGTTTGCTTGTTTCAGTGTTTATTCTCTCTGTATTCAGGGTATCCCTCTTCTGAAACAGCAACAAAACAGGTCCATAACTTTGTCTCAGCAGCAGATCTCTTGTCTGCTGGCCAATGCCTTCTTCTGCACATTCCCTCACAGAAACAACACTAAACCCGGTTCAGAATACGCCAACTTCCCCACCATTAATTTTAGCAGGTTCCACGTTTTAATCTTAATATCTTGACGGTACCAGCTGTGTGTCTCTTTATTTTTACATTAACGCTATTTCTTGACATATATAGCCTGTTTGGCAGCCATTCGAAAGACCTGACGAGAGAAGCCCAAAAGATCGAGAAACTAAGAGCCATATTCCACTACTTCCGCACGATGACAAACACCAATCCTTGTGGACCGCCAGGTACTCATCCATAAACGCGTAGGTTTAGATACATATATATTGCACAGAATGAACGAGGCTGTGGTAGTCACAAAGAATTGAACAAAATGTCATTTTTATTCCCTGCAACAGAGTCAAAGCCTGATGGACTGGTAACTTTCGAACGAGTTTGCATAGACCCAAAACATCTGCCCAAATGGAAGAAGTAAGTAGGGTGAGTGATGTGCTACATATACGTCAGTAAAACAACTCACCTCATATCGGCTGTGTTTGACTTCAGTGAGAAGAAAGCCCTGAGGAACCTTCACATCTCTCCCAGAGGATCCATTGAGAAAGAGGGTTCCGGCTTTCTGCAGGTTAGAACTGCAACTACGTTGCTAACTGTATTAAAGCTGCAATAAGTAACTTTGTTTTTGGTTACGAATGAACAAAATACAGCAAGTAAAACAAAACCGTCTCTGAACTACCATAATTCCAACAGTAAGTTTGTAATTACGATTTATGATTTGAGCTGTCGAGTTCGTTTTTGTGAGAAACGTCGATTTCATTCGTCTGCATGGTTGGCATGTCTAATCCACGCGTGCTGAGGATGGGGGAGCATTTGTAGCTTGTTCTTACAGCGTTTAAAATTTAAACTTGTCATCCACGTTAAGAAAATACCTGCAATTTCATGTTTCAAACGGAGAGTGCTACAGAAAGGCAGAAGTTTTGTATTGCAGCTTTAACAAAACAACTTCCTGTATGAGCCTGTCATCTTCTATTGTCAATAAGCAGGTTAACTAAACTTATCCGGTAAAACACATAATCCACATAAAAGAAAAAGTCTATATTCCTTTCATAATCCACATAATCTTGTGCTGGACAGGTGGACTTTGCCAGTAAATTCATTGGCGGTGGAGTGCTGGGGTCAGGACTGGTTCAGGAGGAGATTCTCTTCCTCATGAGTCCTGAGCTCATCGTGGCCAGACTCTTCACAGAGAAACTGGCTGATAATGAGTGCCTGAAGATCACAGGTACGTCCCAAAAAGTTACAGCAGGTTTCAGTCAGCTGGTCACAGTTCTCAGATAAATGGAAGTGGGTGGTGACTTTGGCTGGTGGGGTCCAGAAGAACCAGCGTACCACAAGAGTGGTCCACACAACTGATGTGCTAAAGTCTTCCAAAGTCGTGCGATACCTTCATGTCAATTTACGTTTTATTTACATGGGCTATTTTAGAATAGCAAAACCATTTTATACAATGATAGTATTGCTACAAATGAAAACAAAAGATGGTTTTATTAGTAAGTTAAAGCCTACGGACATCATTGTTACAGAAAACGTATATCAAGCAACATGAAAATGGATAATTACATTTGAATTATTAGGTAACTGATGCTCTTGATGGTTTTGTTGTGAGATTTTCTTAATTAACAGTTTGGTTTCTAATGTCTCTTCAGGGGCTCAGATCTACAGTATGTCTTCTGGCTACAGTGGAAACTTTGAATGGGCGGGTCCATACCATGATACCACTAAGCGGTATATAATATATATATATTTTGCTTTTCAAGCAACAACTAGCTTAAAAAACAGACAATACAACACATAAGTTCTTACTGCAGTAAGTCCATAAAAAAATCTTTTGATTCAGAGATGAGTGGAAAAGACGGTATCGTCAGATTGTTGCCATAGACGCACTGAACTTTAAGGACCCGAAGGAGCAGTACACCAAAGAAAACATTGAACGAGAGCTCAACAAGGTCAGTTTCCTGCCTGCCTGATGTTAACAATTGTAAAACCTGCCACACAATTCAAGTTCTCATAAGCGTCTTTGCAGTAATGTTAGAATATTTTTTGCGTTGTACAGGGTGGGTGAAAGTAACCAAGCATTAAAAATTGGCTATAGAACATGTAGTATCACTAGAATCACAATGAAAACACTGTATCAACTGAAAACAGATGATAGTAAATTGGATTTCATATTTCCCACATTGATAGTACAAGCATTGGCTGTGAGTGGCAGTACATGCAACATAAACAAAGATGGTCATTACCAATTTATTACCAATGCCTAGTTACTTTTCACCCAGTCTGTATTTCATATATCAAAAAAATGTTATTCTTAAATAGTGGAATATTTTTAAAATTGTTAAAAATTTAAAAAGTTTGAATAACATTGTTATAACCCAGCAATAATGTTTATACGTCTCAAAAACTTGACATTTTGAACATTCTAAGAACTTTTAACATTTTTGTTACTTAATGGAAACATTAGGGAAACGTTCTTACAAGCTAAAGTTGTTAACTGGACTGTGACTCTTACAGGCATATGTTGGATTCCGGCGAGACCCACACACCCCTCCAGAATGTCTTCCAGACATCGCGACGGGCAACTGGGGCTGTGGTGCCTTCGGTGGTGACCCCAAACTCAAAGGTAATGAGGGCAAACAAACATCCTGTTTGTTTTGGAAAATGTGCAACTGAAAACTCTGTTAGATGGCTCATGACAAACATATGCACAGAACAGAATGTGTGTTTGTCTTCTACAGCTCTTATCCAGTTGATGGCTGCCGCAGTGGCTGAGAGAGACATGGCATACTTCACATTTGGCAGTGAACATTTGGCAAAAGACATCAAAAAAATGCATCATGAACTGGTACAAAACAACGTGACCGTGGGTATGTACATTCACTGCTATTCATTTTAAGCCATTATGAAATATAGAGCACAGCAAAGAGAATTAAATTTACAGACGGTTTTATATTATTTAAAACTTCATTTTAAGGCAGACCTAACACAAGCTCAGAGGTTACGCAATGAACAGTGATGAATGTGGCAAGAAAGTTTATGGTGTGTAGAAGCCACAATTCAATGTGAAGTCAATCAAAATTGTTTATTTGCTCAATTCCAATAAAGAACTACACTACCCATAATCCCACAGGCTCTAATAATGTTCAAACACTAAACAGAATTAAATATTGTAATGTTGTGAATTATCTGCTTCTTCTAAGAGCTTGGTTTGCTTCATGGCTTAAAGCCTTTGCCTAAGAAAAATGTAATAGAAAAGTAACTTCTGAGCCCAAGGCAGCTGTAAATATTGACTCTGTGCTCTATAAATGTCTCTAGTTTTGTAGCTTTTTGGTCCAGTAATGAACTTACCTGCAGAGTGATAAGAGAAACATTAAGTATTGTGATGGTTTCTTCTCTTAATAGATAAACTACACAAGCTGTTGGTGGAGTTTTGTGGGCACGCTCACAAAGATCGTCACTCACAGAAAGACCTGTATGAATTCATCTCCAGGAAGATCGGGGCACAGCACAGCCTACTGTAAATATTTATCACACACAGTGTGAACTGATTCAACCACTGTGAGATCCATATAAATACATTACAAGGATCACAACAGAGTCAACAGTTTAGCAGTATTAAATACACAAAGCTACTCTGGATGATGTAACACTTTATAAGATGTCTTCAAGATCAATAATGAAGTAACTGTACTAATCAGAAAGTTGGTGTGTGAAATCCATTTTTTGTTTTTGCCTGAGATTGGCCTGAAGTGTCATGCAAATCGAAGTGTTAACTTTAACAGAATTTACATGGGCCTGTGTAAGGTCTGATATAAATGACATATGCTGTTAATGGAAAATAAACTCTCCTGATGTCAAAGCGGTTCTTTTGTTACATCAGTCAAGTCTATAAACAAGCAGAGAGGCTGAAACGTAGATGCTTTATTGAATGAAATATAATAGCTTAGAATAAACATAAACCTAAGAAAATAAATATTTTAAGTCCCGGAGAGAATCTTTTGGCTTGTGCCTTAATCTCAGTTTGTCGTTTTTTTAATTACAAGATAAAATGATTGTTTCAGTGCACAATCCTTCTGAATTCACCAGCTGAAGTTCATGATTATTTGGCACGGAGTGTTCGGAGGGCGGATGACAATGATGAAGAGGGCTTGAATGATTAGGAAGTGAAGATGTGCCAAAGATGGTATTTCCAGTTATACATTCAATAACAAATGCAGAAATGTGAGGAATATACTATATTATAAAAACACAGGCAAAGTTGACTTGTTCCTGTCGCAATAATTTAAAAGCATGTTTGGCCGCATGCATGCCTCATGCTGTTTCTGTCCCACTGGTTCATGGACAGCACATGCGTTTGTTTGGTTTGTCGTTTGTGTTTATAATCTTTGTGTATACAGAGTGAAACAGTGCTAGAATTGAGGGTAAACCTCTAAGTTCAAGCTGTTGGTCAATTTTAAGGCTCTTTAAATCATCATCGCTAATGCTCCAGAGAAACATGCATACAAATCTACGCATTACTGCGCACTTACTAATGACTTGCATCATTTTAATAAACTCTGCATAGATTGGTCTATCTTGGCTACAGTGGTAAGCAAAACTGTGCTTTGGTCTCTGTAGGACTGAGAATTAGATAACAGATCCACATGGATACTGTGGCATTAAAGGGATAGTTCACCCATAAATGAAATACTTTCCATCAGGTCATTCCAAACCTGTGTGACTTTTTCCTTCTGTGGAACACAAAAGAAGTTATTTTGAAAAAAATGTCTCAGTGGTTGTATGTTTATACAATGAAAGCCAATGGGTGCCACTGTTGTTTGGTTACCAACATCAAAATATCTTCTTTGGTGTTCCTCAGAAGAAAAGTCAAACAGGTTTGGAATGACATGAGGGCAAGTAAATGATGGAAGAATTTTCCTTTTTGGGTGAACTGTCCGTTTAAAGGAGAGATAGGTAGCTGTTGTCTTGTCTTGTCAAATGCTAACATCGGTGTGCGTTTCCTGAAAATTGAGGGACGGAGGAATGGAATTAAGGAGAATGATGTTGGAATGGTTGGGTTGGTTAGGATTGGCTCTGAAATGCATCCAGGTTGAAGGCTGTATCCAGAAACCTCTCCAGCTCCATAAGATGAGCCTTCTTGTTTCCTGTGGCGGGAGCAGCAGCAGGTTCTCGGCCGGCGTACCTGAGGAGAACACCACATGTCAGCAACATGAATGATAATGCGGAGTGACCACTGACGTGTGTCCTTCAGGAAGAATCTCATGAAAACATGTCTAGATCAGATTTCACCCCAAAATCAAAAGATTACTGTCCGTTACTGGAATGTGTTTAGGTGTTTTTCTTGGGTTCCTTAATTAAGATTCCACATTTACATTCAAATCCTTTGGATAAAAGGATTGCTGTTTCCAATCCAATTACTGCAAAACTGTTGGCAGTGTGACATATAAAGGTGTTACTATTTAGATAATTCATAGTTTTTCTTTGCATTACGGTAATGAGAATTGGCTCAGAAACTGTTACGAAAAACAAACAAAACAGAATACAAACAAAATGAATGGCACTTAATATAAGGTTCAATTTCTTTACTCTAAATATAATTGTTTATTTCTTTCTTTCGATTCTGGGGTGAAATGCAACCTGGTCATGTTCCTGACCGATTCACTCTTAAAGAAGACTGAAGTGGTTCAATACCAAACAGGACGGCTGTTGTTGAAGGTTCGGCTGATGCGTGGCTTGATGTAGTCGTAGTAACCTTGATTCTTGTGCTCTTCCTGACACCACAGTAGCTGCGCCTGTGGAAACTTCTCTGCCTCCGACTTCACCAGGTCAAAGGGGAATGGAGACAGCTGCACGATAAAACACTTTTACTCAAATATTTAAAAAAAAAAACACTTTTGTATTTGTATAAAAAAGGGACAGTGAGGGGGTACAATCAAAGTCCCTTTAAGGAAGTCTCCACACTTGGCAGCCATCTTTGCAATGGCTCCAGGCACCTAGAAGTCTACTCGAATGGGGGAAGACAGATATCTGTAAAATCATTGGCTAAGGTCACAACAGAACACTATATTTCCAAACAACTATTAAACCTGTCATTAACTGTATCATAAATTCTGTTTCTTGCTCTATAAAAACAGGTTTTCCCAGATCGTTTCGGCTACTGCACATATGCAAAGCTGTCAAGTACAGGGCCCCTCCCCAAGAGAATGTAACTCTTTAGTGATTGATGATTGTTTTTTTCCACTAGTAGGCAGGACTTTCTTTGCTACAGCGGCCATACTGAGCGTTGCCTTTTTCCTCATTCATAGTAACAGAACTGCAGCATCTTGTAGTCTTTGGTACAATATGGTCATATGAAACAAAACTGACATATGAACTTCACAAAAGCAAAAACAAAATGCCACGTGTAGAGTAGGACGCACTGAATACACGTCTTAGTGAAAGTGAATGTGCAGGTACCTGCTCAATGCGGCTGATGGCCACTGTGTCCTCCAGGCCTCTGGTCTTGCGCTCTTTGGTAAGGTCATAGTAAACTTTCCCTGTGCAGAAGATGAGACGCTTCACTCCTGCTGAATTCTGCGCTGCACTTCCCTCCTCCGGGATCAAGCGTCTGAAGTGTGTACCTAATCGAACCCAAACACACGTTGATCGTTACTACAACTTCCTACACAGGAGTCGTTTCACATGCAGTGAAAGCAGTCACCTGGTAACATGTCGTCGAAACTTGATTTGGCCTCTGGGTGGCGCAGCAGTGATTTGGGTGTGAAGATAATAAGCTTGAACAAGCAGAAAAGTAGTAAGAGTTTAGATTTAAAGTCTCTTACAAAATTGTACAACTAAGGAAGTGTGCTACAGATATAAGTGCTCTACCAAGACCTAGTGTGAACTGTCTGTACTGTCTACTGCCAGCTGCCTTCTGAGAGGCCAATCACTTATCATAGAAAACCAAAGCACTCAGGAGACTACGCTCCAGTGGTGTCTGCTGCTGCTAAGCAACCATAAACTGCTCTCCATGACAACAAGGAAGTTTCAACATAAAAGGATTTTGAGCACTAAAAATCACATAGCAGCAGCTCTGCTATTAGATTTATGTTATGATCAGCTGTTTCTCCATCTCGCTAAGCTTTCAGTGTTGTTATAGAAAGGGTGAACTGATCGGTGGGTTCTTGTCACATGACTTGCCATGTGCTGCAATATTCTGAAAGTTAAGATTTTTTTTTATCTCACTGCAGCATAGACACGCCTTCAAAGAACAAGCGACTGCATGTTTAAAACAACAAACTTGAGTGTGCAAAAGACACAACGTGTAAACAGTCCCTAAAGCAGCATCCTAACTGAAAAGGAAGCCTATAAACATCTTAAAGTGCTGTCTAGGTAGACAGCTCACTACATTTTGGATCAGAGCTGAAGAACAGGCTCTCACTGGTTTTCTGAAGGGCAGGAGGATCTGTCTTCTCAGAACATGGAACAAGTTTGCAGGAGTTGAGCAGTTCACCACGATCCAGTTACATTCGTAAAGCTGCCGGACAGCAAAGTCCTCCGTGATGCTCTGAAGACACAGAACTATTAGCGGCATGAATGATGTTCACGGTAATGATGAACATCCATGAGTTTCGAAAGACTTACGGGGAACACCTCAGGGTCGTCGTTGCACATCTGCAGGAATCTCTCGGGACGAGCAGATGAGTGCTCTGGACCCTGGAAATATAAACAATATATTTAGTCTATATCTATACATATTAATATCTATACATATAAAATATATGAGACTTCTCCAGATGAAATGAGCTCACCATGCCCTCCATCCCATGAGGCAGCAGCAGAACAATGCCGTTCTGTCGGACCCACTTGGCCTGTCCGGGACAGATGAACTGGTCGATGATACATTGGGCTGTGTTGTGGAAATCTCCAAACTGAGCTTCCCACAGCACCAGAGCGTTTGGACTCGCCATGGCAAAGCCGAGCTCAAAACCTGCACGCACGCACGCACAATTCAGAACCCGAGCATGTGCGTGTAGTGTCCAACCTTCACAATCCACCTCAATCACATAAATGTCAAATTGTTTTGATCTGATTAGAAACAAATATACCCTTATAAAAGTAAAAACCTGCTTCTGAAAAATTAACTATGGGACAAATGATCACCCATTAGTTTCTTTTCTAGAGATCTATTCTAGACTGGGATTCTACTCTTTGGATAAATATAAATCTAGAATGGCAATAAAAAAAACGTGTAAAAATGTATTAAAGTAAAAAACACAAAACTGTTTTCATGTGCTCTAAAATAAACTTAAAATGTATAATAAAACAGGTGTATACAGTGCCATCTTTAAAACACACATTCGATACAGAAAGTGAAATGAAATCGAACCTAAAACCCCATACTCAGACAGGGAGCTGTTACACACGGTGTAGGGAGCCTGGTTTGGATCTATGAAGTTCATGGGAATACAGATCCTCTTGTCCACATTCTGATCGTGTAGCACATGGTGGCGATGACTGTAAAGGGAACGAGAGCCAGCAGCTGATAAACACTATCAGGTGTGAATAAAAACTAACAACCTTTGCCTGTCGAACTGTCATTCGAGGTGTTATATTGTACCTGAAGGTGCCTCTCTCCACGTCCTGGCCACTGAGACGCACGTGAATGCCCTCCTTCAGAAGAGAACCGAAGGCCAAATACTCACCCATAGCCCAGTCCACCGAGCGCTTCTTCACCATTTCTGCCCGTCCTTTCAGAATACGGGTGAGACCTGTGAGAGACAGATCGAGTCAGAGCTCTGGGAGAGATGCTGAGGTACGTCAGAGACGGTTTAAGGATGGGACAGGTCACTCATTTAAAAAAGTCACAACATGTCTGGCTGTAGTGGATTTAGTTTAAATAATGGCGCAGGCGGCGAGACGCACACACCTCCGTGGATAGTGAAATCCTCCACAGGAACAGAGGAAGCCACCTGAGCGATGTGGCTGAGCACTTCCTCATTCAGACCTGTGGATGGACAGCTCATGCTCTTGGGTTGACCATCCAGAGTGAAGAAACCTGCAGAGAAACATGCAGACTGTGGACTGCTGTTCAGACACTTAAATCATTTTTTAAATGGCTGCACATTTGTACATTTTCATTTATACATTACTTAGCATGTTTAAATTGTTTGAATTACAACATATCACAATGTAGCAGATGTCACTGCAAGGCCATTTTGCCCCCATGTAGATCAAACATAGTATGCACACACACACGTTTACTTATCTAAATGCAGACAATCCATAAACCTTTACTGTTTTTATACAAAGCTAGTTATTAACAATATAACCTAACCCACACTCTAACCCTATCAGAAAAATGTCTTTAGTTTTACAATTCTATCAAAATTGTTTACGTTTTTTAACAATTGTTTACATAATTGTTTACTCAGATTTGTCAAGTTTTGCCCCCTTTTTGGGTCCAAATTTGTCCCCAATATACGATCACGTAAACACACCTGGCCAAGGTGAGTCAAGCCAGTGTTTAATGTGCAGGATCTTCTCATCTTTAGAACGAGTGTACGCCTCCTCACATATTTTGTCATATTTGACAATTTCCTCCTGAAAGGATTAAGAGTCAAAATTCAACACTTTCTGAATGTCATTATATTCAGATGAATTAGAAATACATGCATAATGATATGGTTAATCTGACCTCATACTCTTGTCTGGTTACGACTCCTTCTGTGATGAGTTTCTCAGCGTACTTCTGCAGAACCGGTTTCTGTTTCCTAATCTGTTTGTACATCAGTGGTTGGGTAAACATTGGCTCGTCCATCTCGTTGTGGCCGTTTCGTCTGTAGCACACCTACGTCACAGAGGCCAACGTTACAATCTAACATCGAGGCCATGTTAGACACACAGATCGTAACAGGAGAACGGTTCACTGACCAGATCAACAACCACGTCTTTATGGAACGTTGCTCTCCACTCTGCGGCCACGTTGCACACGTACATCACAGCCTCGGGGTCGTCGGCATTGACATGGAAGATTGGGGCATTGACCACTCTGGCCACGTCGGTGGGATACGGTGAGGAGCGGGCCATCCGAGGGTCCGTGGTAAAGCCAATCTAAATAAATAAGAACAACACTTTTTGTGAAAAGAAATTATTTTGAGTATTTTAGCATCTTGACTTAAAAAAAAGGAGAAAGGAATTAAGTTAATTCTAATACACCTAATTACATGTTTGTATGTTGACAAAACATCTATATTAAGGGCTGCACAAAATACTGAAATTGTCAAAATATCATTAATATCACAAAATATCACTATGCATATTGTAATTGTAAGCATATTGTATTGTACTTCAGAAAGCAATAAATAGTCAGTTATTTTGAAGGACTGCTATCAGAAGTTATAGTGAAGCTTTATTTTCCCTTAAAGAATGTGAAACGTATGTTGGTTATATAATTTCAGCTTTTAAATATATTTTTATATAATATAAATTTATATGACAAATTTCAAGCATTATCGCATCACATACAGCATTATTTAGCAAGTCATCGCATTTCAAATTTTTCTTCAATATGGTACAGCCCTAGTCTATGGTGCAGCCCTAGTATTTGACATGTTAACCACCAAGTTACCTGGGACATGTCGACTGTTACTCACCTGGTTGTTGACCACGACATGCACAGTGCCATAAGTGGTGTAGGACGGGAGGTCACTCAGGTGGAAGGTCTCATAGACGATGCCCTGACCTGCAAAAGCTGCATCACCGTGCAACAAGATGGACATCACCTACAGAAGAAAGAACAGTCCCCTTGCTGACATTTTCTAAAGCAATTTCCTGTTTTCTGATCCAAAAAGACAAAGTGGACATCACAAATTCCAATAAATGTTCACAAAATGTTCAGCAGTATGTACATTTATTTTACATTACATATGTATTTGGCAGACGCTTTTATCCAAAGCGACTTACAATGCCAGTTATACATTTTTTTATCAGTACGTGTTGCCTGGAAATCCTGGAACCCACAACCTTTGCGCTGCTTATGCAATGCTCCACCAGTTGAGCTAAAGAAAACCAAACTGCTCTCAATATGGTTTTCTAATCATAAAAGCTTAAAACACTCATTATGGTGTTTTTAATCAAAAGATTTCCTCACTTCACAGTTAACAAAGCTTTTTGCCTTTGCCGTCCCAATACTTATGAAGGGCACTGTGTATTTTTGCTGCATTCTGAGGCCAATAAACACACCCTGTTGCCGTCTGTGTCACCACAGTAGAACTGCTCTGCTTTGGTCTTGCCCTGCACTACAGGGTCCACGGCCTCCAGGTGTGAAGGGTTGGCCATCAGAGACAGGGTGATATGGCGATCAGTGACCCGGTTGATGCGTCTGTGGTACATACCAAGATGATACTTCACATCACCAGAGCCCTGAGAAAAGATGACACAAACCAAAACATGAATAAGACTGAGATACCCATATTTAGAGATTTTTTAGAAACGAGAGGACATTTCACTGAAAACATGTGACTGGGTATTAGTTACAGATCTGTTTGTGTAGTCCATAATTAAGGTAAGCAAGGCACCATATATAACTGTACAGGTAAATCCAGTTTTGTCATGCATTACCACTTTGTCCTTCCAGTCGACAAGAAATGTCATTCACATGTCAACACATTTTTAGGGACTTGATTTTATCTGTAGTGCGCTGTGGGTCATAAAAAGGTGGGTTTGGTGACATCATGCAAGAAAAGAAATGTGTTTAAAAAGTCTAGACAAATTAATGGACAATGTTTTGTATTTGTTTGCATTAATGGAGAACTTGCACAGGGCCTTGAAGTTTAAAGCTACAGACAGGTTTTACAGGGTGTGTCTGAAATGTTTGTTATTTTTGGTGCAAACTCATAGCTCTGTTTAGGAAAAAACAGTCTGTTGAAGGAAATGAAGGTTCACCTCATCGGCAGCTTCCAGCTTTGAATCGAACTGGCAGAAGATCTGCTCCAGCTCTTTACGAATTACGTTAGCAAGCACATTCAGACGGCCCCTGAAGGAGAACAGACCATTCGAGTTTAAGTTGCACCATAAATATATTTTCTGTTCACAATGTTGAGAACTCACTTCCATATATGTAAATGAAAAGGAAAAGTATCTGAGCAGAGCAGTAGGGCCGGTTGATCTTCTACCTGTGTGGCATGCCCATGATAATACTCTCCACCCCGTTCTGACTGGATCTGTCGATGATGGTTTTGAGTGCAGGAATGAGAGACTCGCAGCCCTCCAGCCCGAAGCGTTTCTCCGACGACCACTTCCTCTGCAGAAACTCCTCGAACCTGACAGAGCAATTGTTACAAAAACATTCACATAATCCTCACAAACATCCTTACAAAGGAGGAATGTTTCATAAATGTTTTAATGTCATCGCATTAATGACAAAATATCAAGTTACACCAACAGACAGATAATACTAGACAACTTGTCAGAACAATACATTTTACATTTACATACGCATGTGGCAGATGCTTTTTTCCAAAGTGACTTACAGTGCATTCAACATGTATATTAACTAACTTTTAAACAGCTTTTAACCAACTGATTTCAAGGTGATTTTTAGGGGATATTTAACGTCAGTTTCACTTAATATTGCACAGATGTGTTTGCAGAATAACCAGGTGCTCCCACAGGAGAATCTGTTATTTTTTATTTGGTTGCTAAGATTATTTTTGTTCCCAAACAATTCATTCAATAGGTCTTGGCTTTGGTCTTGAGGACGGACAGACCTGGTTGAGCGGACCATTCGGGCCAGCAGCGTTCTCTTTTCGTCCAGTGTAAACTGCATCACCCCGGGCATCTCGAACTTCTGTCTGATCCACTGGCACTGCTCCAGGTCATTGATGAACATGAACTCCACCCCAATGTGCTGACAGTACGCCATCTACGTGGTGCAGCAAAAACAACGGTCATTCAAAAGATACATAGCTTATCGTAACTTTTGACTCTCTACCTCCATCTCTGTTTGAAGCATAAAACTGCAGGTTACTTTATGTACTTTTCAATGTGTGGTAATGTCAACTGACAATTCCCAGCTGAAATTATAAATCATTATAATAAATTTAGCATTGTAAATCGGGGAAAGGTAAGGAGACTGTTTTGAACACGGATCTGTCATGTACTTTCTCATTAACTGATTTTTGTTCGTTCTTAACCCAATGAAGTTATGAAATTGTACATTTAAGCTGATACCTCTAAACGTCTGATGATTTCCCTGAGTGGAAGTGCGCTCTCATTGCCTCCGATGAAAGTGGTGGTGGGAAGCCGGAAAACTTTGTCCATGTCTGTCTCTTCCAGACCATAGAAACCTGAGAGCGGACATGAAAACACATGGATGGGGAGAGGGGAGGGGCAACCAGAATGAAACATCGCAGCGAATGCGACCGACACACACACGCACACACAAAAGACAAATGAAATCAGGTTAGAGGAAATAAGTAAGAGTGTGTTGTAAAATGCATGTTTTTCATGATGAAACGACTCATTAAGAACAAACATAATGCAATAACAGAACATTAGATAAGCTGAACATTAGAAGACACAAAACAGGCAAAAAGCAACAGTGTTAGCAGAGGAAAATAGGTTGAAAGATAATCAGATAAACCACAGATCAGCCCAGTTCAGTGCTGAAGGGCATGCATGCATGCATGCAAGAGAACAGAGAAAGAATAGTGTTGATCGTGACGTGCATATGAAGAGATGAGGCCAAATATCCCAGCTAACAATTCTAGGTTGTAAGAACATTTCCCAAATGTTTCCATGAAGTAACAAATAACATTAAAAATGCTATCTTGAAAGTTCTAGCAATGTTCAAAATGTGAATTTTTAGACATTGTATTAATGTTATTTAAACATTTATTAAATTCTGCTTTTAAAACATTCTACTAAGAGCTTAAGAATAACATTTTTGATATATATGATATGTAACGCAAACAAGGTCTACTAACGTTACTGCAAGCACGATTTTGATAACTTTGAGAGAACTTGTAGAGAACGTCAGCCAACGTTCTGAGAATGTTCTCTGTTAGCTGGGATGTCATTTAAAACATATTTTGCAGTGTAGAATTAATTTTTTCCAAATGTCAATGATTTACACGACTTATTTCAATGGAAGCATTGGAGGGGGAAACTAGCAAACCGTAATGCGAACTTGTGGCTCTTACGTAGCACCGCATACAAGTTCTGAGCTCTGAACTATAACCTGAACTGAGATGTGCTGCGCTGCTGTTTTATCACATTGTGTACCATGAGCTTCTGCAGTTGTGTTTGTCCAAGCAACACCAACGTACATCAACCCTGCAAGCATGTACAAATTCCTGCAACACCAGCAAAACCAGACCGTACTAAACTAAACGTGATCAGATTTAGATCAAAGATCAACCCCGGATAGTTAACATACCATCTTTATACTTGCCATAGAACACAAGTCTACATGAGTTTGCAGTAAAACTTTAGTTAACTTTTCCCATGAAGGTTTGTGAAGCGAAACCTTTTTATCTTTCTAAGTTCTGAACTGAAATTAAATAACATTTAGGTTTACGATTTGAACAACCTCCTAATTCTATGTAAACAATAATAAAGTGATGATTACCCTAGCAAACACACTAACTATACAACAATAACAAAATAAAAACCAATCAAAGATAACAGCAATGTTACTGCGTGAGCACTTTCATGAGCACTTAACCTCATCTTAAAAAAAAAAAAAAATTATTTCCCTTCATTTCCTATCCCTCTTTCCTTTTAATCTCTCCCTTGTTGTAGCATATGATACTCTGAGCAATGTCTGAAACTTGTATTGTGAGCACTTATTGTGTCTAGTTGCCTCTTCAGGTTGACTCGCTTGTTGTATTCCTTGGATAAAAGCGTCTGCTAAATGAATAAATGTAAATGTAAACGTACTGCCTCAAGTCACTGAAGCTAAAAACTCGACATTCCAAGAGGATGAGGCCTTAATCCCATTACATAAGAAACAGACTCCGGGCGAGGTTAATGAGAGATGCAGCCACACAAATGCCAGCTGAGGCTCCTCTGATGAGCAGAACGCTGCAGTGCCACGTGGAGTTACATAAACACATGTACATGTACATGTACATAAACACATGAGATGATGAGGGTAAGAAGAGTTCAGAAACTTATCAACAGCACAAGCGCAGGTGTTTATCTTACTCACGGCCTTATCTTTGACTGCACCTGAGGACTGTGTTTAGATATGCAAACATGAAAAAAATAAATAAAACTCAAGGACACACTGTGGTCTGGATTCCACTACAAAACCCCAGAAATGCACCATGGTACAGTAAACCACACATTCTGAACAATAAAACCTTTGCTCATTGTTTATTACTTTGTAAGGCCCCAAGTTCTTCATAAAGCTGCTTTAGATATGTGGAAGACGTGCACTAAGAAACTGAACTGATCTGATCATGACGGGAGTTTGAGGAGTGAATAATTAAGCTCTTTTAAGTGGCTACTACACAGGTGCACTAGCTATCATGCTAACACCTCCCATACCTCCAGCTGTTAGATGGGACAGGTGGACTTTAAAAGCAGCAACATATGAGAAGTCAAAAAGCATCCCAACACCCAAAAAGTAAATGCCCTGTAAATTTGAGTCATGTGACAACATTTTCTGAGAAAATCACTGAGGGCAGCATTTTCACTGAATGAGCCTCTAAACAATATAATGTGCTCTCTAACCATCCAAATCTCACTCACCCCACACTGAACTAACCCTACATAACACACACAGGACTAGTTTGGGATGTTATTGACAATCCTGCCAGAGTGTATCAGTCAGGATCGTTATGGGAATTTTTTAGGATCGGATCTCTTAGTCTGCACAATAACTGAACTGACAGCAGAAATGCAGCCACTGGCAAGTAAACGTGTGAGAATCATTGACTTCAATGAAAATTTGCTTATATAGAACACACAGACACACACAGACACACACAGACACACACAGACACACACAGACACACACAGACACACACAGACACACACAGACACACACAGACACAGTGAGGTTGTGGCTCATCTCTTGATAAGGATTTTTAATTGGTGCTGTTAAATGTGTGCATGCGACTAAAGACATGTCCCCAAACACAACGAGAAATAAAACAACAGCTTTTCAGCAACCACAAGAAGCAAAACGACAGTTTGAGCATTACAGTGTGACGTGAAACAGTCACTGTGAAAGGAAATGAAAGAGCACATGTGACCTGCAGACTGAGAGGACTGAACTACAACACAACAGTAGAAACTCAGTGCTACACTGACAAATAGACAATAGCTGTGAGGAAACAGTTTACAACGGGTAAAGCCAGTGGACTGATTGTGTGCTGATCCAAAACTTAAATCCAGTCTACAAAAAAGATATTTTTGGCTAAAATCTACAGCTACACTAAAACAAGCCCAAACATCTCCATTACAAGATACAAATAAATAATTATACATTAGAATTAACATCAATCGATATAAAACAGAATTATGATTATAAAGACACTATTGTACACAATATTTGTGTGTGCGCATTTTATATTTACATGTATGCTTTTGGCAGATGCCTTTATCCAAAGCGACTTACAGTGCATATAAGCTATACATTTGATTTACAGCCTGCCTATGTAGACAGCCAGGCAACTTACTGCATTTTGAAATGGAGCCATTTTTACCAACATCACACTTTTCCCAGGTTAGAGTTTATATTATACTCAACCTAAACAAAAACAGCACACAGTGACTGCAGAATGTGTTTAAACTTCACCCATTGCAAACATCTAAACAGGTTCAGCCTTCATGCATGCATTAGGAAAGAGGCCGATGTGCTCAACATAGTGAATGGCAAACAAACAAGGCATACTACAGAACACAGAGACCTGAACGCCTGACGGATACCTCACCAAGTTTATCTGAGGATGTGATTATATCAGCAGGGACGCACGAATCGAGATCCGCATCCATTATTCCCAGAGGATCCAGCTGTGCGACGTGGTGCCCGCGAATCTGCAGTGTGTTTCAGGAAAAAGACGACCAGACAGGACAGAAACCCCAAAAACATTAGGGGAGAGTTGAGAAGAGTGAGTACAAAACCCACCAGAGAGATGAAAGAACAGGGACAGAGGAACACAGAGCAATGTTAACACACGGTGAGCGACACGCTCGCCCACAACAAACATTTCTCACCGAACTGTTGGTACCCGATAGTAACCGGGGCATTGTCAAAATTTACACAACTGATGCCCAAAGTGTTGAGTTTGGCTATATGATGACCTCTGACCTGTGAACAAGGCAAATGCACTTACAAGGTAATCGTGGTGAAGAATCAGGTTAAATTTTTATTAAGGTGATTTTACTGTTTATTTTGAAGAGGATGTATCATTTAATAATCAGTAAATATTAAACAAGATCAATAAATGACTGTAAATAAATAGATCTATCCGAAACCTAGTGAGCTGCCCTGCTGTCTTGTGCTACATACGCAGCTGCCCTCCAAAGCAGCATTATAACTAAGATGGAACCTCATAAGTGACAGATTTAGAACGCCCTACATAGGCAACGATCTCCGTGCCACACAAATAGCGTTTTCACACAGGAGACTTGACTCACAACTACATTTATGCTTTTGGCAAACACAAGAGACTTGTGTGTGCACAAATCAACCCGGAGTTGTGTGCAATGCATTCTGGGATTGTCTTCTGCTTGATGGATGCATGAGACACTCCTATAGATTGTGGATAAAACAATGTATCTTAAGAGGCAGTATAAATATGTCTAGCTTTTGGAGCAGTTGTTGGGTCTGGAGTGCAACAATGATGCCTTAAAACGCAGCATAATAAGACAGCACACTAGGTTTTGAAACAGAGCAAATACTCTGAAATTAAAAGAACTTTCTGTATCTATTTTTTATATGCATAATGGTGAGACATACATGGTTGAAAAAGAATTAATATATAAATGTAGTCCACACTGATGCTCTGTGTCTGTGAGAGTGCAGTTATTGGTGGCCACAGTTTAGCCTGTTTTTAAATATCATCAAACTTTGTTTATATATATGAATGTAGCAGTCGTCACGTCATGAACCATGTGTGTGAATTTCATACCTGGTAAGCACGGATGAGGGATTGAACAGCTAGGTGGTCTTCCACCAGTTTTTCAACACTGGGCTGAGCTCCAACCAGAGCCTGGGCCTGTGACAGTGATGTAAGACTCATGCCCAGCGGAGGGGGGCTCTGGTAGGCCGAGCCAGGGGGAGCGCCTGCGTTGGCATTGCGGAAGAAGATGTCCCAAGACTATTGAGAAAGCCGCAAAGCAAGAGTAGAAATAAGTAAGAGAAAAACAATGTTTAAATTAATTTCTATTATTAGTAATTAATTATAGAGTTTAACAGATGAAATCTCCCACATAATAATTAGCACACTTTTTTCAACATTTACAACATTTTGGTTATGGTGGAAAATCTGCATAACTTCATGGACTTACACTCTGTAAACATAGCATGTAATATGATGGCTGGAACTTGGAAATTTCTAATGATAATCGCTGGATTTTTCCTGTAAATCTGTAGACGTTTTTATGGAATTCTTTGAGTTCCTGCAAGTCCACTCATGGGTCGAATCACGCCCAGCGTACACTTTGTTGCAGAACATACAGGAACTTGCTCTGACTCACTCTTTACTTCACTACATACTCCAGGCAACATATCCTCTTTGAACTGCAGTCAAAAGACAAAAGCCACAGCATTTCGCTAAACTGCTGATCTGAGCAGCAAAAGTCTGCTGGGTAAGCTGAGATGTTTTATTGCATAACCAGGAACTGCAGACCAACGTCTCCACAGGAGTAAAACAGGTTTGCAAAGCAAGAACTTTGTTACCTACACACCAGGTCATTCTGATTCAATGACACGTTACTGAATGACCTCATGTTAACACCATAAACATCTAACAGGCTTTCCATTGAGGAGCTTAAAAGCTGAACATGTTAAACTGAGAGAGCCAGTGCTGCATCACGTCACAGTGAAGCCCACGAGGGGAGTCTGTACTAGTGTGTCTGGTGTAAAGATAGTCTGAAATCTGCTTTTACTTTTAAAAAAAACGAATGTGAAAGTATTCAGTGCAGTTCATATACAACTTGTCAGTATGCGTGTTCCCTGGGAAACGAACCCATGACCCTTGCACTGCTAATGCGATGCTCTACCAACTGCGCTACAGGAACAATCTGCTTCACGTCACTGAATACTTCATTTGCTTAGAGAATAACCACAGCCAGTGTCTATTTGCCTAATGTGAAAAAAGGCCAAACACAGACATTTGTCTTTTGGTTTCGAGAACCACTTGCATGCGTTCACATACATTCTTAGATCATTTCTTCTTGAAGTGGCTCTTATTCTAAGTAGCTAACTTCAAATACAAAACAGTGGCTAGAAAACAAAACTGATGAAATGCTTATGTGAGGGAAGTTCATTGACCCGTTACATTTCTGATAATTAAACGTGCAGCAGTAGGTGAAAGGGTATTGTGTCAGGTTTGACCATCTGTGACCACCTCTGTTTCACTGTAATACAGTCATCACATTTTCACAGAAAACATTTAGTTCCACTGTGAAAAATTCAAAGTATTTTGTTAAACATTCTGGAAACAACACAGATCGTGTGACACGGAAAGAGAAGTATTACGTAACAAGCCGTCGGGGCTAATCTTACAGTCTGATAGGAGAAACGTCACGTTATGAAACAAGAACCTCCTCAACTGTGACCTTGGTGACCAAAGACGTTCCTCTGCAGCTTAGCTTTGAGCTTATACCTCACTGTCTCAGAATTCAGGAGTGTTGGTGCTCAAGGTCAACATGAAAAGGCATATGGACATATTTCAACAATGTAGAGTGAGAGTTGATTTAATGTGCACAATATGACCAGGACAGATTCATTTGATATTGACTTACAGGGACAGTTCACCCAAAATGTTTACATCATTTACTCATCCTCATGTCATTTCAAACTGATGACTCTTTTTCTTTCGGAAAAAATGTTTCAGCGGTTTTGTGTCCATACAATGAAAGTTTATGGATGCCACTCTTGTTTGGCTACCCACAGACTTCCAAATATTTTCTTTTCTGTTGCCCAGAAGCCAAAGTCAAACAAATGACATGGAATGACATGAGGGCAGGTAAATGATAAAATAATTGCCATTTTCGGGTGAACCTTGTGTCACAACTGTGGTTTGTAATTTGATTAATCTCCAGATTACTTAACATAAGAAAAACAGAAGATGGATTACATCACAAAACCAGGCTCTCATTTCCCCTCTCAGAGGCAACATTTTACCTTGTGCACACTCTTGGGGTCCTCCAGCCATGCATAGTACATCTCCTCCACATAGTTGGAGCTAGTTCCATTGAGAAAAGGCTCCGCAGCGACAGGGGCTGTGTAGCACCTAATGGGCTGAAACGTCCTTAGGGCCCCTGCCGGTGCCGCTGTGGTTTTCTGCTGTGAGAAACTGTGAGCGCCTTGAGAGGCTGTGAGCGGCCGCAGCCGTGCAGCACAAGTCCTTAAGCGATGCATCGCAGTCCGTAAAACAGCTTCACTGCCTCTCCAAAACAATCGTCAGAAACTGAATTCCCCCGCAGCACTGAATCTTAAAGCTCCAGGACGTGCTTCTTAAAGATCTGTTTTTGTCCTCTCACTCCAGCCTCGTCCTGCCTGTTCCTGGAAGCTGTAGTAAAAAACAGCAGCATGTTTGAAACATTGTCTGTAAATGTTTTTGCTTTGTGGCGCTTGTTTATGCAACAGTTATTGCCACATTTCCAGAGCGCTTCTATGTGGCTGCTAAGCAGTTCTGACTGTTTTTAGCACGTCACCATGCAGTTTATACAGTATGTGTTCTGGGTGGTCATTTACTGGGCCACCCTTAAAATATTCAGGTCCCTCCTTCGACGTAAATCTTTTGCGATTTCCCCCCATTGTTTAATTGTCCACCATGGCAAAAACTGCAATTAATTATAGCCGTACACCTCTCCTTAACAAGCCTCTTTCATTCATTTCTGTAGCACAAACAGTGATTAACAAGTTAAACCAAAGCTGAATACACATAGTTTGTTTAAACACAGCACTAACAGTAATTCTTAACACATAATTAATGAAAACACAGTAAATATTACAAAAGAATAGCTTGGAGACATGCCCGGTCTGTTTTGCAGGCGTTGTTTCTCATATATATGACACAACCAGCCCTAAGGTGACACCCACCTTATTTGATCCATGACAAAACTTCCAGCTATCTGCAATGCTTGGAAAAAACTTCATCTTCAAAGCAATTTAAAACACCTCCACAGCTCAAAACTTAAAGATCTGTGCTGGTAACCTAAAGGTACAGTAGACAAACATTTACATGTTATACCTGCATTACACTCACCTGGCAAGTCTGTATCCGTCTCAATCCGGACAAACTTTGGGGTTTTAACGTGTGCTGTTAAACTCTGAGCTGAAATTGCAATACAAAGTCAGCTCAAGAAGAAATCATGTCAATGCAAATGTGTCCAATATTCACAGCTGACCTCAACTTTTGCTGATTTAAGACATACTTAGAAGTGTACCAACAAACAAGACGTGAAAGACATACAGCGAAGTCGCAGGCACTAATACGGTAGAAAATAACAAGCAAATCCCTTAAAATACGAGATTAAACTCTTGGCCGCGGTGGACGTCTCAGAATAACGGATCCTCTACCGGCTAGCTTCGGCTAACTCGAGCCATCAGCCCAAACTGTGCACGAAATATCAAACCTCCCCCGTTTAAATGTCGAAAACCTCGAAACAAGACGATAAATGGCGATTTTTACAACTCAGATGTCAAACGGCCCCTCGTTTCACGGCTGGTGGAAGAGTTTTCTCCTCAGTGCCGGCGAGAGTGCTGACGGATGCGGGATCGCCTCGCTGACAGGCGCGTTGAAATGCTTACGAAGCCATAAAGTGGACACAGTACTCACCGTGGGCTCGGTTTCGTGGGCTCGGTTTCGTTTGGCTCGGTTTCGTGTAAAATGGCGTCATAAAATACGAGACATTGAGATACCGGGAGCGGATAAACGAGAGTCGCTCGTTTCTAGGCAGCGCGAGCGAGAGCGGGAGCTCCCGCTTGCGTCACGGGCCGGCGTGACGTCAGCCGCAGCCCCTGCACTGTTTATAACGGAGATCATTCACTCTCTCTTGAAAACAACGCAATAAAACTACCATTGAGCTTCTTGTTCGTTTGTGCTTCATGGCAGGAGCACGACATACTTTGTCGACATGTAACTTTTCACGTTATGGCCTTCCTAGGATACATGGAGCTTCATTGCTTTCCATTAAAACCATTAAATAGTCATTGTATCATGGCATTAGGGTGTTGTTTCTTTATCATGTTACCCCAGTCCTTTACCACAGAAGAAAAACTTTTGCAGCAATCGTGCTTGTGTTAAACTATAGGATATACTCATACAAGAGTAAACTGCGGATAAATATATCAGAGCAGACCTATCTTAGTTGATCTAAGGTTTGTGGCTTGCTCAATGCACCTCTTGATCTCTGAACTACTGAAAGGATCATCTCTCACGTTCATTCGTCAGTTCTGAATCATTTCTGTTGATGCATGAGAAAGCTTGTTAAAAATAAGATTAGATAAGTTTAATCATGCATTGAGGAGAACAAGGTACATAAACTGGACAGCCCGTTTGTACTTTGGTTATACACAGAGCACTGCTCAATACTAACTGATAGTTGTGAGGACTGCACTCAGTTTACTTTGGCTCCTCTGGGGGATAAATTCACAGTTTTTCTTAATCTAATCATCTTCAGGGAGGACCTTTCTGCTCATGCAGATAGCACGTCAATATAATATCACATATGTCTGTATAAACAGACATTTTATTTGGTCTACGACTAAAACCAGAGAGAATTACAGACAAAGAGTTTCGACATGTGAGTCTTTTTATTGATAATACTGATAACATCTTACTACATTTCATATAGAACACATAAAGAGAAAAGACGAGAAAGCACATTGGAAGAACAGATATGAATATTCATGAGAATAATTATATTAATCTATTTGTCGCAAATAAAATCCACATCTCATTGCCAGGATTGTAAATTATATACAAAAAGCTGGAAGGCTTGTTTTCAGGTCAATTGTAAGCCGTCACATTTAAGCAAAAGATGAAAAGGGACATCGGGAGAAATGTGAACACTACAGGTTTATATTAATTAATATTGGCTTGATGTTGTTCGAGCAGCTGAGTGTGACAAGCTGATGCTTATTCCGTGTATATATATACTTATATATGGCTTAGATTGAATCCATACTAAACTTTTAATCCCATTATTTTAATGCATGGTTTTTGCATGAGATTGTCCCTCCATTTAAGCAGAAAACCGGCTGAGCACTTTTGCTTTTTGTTGAGATCCCGCATCGTTTTGCGTGCCGCAAAGTTATTTATGATTGTGGCAAACAGCGCCCTCTAAAGGGCAACTTCTTTACATAGCATTGGATCAAAGTACAATGAAGGTAATCGATCCAGATGATCATAATGAACAGACATTTGTTCAGGGTCCCGTTTGTAGACTGGCGGCCAAAGCACGACTCATTTCACCACAAAACATGCATAATGTGACCTGGTGTGACAGCAATCACTGATGATCATTATTTCACATTTTATGTGGACTCAGTCAAACCTGCTCAAACAACAACAAACGCCTTTACAAAAGCATGCCATACAATCATAAGTATACGCTTTACCATGATATAGTCATGATCATGACCAGCTCTAGTTATAATCTTTAGACAAAATAGTTATTATGCACTTACAAAGCTCAGAAAATAGAGTCACCAGCATTCAGTAAAAAATAAACAAGGATGAAACAGAAATCACCAACATTTGAATATCGGAAACAATTGAAGATCATGCAAATACTTGCCACCTATAATAAGTTAACACTATGCAGCGGTAGTCTGAATTGTTGTTTTTATCAATGATTATTTGCAATACTAAACACGCATAAGGAAGTAACATCAACAGCGGTTCGCAGACATGCGGCTCGGGTTTGCTGTTTTTACGGGTGTTTGAGGCCTTGCGATCAAACTCAGGGTTTTATTAAAGCAAACCTCAAAATAAAAGTCACACAGTACCATGAAAAGCAACACGAACACAAATGAACTGCCATCCAACAAGGATCAATAGACGTGAATGGTACAGGCCCATCATATCCTAAATCAATAACCAGTTATCAGTCGTACGCCATTCGTCTTGTTCAGTGAACAAACATGAGGTTCACTCAATCCCAGACAAATGCTGATCTTTCAGCTCAATGATCATATCTGATTCAACAGTGTGCAATGATTTTTTTTAACAATTGGATGCATTAATTATGCTTTCACATTCACAGACACACACAGACACACTGGCCTTGTGGTTTGTGAGGACTCGTCATAGACGTAATGGTTTTAATACTGTACAAACTGTATAGTCTATCCCCTAAACCTAACCCTTTACAGAAAACTTGTAGTTTTTAATGAACAAAAATCACTATTTGGTAGGTTTTTTTAAGCTATTTAGTTTGAGGACGCAGAAAGTGTCCCCACAAAAACATGTTTATGTTGTTATACAGGTCATTATACGTTTGTGTCCTCATAAACCACATATTCAAAACCCACACGAATACACACATTTGTACAGCTGTTTTTGTGAGGCCATTCATTGACACAAAACCATCAGCGAAGTGCCTAACTCTAAACTAACCTTAACCCTAAAGCCAAGTCTTAACCCTCAAACAGCCCTTTAAATGCGTGTCAGAAAGTGAGGACCTGCCAAAACGTCTCACTTTACTCTCTCTGTCCTCACGCTAATGGTCTAACTGGTAACGGGTGCTCACAAAGACAGATGTACTCAAAAAGGATTCAGACAAAATCACAAAAATGGCTTAATTACACCACGTAAAGGTTATATAAAAAGTTCATATCCTGCATATACAGAAAATGAAGAAAACAAAGAATGATCGCTGTAGGTGCCTGAGTAAAGGTGAACTACAATATTCTTGTGACAAAGTTAGAAACATATTGAAATTCTCCCAAACTTTCCTATGAGTCTCATTAAGGGAATTCACAGGTTGCTGATCACCGTGGTAACCAGAATGGCTAGTTAAATCTCACTGTTCTTTCCAAACATACTTGGCCAGCAAACAACAGCAAATTGTCAATCGCTTTTAGAATAAAGGCCCTTTAAAACAACACAACATGCAGAATTCTTTCTCATAACTCATCCCCTTATTCCTACAAAATCCATTAAACAAACACACTTATTTGACCAATCAAAACAATAGAAACATAACCCCTTTTAAACCATACTTATTCTGTCTTTGCCATGAAATGAGCATTATAAGCATAAACATACATCCCAACAGTCTTACAGATCTTTAATTTAGAAACGTTTAACAAGACTCAGTATATAAACTTTTCTGACTGACAAAACAGATCAGTACAGATTGTCACTAAGAAGGACACACATCTGCTGGCCACAACGGGCCGAAGACGTTGAGGTGAATATTAAGAGTCTAATAAATTATAGAGTTTTATAGGAAAAGTTTAAAAGAGGTTCAACTTGGCAACCTGCAGATAAACTGCAACAGAATGAGGCAAAACTTGACGATGCCATAATGTTAGCTGCCTCAAAGAGAGCATGATGGGAAAAACATCAGTTAGTGGTGACCTACAAGCCATTGAGAACAGCACCCTGGTAATACAAACACTGTTCATGGTAACACAACATCAGTGCAACATTCAACATTTTAGAAACAATGTCGAGTTTGAATCTTAAAACCGAGTGCTTCCTGTTGCCTTTCTGTAAGATCAGCTCCGACTGTGACTTTAACCTGTACAGTGTTGACCTCCATTTACTTGACAAACAAAACGAAACAAAATAAAATCAAACCTCATGCTTAAAAAAAGTGTTTTGAACAGAACTGTGTTACCACCAAAACCAGTAATTTGACTATCAAATATACAATCTCAAATAGAACAACAGGAACACTTACAATCCCGACAGAATAATCATAATAATTTCAGTAACAATAATAAATACAATAATAATAATAATAACATTAATAGTATTGTATTAAAACATGATCTACTTTATAAGGGACTACAAGTGTGCGCAGGGAAAGTAAGGCCAAGGAGGACAAACGTGGAGCGCAATGGATTGTGGGGGATAAGAGGCAATCGTGCAGGTCATAGGAAAGGTTTTAACTCGAGATGAGAACCTTGAGTCTATGATTGCTCTCGATGGTGGATGTATGCAGAGCTGTGGTAAGTCTTGGCTTTAAGTTAATTGATAACGTGCTGGAGTTGAGTTGGGAGTCAGAAATGCAGGGTTTGCTAGCGGTGAGGAGTCGTCTGGGCGCTTTACTGAGAGCAGCCCAGCAGGTAGAGATAACTGTTGGATGCATGCAGTGGAGGACGGCTGTGTCCAGAGTTGGAAGGCTGAGTGTTTCAGAGCGCTCCGACGCTGGACCCCTGCGGCCCTCCTATCTGTTTTCCCTGTCCTTCATCTCCACGAGGGGCCCTCACATCTAATAAATCCACCGCAGGGCCCCTAAAATACAGAAACACAGTGATACAGTTATCTTTTCTTTTTTATGCAAAAGCTACTATTTCTTTATAAAGGTTTATAAAGGTTAAAATGAGGTGGCATGTATAGTCTAGAACAGCTTTAGAATGATCTCTAGAAGCAACTCTAGAATGTTACATCTTTAGGTTAATTACCTAAAGTTAAGGTTTAATGTGTTTTTGGCAGTATCAGTTACAGTAAATATATATATATTTATAGTTCAGTTCAGTTCATATTATATTAAATATCATATTCAGTTAATAGTATTCATATATCAACTGATGTATTATTTCAATGAATTCTGTATCGACGGTCTGTATTACTGATTGTAGGTAGTTTTCATCGTGTTCAAATATAGACCATTTTCCATAACCACAAATATAGAATTTGTGCATATCTGCAGACATGTTCAAATGTTTAATTTCAGTTCAAATGTTCTTTTATCAAACTGCAAGAGCATTTAAAAGGTATGTATAAATCCAAATGTATAAATCCAGATTCACACCTTCACTGGAGAGGAGCGGCGGGCGCGCCGGAGCAGTGGAAATGAACATTTTGCCATTTGGAGTCACGGCGGTGCCAAACACGTGTCTCCTCTGATTGGCTGCTGCGCGGCCGGCCCTGCCCATCCACAAACTGGGTGAGGCGGATATAGGCGATGCAGGCGGCATCTTCTCCAATCAGGTGCACGTGAGGGTTCAGGATGGTGGTGTGGATGGGCTTGCTGTTCTTCGACAGCACTGTAAACAAACACAGACGCACTGTTCGGTTCTACTGCCATTTAAAGCTGCAATCTGTAACTTTTGCCTCTCTATCGTCCCCTCTGTTCAAAACATGAAATTGCAAGTTGCTTGCAGTTTATTGTCTTAACGTAGATGACAAATTTTGATTCTACACAACCCACACTACTGTTGTGAATCGGGGTGAAGTAAGGAGACCATTTTAAACACTGATCTGTCATGTACTTGCTCATTGACTGATTTGTGTTTATTTTTAACCATAATAAATACATCAAATAAAGGTGTAGAGACCCTTAGATTACACATAAATAGGGCCAGTTCCACACTTACAGTTCTCAAAGTAAAATCTATGGAAGTCCATGCCCTCCACAAGGTTCCCCAAAGCCTCAGGTTCGAAGGAGGTCAGTCCAGGGTCACAGATTTTCCTGTAATAAGCGAGTAAATAAAATAGTTGACAATTTAATAAATTTGTCCATGGATTCACCTTGAAAGCTGTTGACTTAAAGAGCCAGCTGACCATAGAGGTAGACATTTCACACTAATGGCCATTATGGCCCTTGTGGCATCACTGCCAATGCAACATGCACTTATTTTGCATTATCAGCTGCGGTTTGACATGTTATGAATGGCAATAACACATGAAAGTGTGTAGTATGTGTTTTGGGTTACAACTAAACGGAAGCAGAAAGTAACTCACGCATAGGCCTCAAAGTCTCCATTGTTGATGGCTTCTATCAGCTGTTCCGTGATCTTGATAATTTCCTGCTTGCGTGCTACAGGGGAAACACACACACATTATGCACGCACATACATACATACATACATACATACATATATACATATATATATATATATATATATATATATATATATAACACACACACAGTATTTAGTTAACAATAAACTTTCAGAACATTCAAATAAAAAATGTAAAATAATTACAATTTATGTTTAGTTTTTGTTAATAGGTTTTGAAGTGGTATATATGCTACTGTGATCCCAAAAGTTACGTAAATAAAACGTTACCAAACACACATTTAAAATATACTCATTTTTATAATCATGGAAAATAGATGCAGGGCACCAAACAAATGTGTCTAACACATTATTTTTACGTCTGCTTTAGCAATACTGTTTTGCCAGCTGTGATGTAAAGGCTGCATTAAAAGATATACGCAATATTTTGAAGGAAATTCAAAAGCTGTGTGCGACAAAAAAGACAAACATGATCCTGGGGTGTGAAACAGGCAGAGGTCAGTGAGGACAGTGCTGCCAGAGAAGAGCTTCAGGACATGAGCTCTGCAGTGTGACTTACCCAGTTTCTCAGTCATGTTCTTCAGTCTATATCTTCATCCATTCTTCCCCAACTCTTTAAACTGAGGTTGCATCTCTCTCTCTTTAAGTTAGTACCCACTTATGCGTACACAGACTAGCTCTCATCAGCTAATCAACATGTGACTGCAGTGCGAGATAATTAACAATGCCATACGATGGATTCTGCATTCATTTCCACTGCTTTCCTTCTTCTGTCTTGTTCTTGTTAACTTGCTGGGTTCCAGCAGCTATTCCTGGCCCCTTCAGATAAGACATTCTCACTTTTCTCTCCCTCCTCCACTCTGAAACTTTCGCTCTCTCCCTCCCTTCACAGCTTCCTGCTCTACTTTACTGGACTTGACAATCCTTCAGTTTCTCCTTGACAATCTGACATCACAGGCCTAATATAGCGTCTGATTGAGGTATCCGTCACCATGAATGTGTCCCACTTCCTCATGCACACCATCATCGTAAACAAGCGGATGCATGCGGGAATTTGATCGCAAAGCACCAGCAGATCTGTCAGACTTAAACAGACCGGAAAAGTGTCTGTTCAGATGCTCTTTGTGAGGGAAACAGTTTCTGCTTGAACTTGCGACATGTGTTTGTTAAAAGTTTATAAGCCGTGATTATAAACATTGGTAAGATGACAAAACATGAGAGTCTATTCAAACTACTGCTACTGTTTGTTACATTTCCAACAGGGATAACGTAAGTTATAGACAACATTATTATTTTACTTGATATATACAGATGACAGCATAAGTCAAAGTCAGCCTCTGAAGACACGCCCATGGACCATGTATACTAAACTGATAACAGGCAGCTCACTTCTGATTGGCTTACTTTGTGCAATATATAGGAAGTGAATATGTGCGGGTTGTTATTAGCACTTAAGGAAATAAAGTTGCGTGTACAATTCCCAGGGTGCTACAAGAGAGCTTGTATGTGGGCGTTTTTTGTCAGAATATATTGCAATGGGGCCCAGACTTCATGCCAACAGTCAACAGGTGACTACTAAACCACCCCCACACACACAACACTCAGCAGGCTGTACTCACTCTGCACAGACACAGAGGGACCAGGGGGGGGTGGAGTCAAGGGGGAGGAGTGCTGGGGGGGTGGGGCAGAGATTCGAGAGGAAGACTGCTCCGCCTGAGGTTGCGGGGCGGGTGCACGGGCCACACCGCTCACCAGATCAGTGAACCGAGCTGAGCGGGTCAAGGAAAGGGAGAAATGCATTAACCCATCATGAGGAAAGAAACAGATCAGCATCTGACAAACAAACATGATATAACAAGATGCAGGAGACGGGGTTGTCTGACTGATGGAGTTATGAATCAATAAAAGGGGTGCACAGGCAATGCTCGGACTAACAGATGGTCTTTGAATATGATCCAAAATTAACACCAAATGTGAACACCAAATTGGAGATGTCCATGCATATTAAGTTTAGCGAACAATCTGAATCTGATGTTTTGTATGAAGATCTGTTTTATTGATGTAAACAAATACAAGGTCCTGCTCTGTTAACCACAAATATGCAAGTGAAAAACAGGAAAATAATTACTTTGTTACAGGAAAATAATTACGGTTTCACTGACATAATTTAAGAAATATTTATGGCTGATCATTTTTCACCAGCCATTGGCAGGTAAAGTTAAAAGTAAATTTGGACCGTGTGTCTGTATAGTGGTTTTCTGTGCTAACGTCAGCAGGGGGCGATCTACTCACTTTGCAGGACAGGTGTATGTGGAGGGGAGGGAGTGGAGTGTCTAGTGATTTCGCTGTCAGGAACGGACGTGGGTCCCGAGCCCCTGCGTGTGCAGCCCAGGATGTCGGTCAGCTTGGTGGCTGAATACATGTGGTGGAAGCGGTGTATGAGGGATCATGACAGTACAGACAGTGAACTCTTATTCATACAAACTCATGCGTCTCAAGGGACTGTAGAGAGCGCCGCATGCAGATGAAATGCATCTCCTGTTGTGTTCTGCCGGAAAAAACAAAGTAATTCTTCTGGGAAAACTTCCATAACCACTACACCACAGCACTCATAATGGTTAACTGGGCAGGGAGACCAGACAGACTGGGGTGGAAGTGGATTTGGAGGCTGCTTGTTATTACCCAGATCAAGCACATAAGTTGTGTTTTTCACACCGCAAGAGGAGAAAATCTGTGCTACTAGCAGCAGGGTTTGGTTCTGGTAAGTTAGTAATGGCTGAAAATCCAGCGCACACCAGCCAGACCAATCCAAAGCAAACGTGCGGGTCAGTCATTCTCGGACTTACAGAATATGGCAGGGGCGGCGCTCAGAGGTGATTGGCTGACATCAGAGGGGGCTTTACCTGAACTGCTATCTAGGCTTTTGCCTATTGGATGGGAAGAAGTTGAGGAGAAACTGAGAAGGTAGTACTAAAGAAAGAACAGGGGGAAGAGAGGTTGACCACAATCTAATATAAAGGTTGGAGCATTTACAGTAAGGCTAACAAACAGTCCAGCCCAACAACGACAACAGAGAAAAACAAACTGTGAGAAATAAACTGATTTTTTCTTGGGTGGACTGAACACACAAGTGAGCATGCGCGTGCACACACTTATCTACCTAAATAGGGACATTCTATAGACTTCTATTGTTTTTAAACACAGCTAGTTACAAACAATATAACCTAATCTTAACACACACTCTAACTCAACAGAAAACCTTCTGCATTTTTACAATTTAAATAAAGCTAAGTGTACTATGTTTATTGTGGTTTTACAGATGAGGATGTCCACAAAATCTTTTGCTCAGATTTGTCAGGTTTTTCTGACTTTTGGGTACAAATTTGTCCCAAATATATGGTTAAGTAAACCCCCCCCCCACCCCAACACACACACACACACACACAGCCCTAGCCTCGTCTCTCACATTTCTCTTCCTCCTACAGATAAAAATACACTCAAGGTGACTTTGGAGTGTTCTCAAATGTATCTCCCAGAAGAGCAGGAGGACGGCAGAGAGCACTTTTAAGTCAACTGTTATGTTTGAACTGTTGAATTTTAGTTTTAACACTAAAATCGAGGAATTGGAAGGAAGTCGCACAGCCTGCTGATCCTCAGCGTGAAGACGTCACAATATTAATTAATTAATGAAAACAACAAAATTAAAAAGCATCATGTTTGTCTTTTTTATCTTCCATCTGACCAATCAAACAACGTTGGGGGAAAACTGATTTGCATTGCACGTTGATGACTAAAACCCAAGATTTGCATCGATTTTGCATCACATGACATTACGAGTGGGTCATGCAGGTTATAGCAGGTTTCCTTTGGCATAGATACTAAGACCTATTATTTGGTACAGCTGATTTAAGATCAGTTTACAGCTGATTTAAGAGGCTTTAAAAAACAGACGTGGCTCACCTTTAACATCTTCATCCTCAATTGTGGTGTTGCTGCTATCTGAAGATTCCTGCAGGACGGACAAAACAAATCACTGACTAATCTCTCATACAAACACACACACACGCACACACACGTATATGTGGTTTATAGGGCCTCTCCATACACGTAATGATTTTTATACTGAGGTAATCAAATTTTCTATCCCTGAACCCCACCCCTAAACCTCACCCTCTCAGAAAACGTTTGGAGATAGGAAGTATTCTCATAAACCATGTTTATGTCATTATTTGTCATTATACACATTTGTGTCCTCGTAAACCACACATAACAGAACATACACACAAACATACCAGCAACACAGTCACTAACTCCAAAAAAACACAACCAATACTGTGTGATATCACCACAAATGGAATCGTACATAATACATTTCTAGCTGATGACATCGCAGTGTCGACAGACACAGGCTTTAGATTCTTTCTGACCGTACGAGATGGTTTAAAATCAGGCTGCTTCTCCCATCAGCCACGTGGTGAGGCTGCAGCCCAGACACTGAATTAAATATCGCTCCCCAACACACTTCTGTGCATCTCCACTTCTCTGTTCCAGATGGCAGCACAGAGATCGCACAGCTGCAGGTTGCTTTGCGACCTCCGCTCTGCATATGCATGTGCCACCCACGCACACACACTAAACACACATTTAATAGCTCACATTTGGCTTCTAGCTTCTGACTTATAAAAAATGCAGATCCCTTAGGACCGAGCCCCCCCACCCCCCCTGTCTGGTGGTATTTGTGTCAACGGGGCCCTGCGGGGAGTCATCAGCCCACCGCGTGACCTGCGAGGGTCCGTGCGACAGACAAACGAACTGTCGGACTGACACATGGGCGCATATTCACCCCGACTACTCCAGCTGTACTCATGAATATGCAGGTGGGCGTCTAGAGAAAGAGATGCATCGTGGGTATTTTTATAGAGCCTGGAGGGGAAGCTTTTTGGTAAAAATCGACATTTTCCGATTTTTCATTTTTTTATGAAGTCTTACAAAAAAACACAGCTTAATATCCAGCTGGTGTTGGTTTTGAACCCCTTCCACCCCATTTTAATTAATTTCTGTCCCGAAAATAATGTAAATAAATAAAAAAGATAATGAAAAAATACAATTAAATTAATGATGGCATTTGCCTCTCAGTTTTCTGCTCAAAACCCATTGCATATTAACTTGCTTAGCTAATATGCTAGGGTGCTACTTACCATCATGGGCCAAAAGATACAACAGTAATTGTTTTAAAGGTGCACTCAGTATCTTTAGTTATTTTTTCGTCTTTCTGGTCTTGAGTTTTATACTGTAGTATTACACAAATAGGAAATATCCTATTTTATGTCACCCATAATTAATTGATTCTGTAATCAAAACTGTCCAACAATAACGAAATTCCTGTAATGATGTGAGCAGCATTTAGCTGGTCATGAGATCTTAAAATGGCTGCCACCATGAGGGTGGGAGGACAAACCAATTTGTTTGCTTTTAGATCACTACTATGACTACAATATAAACTTTTTTTGTAGATTTTATGTAGATAATTTAAACAGATCTGTGCAAGGTACTTTCGGAGTAAATCGTAACTGAGTACACCTCCACTAGGAACAATTAACACTGAACAAAGCAATAGACAAACATTTCTTTATCTAAAACACTGCAGTTTAACTTAAGTGAAAAGCCCCGTTTCAGTCTCAACCAGAGGGCACACTCACTCACTCACTCACGAAACCCAAACAACGTCTCGCCTGCATCACAGAATAAACTGCTGGCGACAGGCGACAGAAGCAGAGAGCAGAAGAGAGAGAAGGATGAGTATGAAAGACAGAGGATGGGGGGGTGAGGAAGGATATACCTTGATCCCATCCACTGGGTTATGGATAACAGTGGTCTGAGGTTCCTACAGAGAGAAACAAAGAAGAGGAGAAAACCGGAGAAAGAACAAAGAGAAGCAAAATGACATGGAGGTGAGAGATGGCGAGAATAAAACGAGAAGAACGTGTTAGCAGAAGAAGAGAGATGGAGAAAGACACCAGCAAGTTAAAGAGACAGAACAGGAAGTTGACAGAGGTCTTTAGTTGAAGACGACGCTCTGGTTAAAGGCAGTAGATCAAAACTAAAGATCTGAAAATCCAGTGCTGTGAGCATGTCCGATTCACGCTCATCACATATGCAGCTTCTGAGAGGAAGTGAATATAACCATAACACTTTACAATAAGCCTCCAGTTGTTTACATTTGCATGAACTAACAACTAGTAATAAATATACAGTATTTATTAATCTTAACTAATGTTGATTTTAACATTTACAATACATTTTAGAATCAAAAGTTGTATCTGTTAACACTAGTTTAATGCACAATGAACTAACAGGAACAAATGGTGAACAAACTGTATGTTTGCATTAAGTAACATTAAGAAGATGAATAAATACTGTAAAAATATATTGTTCGTACGTAGTACATATTAGATAATGCATTAACTACTCTTAACGAATGGAACCTTAATGTAAAGTGTTACCAAGATTACTTTACACCAGGTGCATACAGAACAGAAAGTACATTAAACATCAGATACTTCAAAATGCTGTTTCACAGTGACAACCTTGCTGAAAGCATGGAAAAGTATTCAGAAGGACTACAGTCTTAAATTTCAAAGCTTTTGTGTAGAAATGTCTTACCTTTTAAACAGATATAACAAAGCTTTGTCAGATTGATGCCAAAAGGCGAGTTCAGCAACATTTTTCTAAAAGCGTTTCAAGAGGAGCTTTGCTCTTTAAACACAATAAACTGTCAGATGTTAAAAGACTAAAGCTGCAGCAATCCATCTGTCACAAAAGCAACTCTAATGTGACAACACAGGCTCAGTACAAACAGCGTTAATCATTTAGCTAACAGTATTTTGATATACAGTACCAGTCAAAAGTTTAGAGAATAGAACTGAATGTATGTTTCCCATAATCTCAATGACCTTTTGATCTTAAGACTTAAGGAAAATCATCCAACAATATGGTATACAGCAATTATTGTTAATACTCATAGCAGTTATTATAAATAATATATAGTAATTATGACCAACACATGCTATAATATAAGCAAAATTATTGATGTGTTCAAAGCTGCAATCTGTAACTTTTGCCTCTCTACCACCATCTCTGTTTGATAAAATTGCAGAGTTATTTTTATAATGTGGATAAGGATTATAATTCTAAACAACTGCTGTAGGAACAAGCTACTACTAAACATATACTAGCCTGATCTCCGTCTTTATGGACATTTCCCACAAAATCGGGCCTGACAGCTCAAATGATAAATAATTATAATAAATTTACCTTTGTGAACCGGGTGTAAGGTAAGGAGATTGTTTTGAACACTGATCTGTCATGTATTTACTCAATAACTGATTCTTGTTTATTTTTAATCAAGGAAGTTACGAATTGCAGCATTAACTTTTTCAGACTATATTTTAACGTTCTGATGACTTCATATTATTCATATTTTTATTATAAAATGTGGGAAACAATCCAAACTTTTTACTGGTGCTGAATTCATATTCAATACTGTTTTCAACATTACAGAATGTTGTTGAAACAGAAACAACCAAACTAGGGCAGGTGAATACTTCAAAGTAAGTATTAAGCATATTAAGAAGTGTTAAAAAAGCACAAATGCACAGACATGTACGCATACACGTGTATTTAACAATAAAAAAACTCACAGTGTAAACACAACAAGCTAACATCAAAGTTTAGTTGGTCTGATATTGATCACAGGAAAACAACGATAAGCACAAAGTTGTTTTCCCAAACATTCATGCACAAACGTTAACGAAAACATGACGCTAGCTACAAAGCGACACGCTAAACAACTCGTAAAAATCTGGATTGTACGATCAACATTTTCAAAAGCTACAATGACAGAGAGGAAGTGCTTGGATTCAAGCTGCCGTTGACAAACACGCAGCGTCTGTGACAGGTGGTATTAGGCGGCCAGACGCTCACACAGACAGACAGTCGCGAGACAGGAGGAGAAAGCCAAAGCGACCGACAAGTGGAAAAAAGATGGAGCGACAGAGGACAGAGAAAAATAAGGAGGTAAATACCAGAGCAGGAGAGGGGACGGATCCTTTTGGGCTGGTAACTGAGCTGTTTTTGGTGCTGTTGGACTGTGGCTGTGCAGAACACAAAACACTGTGTTAGAGGGTGTCAGTGGGTGTTTTAGGGCGAGAGAGAGAAATGTGTAGAGAAAGAGAGGGGTGATAATTTGCTCAGAAAATGAAAGAGGTTTGTGTTCATCTTCAGGCTAATCTGTACCGCACAAACACTGCTTTCAAAAACATGAGATTGTTTTGGAGAAACAATGTTTATAAAAACTGGGTGAATCGCAGAAAATGTCTCGGTCACATTCCACTCCCAAAATCAAAAGAAAAACAGAAATGATAATAATATTTCGCAAAAAGAAAATGAAATTGTATAACTTTTGACAGGTTTCATGAGATTTGCCCAGTAAATGAAGATTTAACATTCTTACACACTAACAAAGCTAAAACATTACTCTGATCCAGGAAATCCAGCTAAAACTTGGTTCTGATGGTAAGAACTGGTTTTAAACAGCAGCTGTTGTGCTGAAGGTTGACCTGGTAGACCATGTTGGTCAAGTTGGTTAGAGTTGGTTGATCACCATGGAATGACAACAAACCATAAGTTTTAAAAACCAGCCCGGCCACCTTAAGCTACTATGATCATTGTTCTGGTAGGGTTGATAAAAGAAATCGGAATAAAGAAACAGAAAACGATACATAGTCTCTTCTTAAGGAATGATATCATAGAGTATCTACATTCCCTGATGAAACACAGCCAAAGACAGACGCAAAGCAGCAACAATGAAAAGCTAAACGCAACAGACAAAAGGACATGACAAAAGTCAACAACTCGACACGCTATACGACATCTAATAAACAACTGCAACTCAAATGCAGGTCCGAACCCCCTGACCTGTGTCTGTAGAGTCACCTGATGCCATCTGACTCCTTAAAATCAATCGCTTGGCATTTGAAAATCAATACAGATCATTGAAACAGAAAGAGAAGATTTAAATAGACCTTGTGCATTAAATGACAAAAGCCAGTGGGAGACAATGACTGGAGATAAACAGGAGGGAAATGCTAAAGAATGAACAGATATTAAGAGGTATTAAGATGAAATGTCTCACCATGTACTGAATAGTAGAGCTGGATTTCCGTTTCTGGGTGGGTGGGTGGGTGGGGTGATGGAGAGATGGAATGACAGTGTTAAAACACGTTATAATGAACTGTGAGATGAACATTAATTACACAGAACCTGACACAAATGATGGGGCCAGAAAAAGGGGCGGAGAGTTGAGAAAAGGTGGGCGTGGGCTTTGGCAAGAAGGTGATGCTGTGAGTTTGTCTGGAGGATAAGAGAGAGGTTTCATGTGCACAGAAGAAATCCTTTATATTTGTTTAAGGATCAGGTCACAAATGTCTTTATTGTATATCTTTTTTTACTTATCCTACAAACTCTTCCAATTTTGTTTTTTTTATAGAACATGAAAGGAACCTTTTTTTAAAATATTCTAGCTAAATTCTTGTGTTACGCACTCATTTTTTGTAAGAAACAGACCAAAAATTAAGGTAATCTTCACTGATTATATTTCCATTACCAGGGTGTTCTTTAAAACAGTACTTGTGTTCCCTGGGAAACGAACCCACAACCTTTGTGCTGCTAACACAATGCTTTACCAACAGAGCAACAGAAACACTCATGTTTTTTAAAGTTCTGACTCCTCCCACCTGAGCCTTATGACATCATACAAGATAGTGAAGATTGCTACTGCTACATTATATCATATCATATTTATATTATTTTCATAGCATAAATTCTTATACCATATTTTTATATATGTCTAAATTTTTCTAAAGCGTGGGAGAGGGTAAACATCACAGTGGACAGTGTTCCCATATTTTTCCTCCTGCAATGTTCCTGCAAGACAGTAAGAAAACGAGAATGCAGAAAAAAGGAGGAAAATGTCAGAATGGAGGAGTGTTGCGAGCCAGTTGCTAAGCGATGAGCGAGGTGCAGTGGAGGTGTCTATTTCTGTCTTCTGGCTCCCTGGGTTTCGACCGCCAGCTATTCCTGGAGCGAAAGCTACATTTCCTACTGCTGTGGCCTTCTCGCACACTCGGGAACAGGAAAGATATCATGGATGGAGAGCGAGGCGTGGGCGGAGAAAACGTGGAATGATCGGTGATGAGAGGGAAAGTGGCTTATTACCGCCACTGACAATCACGGAGGTGATGAAAGCCCACACCTGCCCGAGTGGCTAATGAGAGCGGCAGAAAAAGGGACACTCCCGCTGCAGGTGCCCGCGGGGCAGTTTTTGAGTGAATCCATGGCACAGCTCACAGGAAGAGGGGACAGCTGAACACTGAGATGAGAGTGCGGTCTGACTGAAATGCTAACAGTGGGCGGCTGGCTGTGCTGATTCACTCGGCCGCAGTCAAATACAGAGAGAGAAAGAGGAAATGTGGATGCACAATATATCAGTTCAGGTTTACAGTATGCTTCCTCCCCTGCCTCATTATATATATTTAAAGGTATAAATACGGGATAAGGCTTATCCATTATTTTTGTTTTTGGGGAAAAATGGTTCTCATATAGGTCAAAATTTTTATATGAGTGCATCTGTAATAAAAAGAGTGAGAAAGAGAAAGAGAAGAAAAAAGGACGAGGAAATATGAGAGGATAACTTTTAAGAAAGATTACTGATGTATGACCTGTATCAAATTAAAACAACTTCCGGTACCAGGACTGAAACGTCTTCATTTATTCAGGGCTAAATGTTTGAAAAAAACAGCAAAGGAGGGGAAAGGGGGGACAGGATTTTCCTCTGAGGGCTTTTTAGCATCAGCCTCATAAAAACTGCATACTGAAAGATTACGTAAGATATGATTAATGCTGGCAGGGAGGCTGGCCTGACTGCAGAGGATTATTCTCTGTAGATTATACTCTTCATCCAATCCCTAATGCAGAGCAGTCAGTTTCATTCCGAACTGTGCGGAAGGATGGAGGTAAAAGCCGACCTTTCCTCTGTTTGAGAGGATTATGTGTTAACTGAACAAATGCACCTCTTAGTACACTCTCTCTAACAGCTCATTAGGGGTCAGAGGTCAACATCTGTGCCCGTTCTCTCCATGAAAGACTTAATGCCGTGCACACACGCACTGGGTGGTAAACCAACCTTTGTGACTTCATATCAAGCACTGAAACTCACAAACTTACAATGGAAATGCAAATAAAGGGGCTAATGTGGTCTGGGTACTGTGGTGATTGGTTTGAGCAAAGACTGATGCATTATGGGTAAATGATGAATAAAAGTATAATGACACAAGAAGCAGATACTGATGAAAGATGAGTGCATAAGGTCAAACTGGGCTGTATGTCAACTGGTAAAGATGCTACCATGCTTATATGGTAATATGGTAAATCCTTGGTACGATAATAAATAAAACCTTAATAAATAAAACTAAAAGGCTGCTGTGCAAACTGTGTCATAGTAGGTTGTTACAGTTGTTTGTGTATCACTATTTTACAATAGAACTCCTACAAATGTATATATAATGAAAACTAACACGTTTCTGAGTTTTTTGCTAAATATTGCAAAGCTGCATTGATACTATTCGTTAGCTCTGGACAATCGTCTGGTTTCCGTTCTTCAAGTTCCAAATAAAAAGAAAATAATAAAATGCATCTTACATTTTCGAAGAATTTAATTTATTGGTTTAGCAATAATTAGCATTACTACATCATTACGTCACATATAATTTTTGAGGCTGAATTCCCAGTCAAATAAATAAGTTCTTAACATGATAGATGTTACAATTATTCATATCAAGATACACAAATCTAGTCATTATCACCCACCTCTAGTTCACACTGTCTTAAACAGTGACTAGCTAGTTTGATGAAAATCCTTTCTTTCTGTCTAATTCTACAGAAGACACACAAGTACACACATTGCAAAAGCAGCAACGAACACACAGATCTGCTCCAACATCAGCACTGCAGGACAAACAAGCATCATATCAAGACTAAACATCTGCTAAAAACAGAAACTAAACGTTCAGGAATCCATCTGTTCTACAGGATACTGAGCTAGGAGAAGGTGAACGAGGACAGAAGGACAGAAACAGAGCTGGAAAGAGCAAAAGAGAGGACAGAAGAGATGAAGGAATCTTACCTTGACATCGGCCTTCTTGCTGAGAAGACTCTTGGCTGCTGTGGATGGAGAAAGAGAAAACATCAGCACACCGGGATCAGAGCAACAGTCAACATCACCAGATCGGTAACAGTGCTCGGCCAAACATGTCATATAACTGCCCAAGCCAGCCGGGGAAGACACCCCCCCACCCTGTCCCACATGAAGAGGATTAAAGCCGTCAAAAACTCGACATGTGGAACAAACGCACACATCCGCGAGCCGCAGACAGAAGTGTGCTGCGCAGGGCTTACACAGTGCAGCCCATTGTGAAACTCTACACAGAATTAATAATACAGAGTTAAATCATTCTGATTGAAACATCTCGTACAGGAGTGAGGGGTTAGTGACTGCCATGCATACGCAGGAGATGCGCTGGTGTACATGCAAATGTGTGTAAACGTGCACACACACACACACACACACACACACCTTTACCTATCTACACAAGGCCACATCACAGACTTCTGTTGTTTTCATTTAGATGTTTGTTCTTAGACAATGTATGTTTCTGAAATTTTTCTGAAATTTTCTAAAATCAACCTTGTTCTAGACATATTCTCTTATAGTCTTATTTTACACATTTTGTCTCAAGTAACTCACTGTTTTACACATGATGCGATATATTAATTGGCAAATAAGACAAACCTGTAAAATCCCTAATTTTAGGAGGAGGTTTAAGCAGATTTAGCCAACATCTAACATCTCTTCCCCAAACACACACACCGCAGTTGAAGCATAATATCCTTAAATACTGGGCTCATGAGGAAACATGCACCTGCTCCTCTTTAAAACTACATTTTCCTGTCACAGGTGAGAAAGCTGAAGTTTGTCAAACTGACTCAAAACCTTTTACGGCACCTGCAACACATTCATACTTCACTAAAATGAGATCAAATGAAACGTTACTATCGGCAAATCCGATTTGAACTTTAAATTATTCACATCCACACTGCCATGGCAACGCAGCAGGGAAGAGAGGGAAATATTCTAAAGCATTCCAGTCTATTGACTTATAATCCGTGCAGATATGGGCAAATGTTGTGAAGAGGAGGGGTAAAGAGAGAGAGAGCCTTACCTTGACAAATTTTAGAGGCAGAAAGAAATGAATGAAAAGAAGGAGAGATTAAGAAAGAATAGATTAAAAGAAAGAGATAAGAGAGGTTTATCTGCAGGACGTTTGCTCGTCTGGATGAGGGCAGGGGGTTCAAATGTGGGAGAGAATCAGACACGCAAGACTACATGAGTTTAAAAATGTATAAAAATTAGTATGGCTTATAAAAAACGATTTGGTTTAATTTGCAAATCTTTGTTTTTGCCACGTTGCAGTAAAATGTAAGCCCATTTCTCTATGGCACCATTGTAGTGACATCTAGGGGTGACAACAGAACTGATTCACCTAAAATAAATGACCAAAACACATACACACACACACACAGTTTACTTAATCTAAATGGGGACATTCCATAGACTTCTATTGTTTTACACACATCAACACTATAACCTAACCCACACTCTAACAGAAAACTTTTGTTCAGGTTTTGCTCAGATTTGTCAGGTTTTTCTGACTTTTGGGTACAAATTGGTCCCCAATATATGGTTAAGTAAACACACATGCACACACACATAAAGAAATCATTGTAAAGACGAGTGGTGTGTGGAGAAACTTTTCACTGAAACTTGTATCTGTGGAGGGAGAGATTCTACAAATGATACAATTAAAAAAAAATAAAAATACATTTTTCTTTTCAAATTAAAGAACTGCACAATTCAGTAAACCAAGCCACAATTACGCAACACTTTTGTGTCCAACCAAACCAAAATTCAAAACATGTGACCATGTTATTATGAATATTACCAAACAACTTTTTGTTTTAAAGCCACACACATAAAACATAAGAGAAGCATATTATTTTATATATAGCACTCTATACATTTTTAGTTAAACAACAAAAGTTTAAGAGTGATCCTGGACCAAAAAGTGATATTATTTTTATAAATACACTTCTTATAAAAATATTCGAGGTTCATATTTACTTTATATCTCTAGACAACGAAGACAAGAACGTAATAACTCTCATTCATAAACGGAGTGTTTTTACAGTATGGAATTTAAATGGAAGTATTGCAACGAACATATTTCTGTTGCGTGAATTCCAGTCAGAAAGAGTTTTATTTTATCAGGAAAATTTAAAGCGTGCATTATAGAAGCCCTAGAATATTCCTATATTCACTTTCTGGAAACTGTTTCATGAATTCATCAAGAAATGACAAGTGTAAGATCACCCCAATAAACCTCAAATTTAGTGCTCAGTCATTAGGACACTGAACCCCCATTCCTGAACACAGAGATTCAGACTGAAGACACATGCACTCAGATCAGGCCACTGCACGTTCTCCTGCATCACAAAACATGCGCGTGCTCTCGTGCAATGTTCAGTCACCGGCACGCAGGCAAGAGAGAGAAATACAGAGAGCAAACCTACAATTAAGAGATCAGACATATAAAACTCAAGGGAAGAAAGACTGAGGCCAAACACAACTGAAGGATCATAAAACTGAGGATGGATGGAGCAAAGGAGGAGAGAGAGAGAGAGAGAGAGAGAGAGAGAGAGAGAGAGAGAGAGAGGGAGAGAGTGACAGAAAGTGTGGATGGTATGTGATGAACGCAAACATGACTATGAGACAAAGAGAGGTGTTAAAGATAGAGAGAGAGAGAGAGAGAGAGAGAGAGAGGTGAGTGATAGAGAGACCCTGCTGGAAAATCCAGATAAGACGAGCTGATTGACTAATGAACAGAATATATTTTTCTCCCAGGAAAGAGTCAGTGTTTTGGTACCAGGTTGATACAACCTGTGATTTTGGACAAGAACTAAACGCAGAGTTTGTCGCTATGTATTCAGCTTGGTTTACCCAATTAACTCTGTAAAATCAGTGGTTATGACTTTGGGAAAGCAAATCCTGATCGTTTTCTTACATGTTCTAAAAAGCATCTTAGCCGTTATGACCTGGTTTCTCCAGCAGGAGAGAGAAAGAGAAGTTGTGTGTTGAATGCAAACTGCAAAAGAAATAGAGAAAGTGTGAAGATCAAACAGCCAGCGGCATCTGCAGTGGCGAGCTTGAGACCGACTGTGCCGCTGCATGCTGGAAGCTCCATGCTGAACACGACTGTGTTGTACGACACAGAGAAGCATGTAGAGTGAGAGATGAAAGGTGAGCTCCAATAGGAAGTGAGGGGGCGGGGCTACCTTGTTCCACCAGACCGGCGGTGGTGCCCGCAGCTGCGGCGGCTGCAGCTGCAGCCGCAGAGACGGTAGCCGGGGCCGTGGTCTGCCTGCCCACTGCCAGACGCACGCATACACACGCACACACAGACATGTCACGCACACATCACACACACAGACGCGTCACAAGTTGAGACAGAGCAGCAAAAGGCAGAGAGGAAGAGAAGGAGACAGTGTGTTAGCATGGACAGTGTCTGCAGGAACTCACACGCTCTGCTGCAACCTGAGAGAGTTTCTGAGGGGTCTTATAAGAGAGTTTATTACAGTGGGGGTGTAATCATATGATGAGGTTTCCCCATCACACTGGAATAAAGAAAAGGCTAATTTTCTTGTCAAGCTCTCCTCTGGGAGCCACTCTCGCGATCAGTGGGGGGCACGTGGAGTACGCCAGCGCTGTCCAACACCACGGCAATGCACAGCAAAGCCTTTATTAGGGGCTGAAGTGTCAGGAGGACATAAAAAAACAAGTGGAATTGAGGAAGATAAAGGGATAAATGGTGAGGATAAATGGTAGATGAACAGAAAAAGATGAGACAGAACAGAAAGGATCTCATTTGAATAAAACCAAACCTGATATATTTAAGGGGCCATATCATATGAAATTGAAAACTTAAATCTGATCTTTAGAAAACAAAAATTCACTCCAAAAACAGATGATTTGGAAATTCTTCATGGTTTTGGACCATGAGCATGTTCTTATATAATGCACTGCTCCACTAAATAATGCACCAAATAATGCACTAAATCTACAATGTCATGATAAAATAAATAACTTTCTTAAAGAATCACTCAACTTGTGCGTTATCAGTTTGAATCAGTCAAAAACATTTTACATTTACTCATGAATCTGTCAGGGAGGTTACTGAAATAACATCTAACTCACCTACCTGACTGGCTTTTGGTAAGAAACTCTGACCAACATGATAAGTGGACTACAATGCTACAAAAATGCAGAATATGGCCCCTTTAAATACAAGAGCGAAGAGAGACTGAACGCAGGGCAGAAATGACACACGAGGCCACTCGGACACTCCCACGCCTCCTCTACCACTGAGTCACCCTGCGGGATGAGGTAATTACAGTAATGAGAGCAGAGAAACGACGTGCGACAAACCATGGACGGAGAGAGAGAGAGAGAGAGAGAGAGAGAGAGAGATACCATGTAAAATGTTCCTCATACAAGAACACAGTGGCGTCCGCCCACCAGCCTGCTGTTAAAGTGTGAGAGTGTGTGTGTGTTTTGTGTGGTCGGGATGTGAGAGAGCAGATGCTTCGTTACAGCAGAAATAAATCACATGTTATTAAAAACACCAGTTTTCACATGCAGCGTTTGGTACAGCCGCACACATCCAGAATAATCCTGCATCCCTTCAGATGCCTCGTATGCGGCCTCCTGCAAACACACCCAACACGCTTCCTACAGACCGGCTACGACCTCAACTCAAACGTCCAGCTGCACCTAAACTCATACAGTTACCGAGAATCTGTGAGATTCAGTTTTGTATTGAAGAGTCTAAACACAAGGACAGGAAATGGTTTTATTCCATTCCCTTTTCAAGGGAATGAACCGATTAACAACTGAATTATCATTGTCTCTGCATTTTAAACTGGGATAAAATTATTTAAACAAAAAAAGGCACACTTTACAAACCTTTAAGGGATTGTGAGTGCATATGATGTGTTTTCACTTTCTCTCAACAGTCTTAACTTCACTGAACCAGGAACTCAACAGTGTGTTTGTTTTGACAGACTGGGAGGAGAGGTGCAGTAAAATGTGCGTTTTTCTGAACAAGGAAAAATGAAAACTCACTCTAGCACCCCCGAAAAACAAAATAATAAATTCAAGACTTCCAAAAAAGGCAACATAGGACCCCTTTAATGTTTTTGATTAGTCTGCTCTAGGAAATCAAATAAAGCAAGTCAGAAGTTTGTGACTGAAGTGGGCTGAACAGTTATGTGGGCGCATTTTAATGGCTGGTTATAATGTGTAATGCATCAAACTTGATGATAACTTACCAGAGAAATTTCGTGACACCAGCATTGTTGTCAAAATGGCACCCTATATGTGATTAAAAAAAGATGTTATGTCAAACAGCTACAGCAGCGTCCTGCAGCGACAACCACCAACGGACCAACCAACCACAACAGAGATCTGCAAACCTTCAGTTTTCTCCTTGCGTTGAACTTCTTCAGGCACTCCACCGTTTCCTGTCTGTGCATCATGGACGCCACGGTGGATCGTTGCTGCAGGAGACCACGGAATCAGAATAAGGTCAATATGCCATGAAACCGTGTTAGCAGGTGAATTCTATCATTTAAAGGGATAGTTCACCTAAAAATTAAAATAAAGATAGAAAGAAATCTCAAAAAGGTCTCAGTGGTTTTGTGTCCATACAATGGAAGTCAATGGGTGCCACTGTTGTTTGGTTACCAGTGTACTTCAAAATATCATCGTTTTCATTCCCAAGAAAAAAAGAGTTATACAGGTTTGGAATGACATGAGGGTGAGTAAATTTTTTTAGGGGTGAACTATCCCTTTAAGGTGTCACACAAATATAGTGTAAATGTAGTGTAGGATGTAACTCAGTTGTAAAGATTAGAAAGGGGACCAAATGTAGAACTTTAGGACTTAATGCTTGGAAAAGTCTGTAGTGATTGGCAGATGGAGATACTCACGCAGACCCAAGGGTGTTTAAGGGCCTCCTGGGCTGTGATTCTCTTTGCTGGATTGATGGTCAACATCTGATTGATAAGGTTTTTGGCTTCAGGGGTGACAGTGTCCCACTCTGGGGAGGGAAACTGAAGGGCACACTCGTATGCTGTTATATTCTGTCACAGGCAGAGTTGTATCATACATGAGAAAAGCAGAGAGGACTCACGTCATAAGCACCGGCTTTAATCTGTTGGTAAAGTTTGTGCTGGTCTTCATCCCAAAATGGAGGATAACCCACCAGCAGAATGTACAGAATCACTCCTGCAACAACATGACAGAAATCACACATCCACGCCAGCCCATCACATTCTTCATGCATGTATATTTCTCCAGTCAATGTTTATTTATACAGCTGGTTCACCTTACTTGACCTTGGGAGGGTTAATGGGATAGTTTCCAAAATTAAAATTAATCCGTCATTTACTCACCCTCATGTCATTTGAAACCTGTACTACTTCTAAGGAACACAAAAGAAGATATTTTGAAGTACGTTGGTAACCAAAAAACATTGGCACTCATTGACTTCCACTGTAAAACCATTAAGACATTTCTCAAAATATCTTCTTTTGTGTTCCACAGAAGAAAAAAGTCGTACAGTTTTGGAATGACATGAGAGTGGGTAAGTGATGGAAGAATTTTAATTTTTGGGTGAACCATCCCTTTAAATGTTGAAAATCATTTGTTATTAAAATCATTAATGTTAAATCTTAAGTTTAACACAATCTATATAATTAAATCGAAAACAAACAACATTGAAACACTTCTGAATAATCTCTCAGTTGAATCAGTAAATTGTTGGGTTTTTTTTTGCTGGTTCACTGAAACAGCTGAATGATGAGGTTCACGAAAACAAAAGTCAACTAATAAAACATCCTAACAAGCAGGAGTCATGGACCAGACCAGACACAGGACATGACAGTGATGGCTGGTGAACGCAACACTTGGTAACAGCCTCTTGACAACAGCAGCGAGATAAGAGCTCTCCACATCTGAGAGCCCATGTGTCTGAATGTGCGTGGGGGGTCGTGAAAGAGAGACAAAGAGAAAGAGAGAGTGAGAGAGAGTGAAAGTGAGAGAGAGAGAGAGACAAAGAGAGAGAGAGAGAGAGAGAGAGAGGGAGAGAGAGAGAATGAAAGAGATAGTGAGAGATAGTGAGAGAGACAAAGAGAGAGAGAGAGAAAGAGAGAGACAAAGTGAGAGAGAGTGAGAGAAGAGAAAGAGAGAGAACAAGTAGATGAAAAAAGATGCATGGAACTCTGCTGGATGGGGGGGTTCATGTGTGACTCACCACATGCCCAAATGTCCACAGGTTTTCCATAAGCCTCCTTTCTCAACACTTCTGGGGAAAGGTACCCTGGTGTTCCTGCAAAGCCTGCATGAAAACGTAGAAACATGCATCAAGAAAACGCAGGAAACTTTCGCACAGGTTTCCTCAACCCAACAGTTTTAAAATGGTCAAAAAGGTCAACGAAAGAGGTTGTGTTGAGTTTGTCATAAAGTGACCACATACCGAACCAGGCCTGTTGGTCTCCTTGGACCTCGATGGCCAGTCCAAAGTCAGCGAGCTTGACGGCTGCATTCTTGCATTTACTGGCCAGCAGCAGGTTCTCGGGCTGAGGGGGAGATCAGGACACACACTCGTATTACTAAAATCTGATACACGTCACCTTTTAACTCATAACATACAACCACAGCTGTGTGCGCCAGTTACGCATACACACAGAATCATCTCCCAAAATATATGCTGTGCTGGACTGCAATGTGTTCAGCTCACAGAAGTCGGACAGAATCATTTTGGAACGTGTCATATTTGTATACTAAAAGCAAACTGGCATATTGTAGCTTAATTTATTGAGTCAATGCCACCTTTTATGATGTAAACATGTACATTCTACACCGAAGCCCTCACACGCAGACAAATATACTGTATTCAGTGTCACATAATGATATACTGTAAATAAAAACGGTCCAGTCAAATTTTCAGACAGAATTGACCCTCAGGTGACTCGGACTTCCTTTTCTTCTCAAACAAACTTTACAAACTTCTCAAACAAACTTTACTGCTTATCTACCTCATGACAGCGCTCTGAAGCGAGGGTGGGATCTCAAGCTTTCAAAGCAAGGTTGCTATTGCTAGCCCCTCTGAAATTGCCTACCCTACTTTTAATAGTGGATTTGCAATTTGGAAGCTAGATAATGATTTTTAGGTTTATCAAAATTTTTTGAAAAACCTTGAAACTGATTACAGTGTGCGTGTGTGGTTTCAACACTTTGTGCTTTAAGTAGGAATACGTTCTCTCTGCTTTGGTGGAAATTGAGCCAGGTGGGAAATTAGGTCCAGAAGAGCAAAGCATCATGGGTATTTGAATCAATACTCGGATGTCTTTCTTTCTCCTTGTTGCTACAGCTGCTGCTTTCAAAAGATGCGAAAACTGTCTGTGTTCTGCCATTCAGGCGCCGTTGCCATCTGCTGGCACTATTCGTGGTGTTTGGATGGCACCACACGCTCCTGATTTGGGTTGCGTTCACATTGAGAATCAGCAGTGTGAACTGGTGTGAAATGCCCAGTGACCATGAGCTACATCCGGGAAAACAACACCAGAAACGGAGATTTTCATAAGGATTCTCATGATTCTTGAAAACGTCACAAATGAAAAGTCAACATCACAATCCAAAGTGACTTTATTTATTTCCTAAATGTTCCTGGTCTTTCTCTGTGAAATTCTTCACAGAAACATGTTTATAATATTCGGTCAACATGTAAAATCTTCCTTCGCCTCATACTTAAAGCTGCAATCTGTAACTTTTACCTCTCTTCCGCCTTCTCTGTTTGAAGCACAAAATTGCAGGTCACTTTATGTACTTTTCATTACCTTTGCTGAAGTCAAAGGAAGTCAAACTGATTTCCTGGGAAAACGTACCGGACCGCATTATAAACTTACCGTTGTGGATCAGAGTAATGTAAGGAGATCATTCTGAACACTGATTTGTCATGTACTTGCTTAATAACCACATTTTTGTTCACTTTTAATTCTAAAGGTTACAGAGTGAAACTTTAAATGACAAAGTTGTTTTATATTAGACATAAGCATCCATGCACGCAAAAACGTCATGACATCATTACCACTGCCCATGCCAAACCAGTTCATCTGCTATATAAACTTCACCCATCCAGAAGCCACGCCTCCTGGTTAATAATAATCTATAATAATAATAATAAACCATCCCAAATTTCATCACAGTTGTACAGCATACGCAGCATGCTTTGACATCGACATACTCGCACGCACACACAAACAGGAATATGCAGGCATGCATAACACACGCACAGACATACGGAGGAATCAGAATGACACCTGTCACTCACCTTGAGATCTCGGTGCACCACACCCATTTGATGGCAATGAAGCACCGCCTCCAGGATCTGCTGGATGCAGTGACTGCATGCAAACACCAGGGGGCGCTTGTTAGTCTGAGCAATGCTTCATTCTCTCGTGCACAGGCATAGGCCGGAAATGTAAGGAAATTATGGGAAGCCATTTTTAATATAGTAAATATATCAAAACTTGAGGGGAAATAGAGCAAAACCCTTTCAAACAACTGTCAAGAGAATTCTTATAATATTTATCTACAGCGTTTTAAGTGAATCTCACGAAACATGAACTGGTCATTAAGATTTTATGACATTTTGACCTTATTTTTATGACAATTAACCACGCCTTAACTTTCATAAGCAAATGATTTACTTTGTGATTTTCATAACTCTCAGTACCGTAAAATAATTTTTTAACTATTTTACCTTTTAAAATAATACACAGATGCATTGCAATTGTCATTTAAAAATGTTCATGTAGTAAAAATATGCTTATTACAGTAGGGTGAACTTAGGTGGCATGAAAATGAAGCAAAAAATATTAACGGTCCTAAAAACAGACTATTACTAAACAGAATATGTCATTTCTTGTTTACAGTTCAGAGCGAAAATTCATCACATTATTGTGTTGTTGACATTTCGAGACATTCGCCCCTTTATCTTTTCTACAAAGTGAGGGTTTGCATTTAAACACACTCTAAAAATACATAGTGCATCACTTAAAGGAACTTAATGGAACACAATGATAAAGACAAAAAATAAAAAAATAGCTCTGACTCTTAAAGGGACAGTTCACCAAAAAAAGAATCGTAGCACTTTATTTCACAGACCTGCTGGACAAGTACACTGTCAGGGAATGTAGAGTAAAATAAAGATCAACCAAAATTTCTATTCTATCATCATGAACTCACTCTCATATCATTCCAATCCTGAACAGTAATGATTTGAAGACTGTTTATTTATACAATGGAAGTAAATGGTGACCGAGGCTGTCTCTAACATTTCCTTTTGTATTCTGGAGAAAGAAATGAAGTCAAACAGGTTTGAAAAATGAGCACAGAAAATGAGCACAGACTGTTCATCGTAGGGTAAGCTATCCCTTTAAGAACAGTAATAAAATATGAGATTATAAACTCAGTAAAAGTATGCATAGAAGCATGCATGCTCTATATCATCTTGTTTTCTTGTGTACTGAAACCCTGTATACTGACACAGGAAGCTCTAGCTAACACTATGACACTTAAAAACAAATTTTCGAGGGTGAGGCGATCTCACCACCCACGACAAGAGCGACAGGGCCATCAGGAGAGAGGGAGAGAGGGAGGAAGAGAAAGACGATGCTTGAGACTGGAAAATATCGAAAAAGAGAGGTAACACTGGCAGACAGCCCTGGAAACGGCGCAGACGCTGCAGCGGAGTGGAGCGGGGCGCAGTACGTGGTGTGTTTTGGCAGCAGTAGCGGTTGTGTGGTGTGATAGGGTTTGAGGAAATGTAACTCTGTATGAGGAGAGGGAGGTGGACTGCGTGAGTCAGTCTGTGTGGGTGTGTGCTGCTGAATTAGAGAGAGACCGTGTGCGCATACATGCTGCAAAACTGGAACATACAAAGTCGCTTTCCAGTTCTCTTAAAAATACAGCCTGTTACTAGACCAGTGCTGCTTGATCCACTTAAACGAACGCAGGAAAGAAAAATCCTACAGGATCTTTTCCTTACTGTCCTTGATCTTTAATAAAGTGATACAAGTTTGTACTGTAAAAAAGGTGCTTTACACTGCCATAGAACAACCAGTTTTGGCTGTCCGGTTCTGTAGAGAACCTTTAACATCCACAGACCCTTTCTGTTATTTTTAGTGGAAAAGGTTCTTTAGACTACTTAAAGGTAAGAAAGAAACGGTTCTTTTAAACAACTCTGACTGAAAGGTTGTTTGGGAAACCAAAAACGGTTCTTCGATGACGTTTAGAACTCGCAACTTCCTCTCCGGTGATGAAGAACTTTTACTGGAAGTTAACTGTAAGACAATAAGTTCAGAAATCCTTGACTAATCGTGTTATATCAAAAACAATTTACTTGTAAAATTTGAATTTTACTACCATTAAGGTGGACCTAATATTAGAAATTCTATATTTCTATATGACCACTTTAACTTCTTAATAGTTTCTTTTAGACAGCAATGAGATTAGATACAGAAACAGCTGAGACAAAGCTGATATTTAAATGAAACAACTGAGAACTCAATTACGTCTCGTAAGCAACCTCACAGCCTCTTCCTAATTCCAGGGCTATTAGTGAAAAACACTGGAATGAATTCACAATCAGCCGCTCTGTCAGCATGTATGTGATCAGACCTATCAAATACTGGGACAGTGGGTGGTACTGTACGAGTACCGCCCCATTTTCTGTCTCGGGGGAGAACCATGTGGCCTAACACAGTGGTTTCTTTTGTCTGAGCTTCTGAAAACAGCCTGAAACGAACTGAGGAAACTCCACAAGAGCCCTTCAATCAAGTGACTATTAAACCAAACAACTTGTCTATCCTCCAGCAGTCTGTCATACTCAATCTGAAAACTGACTGAAAAGACGCGTACACCACACATCTGAGAATTACCCGATGACAAAGATAAACGGCACTGTTTTAAAGAGCGAGAGAGAGTAAAAGCTGAAAAGCTGGAGCTGAGAAGATTTTCTCAGGGCAGAGCGTTTTCACACCAAAGCTGTAGGTGTGGAACCGGTTCATTTGGTCAGTGTGAATACGGTTTGTGAAAAACTGGGGTAAAGTTCATGCGCACATCAGATTAGTTCACAAAGGGCACGAGAGCAATTCAGACTCGTTTTAAACAGCGTCGCATAATTTGCTTAAGCAGAGAGAAGGGGGTGGGATCGCACCCGGGTTAGAAACAAACTATTTGCATACTTTGCATCTCTTGCTAATGCATTCACTGCGGACAGATGCAAGTGTCCTTCTGTGCGTGTTAAGCTCTGAGAGTAAATCTAAAACAGACAAAACAAAATAATTCTTGGCATTTTTGTGGTCTTCTTCTAAGTAAGTGCAAAAAGCTGCCTGCCTGTTAACAATACGAATGTGTTGCGTTTGGAGACAAATAATACAATGTTAAACTGTAAACCTGTGTGGAGAAGGAATGGGGGAGGGGGATCGAATTCGAATTCAGACCAAGCAATCGAATCAAGTGTGAACAGCCAGAGAGTGCAGAAACAAATCCAAAGATCCAGCACACATACAATCAATCAAACAATTAAACACACAAAGACGGACAGATGGGCGGTTCAAAACAGGCAGGAGTCACATGACACATGCAGCGGCCAAGTGCACTTCCTCTACTGACCTTCAGGTCCCTGTGCACTATATCATGATGGTGAATGTGACAGACACTCTCCAGAATCTGATGGATACAATGACTGCAAAGACAAGAGGAAAGACAGGAAACAAGAATAAAAGATGAAGGAGGGGAACGACGGGGGTGGAGAGTTAGTCACAGCGCATGAAAGGACAAACAGAGGTAAGACAGATCGTCAGGCGAGGGCGTATCAGATAAGAGGGTGATGAAATGTGATAACAGTGATAAGTGCTAAAAAACCCTGATGTTACACGACATGGTACAATAGATCCGCAGGCGATAGGCGACGCATCATTTCCTGTGAGGGTTCTGCCACACAAGCTTTAAACTGAGACACACACACACGTGGGATGGAGAGATGGAGGGGAGGATGGATAAATAGAGCGGCTGAAAATATGGAAATGATTTGTGAGCGTGTCTGGATGTTTGCGCCAGCGTTTGATCTGCTTTTTGAAATGCTAACAGTCTTTTAAAACATACAGAGCTCACTAGGTCAGAAGGCTTTTTTTTAATTAGCGGTGTTTGCTAAGAAAGTAATAATTAAAAGATGATGCTTATTAAAATAACATTTTATTTTTACATTTACAGTATTACAGTTTGTTGTATAATTGCTCTGTAATTTTTACGGACAATAAAACCTCTTTAACACTGAGAGAGATCTGCAGCAAGAAACAGCTCTGTTCAGTTTATGTCAATGAGCTACAACTGTGGGCTACTACACAGCGACCGATAGTTTGGCACAACAGTTGAGGAGCAACACACTAGTAACAACCCACAACACTCTGCAGTAGCACTGTGGCGAGGGTTTTCTTCAGGAAATTTAAAAATCTACATGTTAATCCTGTTTCTCTACGTGAAATGTCTCTGGAAACAGATCAGAGATCACATCAAGCAAGTGTGTAGGTCTGCAGAGGTGTGAGTATGTATGTGTGTGGAATCTCTGCTGACACCATAATTCTGTGTGTTAATTTGAGCCCTGCTTTCAGTCATATGTGTGGGGGGCCAGGTGGAGGGGCCCTGGCCCTCGGAGCTGGCTACATTTCATCGTCTTGACGATGGTAGGGCAGCACCACGATACATTTCCGCCCACAGATACGTCTGATGAGCTCACGGGTTCCGATTACAAACTCTCTAGTTGTTCGCTAGCTCTTGTATTGCCTCCCTTAGTAACCGTCCTTCTTTCTCTGGTTCTCTCTCTATTTTTCACTGTGTCTCACTCCCACGTGCTTATCCACACAGTCAAATTGATTAAAGCTTTTCTCCTAAGGGCGACTGCATTGTGTGTGTGCGCGTGTGTGTGTGTCATTATGTGGATATATGAGAAGATCTGATGCAGAGAGGAAAAAAAAACGCAATGGAATGAAATGTACAGATGGAAAAAGCAGGAGACCTGCAGGACTAAACAACGAGCACAGACACGCAGGGTGAGGCAGAGCCCTGCTGCCCACGCTAACTGTCTCACGGTTAAAAAGGACTCAAATTATAACTCACATAATGTGCACCAAAACACATTATTCTGTAATGGCACAAAATATATTTTTTTTATCTGCTCAGGATGAGAATGAAACTGAGATGTGGGTGAGAGGGTTGGACATGAACGGCCCACAGGGAAGACCTGACAGGATATCATGTGAGATGGAAAATAGAAAGAGAGAGAGTGTTATACCTGGCATCAGCTTCACTGTAATATTCTCGGGCTACGATATCTTCAAACAACTCTCCACCCGTGACACTGCAGGACAAGAGAGACACCACAGTAACCATGTGCTGCATTTAAATCTACAGTTTGGCATTTTCAATCGATTGGTGTGACAAACAACACGTGTTTTCATTGCAACCGCATTTCTAGCATGGCTGCATACAATGCGAAACGGTGCGTGTGAAACGGTGGTAATTTATTTAGAATTGCTAAATAATTTGTACACAGGCGTACATGTTCATGTTTCAGTATGAAAAAGAGAGCAAGCGGGAAAACCGGGGGAGAGAGAGAGAGAGAGAGAGAGAGAGAGAGAGAGCAATACAGGATGGGGAAATCCTCCAGAAGAGAGATCACCGGGGCTTCGGGGGGGAAACCCCTGCTGCAGGATTTCTCTTCAGCTGGGCAGCCCAGCTCGGTTGCTATGGAAACTGGCTCTTGATCGAGCGAGAATCAGAGACAGAGAGAGAGAGAGAGAGAGAGAGAGAGAGAGAGAGAGAGAGAGAGAGATGCTGGGGAAAGAGTGGGCGTCTGTCGCAAGCATGGAAGCTCACGGAGGGAGAAACAAAGCACTGCGCCACATTATAAAGAAGCACTTACAGGTCAAATAAGAGGTAATGAAAGCCTTCCTCTGATATGCTGTCGTGGAGCCGCACTGCATCAGAGATAAAACAATGATGAGGTCATCACATGTTACACTTTATCTGGAATTAAATCAACAGGAAGTGCTTTCCATATAAATGTCTCCTGAGATCATTCATATCCGGGCGTTTCAAACCTGTGCCCAGAATGATGGATTTCACATCATCTCTGTCATGAATGAAGCTCAGACAGATCTGTGACTTCCCTGGTCAAGTAATATTGGGTCACAGCGTCTCAGACTCACCGATGTTGGGATGCTTGAGCAGACGACAGATACGCGCTTCTCGCTCGAGCTTCTGGTGATCTGGAACAAAAGGATGAATTTGTTCACGTTACACTGCTGCAAAGCCACTTTACCGAAAACATTTGAACACAGAAACAACAGAAGACGTGACAAGAAAAAACGCAAATATAATCAAAACAAAAAAAATCTGCAGTTAAGCCTCTTTTTAAGAACTTTGAGACAACGTTGCTGTAAAATGAAATAAGGGAAAGGCGCAGATTTCATTGGCACCAAAAACACAATTTTTTTAAAACTGCAATTAACTATTTTTGGTTAAAAATAAACAATCAGTATTATTATTTATCAGTAAATCAGTTACTGAGCAAGTACATAACAGATCAGTGTTCAAATGTTCAATGGTCTACTTACCATAGCCTGATTCACAACAGTAAGATTATAATAATGATTTATAATTTCAGCTGTCAGGTTCAATTTCCCAGGAAATGTCAGTTTGGCTTCATTTGACTTCACCTTACGTCAAGAAAAGTGTTTTATGTTTCAAACAGAGAGGGCGCTGGATATTTTATTATCTACATAATAACATTTTTAGGTGCGGTCTGAACATTGAAACCACAGAATATTCTGTGACAGAATAACAGAAATCTGCACATCAAGAGTAAGATTCAGATTAGTGACTGTACACTCTACTAGATATAAAGGAACTTCAGTCCGCCCTATGACCCAATGACAAGGAGAACTGTGCTTCTGTTTTTCTTAAAACGTATATAATAGTGATAGTAATAGTGAAAGCGATATCTGTAAGACAGCTCAGATGTCTTACAGTGAGATAACAACCCTGCCACAGAGCTGTGTGAGGCTGTCGCCGACCTCTTATTGCCCAACAGTTGTAAAACATGCAGTTACAGCATTTCAAAGTGTATCTGAATGTGTATGTGTGCACGTTTCCAAACATGGCACGGAATTCACACACCTTAACGCCTGTAATGTGACTGTAAATTTTTTATGTCACATGTTGAAGGTGCTCTTGGATCTACATCATTTCAAACATCAAAGCAAAGGTCACACTCAGCAACACTCAGACCACACGCGCTACTGTTAACCGCACAGTGTGAGCGCAACGGACAACCAGTGGCTGAAGATTCTGCAACCTCTGCAGCTGAGTTCAGCTGTATTCTCATCTGACTGTGTGCGAGTCTGCCTCTACAGAGGAACTGCAGGCTGCATGGTCTGCAGATATGAAGAGACAGACGCCCGCAGCCGAGAGGCCTGAATCGCTCCAGCACGCCCGCGGACGAAGCCTGCTGTCTGCCATGCGTGAGTCACGCAGGAAAAAGGACAGCTGGGAAACGGGATGCAGAGCATCGGGTCTGTCCTCTCTTCCTATTGGCTGACTGACAGGCAGGGCTGGCTGTCAATCATATGTGCATCTTTTGCTTTTCAGCGGAAAGGCATATAATGTGACGCAATCAGGCTGCTGTAACTACAGCGGGTTTACAGTCAACCTGAAATTTCCATGAAACTCCTGTAACCTGGCATAATTAAAATGTAGGGCGGGACTTCATTTTATCCATTGGACACTGACTGGATTGCGAAAAGCGAGCTTTATTTCACAGGAGTTGGAGGGACGGGGCTGAAAAACAAGAGTGCTTGCTGATGTCATCTGGAAAGAAAACTCATTTTTGTACTTTATTACACACTGATGAAAGACTAAAAAACCCCAAAATTGTATTTTTTGGAAAAGCATGACTTCATGAATCATGCACATTTAGATCAGAAAGAAGTATTTAAGCAACTAAAGAATCGATTTTGAATTTAAGAAACAGAAATGGTGTCTTAATGTACACCCCCGCAGCTTCCAAACACACAAATACACACATGCACACACACACAGCAGCAGCTTGTGAAGCTGTCACATCGAGCAGTGAGACTGGTGTGAAGTGAAGAGAATGTTGACATCTAAACAGCAAGAGAAATGCCTCTGCAGTGAGGAACCTCAGAACTGCTATAGACAGAAACGCTCAGATCCAACCGACATCACCCAACTACAGCAAGGAACCACACGTGAGCTCACCTGTGCTAGCAGGACATCCTATGATTGACGTCCTGTGATTGGTTCGTTCAATGATGGACGAACCTTTCATGGTCCCGTGCCTTCCACAGAGACTTTCAACCAGCATAACAAAAACAACCCATATGTACCTTTAAGGCTTCTGTTGACCTTCGGTTATAACTACCTAGCCTCCACATAGTTCCACATAGTTCCACATAGTTCCACATAGTTCAAGTCGTTACTCATCAGGCTTGAATGATTTCTGACTTGTGAATTCTTTTCAGTGCTCTGTTGTGAATGTTACAGTAAGTCTGCACATTATATTACATACAGATATATTTTAAGAGGCCGAATTAAACAAATCGCCTCAGAACACCAACACTTCTGCGAATTAAAGATAATCTCAAAGATCTCAGTGGAAGCCACTAACTTTATGCGATCGAACGTAACCGCATTCCTGGTTGCCTCCACGGAAGCATGGCAAGATAATGGGCCTGTCAGACACAATTACAGCTCAAATAATCACTTTTATCAGTATTTATCTCAGCAGTAAGCCGTTATAATTGGAAACAATTATGGAGTCAGTAGCTCCAAGCAGCCTGGTGGCTTCAGTCCTGCTAAACACTCCAGAGCTGATCGTGTCTAAGTGTGTGTGTGACACATTGGGTAAATCCAGGTCATCTCCATGCTGCATTGCAGGTGCTGCGATTATGCACGTAAACTATTCAGACCAATCAGAACTCTTATTGCATAAAAGGAGAATTCTTTCTTATGAACTGCAGTTCTTAATGATGCCCTGCTGGAGGAACCCTGCAGTCATTGGCCAGATTCCATGTCAATCTCCCTACTCTGGCCCGCCCCCTTGCTCTATTTTCCACTGACGACACACTATTAATTCTTTCATCGCTGGCGCGTGATGTCTTAAACTTGTTTCGTTACCAAGTTCAGAGTAAACCAAGAGAACCTAAATTCACTCTGATGTTTAGTTGAAAACGATCTCACATGATCTTCACACGGGCGTTAGGGGGAACGAGAGGTGTCAGTTGTGGTTGCATGCTGAATCAAACCAAAAGTAGCGATGATGAAGCGACAGTCTGAGCTTTTTCCACTTGAAGGTACCACAGCTTTGTTTCAGGTCAACAGCAGAAAAACTCTTAAACTGACAAACACAAAGTGCTTCTGCGTGCATGCTGTAGTTGCAATGATAAAGACCCTCTGCATCAGTGAGGATGCATGTCAGAGTTTATCTGGGTGTTTCTTAAACCAAAGAAACTTTCATTTCACTGTGTATAGTGACATGTGTATAACAATGTAAACATGGTTTGTGGGGACACTTCCTGTCCTCAAACCAAATTGCTTAAAAATATAGTAAATGGTGATTAATGGTGGTTAGAAAATGGCAAAAGTGTTTCTGTGAGGTTTGGTTGAGGGGTAGCGTTAGTGTTACGGGATAGAATATACAGTATGTACAGTATAAAACGTCTATGGAGAGTCCTCATAACCCACGTATGCCAACGTGTGTGTGTGTGTTTGCATGCGCATGGCCCTCTGCTCCTCTCTGTGGGTGAGATGAGTCTCATGCTCTTGGCATGTTGGGCGTACAGACACGCTGTCTGCAGGGCGCCAAATGTTGAGACTGCCTGTGATGACCCTCCGATCATCTCAATGTCTCCCATGTGCCAACCCTTCTCAAAACACACACATGCAGACCCTTTCTCCCAAAATATCATGCAGCACCACAACAAACATGTCAGCTACAAGAACTGACATCTATATACTTCTCCAGTCTCATCCATTCAACAATAACATCCAATCACCATGGCAACCTACAAGAAATCAGTTTTAACTTGGTTCCATGAGGACTGTAATATAAAATGTAACTTTTTATAATAATAGTTTATAATAGAAACAAAAACTATAGTAACAGTAGTATTTTGAAGAAACCTATAAGGAATATTTGTATGGGGTAAAATTGGCAGTTTCATTTCGTTCTACACCTGAAATCATGGCTTGAAATGCCATCACAACCAACTCTCTTTTCAAAATCATTGTAAGCAGAACTGACGTACCTCTTGCTGAGAGCTTTTTGGTGTTGATGATTTTGGCAGCAAACTCTTGGCCTGTGCACAGCTTGACACAGCGTCGCACGACCGAGAAGGCTCCCCTAAGGAAAGACACACAAAGAAAAGCTCAGAAAACCAGCAGAACAGCTCAGAGGATTTCACAACAGCTCAGAAGAACAGCTCAGAAGAACAGCTCAGAAGAACAGCTCAGAAGAACAGCTCAGAGGATTAGCAGATATACTGATAAATACACAGTTACTCTGTGATACTCTCACTTAACTACAGTGCTCAAACCTCACTGTTACATTCACATATTCAAACTCATTATGTGTCAGAACTAGTTGGGGGGAAGGTTACTACTGAAATAATGACTTCTGGACTGTTCCTTACACACATCTTTTGCTTGTATAGCCACTGAGCTCCTGCATTTATAATATTTGATGTCCTTTTTAATATTTGCCAGCATCTATTCACCTTTACTGTATAGAAAAGAACAGCCTGGATGTTTTACTAAACTTCTTATTTTGTGCCTATTCAAGCATATAAATCATACAGTTTAGAACAACAAAATGAGAGTGAGACAATCACATTATTATATCTGAGTGAACTAATCTTTTAAGAACACAACAGTAATATAAATCTGCCTGTTTATCTGAAGCATATGTGTACAATCACTTTCAAACCCAACAAACAAATATTGGGTCCAGCAATAATGCAATATTCTACAGCAGAACAACAAATCAAATAAGAAGAGAAAACCCAATAAGCAGGTGTTTCATGCGCAAATATTCATGATAAAACCACACACGCTAATACAGCATACACATCCTCCACCTGACAAAAACAGAAACAGTGAAACAACAGCCAGGGAACAAAATGCACACAGTGTCTTTTTAGGTCTATTTTCAGAAAGACCTGCATTATAAAATCACTTGAGACAGCCATGACAATGGTGTGATGTCATTTCTTACAGGCTAATTTTAGCACATCTTGATACAGTTACAAAATGCACTTGGCATGTAAGTTGCTCTGAAACAGATCGGTTACGTATGAACGAGCAACCGCCCCTGAAGTCGGGCACTGCCAGCAAGCCCCGACCCGCAGGATCAGATGCCCTTGGAAACACCCATGCGGTGATAACATGCGATAAAAACAGACATATGCCCCTCCGTGACCTCGGGCAGATCACCTGTGCAGCTTTTGCTCAGCTTGCGGACAGGAAGAGAGGAAGCCTGGGCGACTTTGGGCCTTGTTAGACGCGAGCCATCGCATTTGTGAGAAATCTGCCAGAATTAACAAAAAGGCTGTTTTTCATCAGCAGACCCTTGACAGAATGTTAAGTCATCTTACGTTAAAGATAGAAGATGTTAACACTAGCAAGCTAGCTTTGAAAGCATACGATCCTGCCCTCCTTTTTAAAGTGATCCTTAAAGCCACGCCTCCTCCAACACATGAACGCATAAATAGTTTGACAGGCAAGTAGGGCATCCTATCATTGCATTCGGACCGAATACATTGACTGGACGAACATTTTATGGTCCTGCATTTTCCACAGAAAATATATATTATATAAATACATTTAGACCACTTTATTTAGTGATCAGGATGTGAAGAGACTTTCAACCAGCATAACAGAATGTTTCTAGAAAAGGATCACCTACATAAAAAAATACATAAAAAAGGATAAACATGCACATTAACTATAATTATCTATGGGTATTTAAAAGAAAGCTCAAGATTCCACGCAAAATAAATCAAACTACAAATGTTAATAGAGTAATCTAATTATTAAATTAGTAAATAATTCAGTTGTATTATGCATAATGAATTGCATTATAATGAATTAAGATAATGTTTTAACGTGAACGCATAAGCATTATAATTAAGAATACTTTTTAATGCAGGCTTGTCAGCATGACGGAAATGACAAAATCGATACTTCAAGAAAGAACAGAAACTTTCCAGCTAGTAAAGCAGAAGGTCAAGAAGAGTCACAGCCACTCTGACCGACAGGGTCAGCGTCCGGAGCCGGAGACCAGAGATCTGTCTGCTAGTAAACGTGGAGATTCATCAGTGCCTGAAGCCTAACCGTCCTCACAGGAGACTCTGAGATGATTTACTGGACTCAGTCTGTCAGAAAGACCAACACGCTTCATCCAAACTGACAGACACAAGCAGAAAGCTTCTAAGGTTCTCTGTGCATTCACTTTGCACATTCACTCAGCTCTGCACATTCACTCAGCCTTCTGTGAAAAATACAGACATCTTTTGTACAGTAGCAATATTCTGAAATTTAACAAGTTATTAAATTATTACCGTATTCAAATACTATGGTATTTACATGATACCTCCAAGAATCTGACGGTGGTCTTACCAAGGTTATTCTATGATATTTTACTGACTGCGAGTGATAATGCTGTCCGCTTCACTACAAACTCTAAACTTCTCTCCAAATCAACACAAATGAACACTCAAATGCCAAAACACACAAACGCATAAAGCAACATTAAACATTATATTCATATTTTGTGAGCAAATAAATATGCTTCAAGAATAAGAAGACTAACTGAAGCAGACAATGCTCGCCTCCACCACAAACTGAGGAAGTGGTGAAAACATGCAGTGTGGTAAATATCTGTCAGGGCCAAATGTCACACAAATGTAAAAAAACAGAAGTATTGAGAAATATATACAATTAATAAATGTCTGTTTTTTCCCTCAGTCAGAAGGCCACATATTCACAGAATCTAGACCAGCCAAGAGGAATCAAAAACCACACAGAATTTATTTAAAGAAGAGATGCTAAAAAAAAGAAACACGTTATGATTTCTAAGAGGAATGGCGCTCTTATGTGTGATAAGTGTGGCTGTTTAATATTTCAAGAGAAAGCGGTGCGAAAGAAACGCAATACTAACTTGACTGGAGGAGGAGGAGGAGGAGGAAGAGGAGGAGGGGAGAGAGTAAAATAATTTCCTAACGTCAGACTGCAGGCATGTCCGACACACACACTCAGATTACAGACAGCAAACAGCCGCCCGGGTAGCTCTGACAGCTCCAAATGTCACCGGACAGAGATCCAGTACAGAGATCAAGTGCACAGATCCAGTGCACAGATCCAGTACAGAGATCAAGTGCACAGATCCAGTGCACAGATCCAGTACAGAGATCAAGTGTACAGATCCAGTACAGAGATCCAGTACAGAGATCAAGTGTACAGAGATCCGGTACAGAGATCCGGTACAGAGATCTGGTACAGAGATCCAGTGCACAGATCCAGTACAGAGATCAAGTGCACAGATCCGGTACAGAGATCCGGTGCACAGATCCAGTGCACAGATCCAGTGCACAGATCCAGTACAGAGATCAAGTGCACAGATCCGGTACAGAGATCCAGTGCACAGATCCAGTGCACAGATCCAGTACAGAGATCAAGTGCACAGATCCGGTACAGAGATCCAGTGCACAGATCCAGTGCACAGATCCAGTACAGAGATCAAGTGCACAGATCCAGTACAGAGATCCAGTACAGAGATCCAGTACAGAGATCCAGTGCACAGATCCAGTACAGAGATCCCTTCACTTCACTTCTGCCGGGGAAACCCGGTGATACAGTGTAGCGACGCTCACACCGCCGGCGATACAAAACCCTGATGCGTGTTATTCAAAGCAGAAATGCTCTTTTATTATTTTGCGTTTTACATTGTCTTTGTAGACTAGACTAGGCAAATAAATACTTTTTTGTGCTTTCATTAACATTATTTACATGACTTTGCAGCTGAATGCATTTATTTATTATTTGGGCCGGTTTGGAACTCCGTACAGCAAGTCGCCAAAACGCATCATCTCCGCGGCCATAGAATACAAAACCGGCCCCAGTCGATGAACTGCGACCAGAGGTGTCATGACACCCGGTCGTTAGCCGTCACTACCTATAATGCACTTTGCATGAAATGCAGCAGACATCCAGCGTGCAAAAACAAGCACCATCCTCATCACCCTCATCACCCTCATCATCATCCTCATCATCCTCATCACACTCATCATCCTCATCACACTCATCATCATCCTCATCACACTCATCACACTCATCACCTCATCACACTCATCACCCTCATCATCCCTCATCACACTCATCACCCTCATCATCCTCCTCATCACACTCATCACCCTCATCACTCACATCATCACCTTCATCCTCATCACACTCATCATCACCCTCATCATCATCCTCATCATCCTCATCACACTCATCATCCTCATCACACTCATCATCACCCTCATCACACTCATCATCACACTCATCACACTCATCACACTCATCACCCTCATCATCATCCTCATCACCCTCATCATCCTCCTCATCACACTCATCACCCTCATCATCCTCATCATCACCCTCATCACCATCACCCTCATCACCCTCATCATCCTCATCACCCATTCCTTCAGAAAGTGTCAAGCGCCCAACGGTGCGCGCTTCGAAACGCAACATCGCCTTTCCATACCAACAGTCACAGTTTTCCTCACTTCAGCGCAATGTTGGCCATCTTATATAACGCTGCTCGCATTACAGAGGAAACGAGACACCGACTCTTACTTTCCAAGTTCTTCGTAAAGCTGGTACTCGTCGGTGAAGCGCGTACAGGTTGTCGTAGCCATTTCTCACCCCTCTGCGTTTGCCCGGTTCGTGGCAATATCCAAACCGTCTTCCAGCGCGCTTCTGCGGCTTCAAACTGCGGAGTTTGGGGGGTTGAAGTCAAGGGCGGATGCGGATCCGAGTGCCGGAGAGGTTCACCGATGAGCAGACCCGACCACCTTCCCAACCTCTCACCAAATGCGCCGTTCAGCTGCAGTCCGCTCGTTTTCCGCCGCACCGGAACGCTGCCTGTCGCGGAGCCGCTTCCTCTCGCCGCCAGAGGGCGCGACGGAGCTTCAGTCTTGCACCCGCAACATCTTTTTCCATTCACGTATATTTTTATTGTCTTGCCATTGATCGCGTTATTAAAGTTAAGCATTGCGGCTTTAAGTGATATGTAAATGAATTGAATAACAAAAAAAAAATGCTGCTGGGGTCCATTTCTGCCATTAGTGTTTAAATAACTGGAGTCATCTTTGGTGATATTTGGCATTTTGCATGAAATCAGTTTCCTTTAGGTTCACACAGATGTGATTTATCACATTCATGTTCCACTGACTGTTTGACAAGCAGGGAATGTATGAATACTGTTTGTCTTTAAGTCTTTTCTTTTTCCTTTACGTTAATACAGCTCGGTTTGATATTTTGGTATCTAATACAACAGCATTTGTGCAGTTTAGGTGTGACTGCTGTTTACAAACAGGAAAACATTGCATGCAAACACGTGAACATGTTACTTGTGATTTTCTTATTCTATTTGACGGGACAAAACAATGTAAGTTGCAACAAACTCAGTGTTTGCAAAAGGTTTTAATGGATTCAGGCACAGATGTTGAACAAAACTTTAATGCAAATGAAGGTAAAAGTAACTACCAGCTTATCACACTCATTTGTGAACTTATACAATCTGTGTAAAGACATATAAGTCTATAATAAATCTGACGAAAGCCACTAAAAAGTCTGTGATTGTGTCTGTTCAGTCTTCAGGAAATTACAATACAAATAGCAAACAAGTAATACATCCTGCATCTCTGATCAGTAACTGGCAGATGTTGTTTTTAAAGATACACACAGCCAAACAAATCCCAGTCAGCTGATTTCATAAAACGCTACAAACCATGAAAGATAATTAACCTAAAACTGAACATCAAACCATAGTATTTGAGATGACAGTCGAAGTGTCAGTTATATATTGGCATGAGGAGGTGTGCAGTGCAAACAATCTTGATGTTGTTTGTCCTGTATCACCACAGGAAACGGTTTTCTTCTGTGTGTACTTGCGTGAGTGTTACAGTAAGTTCTGACTTAACACGTGACCTCGTTTAACCTCAAAACTGGACCGCGCTGGGTGGGATGTTGAACATAGAGGGGTCAAACTCCTGTCCTTTGAACGGAGATCCTTCAGCATTCCAGCCTTTCTTCAACATCTCGTGGACTTTCTGAAATGTAAAGTAAAACCTAGCTCAAGGCGACATCCACACCTGGAGTCTTTGTCTATATTTTTAAAATATATCTTTGTGAAATGTACCATATTTTAAGAGCTGACCTTTAAAGGCAGGGCAGGTGATTTTTTTTTAAGTAAACGTTTTGGCCAATCATTGCATTCGGTCTGAATGCAATGACAGGATGTCCTACTTGCATGTCAAACCATGTATTTGCATACCTCCACACACTGTGTTCATGTGCTGGAAGAGGTGTGGCTTTGAAAGCTCTCTGAAGGGAGGACGGGATCTTATGTTTTCAAAGCTAGCTTGCTATTGCTAGCCCCTCCATAATTGCCTACTCTGCCTTTAAGAGTACGAAAAGTACTTAGGGTAATCAGGGTGAAGACTCACCATCTCGTGGCTCTGTGGCTTCCCCTGGAGTTTTTGGTGGTAATCAAATGACAGGCGGTCGAGGACGGCATGTTCTTCTTCATCAACAGTTGCCATGGATCGTTCCCGGTTGATCTGGTTCACATCAATCTCTGTCTCACCCTTCAACACGGCACTCCACCAGACTTCTCCGATTTTACTGAGGGACAGCTGGAAAAAAAACACCCACGTTATAGTCAAGACAATCTAGAACTACTACTGCAACATGCACTGCAAATTAATGATTTAATTCATTCGTTTAAAAAGTTAGAGAGAGAAGAGTTTCTGCATTAGTAGTGTCAACAAGCAGTTTCGCCATTTAACAGGTTTCCCAGAAACACAACCAATCTGCCATTGGTTGGGCAAACAGATAGCTCCACCCCAGACTCACGCCATTGGTTGCTGTGTTGGGCCGGTTGTGCTGATGAAATAAACCAAGCAGTGCTTTGATAGTGCAACAAAGCGTTTATACGTTTTTGTAAAATTAATGTACAGATTGTTTATTTAACGTTGACTCTGCACATTAAACTGAGATGTGAGAATAATTTTAACATTAAAAAACACATCAACTTTTGTTCTGATTCTCTGATCAGAATAACGCATTTTCAAACATTATCTGTACCAAAACACATTTGCCCGGTTCCAAACTCCACAGGGAATTCTCTGTGTTAATTTTGTGTGTAAATTCTCCCTCCATCAGGACTGTCTGTGCTCCTCCCTCGTTCGCAGCTACCCGAACTCTGCCCGGCTGCAGATCCACAGACACCTGCAGACAAAGATGGAGTGGAGAAAAGACTGTTAGTGAATTATGTCTGAGGTAACGGGAGACAGAGAAACAAACCAAAGTGAATGCTGCCAAACTGTAATACAGTAGCAGATGTAATCAGATCCCAGCAGGTAAATCACACCTGTCTGCCTTTAATGATGTTGGGCTGGACTTTCACTCGAACTTCCACATCCGTGTAATCCTGTGACCAGGTGTAATTGTCCCGAACGGCGCCATTGTAACTGTCTGGGTTGCGCTGAAAGGTGTCTTGCCCACTAAGAACAAGACACAAAAAGAGTTACTAGAAACCAAGAGTATTTCTGTTGCCTTCAATGGTAATATGTGAAGTTTAAAGAGAATTACAATTTAAAGCGATTAGATCATAAGGAACCAAATTTTCCTTGATCTTTTAGAGGGAAAAACAACAGAAATACATACTATAACATATTTTAACTTTCATTTACATTTATGCATTTAGCAGACAATTTTATCCAAAATGACTTACGACAGCATTTAAGCTACACATTTTATCAGTATGTGTTTCCTTAGAAACCCACAACCCAAGAACTTTCTCTTCACCCATCACTGAATCAACCTAAAATTCAATTTAAAGGGACAGTTCACCCAAAAATAAAAATCTTGCCGTCATTTACTGGCCCTCATGTCACTCCAAACCTGTTTGACATTTTTGCGTCTGAGGAACACAAAAGAAGATTTGAAGTACGTTGGTAAGCAAACAACAGCGGCACCCATTGATTCCATTATACGGACACAAAACCACTGAGACATTTCTCCAAACATCATCTTTTGTGTTCCACAGACAGATGAAATCATACAGGTTGGTAACGAAACTACGGTGAATAGATGATGGAAAAATTCTGAGCTATCCCTTTAACAATCAGACAGACAAAGACAGACTGATCATCGTGCTTTAAACCTTTTGATGCAAGCAACCTGTATCAGGTACGTCTAATCGACATGCATACAAAGCAGGAGAAAGTGCTCCGGTCTGCACGATGTGAAAAGCACGCATACGCTTTAGCTGCGCTGGACTCCGGTACTGATGCTGCTGCTGCTGGTACTGATGCTGCTGCTGGGCCTCCAGCTGCTTGTGCGTCTCCCGCAGGTCGAGTGTCTTCCCTGTGTGGCGTCTCCTCTTCTGCCTGCGCGCTGTGCTCAGGTGCTGCGGTGTCAGGTGTGGACTCCTCTGTGCTCCTCTCCTCCACAGCAGCCTCAGTCTCCAGCTCTGACTGAACCTCCAGCTCCTGCACTGCAGGAGGAGCCAATCTGGACTCCTCCAGCAGTCTCTCTGCTCTCTCTCTGTCGTGCTCCGACAGCTTCTCAAACAACTTAAATGTCTGGTGGTTAAAGAACAATGCATTACAACTGTATATATATACACCACAATACAGCCAGTTCATAACAAGGTTAATCTCACTGAAATCAGGTACCTTCAACACCATTTTCTCTGCGACTCCTGGTGGGAAGCCCATGCGGTCGTGGGGGCCGCTGAGGAGGCGATAGAAGTCCGTCTTTCTGTAGAGAAACCCGAAATAAACCTGCAGGAAATTCTGGATGTTTCCAACGTGCTGCAGGATGCCAAGAAGCGCGTTGTCATACAGCTCCGTCATTTCCACGGGAGAAGACATGACTGAGATCAGATCAGATCAGATCAGATCAGACCTAAAAATGCTTCAGTCGTCTGATTATTGTGAACACACACACACACACACACACACACACATTAAACAACGCAGGAGCCGCGGAGGACTTGTGAGACCACAACATACCTTCGAGAAAACGCCAGCAGTCCGAGCACTTCCGGTTTCAGCTGCACAAAATAAAAGTCCAACAAAATAAAAGCGTTTGAAAAAATATTTTAATTTAGCTAGCTTGTTTATTCGGATTATATATATATATATATATATATATATATATATATGAATTACTTACTGTTACATATTTTGTGCTGTTTTTTAAACCATTGTATATTGTTCAAATCAATCTACTCGTGTGGCTATAATGTGAACGTAGAACAATATTATTTCATGATATATAATAAAATAGTGACTTGATATTAATTATGGCATTACAATTGCAGTGATGTTAATAATATGACAACTTATATTATGTTTATATTATACAACTTATATTATTACCGTCAGCGCTCTTGGCAGCGGATTTATGGGTAAAAAACATGGCGACGCCCTTGATCAGACAGACGAAACTCCTGTCGGTAAGATTGTGCTTTATTTTTGCAACTTATTGAGTTTGTCTTTTCACCAGGATCTTTATCTTACGTTCCTGCAAAAATGACAAACACTGTAATAAAAAGGAAAGCCGAAAGCTTGGTGATGTATATGTTAAAATCACACATACAACTACTTCATGTATTCATTATGTGTTAACAGATGGTGGCCAGCCAGTTCAATTCAGCTGCATGTGTCAGAAATATTCATTGCACCTCGGCGTGTTTGAAGGTATGTGATCCGATTACAGTATTACATAAGAAATTATTTATAAAGTAGGCAAAAACATTTCATTTGTCTCTGACAGAACCGTGCAGCCCGGACTCGAGTAGGTAAAGGAGACAAACCTCTGACATATGAGCAGGCGTACCACCCTCATCACATTGGGCACAGGAAGGGCTGGCTCTCACAACACACCAGTAAGCCCCAGTCTGTTTTATATCACATATTTACATCCCATTCAGTTTGATCCATAAAGACATTGAACCCCATGTTGCTCAGTAGGATTGTCCCTGTAGTAAGTGCAAAGCGCTTGAATTGACCACTCATGATTATAATGCTTAATAAAATGATGTATGGTCAACGTTTTTGGTAGACGCGGTGAGTGGCAAGCAAACGTCGGAATATGTGAGAATGTGAAACGTTTCATTTTCTAAGTTGTTTTAAACTTAAAGCATCATATCGTATTTTCCTTCTGTGTCGTGCTGCCCTAATGACAACGATAATCATTTTCCTGACCCCTTGTAATCTATAGGTAATCTTCAGGGTGAAGAAGGAGCGGCAGAGCGGGTTGTGGAGGACGTCTTCATCAGGCGTTTCATATACGGCACGTTTCATGGCTGTTTAGCTGATGAACTGGTGATCAAACGCAGGGGAAACATTCTGGTCATTTGTGCCATGATGGTACAGAAACTCTTGCCGTCGAAATTCTACTTTCTCATTGGTTACACAGAGGAGCTGCTCTCTCATTTCTACAAGTGTCCGGTTAAACTGGAGGTGCAGACGGTAGAGGAGAAAGTCGTCTACAAATACCTCTGAGTTTACGTCTGTGTTTAAAACTGTCCAGGAGATTCATGTTGAATGGCTTCACGTGTTGAAAATTGTCCCCGTTAAAAGATTTTATCAATGGTAAAATTAAGACACCTGTTAAGTTTAAAACTGTATTATCAAAATACTGGGAATTGACATGATTCTGTTGTTAATAAAGTTACTAAATAAAAGAATAATGTATTTCAGAAATTGACCAAAGAAGGATTCAAATAAATTTGTGTTATTTATGAATAATCAGTTCAATAAATTACTTTTATGCATCTTCCATGTTACTTATGGCTGATAAAGTTTAACAGAGCCCTAATTTCTTATAATTTTCAACCCATCTTTAGTAATATGTGACGTTTTCCAGTTGAAAAAGGTGGGAAATGTTGAAATTCACTAAGAAAGAAAAGGATTGGTGAGTTTTTACATCAACATGCACAATAAGATGAGAAATGTAATAAAATAAGTTATTTAACCAGAGTCGTGCATTAAAATTAGTTAGTTGCATTAATTAGTTGCATTAAATGATAACAAACCATATTTGTTTGTAAATTTATTGATTATTCAAAATTAGACATTTGTATTGTACAAAGACACAAACACTGCTGTAGTGCAAAAGGCACGATCATTTTCGTTAAAATCAAACTGTGGAAAAATTCCCTGATATATCAGATCTTTCCCTTTTAATTCATTTTAAAACAATAAAAGAATCAGAACAGTATTTCTGCATTCGATCAGTGGACGTGCAGTTATTGATATGCTCCAAATCACAGTATGAAGAAAATATAATAAAACAACCAGCAAATTATTAAAACACAAGATGGTATATGTTTTTGATGGTAGTATATTTTAGCAAGATTTACAACAGCACAACATTTGGTTTCAACGCTCCTTTACCATAAAAGTGCTCAAAAAGAAGCAAAAAAATGTATGACAACAGTAAAGCAAGACTGATGACAAGTAAACCTCCAACTGAACTGGTTCGAGCCCTTAGAAACAGTTCCCTTGTAGCTGTATGACAGCACAGGGAATTAAAAAGGTGCATCTGAAGAATTAGAATCACGCTGGAGATACATTCACATTTAAGGAAGGGAACTTCATGAGATCAGATTTAAAGGAACAGTTCACCCAAAAAAAGAAAAACAATTTTTTGGGTGAATGTTCCTTTAAAGGAAGTTTACCCAAAAAAAACATTTAGTTTCAAGAATTTCAGAAGAAATGTGCAGGTGAACAACCTGGAGCCATGTTCTCTGCTAGAACTCTGCTAGGACTTTCAGAGCTTGGTTGGGGTCCAGCCCACCCTCAGGCACAGTTTTATTTGATGTTTCGACAGCTGTCTCCCATGCAGGACTGCAGCTTGATCAGCCTTTGGTTCATGGTCTGTAGGAGAGAAGGGTCAACCTTCTTCACAATGTTCTCCAGCTGATGGGGATCGGCCGTCAGGTTGTACACCTCTACGAATGACTGAAAGTGATCACAGAAAAATTGACTGACAACTGGGCATGAGTCAGGACAGTCTTGCACAGCCAAACTTTTGACTTCAGCATAAAGTCAGGTCCACTTAGCAGCTTATTTTGGCCAAGAATTACATTCATAGGAACTTTAAGACAGACACTGTTTTCCAGGGGATTGATAAAACCTGTACACGCTTTGCGCACAGACATAGCATAAAACCAGCCAATCAGATTACAGTTTACTGTTTCGAAAAAAAGCTTTTGCATTTTTTCAGATTATTCGGTTTTCAGCTGAAGATGTAATGTTTTCAGAGAATAAGAAAAATGTAATGATCAGTTTTTCTATTATATTTTCCAATATGATAGCCCTTGGGTTCTAATGCATATCGAGGCATTAAAATGGACTCGCTTACCTCATTATCTGCAAACTCACAGTACTGCAGGTTTCCATCCTTCAAAGTTCTGACACAAGCGTACGTGTTGTTGAAGGCATCTTCACAAACACAGTCTGGGAAACAATGCTGCAGAGGAAAGGACAGGAAATAAATAAGTTGTTAAAGAGGTTGATGGGAAAATACTTCACAGTAAGACATTGACCAAACACCTACAGCTAGTCCAGGACCGAGTTTGGGGCAGCTGGGATCCTTAGAGGGGTAACCCTCACCAGTGTACTCCACCAAGAAGAAGGGTCGCTCTGTGCCATTACGCAGTGATGGTGCCTTAAAGAAGAACATTATCATTAATTTTGGGGTCATATTTGACCCGGTGCAGTGCTCTTTGAGAGATTTGTGAGAATCACCACAAACACTTTTTCAAATTATCACTAAAATACAAATCTGGCTTATATACAGAAATGGGCTTGACGTGTTTTTCTTTAGTAGACACTGACATGCAAAACTGGGTAAAACATGCATTAAAAAGCAGCAGAAAACAGGTGACAGGACATAAAAATATTGAGTTGACAACAAAACAACAACATTACAATACAACAGTCAAAGAACAGTCACATTCGCTACATGCATGATATGTTAAAAATGTATATAACAATTATTTAACAATATAAGCCAACTGGAAAACATCCAGTGAATTGTCACTTGTTGGTGTGGCGGGTATTTTAAATCTGCGGTTGCTTTAACAGCATCAATACGGTAATACAGAGTTCATAATCAGAATACAGTCAGTTAAATAGTCTGGGCTAGCAGTAAAGTAATTGTTTAAATAAAACTAAAAGATGTTCACATTTCAGCGTCGTGACGGGATGACAGCTGATCACTGCTGTGCTCAACAGTAACATCATCATAGCTGACAAGAAATGCCTGAGCTTGCTTTTCAAAAACCAGGAAGTTATGCATAAAGCAAAACAGAAAACAAGGAAAATGGAACATTACGGCTCGCTCACCATCTGTGGAAGGAACGACTGTCCATCCATGTTGACGGTGGAGAGATTTACTCCAGCAATGTCCAGAATCGTCATCGGCAGATCTATATTTAGCACTGGAGACTGGTGAACAATAAATATACATTTATATAAGTGTGCATCACAGACATCAAGTGGTGAAGGAGAGTGTGAGCGAATACATGAACACATGAGAAACTGTTCTGCTGTCTGTTCTAACCTGCAGAGTTTGTTTGGGCTTAATTCCCGGCCCCCGAACCAAGAGAGGGATTCGAATGTCAAATTCGTAAAGCTGACGCTTATCAATGGGCAGAGAGAACTGACCTGCAATCCAGATATTGGTATAAAAATATGATGTGAAACAAGAAAACAACAGGCGAACAAGAAAACAAACCATGCAATGCAAGATCAAAGTCTCACCGGTGTGATAGCCGTGGTCAGATGTGTAGAAAATGTAGGTGTTATTTAACTCGTTTACTGACTCCAGCTTCTTCACCAGCTGTTCCACCATGTCGTCCACAGATAGAAGCGTCTGCCACCTGTCAGAGATGTTTCACATGCCACGTCAACATTTATTTCTCTGATGGTACTTTAAATCAAATGTTGTTTTGTTGTCTGTACCTGCTGCGATAAGCATTATCAAGATATTCAATGGAGCTGTTTGGCATGGGGTTCACCGGTTGCCTTAGTAACCAATGTTTGTCCTAAAACAAGCAAGAATCATCAAGTTTACTTGAGAATGTTTATTAAAGCTGCAATCTGTATCTTACACCTCTCTGTCCCTCTCTGTCTGTATACTATGATATTTTTAACATACTTTCAGTGTGAATATGGTAATCCTTCAATACAATGGTATATAACAAAAATGCGTGATGTAATTATATTATATATAAATGGATGCTAGATGTTGCACTAATTACTAAATGATGCATATACTGTACACATGTTTTGGTGGTATTATTTCTTCCTTTACTGCTTTGTGTTATGTTGGTGTTTTACACTGCGGGCCTGAGGGAAATGCAGTTTCAGTCCTCCGTATGCACATATAACAGAATTGACAATGAAGTTTTCTTAATCTTAATCTTCTTAATATTAAATATAGAAATGAAAGAGCCAATGACCTTTCCAGGTTTGTTGAAGCTGCCGTCACGCGGCGCTTTGACATCACTGAAGGATTTCTGATACTGTGGAGCAGCTGTCCACGGGGAATGAGGGGATGGAGGACACAACATCATGAAAAACGGATGACTGGGGCTTCGTTCCTCTAGGAAATGAAGCGACCGGTTTAACTGCAATCAAGAAACAAGACTTCAGTTATTAACCTGTATGACCTGCTTTAGCATTAATCTGCTGTTCATGCAATATTACAGACTCTTAAAGAATCATGTGACCTGAATGTGTTACCTAAATACCTTACTCTTATATGAGACATCTACTGCTTATTATATTTCAGACAATTTATTTACCTAAAAATCAATAAGTACATATAGTTAAGACAGTATTTAGAATTGTAGATCAAATACTGTAATGTTAAAACTATATACTGCAGACACACACTGAGATCTCTCATCTCAGATTACTCATAACTCTAGACTAAGAGGGATTATCTGTGAAGAATCACTATTGTCAGTGGAGTTTAACATGGGACTAATCTTAATCCGCCTCCAGGTGACCAGACCTTAGTTAAATAATTACAGACCAGCAGAAGCACATTCAGTGGCACGGGTTCTGCGCAGGTTCGACAGCTATATAACACTGTTACTGCAGGTCATGCATCTCACAGCAGTCTCATGACACGCCGCTGCATAGATGGTTTCACATGTGGGGGCACATGCTATAAAAACATGCAAACTGCAGAGGCTGCTACAATGGCCTTATTAATACTTACAGTTAAAGAAACAGTCAATTTGCTCTCTGAACATCCACTGGCAAGATTATTTGTACACTACATTGTGTTGAAAAGTAAATTCATAATGCAGTCTGCAGTAAGTAAAACAGGTCTGGCATAAAATTAGTCAAATTCAGTGGTTTTAACCTTTACCAGGAAATAAACACCACAAAATATGTGCATTAAAAACTAGTGGCTATTGACTTGCCTATTAAACCAGGCGTTTGATGTGATGTGACATGACAGAATAAGTTAACATTCTCTCTCAACATAAAAATCTAAATTTTACTACCGTACTTTCTGGTGTTGTTATTATTATCAGTATCTAATAATGCTGCACTCCATCATATTTCTCCTTTTACAAACATCCTCTTACGCTGGAAAGCACATCACATTACAGAAGTGTTCTCGGTTCTGAAACCAGTTTCATATTGGCTTTAGGCTTGAAAGCATTTCACACGTACCACCAGGTCTGTGAGATAATCCGTCTCATAGCTATCCCCGTGTTTTTCCTCTTTTCCATTTACAGACAGTGTGTAATTGTAGTATTGAGAGTTTCCCACCTGTGGAATCACAATTCAAACAGACAGACGTTTTTAACTCATGTTAAAATGTCTGTATCATTAAACGAACACTGAAGAGCTTGTTTGAAAACCGGAACTGCATAGCAAGTCAGTCATAATGTTCTGCATGAATGCTTGTCTATAGGCTACTGACATTATAAAACAGGGTTAATGTAGGACACCCTGCAGTATTTCTCTGCTGATCTGAACACAGACAATAGTGTGAAAAGTCAAGTGATGTTGATGAGTCTCTGATGGGGCTTTTGACCATGACTCACCAGTGCGTGCCACTGGTCCCACCCTGGAGGGATGTAAGCCACTCCTCCTGCTTCTTTAGACCCATACTAAACACACACACACACACACACACACACACACACACACACACACACACACACACGAATGAATGGAAACAGAAACTGACACAATCTGACAAAAACTGTGGGCAGGTCATACTTCTCCCCAAAATCAAAAAAAAAAAAAACCAATGAGGAATTATTATTTGCATAATAAAAATGTATTATTTGCATAATGAAAATGTAATTTACTAATTTCCCCACGGGTGATTAATAAAGTACCTATCTATTGTCGTCTATCTGTCTGTCTGTCATGTTGATTGTTTCATTCACACTATTCAGAACTGCATGTTTCTTCCCAATCATTACTACAGTGGAGTATTTAAATGGTAAAATAGTTTACATTAGGCTTCATTTGTACAAAGATATGCATTTATACAGGTTTTAATTTGGGTTGCAAAATGATCTGCACATAAGATTCATGATATTTACTGAACAGGAATGTTATCAGTTCAGCAGTATTAACAAATATCAGCAAATATTTGAAAAACTTCTGTTTGCTTGTGATACTATTGTAGGCCATTAAAACACGCAGACCTGATTCAGGTATTTCCCTCCATAGAAGGTCTGATAGCGCAGCTTGCTGAGGTACACAGGAAAGGCCGAGGGCTCTGTCTCCTTCTGCCAGGCCACGCTGCTGCAGTTACCAGAGATGGTGTTATTTCGGACCAGGTGATTGTGCGGGTATTTACCCGAGAGGATGCTGCTCCGACTGGGGCAGCACAGGGGGGTGGCACTGAACTAAACACAGCAGAACAAGAGAAACGGGTGATATGCATGAGAAAATGACATGGGCAGACGTTCATTGTCCACTAACACAAATCGTCTTGCCGTACAGCAGACCACTCACTGCATTGGAGAACGTTACACCTGCATCTCCGATGAGAGCTTTGGTCTTCTTCATAGGAGTCTGTAAACACAGAAGGATTTGATGAAGCTCTCAAACATCAATGTCATGTTTTTGCTCAAACAACACCAATGTATACAGGATGTACGTTTTCACATGTTCTTGTCGGAAACAACCTGACACTGCGTGCCACAAAAAAGCCTGTGGTTTCAACAGGGGTGATGAAGGCTACTGGTTAAAGATATGGGCTGCCAGCTAAACGTTTCTAGGTTCGAACCCTACAAAAAAGTTGATTCGATTGTGTCTTTTACCGTGTGCATTTAACATGGCACTGAATGATTACCAGATGCATGCACCAAACTACACAGACAATGTCTGAATATTATAAATATTATAAATATGTCCACATTTATAAGGCCACAGGTTTACCCTGGTACTTCTGTGCATGCATTAAAGCAACATGCATAGTAAACCTACCATTCCACCCATCTCCACGTCCTGATCGTCGGTCAGTATGAGAATGATATTGTTGTGTTTGGCACCTCCTGAACACCTGAGCATGCAGGTGAACAGCGACACGAACAGACAGCTGCCCACGACCCCGATCCACGAGCCCGCCATGACGCCCGAAACACCCGAAACACCCGAGACCCGCGATCCGTCTGCCCGGAGAGAAGGCGTCGAGCACGGGGAGAAGTTGAGCACGCTCGGTGGGACGGGCCGATCAGCTTTGAGGAAGTAGGACTGAAAGTCATATGACTACAGCCTGACCGACAGCTGATCCCCCATCAGTTGTAACAAATCCTGTATGTTAGTCAGATGAATCCGATTTCTTTTACGTGGCATTGGATGAAAGGCGTCGTTTCATAACGATATAAACGCGTTAAGAGAAACAGATTCACTTTAATGCATTTCAACACAATAAAAGTTTGACCCCCAAAAAAGTTGTTGTTGCGTCACGTGCTTTGTCGCAAAGGTCAAACCTTCACGTCTGGTCACATTGTTTTGTGATGGTATATGACGTGAGGTTATGAATGCATTTATTTAACCTTTAATATGTTAATATTAATATTAAAATCTTAACCTTTAATAATGATCGTGTTAAATCAGACGAGCTTTTAACTTGCAAAAGCATACCTTTAAATGACTGCCGCTTCTGTGGCAAACACCGAATTGCAATCGACGGGTTAGTGAAAGCCTGGAGTCGTTTCTGTGTTACGGTTTTATGTGATTTTTGATGTTTTTATGCTATAAATAAGCTCGGTTTGTGTGTTATTGGGTCGGGCCGTGTGTGCCGAGTGTCGGTTCCCATCCGGAGATGTTTTTGAGCGCATCTGAAAACAGCGGATGTAAATGTTATAGTTATCCACCAGGGGGCGCTCGGCGTAGTTTAATTTTGGCTCAAAATTAAACTACATTACAACCCTTTATGTCGTACGATCAAACAAATGTTGACACACAAACAGGAAGAAAAGGGTGATGGTTTTATTCTTGTAACATTTTCGGGGCGTTTTTATATGTCGTGCATTAGAGAGATTATTCAAATAGCCTCAGTTCATTCTTACATCCGTGCTATTTATAACCTTTTCACATCTGTGAGAAAAGTGTTTACCCAACAGAATCAGGTTGTTTGTCAAAAAAAATAAACGTAGCCTTCAAAAATGCTCCTATACTACACATTTAGGGATTTAAAGGGTGTTGGGGGCCCGATTGAACATCGCATACAATCTGTGGACGTTGAAATTGTATTCAAGACTGAGTGCACATTTACTTTTACATTTAAAGTATAATCGTTTAAATACACGAATTCAGATTAATGCCTGACTTTTCTTTAGATTTCATTTTTAGACTCATTGCACTCAACCAATCAGCGATCACTTCCGGGGCCAAATCCCCGCCCATTCACGTCACCGTTTCCTTCACTCGCCTTTTCTCGTATGTTTTCGATTTCTACGGTCACGTTTGACGTGTTACGATCGTAGATGGAGTGATCAATGTTTTAATAAGTTATGATCCGAGGAAGTTTTCCATAAACATGATCCCTTTCAAACGCAGGAAAGTGTCGCTGGCTGTCAGTGGTCAGACTCAAACCTGTAAGTTTCCTGATGTCCTCGTTTTTATCCTGGAGAGAAAGATGGGCTCGACCAGACGAGCGTTTCTCACACGATTAGGACGAAGCAAAGGATTTCTGATTGCAGACGCATACAGGTATAAAGGTTGTATATGAAACCTAACATGAACTATTTCATTATTGTGTTGTTTCTGGACATGCATCATGATATTCTTCTATGCATGTTGGATAACCATGTAAATATGGTATGTAGAAAAGTTACATCTGGTATCATAATTGTTGGGTTGCTTCAGCTGAACTGTTGCCCACAGTACATCCATCACACATGTAGTGGCAGAAAACAACAGAGGAGATGAGGTCCAGACCTGGCTGGACAACCAGACTGGACGAGAAGCTTCCAGATCTGTTCATCTGCTGGACATCAGCTGGTTTACAGAGAGCATGGACGCTGGACAACCCGTTACAGTCGAGGACAGACACAGACTGAAGGTGCTACGGCAGATCTTTAGCAATGGATACCTTTAATGAACAGCTGCATTTCGTTTTAATCGACTTTGTGTTGCAGGTGAACCCAAAGCCCAATGCGAATGCATCGCAGATGAAAAGTTATGCGTGCCAAAGACGAACACCCTTAAAACACCACAATTTATTTCTGACAGTGAGTTTTGTGCTTACGGTCTATATCTTGTCTAATTGTAGTCTCTGGTTAGTTACAGAAGACAGTTATCTGAAAACCAACTTTTTCAGACAGTTTTGCCCCTGTAAGCTCAGCTGGTAGAGCAACGTAAAGGTTGTGGGTTCAATTCCCAGGGAACACATATGCTGACAAAATGTATAACTTGAATAAACTGGAAGTCGCTTTGGATAAAAGCGTCTGGCAAATAAATATATAATGCATAATTACATTGCATAGATGTAATGTAAATGTTTTGACTTCGATCAGTTTTTACTGTGTATTATGTTTTTAATTAACTGCTGTAGTGCTGCATTCACACTCATCAGGCGGGTTGACTTGTTCACTTTGGGCTGCAGGAAGCGCTTGAACTTCTGTCTGAAAGTGCAGAGCACAGCGAGAACGAGGGCAGGAGTGTGGCTTTCAGACGAGCCGCATCTGTTTTAAAAGCGCTTCCCTATCGAGTGCAGAACATGGATGAGCTACAGGGTTTACCTTGCCTGGGTGACCATTCACAGAGAGTTATAAGGGTGAGACTTTCTGACGAATCAAGTTGCACTGTTTTCTATCAGAAAGCAATATTATCTAAATCTGTCCAGCATCCCAGCTAACAATTTTTGTCTGTAAGAACATTTCCACACCATTTTCATTACGTCACAAAAAACATTAAAAATGTTATTTTGAAAGTTTTAGGAACGTTCAAAACGTTATTAGTTGGTTATAAGAACAACCAAATCCAAAACTCAAAATCCAAACTTTTAAACTCTGTATCATTTTTAAAACATTCCATTAACAACTTAATAATGTTTTTAATATATATTATAACATTAAAATGTTCTATTAAAGAACGTTTTTGTTAACTTTGAGCCATTTGCCAATGTCCTGAGAACGTTTCCTGTTAGCTGCGATGTACTGTATGATGAACATCACTCTCTGACTCTTAGGAGATTCTAGAAGATGGAACATCACGGGAAGTGGAATCAACACAACACTCTGAGCAATTTCAAGCCATGAGGGTAAAAAATTACAGCCTAATAAGCAAAGAAATGTTCATCAACAAATACCGTCACATTATGTTCCAGTCTGAACATAGCAGCCAATAAAAAATGGTTTGTCTGATTTCGTAGCCGTCTCTGTAATTGATTCGTGAGTCGTGGTTTCTCGTCTCACAGGCACTGACAGGTATTTTTGGGGTTGGTGTTAGAACAGCAGATCGCTGGTTCAGGGAGGGTTTGCGATCTCCAGCTGATTTGATCTGCACTGGACAGCAGCTGAACCGTGAACAGAAAGCAGGTGCTGAGTTTCACTGGCCTCATTGTGTAGATAATCCATGAGTGTACAAATAAATTGAGGAACATGTCACAATAGTTTATAAGATGCATTCATTGTTATATAACTAAAATTATCAAGTGTAATCTGAGATGATGTATGGAAAGATGCAAGGATGCAAGATATCGAAATGATTATAAATATTGCAATTGTGTATATCGCAATAGATAGCAATAATAAAATGATTTTGATACTTCAAAAAGTTACATACAGTCAAAGTTTTGGGTTGATGCAGAGACTGGCATGCAAATGTTTGTTAAAATGTGTGTCTTATCTCAGAAAGAATGTGCAACGTGTTTTATAATTAAAGTATTCTATTAAATATATCTAAATAAATATATCTTAAACATATTCTAGTATAATTTAAATAGATTTTACATTTAAGGCATTTATCGTATTGAATATTGCATATCACGTTTCTTCAATATCGTGCACCTGTAACCTCATTACATTCAGGGCTGCAGTATTACAATGATCTCAGGAAATCCGTCACTAGGGCCGAGGCTGATCGCATCAGTGATATTGTAAAGGAAGCTGTGGGTGCCCTGCTGCCCGGAGCAGAGATCCAGTTGATGGGCGGATTCAGGAGGTCAGAACATTCTGTGCTGATGATGTCATAACAGCATTTCTAAAGCTGATTTCTGAGCATCTGTGTGATCTCAGGGGAAAAGAAGTCGGCCATGATGTGGACTTTCTCATCACGCACCCAGAGGAAGGCAAAGAGGAAGGACTCATGCCAAAAATCATAAACTGGCTAGAGGAGCGGGTACTTATGAGTTTATAAATGGTTGCATTAAGAACTTAACGGGAATTTATGGGAATTATGGCACCGATTAGGCCGAGTTATATGTTGAGGAAGTGAATCTTTATATTTATGTTTGTATATGATGTAGTTTGTAAAACATACCCAAGATTTCCAACTTGGAATATTTCCAAAACATTTCCAACCCTAATTATGAATGACATCATATTTTGTTTAAGCACTGTAACAACTACAACAAGTTTTGATAAAGTAACTTTTGAATATTTTCAATCAGGATTTACTTTTATATCAGAAGACAACCAGAAACTCTTATTTAGAAAAAATGGACGGTCCAGCCCGACTACCCAATAATATGGACCGCTTCGAGAGATGCTTTTCCATATTCAAGCTTCAGAAAACCGCAGAGGCCACAGGAAGTGAAGCTGAAACACCCATTAGCCAATCAGAGGCCTGCAGCTGGAGAGCGGTACGAGTGGATCTGGTGGTCAGTCCCTACAGTCAGTTCGCCTTCGCTACTCTTGGCTGGACGGGGTCAAAGGTTTGAAGCTTCTTTACTTCCGATTAAACAGATCAGTTTGGTTTTGATTAGTTTTACTGGTGCTTAAATAATTAGAAAATGGCTACTTTGGGTTAAAACAAAATTAAGTCTGTTGGCTTGTGAGATTAATATAAATTAGGTACAAAAAATATGAAAAAGTTGATTTCTCTCTTTTTTATTTGTATTGTCAATAATCAATCATTTTATTGAAGTGTAACTTTCTACCTGGTTTAATTGTTCATTTGTTTAATATTTTCACTGGTAGTTATTATTTACTGTGTGCTGTTAGTAAAATCTCTGTGATTTGTGCCTGTGTTGACATTTTTTTAAAGGGTCAGTCATTTTTTTGATGCACCGTTTGTTTTGCAGCTGTTTGAGAGGGAGTTGAGACGGTGGGCAGGGCAAGAGAAGCACATGTCACTGAGTAGCCATGCCCTGTACGACAGCAATCGGGTGAGGAAGTGCAACTACATCATAATACTAAACATTCAGTTTACACACACTATATATATCAGAACACCTCTCGTCCAATCAGATTCAAGAACCGTAACTAACTTTTATAATGCATGCATATAGTAATTCTCCCTCTTTGTACAAACAGAATTGTTATGTCAGAGCACAGACGGAGGAGGAGATCTTCACATACCTGGGTCTAGAGTTTATTCCTCCCTGTGAACGGAATGCCTGAACCCATCAATCTGATTATCACCATAGATAATGTGCCTGTTTGCCTTTACACTGAAACCTCTTTATTTCAGCTCAAACGGTTATGATCAGATCATGTGTTGTATACAAACCTTCATAAGAAGTAATGGAAAAAGACTGCAAATGTGTTGCAGAGATCAGATATCTGACACTCTTGTGGTGCACATGATTTGATCAATGTTGTACATTATTTCCATATCCTGTACTGTAATTACTGTAAGAGGTTTCGCATCCTTTGCAGGCAAAACTTTGATACAGTGATTCTGTTTTTATTGTAAAGAGACTTTACAAGATTTTTATAAAAGACATTCTTTGTCTATATGAAACTTGATTATTAAGTTATTTGTCATATATTAAATTATTAAAAGTCATTTTGATCAAAACTGTTTCTTTGTGGTGGGGTATATAAGCGCTATATCAATTTGCATCTGTACACTAAATCTGTAAGTCGTAAAACACTGACTGCTGAATTCTACAGTGAACAGTAAACAGAAGAACAGTTGTACTTCATAATTAAATGTACTACATTCATGTCGGCACATCCTGGTTTTAACAACTTTCTATCTTATGCAACAATTTGAAGTAATTCTTCCATCTATACATACATCTATACAATTATATATAAATACATATCATTTATAGGATGATGCAGATGCATCATCCAAAAGTCTACATGTAAATAATGTATCTTTGTCTGTGCAGATCACACATTAACTTAAGTAACATATGAAGAAGTCTCAAAGTGTGAGCGCGTCTTGGCTCACTGTGTCATTTAAAGACGTATGTTTACAATGCATATATGATCATGAGGGGTCTACAGGAAGCGTTTGTGGTTGGAAGATTCTTGGTGTTATTTAACGTACTTGTTTTGCACCTGGATTATTTTGACCTGCTTTCTGCAACGCCTGTGCTTCTGTATGAGCTTACTGTATACTGAGACCCCCCCTTACTGTATAACCCCCCCCGCACACACACACTGTAAACAGACGTCTGTGTCTCTGTTGGGGGTCCATCACCTCTGCTTGTCTCCAGCAGAGTTTATTTAGTCTTTACATTAGAAACGACTGTCATGATGCAATGAAACGTATGTATTGGGCCAGGAAAAAGTTTCTTACATATATACAAATTAGTTATTATTTTAAGGAATTATTTTAATTGGTTAAGTCATTTTGTACAAAAGTAACAAGTAACTGTTTCCAAAAAATGGAAATGAGCAACATAATCTGCATTTTTGAGCTGCTGTGATGTTTAAGATTCACAAAAATTCATTTATATAAATGCTTTTAAAGATTTGTTTGGTTTTGAGGGTGATTAATTTAAATGGGCCTTATAATTATTACTGAGACATTTCTACCTCTTTCATTTATGTAATCTAACGTATTCAGGCTGATTTATTCATAATAAATAACATTGTTGACCTGAATTAAACTGGTAATTTAGATCTTTTAACACAATGAAGAAACATAATTCAGTTTTACAATCTGATACAATCACTAATCACGAAACCAGAACAATCATTTTTGTAAGGAAAGTTTTGGATACACGCAGAAAACCTAGATATTTTACATCATTGTTAAAAAATATGTTCCTTGTTATTAATTTGCAAAAAGTTGTTTTCCGAACTAAAAATGTATCATTTATTTCAATATCAAAATGACTGTATATACTAACAGATACTGTGAAACATATTGTTTCATCTCTTTTTAGCCTCTGGAAATGTCGCGTCTAATTTCAGGTTAAACCTGCGTGTCTCATTACGGCCGCCTTTAAGTTGTTTTTTACGGTGGTTTCCAGCAGCGAACACCTTCTGCTAACAACATAATTGACCTCTAAATGTCTTTTTAACTTCAAAGGGCACATCTATGTTCACACCTCACAGCTGCATTTTCATGACACTCCGAACAGGAACAGGAAAGACCCAAATGTAGCGATCCCTCCTCCCTCGTCCTCCACTGGAGAGACACTCAAGTGTCTATCATCTGCAGGCATTCACAAACATGGTGATCTGGCCCCAGCTAAAACATAAGGGGACCTAAGAGACGGCCGTGTAGATGTGTGTGGGGGAGGCTGGGTGGGTGTTATTATCAGCAGTTATGCTCAATAGATCTTAATGCCGTCTTCACACTCCCTAGGTCCAGGTGTGAAACAAAAGTCTTTTGAATGGGCCAGCAGAGCAGACAGGACACCTCTGGGTCTCCATGAGGAGTGGACGTGACGTGGAGATGGGGAGACTGAGCTCTGACTGAGCAGTGTAGTTAGTCTGAGCTGATTTCTAGTGGTTCACCCTGCCTGTGTCAGACCTGCTTTTCCAACCGGGCCGGTTCTGCGGGTGTCTTTCAGAGGCTGATCCCTCTGATTGGAGGCAGTGAGGGATTACTGGATGTGTTGCAATCAGATTGATGGGATTAACCGGATTAGTGGCTTTCATTGACTCTCTTTGCATAAGAAATAAAAGAAAACATGACAGGAACCGTCTGAAAGGCCCAATCAGATCCTGTGATTGTCCAATTAAAGGTTGAACAGATTCACAATCTGCTGCTTAACACACAGAGTAACAGAAACAAACCCACTCTGAATATTCACACTACATTTATTTAATTAAAATATTGGTATTCAGGTACTCCCATATGTATATGATGTATATACACAAAGAAATAAAGAATGCCAGTTTTCATGTACATACAAGCTTGGTCACCGAATACGTATTTCTAAATACATTTCTTTAAAAGTACGTTTCTAAACAGCTCTGTGCACAAAACTCTCAGTTAACAAGGTAATACTGAAGCACAAATTTCTGTTTTTTCTTGTCACGTCACGTGATGTGGCGTGGATGTCACACAGCTGGTCGTGTGCAGCACCCCTGCAGCACTGCAGAGACACACAATACAACTGCAGTCATAACAGAACAGCAAACAGACCTATTAGAGATGAAAGGGCCTGAATGAGGACAATCAAAGGCAGGGACTGTTGGGGGTCATTACAGTGAGAGACCACCGTCTGTAGCAACACCTCCAACTCAATGTGAGGGAGGAGATCTCACTGAATGACTCCTGCAATGATCTGTTCAACACTCACTGCTGACACTAAAATAATGGATGTAAATACATTTAATTCAACTCATGATAACAATATTACAGAGGTTGAATCAACCAGGCTGTAGAGAAGTTGTATGAAAATTGTTGGTTAATGAAACATTTGTATTAGTTAGTAAAGAGAATCAAATAAGAGAGACACAGATAGCTAATTTGGTTAATCAATGCACTGTAAAAAAAACTTTGCTCTCTTAAATTTTTAAGTTTAATAAATTTGGCTACACAAGTCATTTCAACGTAAGTTTTTTTTTTACAGTGTGATTCTTTTTGTTATGGCCGATGACAATGATTTTTTTTAAATCAGGCTTTATGAAATTCCAGTCTAGAATTGTAGATGCTTTTACATGTGCAATCAGATATTAAACCATTATAATGTACAGTAAAAAAGACGGGAACTAGTTTAATTTATTTAAAATCTTTTTAACTTAGCCCTGCTACTTATATTAGCCCTATCATGATAGCATAATTACAATCTTCAGTCTATATATATCGTATTATTAAGGGAGGGAAACTGCTGAAAGGAAATACATTCCTGTCTTAACAGCAGCATAATTTCAAAACTAACACATACAGAGTTAAATAAATGTGCACAAACATTATCTATATATCTATCTATATATCTATCCATATATCTATATCTATATATATATATTTACACCAAGGCAGCAAGAACCTGAGATTTACATTTCCAAATTTACAGTTTTCTTCCTTAAAAATACCTGATAAGGACCTAAATCATTGTGTAAATAAACTAATGCTCATGTCGAAGACAGCCCTCCACACTCTTAATAATTTTTAGATACTACTCATTTTTTTTTCAAAAATATTTTTAAGAACATATTGTGTCATATTGCTGGCACAAGCCATTTTCCTACTTTATTCAGATTCATTTCATATCACTGTATGAACAGAAACATTTCCATCGAGTAACAAAGACATTAATAATGTTGTTTTGAAACTTTTAGGGTAGTTCAAAACGTCCAGTTTTTTCAATACTGTATTAACATTATTGCTTGGTTAAAAGAACGCTACTCAAACTTTATAAAATTCTGTAACATTTTAAAAACATTCCAATAATAACGTTAGAATATTGTTTTGATGTAAATGACATATAACGTAAAAAAACATTCTAACATTTTTGGAACTTTTAGAGAACGTTACCCAATGTTCTGAGAACGCTCCCTGTTAGCTGGGCAGTCCCTCTCATTCTCACACACACTGTAATCTGTGCTTTAATGACGGTGTTGGTGAGATGAGAAGTGGACATGTCGTCTCCATCCCCTCCCGTCTGCCCCCCATAAAAACAGGCTCCTGTCTACACACTGAATCTCTGCTGACGCACATCAAAGTCAGAGCTGCTTTATCACATATCAGGGCCTAAAGGGAAGCGGAAACAAGACGCTGACCGTCCCCTTACACCCCCCGACCTGAATATAGAAACTACAGTGACAGATCAGAGAGCGATAAGACACTGATGGAATTGGGCTGTTTGTTTGGTGTCTCACTGAAAGAGAGAAAGATGAAGATACGATGAGGGAGTGTAAACAAATTATCTGCCCTTTGAACTCATAAATGAGACGAAGAGGGTGGAATATATTTAAATTCAACCATGCGAGTGAAAGCTAAATGCTTTTATTCTAACCGATTATGAAGGTGAATAACAGATGTGAATAACATCACGTATGATCGAAGCTGTGGAGGCCGTTTTCATAGAAGCCATAATGAAGTCGACAGTTTTCATTTTGTGTTGTGGCTAGAAAGTCTTTCCAATGAAATACTGTTTGGCACAGTTTTGTTTCTTTAATCATCAAGAAGCAAACAAAAGCACTTAAGTTGTTCTGTTCAAAATAAATAAGCAAACAAACAACCAAAAAATATGAAACAAATAAATGACTATGAAACCTTAGCCAGGATCAAACTGGTGAGGTATTAAAGCTCTGAGTGACGTTAAATGGACCTCAGTATGCAAAAAAAACTCCACCCTTGGCGCCGACTTTCTGTTTTTTCTTTCCTTCAATGAAGGGATCAAACTCTTCAGATCCTTTAGAAACAATAATGGGACAATCTAAAGCTGTTTTATTTGCTTGTCTGATAATCAAGACCGTCTGGCAGGCTTTGAATTCTTCAACAGTGGGACTGATCGACTTAATCTCCAACAAGCAGCTGATAAACCAGATCAACTATGCCTAATGATCCTGTTTGGGGGGGTGAACAGATCCCAGGCCTGGAAATTATCTCCATCAGAAGTAGGGTCTCTGCAGACTACTGTCTCCACACTCGTGTAGTGTTTCTAAAACAGCCCATTAACTTCTACCTGTCACTTCAAAAGAGCCGCATGCTTTGATACCAATACCCACTGAAAAGAGTGTAAACAAAGACTGAATTACCCACATTTGCAGCCACTCACAGGAACATTAGGTGCCTATGAGAGAGACACAGAGAGAGAGAGAGAGAGAGAGAGAGAGAGAGAGAGAGAGAGACAGAGAGAGAGAGAGAGAGAGAGAGAGAGAGAGAGAGAGAGAGAGAGAGAGAGAGAGAGAGAGAGAGAGAGAGAGAGAGAGAGAGAGAGAGAGACAGAGAGAGAGAGAGAGAGAGAGAGAGAGAAAGAGTTGGTGTGTTTGACTCATTGAAAGTGATAGATAGATAGGTATCTACACATTTTTAGACGCAGTATTAATGTTATTGTGTACATTATAAGAACGTTTTCAAACTGTTCCACTAACAGCTTAAAAACAACATTTTTATCTATATGATATACAATGTTAAAAACATTCCGCTAATGTTATTGCAAGAACATTTTTGACAACTTTGAGAGAACTTTTAGAGAACGTTAGCAATATGTAAGAAACACGTTTTGAGGATGTTTGACCTTCTGTTTCAAAAGACACTATCAAATAACATATGAAGCATTTTCTTATGCTGGAATCAGTAAACGTGATTTTGTATAATTAAGTCAAATATTTAGGTGCATTTAGTCCTGTTGACATTATGAGATGATGTTTTTACTGTAATCACATCAGTTCATACTGGTTTGCCCTCCGGCGCTTATGAGAGTAATAACTCAAAACTATTTTTAAAAATTGCAAAAATCACTGTTGGTTATCAATTCACTCAGCATTCACAGTTTGTATTATGAACATCAACCATCAGACACTAAATGTGAATTTATGAAATCGCACACACACACGCGCGCGCGCGCGCGAGAGGAGCAGGATCAGAGATGGGTTTGGGAGGGGATTACATCTCCAGACTTAGTGGTGCCAGGAGTTAATGGGTTCACTCAAGGCCGAATGAGACGTCTTCATTACCACACTTGTGAAAACTGAAGGGGTGGAGATCAGGACAGGGGAGGATGTCTCCTTTGATCTTGGGCGAAGTGAATTGTAAATGAGCCGGGATAATCCCTATAAATACTTGAGCCCCATACTGGAGGTGTTAATCAGTGAACATCAGACCACGCGCATCAGAACACAAACAGACCTGACTCACTCCATCTCAGAACTTCAGAACCAGCAAGAGCTTGGAAACTCACCGCTCAGAGGAACCACTGTTTGGTGTTGGATATTTTTCCCTCTTTGTTGGATTTGGGCTCATTTACAGAGATGAAGGGCCAATTCTCCATTGAATGGCTGTCTCAAAGCAGCCAGGCCTCCTGCAGTGAAGCTTGGAGCTCTCCGGGGCAGGAGGGTCCCAGCGCCTCTGGCACGGCTTCTGAGAGCCTTCCTGGCTTCTATGGCAGATGGAGAGCAGAAAACTTGGACGATCAGGAGACGCACGCAGCACAAGTGCAGCCTGGAAACAGTTTTCTGTGTACGTCTACTCAACAGACTGCATCAGACAACAGCAACCAGCAACACGCTCATGGTAAAATACCGTCCTAATCATCTGAACAGTTTCATAGCTGAAAATACTCTTAAAGTACAACAATATTCTTCTAAACATGTATTGACAGTCTGTTTTAAAATGATATACCATTTCTTTTATTATTATTATTATTATTATTATTATTAAAAAACTTAATTATGACTTAATAAGAAAGTGGCCCAAAGTTACAAGCAATGATGCAGTTTGGATGTGATCTCTAATGCTGCAAATGACACACAACGAGCTGAACATTGTTGTTTGTTTGTTTGCTTTTTGTTTGTTTGTTTCTTATAATTAATCTGGCGTTGTGCAACTTTAAACACTGCCACTTAGCTTTTCATTCATTCATTCATTTATCGGTTCGTGTCCTCGCAGCATCGGAGCCGAGGTTCGGCAGCAGCAGCACGGAGGAGGAAGAGACGTCCGGGTACGAGAGCGAGGGCGGGCGTTCACTCTCACCCGGAGCCGGGAAGGAACCGACCCCGTCCGTGTCGCCCTCTACCGGCCGCAGACCCCGAACAGCGTTCACAGCCGAGCAGATCAACAGCCTGGAGAGAGCCTTCAAAAGAAACGCTTACCTGGGAGCCCAGGACAAAGCTGAGCTGTGCAAAAAACTAAACCTCTCTGATAAACAGGTGTGTGTCTTTTGTAATGTTTCACCACAACAACATAAGCATTTTTTAATGCTGCAATCCGTAACTATTGCCTCTTTGTCCCCATCTATGAAATGTATAATTCTGTCATCTATAAAATGTATAATTCTGACATCTATCAAATATATAATCCTAAAGCTCGGTTTATAAATCTTTATCATAAACGTACCGTTGTGAATCGAGGTTTGATCGCTGATCTGTTATGTACCTGTTCAATTATTGACTTTTTTTATTTTTAACAAAAAAAGTTACGGATTGCACCTTTAAAAAGTTATTTATATGTCTATCTATGTAGTTACACTGATAACCTGTATATATATTACAGTAACTGCAGGCATGCATGATTACTTTGGTTGGATTTAGCAAAGGATAGACATTTTGTTATATTTTGTTATATATGACACTTGGATAAGAATATTGAATACAAAAACTAGTACCTCCCAGATGTATTGTGTACTGAAAATATGCACAGATAAATGAATGAAGTTAACTTGTTTTGGTGTACTAAATGAAGTGCTAACTCTCGCTCTTCTGTTTCTCTCCATCAGATTAGAAACTGGTTCCAGAACCGACGCATGAAGCTAAAAAGGACCGTTCAGGACAGCCTGGCTCACGCGTGCCAGGCCAAGGTCGCCTCCCATATGATGCATTACCCTGATCTACACAGTTTCCGACCAGCTCCGTACCCCAGCTATTATCCAGGAGTCCAGGAGAGCTCGGTTCCTTATGCCCAGTGTCCCCCAGCCTTCCACTACAGCCCGGCTACAGCTGCAGGCATCCCCACTCTGCCTGTGGAGACCCTGTATCAGTACAGCACCCTGCAGAGTTTACCAGTCCATGGCAGTAACCCATCTGTGATGGCACCATATCAGCCATACCACTCTCAATATTACAACACACAGTGAGGACAGAATGCCACATTCATCCTGGCCTTCGGTCGAGGCATTTCTTCCTTCTAAAGTTTTGTTTACATTTGTGAAAACAGGGTGAAGTGCAATAATGAATGTGAAGCCCTTTTACAAATGATGCTGTTTATGATTGTTTTATTTAAATGTTTGTACATTTTGAAAAGATCTATTTCATTCATGTCTATTTGATACAAGAGGACTGTAAATAAATCATCTTTTATTTGAGTAAATTGCAAGTGATTTATTTCCAAAGCATATTTTTTATTCCTGACAATTTCATTTAGATTATATCACTGGTCATAATAGCTTTAATTTTTTATCCTATAATGTATATGTATACATTATATGGTTGTCGGGGCAAATTATATTCAATGTAGTTCATTTGTTTTCTAGAATAATTAACTTCTTAATTTTAGAACAGAAATGGAATTAAACAGGTTGCTTTAAAAGTGAGAAAATCTTAGTTTCATCAGGGTGTTTTTAAAGCTAAACAAAAACATTTTTATATAATGTGGAAATGCTTTTACTTTCTATATTTCTGATACTTTATATTGAGAACACTTTAGACACAACATCAGCTTTATAAATTTCTGTAGTTAACAGAAAGCTGACAGTTCATTTAGCCTGCAATATTACAAACTGATGTTATAACACAATAGATGCATCAAAGTTTAGTTAAAAGAACCATCGAACTCAATAAAATACTCAGAAGAGGAGTTTGCATAAACAGTATCAGTGCCCATCATTAGATTAATCACAGAAACGCGTCAAATTTAGAAAAAAAAAAAAGTTTATTTTAATGTATAAAACAGATTTTCAAAAAACATTAACAAAACCCACACCATAGAAAATCCCAATATTCCCTAACCCATCTTAAACAAGCCACATGTACTACCCTCCCACCATGAAAACAGTATGCTAAACTAACCATTATGTCAAACTACACTAAAACAAACAAAAGGAGGGGTGTAACCAAACAATTGCTCTCTCCATGCTGATTGCCCTTTACTATACAGAGACATAATCAAGCAAGGACAGCTTATACAGTTTTCTGCTGGCCCTTCTTTCCAATCAGAGACTTATGGATGTGGGGAATCACACCTGTAGGAAAGACACGACACAATTCCCATTAACTGCAGAGCAGTCTGTTATCATTTGGCATACAAAGATGAGTGACTCACATTTGAAATAGATCTTTATCTAAAGCTCCTTATTTAAGGTATGCATTATTTTTTATAATGTGTTTCTTGAAGTCAAACCCACGACCTTTGCGCTGCTAAAAAACTTGTTTTTTTACTTAAACAGATTAATATAACAGAAACACATAAAAGCTAGAGTGAACATTAATGTTACATTAGATTAATCTAACTGAGCAACTTCAACAAAAGAAGTTCCTACAACATCTAAGCTATTATGTTTTGTGTTTATTATGCAAATGAAACTCACCTCCTCCAGCAATGGTGGCTTTGATCAGCGAATCCAGCTCCTCGTCTCCACGGATGGCCAACTGTAAATGTCGCGGAGTGATACGTTTCACCTTCAGATCTTTGGAGGCGTTTCCAGCCAACTCCAGCACCTGCAGATGTAACAGGCACTGGCTTTAAGTGAGGTTGCATTTAGATTAAAGGTGTTATAGAGAGATTGAGAGTGATTCACATGCTTGCCAGCAACCTGCTCATGTGCTCATATGAAAACATTACCTCAGCCGTGAGGTATTCCAAGATAGCTGCACTGTACACCGCTGCTGTGGCACCCACACGGCCGTGGCTGGTGGTTCGAGTCTTCAGGTGTCTGTGGATACGGCCTACAGGGAACTTAAAGGGACAGCGAAACCAAAACACTTGGTAATTTTGTGTTTGACATATCTGTTAGATTTGGGGCATACTCGTTCACTAAATTTAATTTGATCATAAACAATGTACAGCCATGTACATTCTGACGCAAAGTAAATGCTACTGGCTATTTAAACAGGGAGGAGCCTTCCATAAGCCACACCCCTCCCAACTTCCTGTTTCAATAGGAAATCAACACAACAAAGAAAACGGCACTCTTTAAGCAGAAAAAAGCAAAACCATTCACGTCTATCTAAAGTCTGTCTGTATTTTTCTGGCTGGTTGAATCAGTACCTGCAGCCCAGCCTTTTGGGATCGCGATACTGCTTTTGCTTTGGCTTTGCCGCTGTCCTTTCCAGCTTTTCCTCCTGCCTGTGGAAGCACCAGAACAAAGTTAATCACACAGAAATTACACACTGAAACAACACAATGCTCACTGCAAGTAATGCATCTTTATTGCAAACACACGCAACTCGGAAAAACAAGCAAGTTAAAGCCTGCACAAAGTGAAAATGCATTCTGGCAGTGTGAATGAGTATTCAGAAATAGGTTAAATAAACCCTAGAAGTTCAAATAATGAATGCATTTGCTCTTTAAAAAAACACTCACATACAGTAGCTTTTTTTTTGCTGTTTTAACTCCACACAGTTCACACTTCACAGATCTGTCTACTGAATTTAAAGGCAGAAACTATCTTTTGTTGGGACCCTGCCAGTTCATCTGCAGCATAATATCCCACACAATCAGTGCACAAGACTTCAGTTTAGTTTTAAGCCATTTTGTCCTAGCTTTTCTTGTTTTTTTTAAATGCACATACGGGTTTTTGTCTCTTTTGAGATAAAATGAAGAGACTACATTCACTGTTTACTGTAGGCGCTCTTTCACCCAAACCCTCTAACGCTGCACGTCTATTATATGCATATAAACGCGATACAGCATCTATGAGTTTATACCCAGCATATCGATCTGATGAATGTTTTAGTTTATAATTAGAAAAATCAAAATATATTTTTACCATCTCGCCGGATGAAGTTCTTCTTTTCACTCAAAACGGAGGGAAAACACAATGATCCCCACTTCACCGATTGCGCGACACGGCAGAGCGTACCGACCAATCAGCACGCTCCGTCTTGTTTTAAAAACTCGCTTTTAACCAATCACGGTGCTTTTTGATAGGTGGGCTCTTTTTTTTAATTTTTTTTAACCACCAGCTCACTGTTTTTATGCGCATGCGTCAAGGCATCGCCACGGCATGACCAGTCAGATGCGTTTGTCATGTTTTAATGTGCTTGGTTATATTTTATTAAATATATATATATTTATATATATATATATTTTTTTCCACGTATAAATACATGCAACAGCTAAGTTTCTTTGCTTATTTGATGTGAGCAACACATCGTATAACAGATAAATACTGTTGTGTTAGCAGATGACATTACCTATTATTAAATATCATTAAATATCATCATGATTTACAGGTAATTACGTTTGAAAATTAAAATGAGTCAAAAATGCCTTTTGTGACACGGCTGAAAAATGTTTCGCTAAGCTTATGATTTCTTTAATAAACATCAATATTAAACCAATGAATGTTTTATTTAATAATTGTGTGTTGCTAATACAGTTAAGAGCGCTGGATTTAGTGTAATTATTATTCACGTACGTGCTTTTATAATTACTCTGAACAATGCAGTGACGTATTTCATGACGTTCAGCGGATCAGTATTCAGCTTCTACGTCATGTCATAAAGTATAAGCCAAGGGTAAATGAGAAACAGCTGTTCCTGGATCAGCTCTTTAAGTCTGTGTTTTTAAAGGGCGTGCAAATTATTATAATTATCTATAATAATTACCATGTAAATTTTAGATGGTATTATGGATTATGGATAGGGTTGTGTTTAGATACCTACCGTCTGAAGGCTTGGCAACTGCAACTCATATGCTAAAAAGCATCAACAGATTAAAATGTTTATGCAAACAGTACAACAGAAAACATTTAGTGCTATTTCAAAGCAAAGTTGTATGTGCTCCAAACAATAAAATGACATGAAACATGTATTGAATTCCAGATGTTTCTTCTATGTGCAATATAAATAAATAATCTGTATTATTATTATTATTATTATTATTAGAGACCCAGAGCAGGAAATACAAGCACAGGAGGAGTAAATGTGTCTAACCAGCATCAACAGATTAAAATGTTTATGTTTTTTTATGTTCATTTTGCAAACAGTACAACAGAAAACATTTAGTGCTATTTCAAAGCAAAGTTGTATGTGCTCCAAACAATAAAATGACATGAAACATGTATTGAATTCCAGATGTTTCTTCTATGTGCAATATAAATAAATAATCTGTATTTTATTATTATTATTATTATTATTATTATTATTATTATTATTATTATTATTATTATTATTAGAGACCCAGAGCAGGAAATACAAGCGCAGGAGGAGTAAATGTGTCTAACCAATGGAGCCCGACAGCTCCTCCCCTGCGCCCCGAATGACAAGCGCTCGGTCCTATGACCGGCCCTGCGCGTCCGCCGCGTCTGTTATTGGCAGACCTGAAGCCAATGCTGGGCAGCCGAGAGCCGCGTCCGCTGCAGCGGGGCAGAGAGGAGCGTTTCTCTGTGGGAGAAGTTGGCTGGAGGTGGTGAAGATGGCGGATGGAGACAGTGGGAGCGAGCGCGGTGGTAGCAGCGGCGGCGGCGGCGGAGGAGGTGGCGGGGGCTTCCAGCACTTCCAGCGGGAGCAGGAGACGCAGGAGCTGGCGTCCAAGCGCCTGGACATCCAGAACAAGCGCTTCTACCTGGACGTCAAGCAGAACTCGAAGGGCCGGTTCATTAAGATAGCGGAGGTGGGCGCCGGGGGCTCCAAGAGTCGCCTGACTCTGTCCATGTCCGTGGCGGCCGAGTTCCGCGACTACCTCGGGGATTTCATCGAGCACTACGCCCAGCTGGGGCCCAGCAGCCCGGAGCAGATCGCGCAGTCCTCCGGCGGCGATGACGGCGGCCCGCGGCGAGCGCTCAAGAGCGAGTTCTTGGTCCGGGAGAACCGCAAATACTACCTCGACCTGAAAGAGAACCAGCGCGGGAGGTTCCTGCGCATCCGGCAGACCGTCAATCGAGGGCCGGGCTTCGGAGTCGGTGGAGGAGGAGGCCCCGGGGGCAGCATGCAGGCCGGCCAGACCATCGCGCTCCCCGCGCAGGGCTTGATAGAGTTCCGCGATGCCCTGGCCAAGCTCATCGACGACTACGGCGGAGAGGACGAGGAGCTGAGCGGAGGGCCCGGCGCCGCGGGCGGGTACGGAGAGCTGCCCGAGGGCACCTCCATCATGGTGGACTCCAAGAGGTTCTTTTTCGACGTCGGGTCCAACAAATACGGAGTTTTCCTGCGGGTCAGTGAAGTCAAGCCCAGTTATAGGAACTCCATCACCATACCCTTCAAAGCCTGGGGTAAGTTCGGGGGAGCTTTCTGTCGTTATGCCGAGGAGATGAAGGAGATCCAGGAGAGACACCGAGATAAGATGTACGAGAGGAGAGACGAGTCGGAGGGTGAAGATGTGGACGATGACTGATGCACTTCTGACCAGAGGAGCAGGCGTATGACGAGAAACAATAAGTTGCATGATTTGAACTCAAATAGCCTATTAAAATATTGTGGAAAACTATTAATTTGACAAAAAAATAATAATAGATCTGTGAAGTTTCTATGTAGTGAGGGCAGGGGGGTGGGTGAAGTAGATCACATACAGAAGCCGGGGGCAAATGATGTCACATGAGATCTGACCTGCTCCGTATGCTGCCCCGTTAAACCAGCAAGTTTAGTTGTCTTAGCTAACAATTAAACTTTTATTGCATTAAACACGAAGACTGCTGAACCTTAAAGCAGTCGATACGCAAGAAAAGCAGGCTAGAAGTGTGTGTCATGTCCAAAAGATTCAGAAGAGATGTATGAATAAATAGTGTCACAGGTCTTCATGGTGTGCGTTTCCTGCTACCCTGCTAAGGCAGTACGGGACTCAAAATGTTATTAAAATGAAGAACTTCATGATTATGTTGTAATGTGACTATCGGAAGTTGTGTTGTCAAATTATGTTTTTTTTCTTTTGCTTTTGCGGACAGGATATTCCCATGGGGCTCTTTAGTTATCATTTTAAAATTTGCTTTTTAAGACCTCAGTTGACAAGCCATGTATCTATCAAAATGATTTGTATGGTTAAGTGATTGGAGAACTAAATGTATAAATTCAGATTGGGATGGGGTTACGTCTTTAAACGTGAGAGTTTTGCCCTCTAATTTGTGTTCAGATTGTTTCCAATCGATTAAGCAGCGTCTTCCACAAAGAACAATCACAGCATGTGTTACTGATAGAAAAATGGATGTACTGCGGATCCAGTTATACCTGAGGTTAGATGCTTTCAGTGGTACATTTTACAGGTTTTGGCTGCTGGGGACATATTTTGGGTTTGGGGTTGATATACAAAGAGTTTCGTCCTTTTCTTGACTTGGGTCCAAACCTGTACGACTTGTTGTATTTGCAACAGGTTTCCACTGAATATTTAAGGACAGATTTCCTAGATCTATAGAACTATAGTGTGATAACACTCCTTATTAATTTAATATAAAGAACAGAGCTACGTGGCTAATTGTATTTTCAAACTTCTCCCATTGTGTGTGTGTGTGTGTGTGTGTTGTTTTTTTAATGGAAACTCGTTCTTTATGAGAGAGTATGTAAACAAACCAGCATATTTTTGAATACACAAACTAAAGTTATATATGAACTATAGAATTATTATTAAGGCTCAAGAAGTTAATTTTGTAAAAAAAAATATAAATAAGCTGGGATTGAAAACTTGTCCAGTGTATTTGTTTTGTGGAAGAGTACGGAATAATAATTAAATCAATACAATGTGTCTTTAATTGCATAGTTAAGATTAGCCAAGCAAAACAACATAATTCCCCATAACCCTTTGAGTTTACAGCTTTTTTTATTTGCAACTGCTATCAAAAGTCTTTAGTCTTTTAATTTATTGCTTTCCCTTGCATACTATTCTTAACTATATTAATATGATACTTTCTTTTATAAATAGCGTTTCGCCAAATGTTATGAAATAACAAGTAGATCAGTGAGTTATGATGGAGAAAGATTGTTACGTTAAAAACATTTAATCGGAGCACTTTAGCAAGAATAGCAACTGTATGTGGAGCAACAAAATTGCCGATACGCTTTGATGCTCTGTAACCAGAGCGAAGAATCAAACAGCTGTTTTTGGGATCAACAGTGTGTTTTGTGCTAGTGTAAAGCCTTGTTAAGACCTTCTGTGCTATTTTGTGTTCATCGTCGGCTGTTTAACTTTGTATTTCTGCGTTTTGTCAAGATCTCTGAGAGTTTGCTGAAACAAGGCAGTCAGTTGGTATTGCCCTATGTATGAAATGAAGTCAAATGATTTATTAGCTAACAAGTCTGGTTTTCACACTTTGTTGGCTATACAAATGACAGTGAATGCCAGTTCTCCTGCTTGCGCCTCTATGCAGTCTGATCCAGACTCGTTTTCTGTACTCGTAGCAGCTGTTTTTCCGCAACAGCAAGCTGACTTAGCAGGCCGGCTATTTTAATGCGAGAAGCATGAGCGGGTGAGCATTCCTGCCCGGGTGCTCATGGATTCAGCTGTGGCATTAGCTCTGTGTGTGGGGAGGCACAAGGGCCCGATTGTTAAGCATCCGCACGCTACTGCAAATGTTATTACATCAGCAGAGCACGTCAACCGCATGCGATGGCTGCTGCTGCAGCCATATAGTGAAGGAAACCGGAAAGCATGTTGTTTGTTGCAATTCGGTAATCATTTTGAAATAGTATTGGCACTCTTATGGTAACGTGTGTATAGACATCCAAAAAAAGGGGCCCCATTTGGCAGTCGAGACTGAACGCCAAACGAAAACGTGACACAGCAGCTGTTGGCAGGACATTCCTGTGTCCTTCCCCCCTTCGACTCCCTCAAACTGCTGGTAATGTTGCTCCACCACACTGAAAATTTGTAGGCAAGAGGCACCATTCAGGTTTTCAGCTAGCTTTAACTCACTGCTAACTGTGCAAACTCGCAAAGAAAAAGATTTGTGGTGTTTCTGTGGTTCTTTAGCCCTAGAGTCAACAATAGCACCATTTATAGATCATGTGTGATTTTATTTTTACATTGATTGTAGGAGTCATCTGCTCTATTTACTTTGTTTAGAGAGGCTGTGTGGCCCAGGCTTTTAAAAAACCAAAATCAGATGCTAAGTTTATTTCGGTTTGCTTTTGCAGCTTCTTTACACTTTGCAAAGGCCGATAAGCATTTACCATCATTCTGGGCGTTTTTCATTTTAATGTGTATAATTAAGCGCAAGCATTAAAACCTTCTAAAGCTGCTAAATGTTAAGGTGGAGTGTTGCAGCACTTTCTGACCTGTCTACTAAGATGTGGAATTGGGCACAAACCATAACGCAGAAGCTTTCTCTAACACCCGAAATGGACTTTCTTTCGACTGAACTTGGCTGTGTTTATTTCAGATGTATTGTGTGAGTTATATATAAATATATATGTGAGAAATGTGTTGTAATGCTAGGTTTTGTTACCGCCTTACTTTCAAAAAGAAATCGGGGACAGGAAGCAATACTCATCCAGAGAGATTATGAGGTAATTTCCTGTCAGAATCCTCACCAACTCTTTCAATTGGCCGATTTGTCTTCCTGTTTCCTGAGTTTGGGATTTGTGCAAAATTCTGTGGGGTGTTGCCATGTGTCTACACAGTAAATACTTTGGAAATGAACAATACCTCTGTACGAAATATTGGAGAACTTTGGAAAGAATGTTACATTATTCCAGGTGATACACCCGAGCTCTTAACAGCATCCATGTAAACCACTGTTTATTGAACACCGTTTTTCTGATTGTAAATGCAGCATTTCAACGAACAATCTTTATTGAAAGGTAGCTATTTTTCCAATATATTATGTTTTCAATAGAGGTTTTAACATCAGAATGCCCACTTCTGGTTTAAACTCAGGTTCTTGGCATTCTCTCTACATATATTTGCTTAATTCATTTTTTATCTGTTACTTGATACTGACGTTTCAGAGAGAGAGAGAGAGAGAGAGAGAGAGAGATCAGAGGATTTCACGGCTACTGCAGGACACTGTCAAGAGCTCAGGTCTCAGATACTCAAAGTATCTCCGCCCATCCCATTAAGTCCCGCCCATTCGCTGGACTGCCTCCATTAGAACAGGCAGTCTTTTATTTTCCCATGGCTACACCATTTGTTTTTTTTGAAGATTTACAAGTCTATATTTAGAAAATGCTATGTATGTTTGTAACAGAATAAAGGAAATTATAAATGATGGAAAGCATTTCCTCTGTGGGCTGGTGTCCTTTTGTTTTTTATATTTATATTCTTGATTGTATTCTTAAGTTTTAAAGTCAATATGAGCTCATGGCTATTTACTTCACATACGGTCTTTATCTTACTGTCTGCTCTGCTTCTGAAGCTGCTTTCTGGTTGATGTCGTCTAGGCCGCACTGGTTAAATTGGTTAAAGGTAACCAGCAAGTTTTGTTTTAGGCTACTGTTCTAAAATGTAAGAAATCGAAAATGTAAAAGTTAATGTAGCAATTTAATAACCGTTAATGTTTATAAAATGTTATGGCGATAATGAATCTGATTTTAAACTTCCCTATTTTGGTCAAAAAGCCTCTTAAGCTTTCTCTATGTTTACTTTTAGCAACGTATTGCTTTATGTCAACATCGCATTGTCAGCATTTCTAGGCACGCAGATGTCTTAAGCATTTGTCTGTGGTGATCATCAAAATGAAATTCTAACATTCCATCATTCCCACAGAACCCCTTGGGAACGTAAGACTGCAGGCTAGAACTGCAGAACTGCAGAGTGGGACATAATGCCATTGGAGACCTCTGCCAAATCAGTTTGGGATTATTTCAAATGCTGTGATCACATGAGCCTTCCATTGGTTACGAAGAGTTCATCTCTAAGCATTAAGCACTGGCCAAAATTTAGTCACGCAGCTGGAAGGTCTGATTGAGGTCATGGTGGGTGGGGTTATATGACATCATAATAGGAAAAAGCCAAAATGTTTGCATTTCATTGGTTAACGCCATATGTAAATTTAGTATGGCTTAGTTCTCCTCTTTTCTCAGAAACGAGTGCTGGTACATAGAGTCATGCAAATGAAATGCATTTTTTCTCTTTTAACATTAACTGTATGAGCTAGTTGGATAATGAAGGCCGTACTTTGTAGGCTTCAATTTTGTCAGCTGTTTTTATTGTGTAATGCTCTTTTTTGTGGAAGATACATTTTATGCATTTGGTTTTAGCAATGTATATAAAATAGAAATGAGGTCAATTATAATAGAAAAAATATTAATAGGGAAGTAAATAAAGACAAATATGCTGACCACAATTAAAAAAAAGCAAAGAAAAAAGTTTTTGACAGAATTTTCATTCTGCCAATTCATGGACATGTTCTGCTAAACTACAACAATCAGAAAATGTCACTTTTTGTCTTTTGTGAGAACATCTTGCAGAGAGAAGACCGTGATCATTGGGCACAGAATCTTATCTAGCAGTGATGCTTTCCACATCACAGGTTTAGGCAGTGAAGTCCCCAGAGAACTGCTCATTGACTCCCTTTTGGTGCACATGATGCTTGACTCAGTAAATTAACTGCTGCCTTTGGCAACCAGATCGAGTTCCCCGGTACGTGAGAGGAGGACACACGAGCGCAGATGAACACATAAGGGAGGGGGGCTGGAGTTACGTGACGGGGTTCTGCGTTCACAGGAATAAAACCCTGATCCCAGCATGCTGCTATATTTAGCTGGTGTTGCCATGTGCCGGGAATGTGAGACATACATTCTGCAGCATGCGCATGTGAGCATCCAAAGAGATGTGGGGGGGAGGGGCGGTTCACAAATATTACACTTACACTTATTAGTGTTTATTATTTTAAGGGCTCTGTCGTTAACAGTTCTACAATTGTTCAAAAACAATGAACTGCACAAAATGCACATCTGCAAATGTTTAAAGAAATGTATCTCTTTTTTTAAAGAATGAAATACCTAGTAAAAAGCTACAGAATTAGCATAGAATTGGGGATAGTAACAATTAAAGGGATAGTTCACACACAAAAAGAAACATTTCCACTCACCCTTATGTCATTCCAAACTTATAACTTTTATATTCTGTGGAAACACAACAGATATTTTGAGAAATGTCTTTGTGTGTGGTTCTATATCCATGCAATGGAAGTCAAGGGGTGCCACTGTTTGGTTAACAACGTACCTTAAAATATCTTTTGTGTTCCTCAAAAGCAAAAAAGTGGCACAGGTTTTGAATGACACGTGGGTGAGTAAATGATGGATTTGCTTTTTTTGTGTGAGCTGGGTCTTTAAGACTGTGTGTCTTGTGTATGAATGAGTTGAGCGTGGACTGCAGCCACTGTGTGAAAGAGAATCAGGTTGCTGTAGATTAGCTGTAATGGAGAGATGTGGTAATGCTGTTTTTCAGTACACTGACAGTCACAGGTTCACTGCGGGTTCATTTTCAACATGCACCAATGGTTGTGCGCTTTTTTTCTGCATGTGTTAATAACACCTGGTGAAGACTGTAGCAACTTCTATGTATATTACATCTATGTATGAACACATCTGAACATTTTCCAGGCTGTGTTAATAGGCTCTTGTTTAATTTGAAAGGTGTCTTTACTTTTTACCTTTACATACAGCAGACGCTTTAAACCAAAACATCCAAGCTGTACATTTTATCAGTACATATGCTCCATAGGAGTCAAACCCACAACATTTTACACTGCTAACACAATGCTCTACCAACTGAGCTACAGGAACACCAAAGTGTCCATTCCATCAGATGTAATGGACATTGATGTCTAGGGATCAGGAGGTCATGTTATGTAATAATGCTTTTGTCCTGCCTGCTTTTTTAAATACACAGAAGAGCTCTGTTGCAAGCCAAGCTAACAAATGTAAATCTCAAAATCTTAAAGGCAGGGTAAATAGTAAAGCGGTTTAAAAACATTTATATACATCTTACGTGGATGGCTCAGGACCATAAAACGTTTGTTCTATCGGTCCGAATGCAATGATAGGCTCTCCTACTGGCCTGTCAAACTATGTATTTGCTGACCTCCTTACACTGTTGGACGGATGACTGGACATTGGAAATTGCTTACCTTTAACATGAAATATAAAAATACTTGAACCTAAAGAACAGTGACACTCACCTGCCACATGAGGGCGCTCTTATACTTGTCTAGCCTGGAGACGCACAGCACTGCATGTTGATACACACAGTCGAGTTCATGTACCCCTACTAATAAACTGATGATTTAAATCAGGTGTGATAAATAAGGTACTAGACTTACCAAATAGACCATTTGATCACTCACACTGGTTTAAATTCCCCATCATGTTTACTATTGGCCGATATTTTAAGTGCTGATGGGTGATATTTAGGAATCTCTGTACAAAGACTCGCATTCTAAACCAAAAAACAATGTGATGATGTTGGAACGCTGATAATAAATGTAACACAATGTTACGTCTGTTTTTTATTTTAAAATAAAGTACAAAATCACAATACAAAAAGCAAGTGCAAAACAGTGTTTGATTTGTAAATAGACGTTAAATAGTTTAAATATTATTAAATAAATACAATAAGACACTAAAAACCATGCATTCAATGTGAATTTACCATACCCAATTCTTAATTCTGACATCTAGACTGCAAAACAATGTGAAATGGATCTCCAGTGAGATCTTCAGAAGTTAGACATATGCCTATACATGATACTGACTAGTAAAAACTGACAAATCCAGTTAACTAACTGTACTTGGTACATACTCTCTGGACTGGCTCGGGTTTACTGAATCAGCTCTGGACTAGCTGTTGATCAATCAGACTGAAGTCTGTGATTCGATCAGCTGAGGTCTGGCACATGTCCACACGCTCGTAATCATCAAACGCTGTACTAATAAACCAGCCGGGAAATTTAACAGACTCAAATGTGTTGGAAGACACTCCAGTCTCTTTCCTGTAGAACAGGAGGTGATCGTAGCCTTTAGAATCGCCGTCTTTAATTGCGACGAGGTTGTCATTCACCTCCTAAAATAATAAACAGGAGCTTAATTTCTTGCTTTACGATGTGGCAAAAAATTGTGGAGGTTGTGAGATGTGCGATCGTACTAACCTTCAAAACCAGAGTTGGGGATTTGGATTGATCCGACTTGGAACAGGCAAGGTAGAGGTTGCTCTTAGAAATTCCCAGGCATACTGGTTGGGAATCAGGCCTGGTGGGGGTCGGTGTGGTGTATGTTGATAGATTAAACCGAACTGGATAAAAAAAAGTTACAAATGTTTAATTCAAGGGTAAAAACAAAACAACATTCATTAGCAGCAGTAGCTGCCTACATTTCTGAAGATGAATCTGGTCATGTGTTTAAATGAAAAAGCTTGTTATAGAGATTTACCTTTGTGCTGGTCGTTTCCTCCCCTCAGAGTTACAGCCTGTAAATGCGGGGCTCCACCACTCTGCACAATACATTTCTGGAACTGATCGCACACAGAACATTGTAAAACCCTGGACTTGGTGTAGGATGGAACTGCCTTAACTGTATTTAGTTGGCGCTCTGTGGAAATAAAACAGAAATCGATGAGTCTGGCACAGCACGATTTCACCACAGCACAAATATACGTCAAGGTTTTAGGTCAAACGTACTAAAACTAAACTTTGTTTGATAATGGCATTTTCAAAGCATCTGATATTTAATACTAGAAATCTTCAAGTGAGCTCTGCAGAATGGAACAGGTCATACTAGCTTAAGTGCTCAGTGTGGTTTATGAAGCACGATAACTGGTTTATTGCTGTTTTACCATGACTAACTAACTCAACCACGATGGTCAACCAGGTCCAAACCAGGTCCATCAATGAATAAACTCAGCTAATAGGGAACATTCTCAGAATGTTGGCTACTGTTCTCAAAAAGTTCTTTCAAAGTATCCTAAAATGTTCTTTCCCTAAGGTTAGTAGAATGTTTTTTAACATTACATATACACATTATTGGTTGTGTTACATAAGTGGTTAGTGTAACGTTTTAAAAAGTTGCAGCATTAAAGAAATGTTTGAGTAACATTCTCGTAATCGAGCAATAATGTTAATGCAACGTCTCAAAAATTGGATATTAAAATAACATTTGGAAGTTTTGTTAACGTTTGGGGAATGTGCTTACAACCTAAAATGTTAGGTGGGGAGGATTCGGTGATGGTACCTTCAATCACATTCTCCATGATGATATTGAGCAGTTCATCATCACCGAACTCAGAAGACTGTGGTCTGAAGTTCTTCATCCTGTGGAGGGCGATGATGATGTTCACCACCTGCTTCATGCTGTGAGAATGCATCTGCACTTTCATTTCTCTGTGCAGGTCACATCGGCCACTCTGAAGACACACAGATGTTAAGACAGGATGTTAAGACACAAGTTTTACCATATTACCATTCATCAGACAGCATTTATATACGCACAACACTATTTTAAAGAAACCCACCATGTTCAAAGGATCCGTACAGTCCACTTCATCAAACGTGACGTCATATGCACTGGAAACAAACACAAGACATCATCGCATACAAATCCACTATCCAAAAACAAATGCATCAGGAACGAGCGTGCAACATCCACTTTTGCGGGTTTATTTGTCTAGAAAGGGTCCGAAACTGCTTTTAAAACAGTAATGCATTGATCCGGGATGCTTACCCGTCCAAAGCCACAATCAATTCAAATCCCTCGCAGGTCATCGTGCTAAATAAAGAGTAAACAGCAGTAGTTTAGTAGTTTAGTAGTCAGGTCTCTCTTTAGAGGAGTTGTGTCTCTGAATGGGGACTGCGTGTTTATATGTCCTCCATGCGGGAATTTTTTTGCGGAAGTGTCTCGATCGTAGAAGTTTATGGATTTCGTCATCGTGCTGACGTCAGCAGGTACGCTGTAGACTAAAAACTCCCGTCGGGTGTAAACGATGGATGCGCGGCACGACTTGACTTGTTTTCAACAGTTTTAGGATCTGCGTTTTATCTGTGAATCTTGTTTTTTATTCTCGAATGAAACATTATAATCATTAGAAACAAATCATTAGAAATGTAACTTTTTTTTTCGTCCTTTTGATCACAGTTTACATGCAGAGTTTACATCTGGGCTAGAAATGAACAGAGGTCACATATTGAGGACATAGATAACAGGCCAGTGTTCAAAAGTTTATCTGAAGTGTGTAATTTAAATGTATTTGTAAATGCAAATTTATAATCTGAGCTGTCGGGTCGGGAAATGTCAATTTGACTTCAACATGCATGTAAAGTAACCTGCAGTTTTATGTTTCAGACAGAGGTGGCGGTAGAGAGGCGAAAGTTTTTGCTTTTTCTTATGCATCTGCCCTGGTTTCTCCATTGGCTTCCAGCTGTCAGAATAAAACTCAAGATTTTCTGAAGGTTTTCAGTTTGCTGTAAACAGTGTGTAGGGAGGCACAGAGAACAAACTGCTGACCACACCATGCTGATTGTAAGACATAACCGGCGGAGTCATACCCCTCTACAATAACATCCCAAAGGCTTTCTGTTGAATATGTTGTAGTACTGTTTTGTTTCCTCATTGTTTGTCCCTATTCATGGTTAGTTTAGCAATGAAAGCAGGAAATTGTGTCATTCGGTATATAGGGTGCGAAAGGAAATATATAAATATAGTCAAAATATACGACCGCTTTCATTACGAAGTACATTATCTGAAAAAAACTTTAGAAAAAGTGTAAAGCGAAACATCACCATGAATTTGAGAATGCGTTTGTAGTTGGTATGTTTTATATTCGCTTTAAAGGCAGCGGCACATCAGCTGGCCTGACCTTCACTCGTCTGTTCATAACCGGATGCTCTTTGTTTTCCAGCAAGATCTGAGGACGTTCCAAAGAGCAACTCGTGTTCTTCAGCAAAAACAAGGAAATTTGATCGTCACAAAAGAGTTAATGTTAAAATGTCATAAAATGGGCTAATTTGACCTTTTTTAGGCATTCTAACTGTTTGTAGTAAAAAAGAGTCAACATAGGATAATGATACTTATTTTGATTATCTATTACATTTACATGTGAAAACAAAAACCCTAGAAGACTTTCATTTAAACTTTTGTTTTCACCGAGGGAAAAATGCCACAGTTGCAGCTGAATTGACTAAATAATCCACACGTTATTAGAAAAATTAGTTTCACAGCAGTGTTTAATCTGTGTTTAAGCAATCCTTGCTTACTTGTTTAAACCCTCTTTACTCTGGAGTGTCCAGTAAAATTCAACACTTATGTAACGCTTCCTCATTTACAGTCGTACAAGCCCAGCAGTGAGATACTGTGACCCCGAGGAGGACTTACAAAAATTTACATTTGCCTCCAAACAGAATATTACAGAATCTCCCTGCAGGTGCAAACATGCCTGAAACAGGGATGTATTCGGCTGGAATTACAAACTTCCGGATGGTGATACCGTAAATCAGAGTTTCTGAGTCTTATATGCAATAGGTGTGTTGAAGAGCTGCTTGTAAATGAGAGGAAATGGCTTTGTTGCATCACTGCTTACACTGAATTTCATATAGGTGATCTTTCCTGTCCCACAGGAATTTAAATGAGTGTGTGATAGAATAAAAAGAGTTAAAATATAATGTTATAGAATGTTATGTGTTTATGTTACGGTTACAATTGTTTTCATTTCAATCAGATACTGTATGCAATATATACAGGCTGTGTGAAACTCTTTCTAAGATTAAGGGCATGATGTTATTTGTATTTCCATGTACATATATGGTCCTTGGTCAAAATCACATGCTCGTAAAAGGAAGTTGCATGAGCTTTAAGGGTGTCGAAAACCAAAGCCACAATAACTCAAGCTGTGTTGTAGATGACTAGAACATATATGACAGGAAGTATAACAGCTGATTTTAAGATGTGACCACGTAAGGTTTACAAAGTAGGAATAAAACGTACAACAGGTACGTCTCAGATAAAGAGATTTGACCAATCTGGAAAGAAGTTTCAAAAACCAGAAAAATCCTGTTTTGTTTTTCAATACAAATGTGACCTGTGCTGGCAAAATGAGTCAGAACACTCATGGGGTAATTATGAGCTACAGGCAGAACAAGTGAAAAATGGCCATTTTCTGATGTTTTCACAAAAATGAGGTCACGAAGCCCTCGTCTAGTGATCCCAACGCTTCAAATAGCACATTAACATTTAAAACTATTTTATTTGTAAAACTATTTTATTTGTTCCTAAACCTTTCCTTTGTTTTAATAATCCACAACCATCTGTTTTCTTCATGATGACTGGTGTAGCGCATCATTTTTTTGTCTTATTCCAGCAAATCATACATCATTTTTAATGGAGAATGTGAAAATAACAGGAACTCATTTTTGAAAATTTGCTTGTGATTATTTTTGCCAGTACAGGTCAGAAATATTCAGATATCTTTAAAGTAAAATATATTTACTTTTACAAAAATGAGAGAAATCTTTTTTACATCAGTTTTTTTATAACCCCATTGGTAAAGCATACACATAAATCGAATAAATGATGATTGTTTTACTGGAAAACAGTTTTTTAAATATTACTCGTATGGGCATAATATTGAATGCAGTGAATATTAAAGCAAGGAGACAAGGTTTTGGATAAACCACATGGTGTCAGGAATTTTAAGATAGTGGATCAAATTGTCGCGCACAAATCAATGGTGCAAATGGTTTGCAAAACTGGACGGTTTAGTTTATGCACGGAAGTCTTTGATAAGTAAAGACCATCTATGGAAGCAGTGAAGACAGTGAAGACAAGTTAGAGAAACACCGCCTCTTCCCGGGTCTTCTCAGAATATTGCATACTGGTGTGTAAGCTTTATAACAAAACATGCTAATTATACTCGATGCAGTAATAAATATTCATGAATTTTTGAATATTCATGGTCATGCTTTTTTACTTTGTCTAATAATGTACTACACATGCTCTCAGTATTTAGATTAATAAAGACCAAATGAAAGTATTGTGTTCTAGATCTACAGGTTGTGGTGGTATTTTTTAAACAGTATGAATGTTTTTTATATGCCTATTTGCATGTGTTATACGGTTTTGGATGATCAGAAACTTCATATTCAAACTTCCCACCAAAAATCGAATTTAAAAGAACCATTATTACATTAAACCACATCTGTGGCTAAAAACAAACAAACCAAATACCACACGGCACTAAATTCCTTGTAAGAGTAATTATGTAGAAAGTAAATTTGAAACTGAGGAAAGACATATAAACAGAAGATGAACAAAATAAAAGGAACTGAAACAAACATTCTTCCCAATTTGGGTAATAATGGCACCCTTAAGAATATCTGGACATTTATGCCACATTGTCTGACTTTCTATAGCCAAATACAGAATATGAAACATATTAATAATAAAACAATAATAACATAACAATGATTTTAGCACTGGGTTGTGTTTATTTCCTATTAAACAGTTGATTTCAAGATCATTAAATAGCTCATGTACAATACAGAGCAGATTTGAATCTTAACTACCAAAAACGTCTGCTCAGAAGAAAGTCTTTTGGAAAACCTGTTAACATGTCTGCACCTGAAGAACTGATAGCTACCAGAAACTGTTCTCAGTTTACAACCAATATGCCGTGTCAGTTTCATATTAATCTAGTCAACTTTAACCTATGAAAAAATCTCGACATTTCTTGATAAATAGAGTAAAACAAGAGAGGGATTTTCATAATATACATTCATTATTTTTTGACCATATAAATCAACAACAGAACAAACAATACAACGTGTTTATAACAGCAGAAAATATTTACTCGGGATCAAACACACTGTTCGTAGAGTAAAAGGTCATTTGTAGATTAGATTATCTTTTACATTAGCGATTGGGTAATAATCACAGCAATAAAAATGAGCACACTTGTATGTAACGGCTTAAAAACAAGGTTACATAACTTCAGTCAATACAACAGAAGAAAGAAAGGCTGGAATTTCTTGTACACTACAAAATTTCTTTCCTGAAAGTTACGGATAAATATAGCATCTTTACACAATGAAACAAAAGCAGGTTGGAATGTCATAAAAATTCCAATATGCTAATTAGAACGTTTAAAGCTCAATTTTTAGGCATTCTGGCATTGTTATCTAGCACAAGCAAATGAAACAGATTGGGGATTTGTTCTAAGAGTATGTAATATAGTTATATAGTACAATTTTGCATCTACAATGTTATTTTAAAAATATAATACAATTTTAACTGTCTACTGTCAGACTTCGCTAATTAAAAGATCTGTAGGAGTCAGCATGGAAAAAATTCTCCAGGTTTTTTTGGCTTAGCTACAGCTTAAGACTGTATCGCTACAGTCATGCAAGACATCTAAGCACCTAAACCTAAAATGCTTCTAAAATGTTGAGGGAAAATGCAGATAAATTTGGATGCGGGCATGCAGTGAATATTAAAGCAAGGAGACGAGGTTTTGGACAAACCACGTGGTGTCAGAAATGTTAAGATACAAATCAAGGGTGCAAATGGTTTGCAAAACTGGACGGTTTAGTTTATGCACGGAAGGCTTTGATAAGTAAAGACCATCTATGGAAGCAGTGAAGACAGTGAAGACAAGTTAGAGAAACACCGCCTCTTCCCGGGTCCCAGCAACATCTGGGAGAACAATGCGAGAAAGGCTCTGTTCAGTGAGAAATTCCAGCTTTCCACATTCAAATCACCTTAATGTGTTTACATGGACATTGTTACAAACATACTGGGGCTTGAAAGATGTTTTTGTGTTCCTCAAAAATGCCAGTGTAGGGGTTTGGAACAAAGCAAGGGTTAATAAATTATCTCCACCTATCTTCTCTCTCTTCTGCTCTGAACACAATTTGGCACATAAGGGATAAATTATAATACAGAAACATCATAGTTTAGGCTGAGAAATAACACTGCTTCTGTAATATAACAGGGTAATACGACCTTGGCACACCATCTTTTAATTTAGAAGCACATATGCACAAGCATAAATTAAAATGCTTACAGGGAGTGACATCACAAGGAATGATGGATTAAGAACAACTGCAGAAACAGATCCCACCAGTACAATAAACATCTTAAAACGTCATTTTTTCCACCAGTCTCTTTCCCTCGGGCTTAATGGCTGTGTAGAGTAATTTAAGATGACAAAAATCAAATGAGTTGTCATAATAAAATTCTTGAATGCTCTGGACTAAAGTTAGCAGAAGGTCAGAAAGCTCCTCTCAGACTGTGAAGCTCCTCGTCTGGTCTAGATTCCTGGCTAATGCTGGCACCTGCAGAGTCAAGAAAATTAAAAGCAAACGATACGTAAGAAACAGTCATTTCTTAATTCATAAAATTATCATATTGTGACATTATTCAGTGGGCAGAAAGAACTGGCTGAATTTTTACAGTGTCTAATACGTCAACGTAATGTTTATAAATTGGCTGTTTAATTTGTTAAACAATGAATAATTGTGATTGGTCAGATATTAGTCGCTACATGAGCTATTATCAGTAGAAACATGGTGATAGAGCAGAAACAAGTCACGTAATATTTAGACAGTGTTTTTTGAAGGCCCCAAAGGAGGATATAATGATTTAGCTAATACCAAATATAATAAATACCAATAATCATTAAAGCTCCAATGCGTAACTTTCTGGGGTTATAAAAGCACAAAAATCAATTATCAAGTAAATGACAGATCAGTGTTTAAAATGGTCACCTTATCTTACCCAATGGGTTTATAATAATGATTTATAATTTAAGCTGCCCGGTCTGAATTAGTGGGAAATGTCAGTTTGGCTTCATTTGACTTCAACATAAAATAAACAGTAAAAAATATAATAATAAAATAAGATAATTAAACGTAAATGTAAAGTAACCTGCAATTTCATGTTTCAAACAGAGATGGCGACAGAGAGGCAGAAAGTTATGCATTGCAACTTTATTACATTAAGCCTGAGATCCAATATGATTGGCTGGCCAATAGTATTTTGCCTTTTTCTGTTTTTTAAGTGCTTACATGGAAAAAATTACAGTACATAGAAAAAGAAAAGCTATGTGGTACTTTTATAACCTGACAAAGAAAACGAGTGTGGGTGAGTAAGTCATATACTGGTAATACTAGGTTATACTAGGCTAAAGCATTTTGTTATTAGTTATCAGTTTTTAGAGAGGAGGGAGTTACTGAGGAACTTACCTGGAGATTTACAGCCTGTCTGAGTGTTTAATGTAGAGGTGCCAACAGACAGCAATACAAAACAGGTTACTTTGCAAAACGTTTGCAGTTAAGAAAGTTAAAGTTAAGATGCTTTTGGCAGGCATGCAGTGAAATGCAACTGTCATACAGTGTTGTGTGGCATGCGATGATTTATAACACCCACCACCTGGTGGCGCTCTGATGTCTCACCATGCGGGTGGGGTTTTAAACATCTCAAAACATCATGCATAAAACTGCGCTTGCATTTTACCTCATGCAAAGTACGCTAACAGTAGCTCTCAATTGCGTCAAAGAACGAAAAGTCAAGCTGAAACTCTAATGGAGATAAAGGGGGGAAACAAAGAAGGGAAGGAGAGAAAAGAGAGAGAGAAGAGTCTTAGTTCAGCTGAAGAGAGTGAAGACATTTCCTCCTCTCGCTTAACATGTCACACAGTTTTATAAACATTCCCTGTCAGCTTGTTCTTGCACGCCTAGGTTTCACAACATTCCATCGCTAGCCAATTAAGAAAACATGGAAAACTACAGAAAACCAAAGCACAAAGAGTCAAGCGATAAGATCCGTTACGTACTGGATTACATGCATGTTTACGTATGTTTGCGCCGTTTCCGTTTACCTTGAGTAGTGTTTCTTTCATTCAGCAGTTTTGTTTGACTGTTGGGCAGGATCTTGATTTCGGGGGGGTCGGGGCTCTGTGCCGCCCGCGAGGCCATCAGGGCATTGAGGTACTGCAAACGGGTCACCTGCGGGCCAACAGAACAAGAGCCTTTTACTTTCCTGAAGATTATAGATTTTAAAACTAAAAACTCTTTAACTTTAAGAGCGCTCTGTTAACAACAAAACCAAAAAACTCTCTCCCTCTTCTAACAAGTATCGTCTCTAAAATTGTTGGAGCTTGACATGTTAAAAGATCAACGTCTTTGTAATCTTTCACCCAAATGTTGAAACTTGCTCCGCCTCTTTTTGCTGACATCATAAATGCCTTACAACTAAGACTTACATTACCAAACAAGAATTACTCTTAATTACTCTTACTCTTAAAGCTTAACCTCATCACACCTGGTTAGGATAATGTAATGCAGCCTTACTTAGTTCTATTGCAATTTTCTAAAACAAACAAACAAACACAAAATCAATAATTAAAAACAAGTGATTAACAAATACAAATGTGTGTCCCTTACAACAGTCAGAATGATTGTGGATTCAATTCCGATTAGCTACAAATAAACAATCCTTGAGATGTTCTGATGTTCACCTTAATGAATTGCAGGTCTGTGAGGGCTCGGACTGTGTAATCCGGACAGTAGCTGGACGGGCTGGTGGCGTCTCCCAGCTCAAACGGGTCTCTGGGGGACTGACGCTGCGTGGAGACCGGAGACTGATGGACTGTCCCACAAACAAATAACATTAAGGGTCCATAAACCAGAACTTGGACCGACACGCAAACATAATTGTGGCAATTGGTAAACCATTTACGATCGTACAATAAAACCTGTTACGCAATAAAATAACAAGCTATAAATCCTATCTCTTCTTTAGATGTTAATCTAATGTTTCGTTCTAATCCTTTACTACTGAAGCTGCTGTTTTTAAAAAACAAATTGCTAACATTGTTCACTGACAATCATACTGCCTGTTTAGTAAACATTTAAAATGAATGGAGGCTTCCAAACGAATGTTTGACTATGTGTAGTTTATGTTGTGTAATTTAGACTGTCTTACAAATTGAGGTTGTGACTAAACAGCTGATTCTGTGAACCTGTGTTGACTGGCTTCAACCACATTGACATGTCATTGCTCTAAAGCCCTGCGCCACACAACCGAATAGAAATCATTAAATATTTTGTCACTCAGCAACAATAGTTTTTTATAAGGTCTTAATTCTTTCGAAACATAAGGGGGTTCCAGAATCAGCCTTTTTCTAGATTCTTCCTGAGTCAACTTTTGTTGTTGCGTTTGCTTTTAAAGCAATATTATGAGCAATGCTTCACATGTGATTTTTTATCACAAGTGATCACAGTAACAAACCTGAGGAGGGGGCCGTGAGCGCGGAAACCCCGTAGTAAGTGAAAGCGCCATTCTCGAATTTTAATCCCTCTTTCCCAATCTCCACCTCCACACGGCCCTGCACACACAAAGATACACAAGTTTGTACAGCTATCACTGTGGGGACTTTCCATAGACAGAATGACTTTTATACTGTACAAACTGTATATTCTATCCCCAAATTCTCTCCTACCTCTAAACCTAACCCTCACACAAACCTTTCTGCATTTTTATATTTTCCAAATAAGCATAATTTAGTGTTTAATAATTAATTTCCCTCATAGGGACTGCTGACTGGTCCCCACAATGTAGCTGTGTGTGACTTTTACCATGCTTGTGGAGCAGATGTAGTCCCCACAAAATGGTAGAAAAACAAAGAATACATTCATTTCACTGAAACACAGTACAGCTCACTCAAATGTCCATGTCATATTTAAAGGTATATTAATATATTTTTACATCATTATAATTAGAATCTAAACAATGTTTATTACTAATAAATCCCTCATTGAAAGAGGTTTCATGTACTTTGAGATCATTGAACACATGTGGGGAGGTTCTGCTGGAGATCTCGCACCTGCAGCAGCAGAATGAAGTAGTCTACGGGGTGGTTTCGTGTGTACAGGTAGTGATCAGGACTGAGCCGGTTGCCCGGGTCAAACTTCACTTCTTGATTGACACTCGGGTGCCGAAGCAGATGAAATAAAACTCGCTCAGAAACACGCTGGGGGCAGAAATGTTCCACCTCTGAAATAAAGGCAAGAGGGGGCGGAGCTTAATGACACATCCAGCACGTCACGGGTACGAATTGTCCCACCATCTAACCAAAATACACTGTCAGAGGGAGAGCATGTTAAAACAGACCTCTGGACAGGAAACGGTGGGTGGCCAGCAGCAGCTGAGGAGACGTCCGGATCTTTGGCTCACCTTCCGGTGGCTTAAAGATGGAGAACTCCTCGTGGATGCTGCGGGGCTCCAGTGGAATCTCCAGAGGTGCTGTTGGACGTTTCACCTTCATATCCACTGAGAACAGACAGAAACACATTTTTCATCAGTTGTATCAGTCATATACTCGAACGCTCTGAGAACATGTTATGCTACTCACTGTATCCATCAGACTCATCCAGGATCTCAGATTTGATGATCTCCTCAATTACGTCCTCCAGCGTCACCAGACCCAGAACCTCATAGAACGGATCGCCCTCCCCTTCATTATTCACCTTCTGGACGATAGCCAGGTGGGAGTTTCCTGAGAAGGAAGGCAGACAGAAACACGTGCTTTGAGAAACACTGTAGTAGCAGCTTTGTGAATACACTGACAGTCTGCAGTACAGATGCACCAATACAGAACTTTGTTAAAGAATGGCTGATAGACAATACCTAAAAAAAACCCCACATAACTTCCATACCAATTACATATTGTAACATGATGTTCACCCAAAAAATGAAAGATTTTCATCATTTACTCTCATGTCATTCCAAACCTATATTACTTTTTCTGCTTGTGTGAAACACAAAAGAAAATATTTTAAGAAATGTCTCAGTGGATTGCCACTAGTGCCACTGTTGTTTGGTTAACAACAAAAAATGATCTTCTTTTGTTTTCCTTAGAGGCAAAAAAGTCATACAGGTTTGGAATGACATGAGGGTGAGTAAATGATGAAATAATTGTCAGTTTTGGGTGCACTATCCCTTTAACTGATGTAAATGGAGAAAAAGGGACACAGTTTAAACAGGAAAAAACAAGCTCTTGCCTTTTTTAAATTCCTCCAGCATTGCATCCAGCTTGGTATCATTGAAAACAAAATGCAGAGGGTGGTTGTAGAACTTCGTGATGGTCGTCATGGGAGTGCAGTCTTCTGGATCCACCAGTGCCAGATCCTTCACATACAGGATTTCCACAATATTGGACCTCTCCTCCTCATACACAGGGACGCGAGTGTATCCACTCTGCATGATCTCCGACATGGTACTAAAGTCCAGCACCGCCGTGGAGGGCAGCATGAAGCAATCTTTCAAGGGGGTCAAGATATCCTCCACAGTTTTGGTCCTGAGAGCACCCTTGCTAAACTCCACCTTCACAAACTCGTTGTAGGGGTCATTCACACTAGTCCTAATCATCTCCATGGTTTTCTCACGGACGCCACAGGTGCTCACGTCACGCCGTAGGATCAAGTCCAGCAGGAGTCCGAGTGGGCAGGAGAGCGGACATGTTAAAATCAGACAGATCTGAGCCAACCATATCAAACCCGGAGCCATCTGGAACCCGTAGCCAGAACATATTATATGTGGAATCAACTCCGCCAGAAGGAATATGAGGAAGCCGCTGGTGAACACAGCAGGTAGGATGGACCCGTACAGGCGGTACAGCAGAACACCAAGAACTGAATGACCCAATGCACAGATGAACAGCAGAGAGCACACCAGAACATTTCCTCTCCTCCGAATGGGCTTGAGGCGCTTGGCTGCCCGTTTCTCATCCTCTGAACCACAGCTGTGCAGGACATACAGCTCCAATGGGTCCAACCAAAGCAAACTCAGGTTCAAACATCTGACCACACCGCAGATCAAAACCAGCACCACCACAACCACAACCAGACCCCACAGTGGGATGTAATCGAACGGCACCGCGGGGTCCTTTATAAGAAACGTGTCCAACCCAAACGACCCCCATGTCTGACCTTTCAAGATGCAAACGTGATGGGATTTGCGTTTGGTATCCTGATGCTCCGGCTCGGATGCTGCGGGGTCGGTGTGGACCTCTACAAGCCCGTTGCTCTCCTCGCTCGACACGAACTCTCCGTGCACCCTGAACGCAGCAGACCCGCGGCGGTTCTCCTGCGCGCACGGGTCGTCCGAACCGCCGCCATCCGCAACGGCGAAGGCGACCCACGGCCAGGTCTCGTTGGACAGGTAGGACCCAAACAATCTGAGCCTGAAACTGGACCCGTGCGGAGCTACGATGACCCGTCCGATCATGTACACCCGCTCGCTGGCGTCCTCCAAGCGCAGCCCGGAAACCTGCGGTGCTCGCTGGCTGCAGGTTCCGAAGCCGCACAGCAACGAGAAGATCAACGGGAGACGGAGCTCCGCCAAGCTGACCACCATATTGAAACAGGGCAGCCTGGCTTATGAATCATGTGACGCTGCCCTCCTACTTTTTTCGCTTGTTTTCATATAAAACCGTGAAGGAAACTGGCTCGGTCCGGCCGCCATGTTGGCTCAAAGATTCTTAAGGAACGGGCGCGGACGTGCGCGCGAACGCTAGAGCCGCAATGAACGGAGTTTCGTTTTCGGTCGGCCGCTGCGTCGTCCTCAAAACGGGCCAATGGCGGAGCATCTGGCTCTCCGTTGTCCAATAGAACAACGGACCGACTCGGAAACCACGCCCACAACGGCACCGCAAAGCTCCAGCATCTTTTGGAAAACAAACGCCGCTTGTTCGACGCTGCGCCGTTTAGAAACACGGACGAATCCGGATCATATTGAGACCAGAAAGCGGTTTAGGATTAAAAACGGGTCGTAATGTAGACCTGTCATAAGTTTCGGCGTTGTAAATGCCCAGCAAGCACACGACGTCTGTTTGCTGGGCCCTAAATACAAGCCCCAACGTTGGTATTTGCTTCCCTTTTGGTTGTTTTAGGGGACTGGTAATAACGTTCCAGTAATGTTCTTCTGCAATCATAAAATAACGTTTCTAAAATGTTTTAGGAACCATAAGTTGTTACTGTTGTTTGTGCCTGTCATGCAACAACATGTGGAATAAAGGCAACATCACAACAAAAACTGAGCAAGAGACATTTTAATAAAGAAATGTCTCTTAGGTTTGCAGTTTTTATTCGCAACAGAACTCAGTCAGTCAGTGTAGTTATAAAATATTACACACTGCTTTAAATAGGACCAAAGTTGAGGAGATACAGTACATCAGCTTTTTGCATTTTCCCTTTTAACAAGAGCAATCTATGAGAAGACAAAAACAGAACGCATCATAAATGAAAACCTCCAGTGATTTAAGAAATAAACCATTTCTCACATGCTCCAGCTATTCCTATAACAAACCATGAAATCATTTTCCATCGTTTCGAGGAAGGAAACGGTCAAAAAGTAACTGCGCCGATGAATTAAACAAGCAAACGTGAATTATTCATGGAAGACGTGTGTTCCATTCATTATGTAGTGAATCCAAAACAAACCGCTCAAAGGGATCATACGGCATACCATGCAAGACCCTGAACTGTTCAAAAGGTCAGCTTACAGGCCATGACCTCAAGTAAATAATGCACAGTGGAAAAACACAAGCCTTTCCTGCAAACACATTCACAATTTTTAACCTCCGCTGTGGTTTAATCAAACAGGAGATGCTCCTTTGGAAAAGCCTCATGGGAATGTCAAACTTCCCTCCTGTAGAGTTTCATAAGAGAAACAACCTTGATCACTAGAAGCAGATTACCGAAATGGATCAAAAGAATTCCACGGTGACTGCATCCCCCACCACATAACAGCATGGACACACTGTACAGTATGAGAATGTGGTACAGAGAACAACACAGGAATCAAAATGAACAAATAAAAGTGCAAAGAGCTTTGGCCGATGTGCTTTGTGTTCCTCACAAATTTAATTTCATGTAGCGTCGCAGCTTTGGTCATGAAACAACACGTCACGGTACAAAGTTTGAGCCTTAAACGGCCTTGTGTTTTGGTTTCAGTTAAACTAAATACTAGTTAAATTTCATATACATGAAAATGTCAGCTGAGGTAAATTTCAACTTGTTTCGTTTCTCACTGTGCAATAGTACACTATACATCTTAAAAAAAAACGTAATTAGTTATTGCTTCAGATTAACTCTCTTGGAAAGGCAACAAAACATTTATAAATAACTCATCATACATATATCGGACAAATTCATACTGTTCAAAGCAAAACATAAGTAATATTATAACTGGATATAAATAATCCATTGCTGTTCTTTCAACATACCACTGAATAATCCACTTAAATATGTTATACTCTGAAACTCTGGACATCTCATTGGGTGGTAATGCAATTTATAATGTTAAAAAAACACATGAAATACTGAACCCTATGCGTGTACTGTATTGCCTCTAATGTCGATTCAGCATGAAGAACACAATAGAAAAATCAGTGTTTTCTCCAAAGTGGCTAGAAATCTAGCACAGTGTAGTGCAAGAGGATTTACATAGTTAACTAACCCATGAGCCGTTCTTTTTAGCTCTAGAGGCGAACAGTATGATCTTGTTTACTTCAGGAAGAGATATTTCTGACTGTGCAAACAAGTATGAGAATCAAAATGAACTTACAATTTCACTTCAATTCACAGTGTAGTTTTCATTTTAACACCTGCAACACCTTGTATGTTTTCTAAGGACAGAAGTGCAGTTTCACAATCTAGAAAAGTCAGAGACTTTGAGATGAACAAAGAAAAAGTGGGTTTCATTCCGGGAAACCTGTCCAGAAGATGTCTTGGACACATTTGACCACATGATCAAAAGAGAAAAGATATATGACTTTATATATATATATATATAATGAAACAAACAGCTTCAATTTGGTAGCACGTTATTCTGCCTAATGGTAGTGAAAATCACTGAGAAGAAAACCTCAAAATGATCCACATCCAGACATGTTGCAGATGCAAAACATCTTGACAGGCATCATTATCATTTACTCATATATATTACACATTTTATATTACCTCATGGTAATTACCTCATGGTATTTTGTAAGGGGTCTGTGCTAAACGCTATTTGTTACGAATCTCAGTTTGTTTATATTAGTGAACTCATGTAGCTCACGTTCATCCCATAATGATCTCCAAATGTTGCTTGTGTCAACAAATTTCACATCTCCAAACTATATTTACAACATTTCCCTTCACGTTCATCACGTTGAGCTACGATTTCATCACACAGAGCTACATCGTGTAGCAAAATTCACCAAATAACCTTGGCTTGATGCTTCCATGTTCAAAAGAAAGCCTTTAAATCATACAGATCTGCAATATACACACAAACTAGACAGAACTCTCTCTTTAAGACGGAATATATAGTTTGTGCTAAAGGTTAGTTCTACAAACATTACCAATTCCATGGTGTCGCCATGGCAATAGCTTATGAATTCTCAAAGTGCTCTTTAATGTCCCAAATTCCCAAAGCAACAGCATATGACGAGATGCTTTTGGGTCAGAGACATTATAAAAAGTGCATATTGTACAATATTTCTATTTTATATTCTGATGAAATGTATAATGCCATTAAAACGCCCTGTTTCGCTAAGGGCATTGCTACTTGTTGCATGCCGAACATGTACCAAACTATCAAAGAGAAGTGTCTACATGACTTACACGTCTAAACGTTTACCATGCAACAGTAGACAGACAGGTCAGATTGACAAGTTAGTCACCATAACGTTTTGTCAACACCTTGACCTCTGGCTGAACCTGCAGCCCCCCGAAAATCACAGTGAAATGAGTGAAACTACTAACACTGAAAACAATGCATTTTTTGACGTCAACCGTAACATTGTTTCACAGACAACGTTTAGGAGGAACAGTACACACACCCTTCTGAATTTTTTTTTTACACAAACAAGAGATCAGAGCGTAGAGTTTAGTAACCGCAGTTTCCAGCAGGGACTGACATGTTTGGAAGATGGGACTGAAGAAGTCCACGCCGCAACATCAGCGAGTGCGGTATACGGGCTTGTGCGATGATGTATGTGTAACGCATTTACACTATTGTCACCTCTGTAACCCCACACGACAGGGTCCCAGATGAGTTTTGTCAAATGGTACTCTCGGTGTGCGTGTGGGTATGCGCGATCGTGTGGACATGGGCATGCGGATGTGTTTGAGGGCTGGGGTGGGATGTTGGGCTTTTGTTGCCATGGCGATGAGCGTTGGGATGGTTGTGAGGGGTTGGGCTTGAGTTAGAGTTGACATTGGTGTTGAAGTGTGACTGATTCTGAGCGTGAGTGTGGCTGGAGCGACGTTTTGACAGGCTGTTCTTGTCATTGAGTAGTGAGGTTGTCTCGTCAGGGCCGTTTTCTTTGTGGGCCGACAGCGCAGTGCTGTGGTTCGTGGTGATGGGGGGTGTTAACGGAGGCAGGGGTGTGGAATCCAGTCGTGTGTGGCTGCTCTCGGGGGACTGCGGGGTGCTGTCCAGCTTTGACGCCAGAAGACCGTTTTGGTACTGCGAGCGCGTGATCTGAAAATAATGAATAAGACAGATAAACAGTCACAAAACAACTTGGAGGGAGGTGCTAAATGTTTTTTGTAATGGAGACACAAGTGTGTAAAAGTATTTCATTTTGTATTTCTTAACATGTTCACAAGATCAGCAACTGATAAAAGCAGGAAAATTATAAACAGTGTGTTTTCTGTGAGGTAACTCACCTTCACAAACTGTAGATCTGTGAGGGCCCGCACATTAAAGTCAGGGATGTACTGCACAGACGGGCTGTTATTAAGCTGACTGTTACTGCCACTGATGGACACAGAGTCGACCCTCTCCGTGTAGCTCAGAGATGCAGAGCGATTCAAACCGCTCATGTGAGATGGAGAGCGGAACTCTGGAATGCACATTAAAACTATGTCATATCATGCTGCAGCATGCCTGCGTACACACACACAAACAACACACGCTCATGCGTAACGCACACAAACACCCTCACACAAACAACACACACACATGCATAACACGCACACAAACACCCACAAACACCCACACACATGCATAACACACACACAAACACCCACAAACAACACACACACATGCATAACACACACACAAACACCCACAAACAACACGCATAAACAACACACATACATGTGTAACACACACACAAACACCCACAAACAACACACACACATGCATAACACACACACAGACACCCACAAACAACACGCATAAACAACACACATACATGTGTAACACGCACACAGACACCCACAAACAACACGCATAAACAACACACATACATGTGTAACACGCACACAGACATCCACAAACAACACACATACATGCATAACACACACAGACATCTACACACACAGAAGAACGCACACACGCAAAAGAACAAGTCCAATAACACATTCACGCACAAACACACGTGGCAACAACACAAATCCAATACAAAAGTCAAAAAAGAATGATGACAAGAATTCAAGCATTTCATTTGTAACATGGATGAGATTAGGAAAGTGACAATAACAACAATAAACTACCAGATCAGTTCACAATTAAATAGAAATGCTATTGTGAATAATTGGGTGGTCATTTTAGACTTTTAAAGCGTTTTTTGTGTGTGAGAAGGTTTAGTTTGGCAACATTACAGATTACATTACAACATTGAACATTGTGTTCTGCCTGTACTTAGTACACTGACGCCATCTAGAGGTGAAGTTACACTCTGCAGTCAATCAGTGCTGACAAGACAGATAAAACTAAATAGAAATGACTTACACAGACAAATTAAATGGAGCACAAACATTTAGCTTTATGTGGGGAACATTTATTCTTATTATAATATTATAATTATACGCAATGCAGTGTGACAAAGCTCGCGTCAACATGTTGCACCGCTGTCATGGTTGTTCATTATAACGGGACCTTCCTAGTTTTTGTTGCGGGCTGTTATCTGCTTAAAGATTTGCCTTCAGCTGTCAGATATGAGGCAACATTCATCAATCATTGTGGTGATATCAGAGAGCTATGATCATATCATAAGTTTGGTATACCACCTATACTAAAGCAAACTTTTGTCGAGAGATTTAAAGATGATTTGATTCATTTGATCTTGTATTTTATCTGTGGACTGGCTGGACGAAATAACCAACAGATATAGATAAATAAATAAATACAGTCATTTCTTTATCATTTTGTTTTTACGGAAAGAGACGCTGTCCCATGTGCATTGTGATTGGATGCTGAATCCCGTGTATTAGCCAATCAATGACCGGTCTGCACAATTTATAGTGGTGATCACAAATAGACCGAAAATTGAGCAGACAGATACTCAAGGATAAAGAGGAGCACATATATCTGATCATATAATCTGATACCAAGACCATTCAGAAGGTTTTAGGGTCGTGTGAATTGCACAGGGTCAGACGAGATGGTAAAACTGTGATGTGGTCAGTGTGTTAAGGGGTTAGAGCTTTCCAGAATATGAGCTAATGAAGTCAACGCCAGAGTTTGTCCAGCAAGCTTTCATTTGATTACCATTATCAGACACTGATACAGCAACATGTTAATCTATACAGGTCAAAAACTCGCACAGAGATCAGAACTTTGGCTCTGTTCTAAACCCTAATAAGCCCCCTCGCTTTCTACCTTATCTCATAAGTGACTGATCTGACAGCTCTTCACAGACGGCAACAGCAAACAAAATACATGTATATTAGGTTAAATATTAACTTTCAGTATGATGAAAATATTTGCCAAAACTTTTGATAATAGAGAAATATTTTATACAGATATTTTTCTACTGTACTCATCATAGTGCTTTATCTGCAAAAGATACATTTAATGCTGCCTTAAAATTTGACTTTACATATGTAAAAAATACATATGTACTTACGATGTCTAAATATGCTGTCTAGGTAAGAATCTCACTAGGGTTTAAAACAGAGCCTTTAAATCAATTTATTTATTTTTATAGATCTTGTCACTGATCACTAAATTAAAACAACTCATTTTTCACATTCAAAAGGTGAGCTTGCTGGACCACGGATGAGGCCAAGATAAGTTAGTGTCACCCGACTCCCCCTACATGCCCAGGTTAACACCGAACATGCAGGAAATTTACCTGGGAAACGAGAGAACAGAGAAAATCTCTTAAGCGAGAGGCGGCGCGGGCGAGGCGACACCACAGAAGGAGAGAGAGGGGGGGTGACAGCTGAGAGGGGAGGAGAGAGAGAGAGACAGAGCAGAGCAGTGGAGACACAGAGAAGCTTTTTAAACACATCACACATTAACATCAAGCTGAGACACACTCTGCTCTTCAACATAATAGCTGCTACATTAAAAGCCCTTCTTAACTGAAACACCACGCAAATGAATTTTCATTGAGCGCTAGTGCTATGCTCCATGCTACGTCCTTTGACTTTTTAAGCAAAACATATTCTAGAGACATTAAAGCAGCAATTACACCAAAATGGAAAACTCTGTAATCGTTTGCTCTCCCTCATGTCGTTTCACACTTTTTGCAGAACGTCCAAGCTGCTGTTATTTCCATGCAATAAATGTGAAGACAGTCGGCAAATAATGTTTTCATGTATGGAAAACAATAAACTTTTTCTCTTTTGCATTCTATAATATGTGTGGGGAATGACCCGAGGGTGAGTAAATGACAGAATTTTTATTGTTGCCAGCACTGGCTCTTTAAAAATAATGCCCCTGGACAGGTCACATGATCTTTAATGTGACTGCCGTCTCGTATGCAGTTTCTCACATGTGGGCACACATTTACACTCATGCTAAGCACATAAGATGGCAGTCGATATAAGCACATAAGATGACATGAGGGAACAGAATCAGACTCTGTAACACATGTATTACTCTGCCAGCAGGTGGCACTGCAGGTAAATGTCCCCAATACAGTCATGTTACATAACACAACAGGCTAAACTTACAAAGACAGATCATGACATGACAGAGAGCTATAAAACCTTCATTTAAACTACGGCTGTGCAATAAAACATCAACAGATACGCACATCATCTTCCCTATAAATCAGCCTGTAATAACACTGGTGTAGGAATTCTTTCATAATTAAGGGTGAGAAACTGGATTGTGGTGATTTAAATGGGAATGTTTTGACCTCTCTGAGTGAATCAGGGAAGGAACAGTAAAATACTCACCCAGTGACGGTGCAGTCAAAGCCATAACGCCATAATAAGAGAAAGGCCCTGTCTCAAACTTCATATTCTCATTTCCTGCCTCCACCTCCACCCGGCCCTTAAGAACACAACAGTTCATTACAGCACAAACTGATCTGGAACTGTAAAGCTGCAATCCGTAACTTTTTTGGGGTTAAAAAGAACCACCAAGGTCATTAAAAATGAAGCTGCTAACACATCAAATTACTATTCTAATCATTTTATGATCTGTTACTCTCTAATATTAACAATGTTTCTATTATAGGTTGCATGTGTTTGTTTCATTTGGGTGATGTCTTTTAAACCTGAAGAAACCTGAAACCCACTTGTGTTCAAGGAGGTTAAACAGAACAATGTAAAAAAAAATGTGAAACATTTGAGGTAGACGCTTCTTATTTTTGAGGTTTTCGCCAGCTTCCCTGAAGAAACTGTTGCGTCTCTATAATTTACGACCACAGGTCACAAAATCCAACCAGAATCGTGTGAGGTCGGTACTTGAAGCACCGCAGAACCAGGGCAGAACGCGAAACGCAACATCAGCACGTGTACACACATAATTTCCAACGTCTCCGGCATCATATTCACTCCAATTTCCACCTCAGTGACGAGTGAACCTTTCCTCTCATTCTCAGAAAAAAGCAACCAGACCTGAGGAGATCAGATTGCATGACACACAGAGCCTGTCACTCGATCTGGATCTCCTCTGCTGTGGTATCTAAATGCAGGTAGCTGCTACAAAACAAACATAGATTGCCAACAATTTGCTGCCTTCTAATGTTTGCCAGCAGCCAAACAAGTGAGAAACTCAGAAGCTTCTTGAAACTCAGAAGGTCCTCTGTGGACTTAAGCAAAATAAATGACAGACAGAACTTGGTGCTGTTAACCCAATTTTTATGTTCATAAACATTTATAAAAAAAAAAATCACTTCTTTTAAATATAAGAATATAATAAGTATTATATAATAGAGGTTTTGTTTGTCTGACCAATGATTAGTGAATGGAAAATACATTTTATTTGGCACACTTATGTGACATTAATTGTATTTTATTGCAGTTCTTATAATCAAATTTAAACAGGACAAAGATGCCCTTAGTTACACCGTACAACCATGAAATATGCATACAAAACAAATGTATTTTAAAAGTTTTAACATTTTATAAATGCATTTAATTTTTATTGTTTATCTTGATTTTCTATTGTGTAAATCTTTATGTTTAACTGAATTAGAGGCACATTTACTCTAGAAACCAGCAGATGTTGTTGTTATAAATGAGCTAGAGGAGTTTGGCGAAGTTAAGCAGACATATGGTGCCAGTGTGATGTAATATTCTGTGACATCACATGGCAGTTGTGCTCTGTGTGACATTGTGCTGGGGAGGGTGACAAACGCACACACAGAGGCTCTGAATGGGTTAACCTTGTCCTTGCTGACCCCTCGTGTGGCGCTGCGCAAATCCAGGATGTGAATTACTGATCCCGGGGGCCCGCACGTAACGTTGGCCCTGTGACCTGTCACAGCTCGTTCTGTCTCGGCTGTCTTCAATCTTAAGCTGCGGTTTTAGTGAAGTAAGCTGCAGTGCTGATATTCATGCAGATGATCTGGACGCATACGGAGGGTCAAAGGTCAATCGTTTTGCCGATCCCTGCACTACCATTCAGGTTCACCTACGAGTCAATATCTATATCTTGCTGTATAAAGGGCAGCCAAAGGGGTTTCCATCAATCTCCTTTTTGATTGGACAGTTTTTCACAATATGGCCACAATGGACATCTTTGATTGGTCGCTCGTATGGTCGTGTGTTGTGAGCTGGCAGAAAGGGGGTGGGATTAGAACAGCAATGCACAGAATGTTTCTTATGTAAAAGGGATCAATTAGTGAAGGACGGGCCTGTTGGATGCAGTTGGGCCTGTGCTAGCTAAAACTACAGCGAGGTCACAGACGCTTCAAACAGACCTGTCTGTGCAACACTAAACCAGCCTCGGTCATGACCGGCACAGCTGAGGAGAACCAGAAGGCTGCCACGTCACAGTTGCTAAATGAAGCATCACTCTGTACTGTTGCTCATATCTAGGGTTAAAAGCAACCACGCGAAACACTCAAGCATCTTAGCAAATGTATTCACAAATGGTAAAAATCAACTATTTTTGCACACACACCTTATTTGAACAGAAGTACAGACACGAGATTCTAAAAAACAACAGGCGGGGAGAGAGAGAGATGTGGGGGCAGATGTATGACCAATACCCCTGGAACAGTGTCAGGAGGGCGAGTGTCCTACACAAGGTCAAATGGTTTGAGGTTACGCTAGATGGACCGAGTCACATGACTTTAGCTCCAGGGAACAAACGACTTTTCCAAATCATCACTGACCTCTTGTTCTCTATACACATGCAAATTAGAGATTATTAAAAACAGAGTAGGCAATTTCAGAAAGGCTTGTGATAGCAAGCTGGCTTTGAAAGCATAAGTACCCACTTTCACTTCAAAAAGCTCTCCAAAGCACCGCCTCCTCCAATAATGCATGGAGATATGCAAATACACGGTTTGACAGACAAGTATGACCTTCTATCATTGCATTTGGGCTGTCAATAATCACTGAATATCAGTTTTTTTTAAATATTACAGAGAAATTTATGGTTACAGTAAAGGATTTAAAACAGACGTGTGCAGAGCCAGACAATAACAGAATCTGTGCGGGGATCATGCAGTATGACCCACCTGAAGAATGAGGACAAAATAGTCGACGGGCTTTCCACGCTGATATAAATAGTGCTGCGGAGCGCGCTTGTCGCTTTCGTTAAACTTGACCTCCTGAATCACATCAGCGTGCTTGAGAATCCGCAGTAACACCTTGTCTGAGATCTGCAGGGGGCTGAACACGCTCACTTCTGAGAAAAGATGAGTAACAAAACACACAATCCAAATCTCAGCTGGTACTCGCCATAGCAGCTGATCTGTCGACATGAACACAAGGTGCGAGTTGACAGAGTGAGGTGATAAACTGTTTACCTGTGGCCAGGAAGCGATGGGCAGCCAGCATCAGCTGCGGAGAGATTTTTACCTTGGATTCTCTCTCATGTTTGAAGGCAGAAAAATCCCTCTTGTTTTTGTTGGGATTCACTTTCTTTCTGTTACGATTATCAGCTAGAAAACAATTATATAACTATTGATGAATAATATATTCATCACTGAACATATCAGAACAGAGTTGAATTAAGGGACACTGCCTGCCACTGCTACATGGTTCAAACTAAAAACTGGTGACTCTTTAAGTACGTTTATTTGCCCTTTGTAGTTTATATGCTTACAAATATTTACCATTTTTTAACTAAAATCCCATGTACTACAGTTATGCTACTGTAAAATGATAATATAATATGATATAATCTTAAACACAAATCACATTTAAAAATTCAGTTTTCCATAAAAGTAATAACCATGACTATAGTAACTATGATATTTTGGTAATAATTATGTAACAATTCAGTACCGCCAAATTTTAGCATGTCCTATGTTTAGAAAACTAATCATCAGCATGAACGTACTGTAGAGATCAGACTCATCCAGGATCTCAGATTTGATGATCTCCTCAATTACGTCCTCCAGCGTCACCAGCCCCAGAACCTCATAGAACGGATCGCCCTCCCCTTCATTATTCACCTTCTGGACGATAGCCAGGTGGGATTTACCTGTGGACAGAAACACCTGAGCCAAATCCCAACAGAGAAACTCCACCTCCTACACTAAACATGGAACAAAATGATCTAAATGCTACAATCACAAAAATAATGGCCATTTAAATCTCATATAACAACGATTACAATGACACAGAGCAAAGACAAACCACACTCATATTAAAGCGCTGCATGGACATGCATATTAATGAGCTCCATTATGACTGCAGCATCTAAAAACCCATTTCATGAATTATTCATCACTTGCTCTTATTACTATCCAAAGGGGCAAATCAATCATAGCTATTTAAGCTGTACTGGACCATCAGACATTCATGTCTGGAGCCAAGAGAGAAGAAGTCCGAGAAGAGGCGCTACTAAACATAGAGTTAAGAGCTTTACGGGGAAAGTGACGTCTGGGGTGTCTAGAAATGAGATTAGAACGAGAGAAAACAGAAGGTTGAAGTACTGAGCAGGAACATGACGCTGGTGTGTGAACCTTTAACAGCAGAACTTCCTCCCAAACTAACCTTTCCCATTCCTGTTTAACTGTTACACACCCAGTCAATCTCATGCCCTCATATTATTTGAGAAAACTCACTGAATAGTCACGTTTAGACACGCAATTATGCATTCTACACGTGAAATCCTGCATCAAAACATTGTGATGTACAGATACCGAGAACACGAGCTGTCATTTTAAAACTGACCACTGATAAGAGAACACTGTTTTAAATATGAAAAACAAGATCTGATAGTATCTGCTTACAAAAGCGGCCAAAAAAACAAAAAAGTCATTAAAAATAGAGACATCACGCACACTTTCGCTGAGGTCTGTCAACCTTAGAGTTATTTATAGTGTACAGCCAAGCTTTGTTTGGGAGATAAAACTAAGCTGGCTGCTTGATGGCCAGTCTTGTATGTTTTCTGACATACTTCAGAGCTCCTATGAGTTTAGCACTCAGTAATCCTCCTCATTTGCTTATTTACATATTCATTAGCATGTTTACAAACATTATTGTTATGAGCATCTATAAATTCCTCATGAAATCAATACCCTGGGAAGAAATCGTAGACAATACAGAGTAACACAGGCATGTCACATGGAGTTTGTCCTTCTGTGACACCTCTGCAGTGCAGCAGTGATTGGTATAAAAAAAGCAGTGGGCGGGACTACAAGCTGTCCGTTATTTTTAAAACACCACCCACATAATTATTTATTCATTTTTTTATCTAACTCATCAATACTGTTCCACAGAATCTAATTTTGTTCTATCAATAGTCTGGTTCTATTGATCTGCATTTTGTGTTTTGCTTCAGCACAGTTTGTATAAAACTGTACCACCATAATCATCATGACTGAAGCCAATAAGTTTAAATAAAAATAATCTGAGGGCACAAATCTACGGCAAAAACATCACAGGCAACCTCTGATTGGTGGACCGGATGAGGTTGTGCATTTTTTATGAGTGACAGGTGCTTTTGGCAGCATGAGATTCCTGTGCCATTTCAAAAAGAGCTTCATATTGATTTGAAGATGATACTGGAAGCATATGGTTATTGATTTGGCCCTAGAGGGGAAGCTGAGCACCCATAATAATCAATAGGAGGTCAAAAACAACTCTGCATTAAGCCAAAGCATTTGGTTGCTTTGAACGCAGTACCAACTGAGCCATCACAGATGTTCTAGCAACATTTAAAGACAAACACACTGAATATCACAAACACACACAAATAAAAGCACCACTAACCTTTTTTAAACTCTTCCAACATGGCATCCAACTTGGTATCATGGAAGACGAAATGGACCGGGTGGTTGTAGAACTTGGTGACTGTTTTAAGTGTTGTGCAGTCGTCCGGGTCAACGAAGGCCAAGTCTTTGACATATAAGATATCTACAATGTTGGAACGTTCCGCGTCATACACTGGTATCCGCGTGTAGCCGCTTTCCATGATCTCCGTCATGGTGTTGAAGTCGAGCACCGCGTCAATGTGGATCATGAAACAATTGCTGAGCGGCGTCATGACGTCCTCCACCGTCTTGGTTCTAAGTTCTAGAGCACCTTGAATGATGTTCAGTTCTTCTTTCACCAGGTCATTATACGGCTCAGTGACCTTCAACATCTCCACCAGCTTTTCTCGGTTGTACACGGTGCCGATTTCCTGCCCGAGCACACAGTCCAGGAGCTTACTGATTGGAAATGACAATGGAAAGGTGAGTAACATGAAAAACTTGGTCAGGACAATGGTGTTGGCGCCCACGGCCAAACCGTGCCGCGAGCAGAGGGCCTGTGGCACGATTTCACCAAAGATCACAATGCCGACGGTTGAAGCCACCACGGCGCCCAACCCAGAACCAATCAAATCATCTAGAAGAATTGTCAATGTGGTGTTCACCAGCACATTGCCCAACAATAAGGAGCAGAGCAAATAGTTCCCCTTGCTTCGAATGGGCTCGATCTTACGCGCGTACTTCTTCTCCTTATTAGTGCCACAACTCTGCACAATGCGAAGCTCCATTGGATCCAAAGCCATGAGCCCCAGGTTGAGTCCACTGAACATGCCAGACAGCAGCAGCAAGCTGGACACCAGGATGACTTGAAACCAAAGAGGCAGAAGAGATGTTTTCTCCTCCACGACTACCAACCTACCATCATCATCATCACCCAGCAGGTACCACTTATCATGACCCTGCCTGACACACAGGCTGTAAGTCTTCTCCTGTTCACTTTTACGCAGGGGCTTTACATACACGCTCACCAAGCCTGACGTACCCCTACCGCTCACATTCATGTAACTGCCGACGTTCAAGTCTTTGGTAAAGTCCTCACAAGTCCTGTTCCCCGTGTCGCTGTCACCCGTATCCGCAGACTCCGTGAACCTGATGTGGGATGCCGCGTCCGGGCTCAGGTGCACCCCATAAAACCGGAGCAACACGCTGCTCTCCTCCGTTACCTGGATGACTCCGTCTTCCGTCGTGCTGGCCGTCTTGTCGCTCCTCTCCAGCCGCATGCCCAGGATCTGACTACTGGTACCGGGGCTCGGCGCCTCGGTTCGCCCGCCGACAGAGCTCCAGAGGACCAGGATGAAAGTTAGAAGAAACCCGCGTCCGGTCCGCTCCGTCGCCATGTTTGTTGCGCTCTCTCCGCAAGGCTGGACCTGACGTCACGTCATCTCGGCCACACGCGGGACACGCCCCCCTCATTTGCATAATGCAAATTCCGCAACGCCCACCGCGCGAGGCTGTCAGGTGTAGTTCGTCCGAAACTTCATTTATGATGGATATAAAACTTAATTTATGATGGATATAAAACTTCATTTATGATCGATATAAAACTTAATTTATGATGGATATAAAACTTCATTTATGATCGATATAAAACTTCATTTATGATGGATATAAACCTTAATTTATGATGGATATAAACCTTCATTTATGATGGATATAAACCTTAATTTATGATGGATATTAAAACTTCATTTATGATGGATATTAAACCTTCATTTATGATGGATATAAACCTTCATTTATGATGGATATTAAAACCTAAAAACAACATTACTGAACGAACCGACTGTGCTCACATATCGATGCTTATTCAGCTAAATCTCGTTTTGGCTTCAGAGATCAGGCGTATGAATAACTTTAGGATCACCGTGGCAATGGTCGAAATATAATAACATTTTTATTGGGACATGAAGCGTGAAGGTTCGCTGTTAAAAACAATAAATAAAACGCGTTGAAATGGCGTCATTGAGGCGCGCTGCTGTCGCGCGCGGCGCTGTTACGTAATCGCACATGGGCGCGCGCGTCACACCGACGGCGGAGGAATGAAACGCGTCGTGAAATGACTAAAACAAAACAAAAATGTTTTGTGTCGCCTTTTATAAATATTGATTAATATCTGCACTGCAATGATATACCAAAAATCACTGCCACAAAATCATCCTTTAAATGATGTCATGGTGAAAACATATGACCGGGGGGACACATATGATGTCCTTCACAGCCAGAATCAAAGCCGTGATCAGAGAAAGTACCAGAGAAAATGTATTTAATATTTTTTTTGTATGGTTTATTTAAAATATATGTTGTAATAAGTCGGAGAATGTACTTATTTACTCCAATAAAGTGTCCAGTGAATTGCTTTAGAGATTGTGTGAAGCTGAGGCGGTGCGCCATCTAGTGTTATAAATAAACATCAGCATAATATGTGTTTGCTATTGCTTTATTGTCAGATAACAATACTTTCGAGATGATAACAAAACAATTTTCTATCTTAATATTTAGATTCTACTGGAAGCTTCCTATTCATTTTATTCATTAAAATACCTGGAGTCTCCATCAGCCTGCATTTCCTTTCATACACAAACATAGTTTTTTTCCGGATGTATTTATTACCCCAAACGACAAATGTTTTCTGAGGCAGGTTTGTTTTTGGTTTGCTGTGGTCTGGTTTACAAAACATGCACATTAATTTTCCAGACACGTTCACTTTACACATTTTGGAAATTATTCATTCATTCATTCATTCATTAGCTTCATTTAGGGACTTCCAAAGTACATGACCTGCAATCACATTTCATAATTATCATTTCATAAATTGTTCAAATACACAAAGATGTATTCTAATGGATTTACGTGGTTCAAATTACGTGTGCTAAAAGTGAATACATTTTGACTATGTGAGTGATGTTAAGTATTATGAGGTAAGGTCTGATTCCAGTGGGATCAGATTCATGTTTATTTATCAGACACTATATGTTCCTCAGGTAGAAGCACATCCACAGTGAAGCTGATCTTCTTTGAATGAATCACACTGTAAGTGTTGTCAAACTGGATCACATCTGCAGAGGAAAAGAAATTAAATCCTCATTTATCAACAGTAACAGTGAACCAGTGACAGATTACACACAATTCTGAGTGTAAAAGTAGACAAGTAGACAAAAGTAGACATTTCCCATTTCCCAAACATTTCCATTAAGTAACAAAAATATTAAAACTGTTATTTGTAGAGTTCAAGTAATGTTTAAAATAAATGTTGCTTTAATATTACCTCTTGGTTATAAGAACATTATTTTAAGTTTTTTCATTTTGTAACATTTTTAAAACATTTCACTAACTAATTAGGAATAACGTTTTTGATTTATGATATATACCATTCTGCTAACATTACTGCAAGAACGTTTTTTAATAACTTTGACAGAACTTTGACAGAACGTTAGCCGATGTTCTGAGAATGTCCCCTGTTAGCTGGGCTTACACGGGTGTCTAAATATTTAACAGTAAGACAGTAAGAAAACAGTAAACAGTGAGAAAAATACAAGAAAGTCTGGAATGACAGAATCAGCCATAATTTCTCTGAATTATGAATCTGAGCACCATTTGTTCAGAAGAGCACACAAGCAAATACTACTGCACCCCAAATCCTCAAAGGACAGAGATCTAATACAGACTCACAGATGCCTGGATCCTCACAGGTGTGAGATCCGTCCTCTGGAACTAGATGGGAATTGTATCGTTGGATAGGAAGGATTTCCTGCATGGCTTCCACTTTATTGGTGTCATTGCCTTTGGTCTTCAGGAAAAGCCCAAAACCAATATCAGCCCCTTCACTCACAAACTGCCATCTAAATTAAGAACACAGATTGACAACCCAAATTCTGACAATCTGAATCTGATTTTGCCTAATAAAAATGCACAATAAAAAGAATGGAATACTTGCATACTGCAGTCTCTGCATACTACACACTAAATACTGCAGTCAGATCAAATAATGACTAAAAAAGAGGATGCCACACTGAAAACAGAAGGTAAAGCTGCGCTCATACACACACAGTGTGCTCTGGTTGTATACTTCACATTTTGGCAAATGTACAAGTTATCTGGGTATTCTGCACATGCAGAAAATTCATAGTGAACATACCCCAAAACAGTATGATCTGTATGTATGCCATTTGGAACAACAAAATACATAATAATTCTCACAAATGTTTCTTACCGTAATAAACAGTTTGGGAATAGAACTTCATACTCCAGCTGGTAGGAGGAGCCACGACTAACGGTAACGCTCTGGTCGTACTTTACTTTTATAGATTCCCGCAGGTAATACGATTTTGGCACTACGCCACCATAATTTAACTGTGGGGGAATGACAGATGAGAAAAAGCAACAAAACATTGAGGTTCTTTATGAGTCAGTCTTCTGCTACCTAGTAAAGCTCACCATGGTCTTACAGTAAGGGTTTCCATCAGGATCAGTTCTGGAGCCTCCGTAAGCTACAGGTAACTGATCCGCATCAATATAGTTCCTCAATACCTCTTTCCAGTTAGCTGTAGATTGGAAATAGAAAGATTTTACACAGTGCACCGTGTCTCTTATGGATGATCGCAACAGATGCAGTAGAGTGTGCAATATTACAACTACAAAATTAAACTATTTACCACCCAGTACAACAATCTTCTGTCTTGTCTCTTCGCGCAAGAAGTGTTTGACCAAGTTGTACGCAATAGGAAAGAGTTTAGGGGCTGTGAAAAGAAACCGATTTCCAAGTTGATGTTAACATGATGGCCTTTTCTCTTTTATAATGTGATGCGTTTCAGAGTGATCTTCATATTACTCACCTTTGATCAGAAAGAGTCTTTTAAGGCTTTCCGGATAGTTCTCTTCAAACATTGTCAGAACCTGCAGAGGAAAAATTGCATAAAAAAGCAAAAATTATGTTACGCTATGCTGGCGCTCTTGTTTTACTGTACTGCAAAATAGATAGCTTATAATCTAAACAATGACCAAAATCTTATAATAATCTTATGATAAATATTAGGCTTCAGACGCATAAGGGAACCTTCATCGGTATCTCACCTCGCCATACATCTCAACTGCAGGTCTCCACAGATGCTTCATTCCGAGGCCCTCACAGTCATAAATGATAGTGATTGCTTCAATGTACTTTCCGAGCTGAAGAACGAAAAACAAACAATAATCATAACAGTGCATCACAGCAGAGAGACCATACGCAAACGTTACCTAGGTTATGTCATGATCTCTACTGAGATATAACAAACAATATGACATTAAAAAATAAACTAAACGTTTTCAGCATAAAATGCATTCACAGTCATTTGACCTTTGGGATACAGACTACCTTTTCAGATTGCTTCTGGCACTCCTGCCGCAGAAATTCAGCATTCTTGACTTTGGTTTTAAGACAGTCTTGTTTGCTAGCCGACAGCAAAAGGCCTTTCGGATCAAGAGGACCTATGATGTCATACCAGATGGGACTTCCTTCCCGATCGTAGCCACACAATCCACCAGACAAGTACCGCTCAATGACCTAAATGGAACAGAACAGTATCTTTTCATTAACACTGCACCGCTGACTATAAGCTTATATTCTTTCAGTGTAAAATAATGTACTCTTCTTATATACCTCTGGTGGCCTCCAGTCATGAAGGATGTTGTCAACTTTCAAATGCTTTCGAAACTCCAGGTTCTGAAATTTAAATGCGTCGTTGTTTTATGTAGTTCATGGAATTCATTATTCAAGTGAGAAAATCTAGGTTAAAACCTTTAATGGGGTTTAACATAAAAAGATCTTTCAATAAGAGAAACTAAATGGACATCCACGTGTTTAAAGTGCATTGTAAATGTGCATCTAAATGAATAATATTTAAATGCTGAGAAAGTCAAGCTGTGATGTTACCTTTCTAATCATAGCTTCAGCTTTTGGGACATTAAAGCTCCTGGCTGTGAAAGAATATAAAATAAAAACCGCAGAACATCAAAACTCTACATGTGTGATTGCGAAAAACATTCAAATTTGATTAGTTTACTTAGTATAACTAAAAACGGAAGTAGGAAAGTAGCTTCTGACGTCAAAACGTGCCAAAAAGTAAATACGGGAAAAAGCAAATAATTTTGCAAGAGTCAGAAACACAACTGAAAGCGGCGATACATAATCATTCATGGATTTACAAGAATGTCACCTTGAACTTGTGTCTCGAAAAACAAAATCAGATGGTTTACGGATGTTCTAGTGCGAATATCGATTTCTAGATAAAGTGTTCAAGATAAAGCAGCTGGCTGAGAGAAATTAAGCTCTCAGAAACAAAACTAATTTATTGTTCTTTAATATCTGTAACTATAATTTAAGGTAAGATTTCTCCCCCATTATAGCATTAGAATGTAACTATTCCACATACAGTTATGTCACAGTTATGTCAGAGTTATGTCATGGTGTTTACATGGGGGCTGCATTGCCTTTTTTAAGCTGTTGATAATTTATTATATTATTTTTATTATTTATTATTATTATTATATATCTTTATATGGCCCCACAAAGTTATCTGGGGTCACCAAATGTAATATATAGTTAAATATAAATGCTATAAACATTACTTTGAATTTGTCAGCATGTAGACACATGCATGCAGGTATAAACCGCAGGGTATTTTAAACATGACTTTTAGCTACCATAATACTCAGATTACGGATCAATCATCAGTATGGGTAACGATTCCCTAAACTTAATAAATAAAAGTAATTCATTAAATAACAATAACAGTTAAATCATGTGTGTGAGAAGATGGGCTGGCTGGCCCAAGGGATGTTTTCAATAAACTGAAACTGACAGGTGCATTAAATGTGTTTTTATGTATAATGTATAATTTTTGGTATAAAGCCCTTGATGTAAAGTCCATCATTATCATCCAAGCTGAAGTGTATTATTGCAGAACAATAAATACTTTGTAAAGCACATTTGATATTAACTCACTCACCTCTCAGCCAGCGAAGCAGGTAATGATCACTCTGGACGGGCAGCTGGTCAGAAACATCTTCTAATCTCTCCCGAAACTAACCAAAGAAATGACATTTAAATGCAACATTTTTGGCAGTAACACAGTGTGTTGCTATACATTACTTTAAATAACCCTTCAATACTATTAAATGGTGCATTTAGAAAGTTTTATTTAAAGCATGTTACTGATAAACATTGATAGCCTCAAAATCAAGCACTTTTTTGCATACTTCTTGCATACTTGCCTGTGTCAAAGCCTCGGCTTGTTTTGGACTGAGATCTCCTACTCGACCGCTCATATTTGTAAAGGGCTCTTGTAAGGGTTCAGCGCATTAGTGCGCCTGTTATTTATACCCGGCCATGAGGGGAGCGCGCATGCGCACAATAGAAAGGCCAAAGAGAGAGAATACAAATCTGTCTGTCCAGAGCATGAGATGGTGCTTACAACGACACCACAAAATATCAAGCTACCAACACCACAACTAACAGAGAACGTTCTCAAAACGTTGATAAATGTTCTCTAAACGTTCTCTCAAAGTTATCAAATAAACGTTCTTGCAGAATAGTTAGTATACACTTTTTTATACCATATACATACATACATACATAAATACATACATACATACATACATACATATATATATATATATATATATATATATATCTCCATTCTTTAAGTTGTTAGTGTTACACAATGAATAAAAAAATGAAATATTTAAATTATATTTCAATACTATAAAATGTAATGAAATATTAAGCAATAAACATTAAGCAATATTATGACCCATAGTGTGCGTCTTATTGCTTCTTCTGCACGAGATATTTATAAATAAAACACTTTTTTCGCAGTTTAATACCCGTTACATACTGAATATTTGTAATGTTTGGTGTTGATTAAAAATAATCTTCCAACAAGCTGACTGACATTTATTATCGGTTGGGTTACAGAAGGAAAGTCAATAAATAAAGCCAATAGTGATAACATTAAAAAAACAGCAAAAAATGAATAAAACAGCTGTTAGACATCTAAGGGAGATGTTAGTAACTACTTGACACTAACTCATTTGTACTCCAAACTATTTACACTAACCATCATTACATTTATCCCTTTAAATGGTAAACAAATTTTTCGAATTGTAAAGGTAAAATATGCCGATAACTAGCTAGTTGTTAGTTCTGTGTTTTTTGCTCAGTTATACGTATGCCTAAGCCTCTGTTTTTCACTAAGCGGCTATTTATTTATTGTATTTAAATTTAAATTGCCAGTATGCATTTATACTGTACTAATATTCCAGTTAATCATAGTTTCTGAGGGTGAAGCTAGGGTAATAGGGTGTGGCGGCTGGTTGCCAGGGTGTTGCTATGCGGGTGTTCTAGACAGTTGCCAACTGGCCCATTTTTTATTCTGGTTCTTACATAGAGCTTGGATCCTTTCCTTTTGAATGTAGGTTCCCTAAGTTTATGCCATTTAAATAGAGACGCTTCTCATAAAAGGTGCCACTATTACTATTAAATGAATTTCTGGTAAAACATTTTAAACTACAATTAAAACTAGTCACAATAAGTTGCGACAGGTAAACAAATGTAGTACCTTGCATTTTTGGTGAAACTGGTTACCATGGAAAATATTGGTAAAGGTAAAAGTGTTTACTTCTTGAAAAAGCACAGATCATTTATTTTTAAATGATTAAATATATAATTGATGTAGTTAATGAAAGCTTAGAGAATTCTATTCCTTATTTTAGTACAGCTAACATGCGCTGTAATATCATTTAATTAGTAACATGGGTTTAAATGCCTGCTTTGCTTTAGATGAGGTTTGGACTGGAACACACAAACAGCTGTTTCACCCAGAACAGCTTATCACAGGGAAGGAAGATGCTGCCAACAATTACGCCAGAGGCCATTACACCATTGGCAAGGAAATTGTTGACCTGGTACGCAAACTGGTAAGACACTGTACTGCTGTAATGCATCACAATTCAGTTATTAGATGTAAATTAATGACAAGTGTTTGTTTCTCCGTAGTGTGATCAGTGCACTGTTGATGGAGAGATTGTCCATTGACTACGGCAGGAAATCGTAGCTTGAGTTCACCATTTATCCTGCTCCTCAGGTACCATGTTGTGTTGCCTTTTAGTTTCTGCCTCTCTACCACCATCTCTGTTTGAAACATCAAATTGCAGGTTACTTTATTTACTTTTCATCACATATGTTGAAGTCACATGAAGACAAACTTGACAATTCACAGGAAATTGGACCGACATCTTAAAATATAAATCCTTATTATAAACTTACCGTTGTAAGTAGGGTAAGGTAAGGAGATCATGTTGACCACTGATCTGTCATGTATTGCTGAATAACTGAGTTTTGTTCATTTATAACCCCAAAACGTTACGGATTGCAGCTTTATTAAGGTTGATTTGAACATTTTCTAATGTTTAATCTGGATATTTAAGTCACAGAGATTGCTAAGGTCCCCGGCAACCACATTGATTTTAGTTCTTTGAATATTGTTTGATGTTTCTTCAGGTTTTCAAAGCAGTGGTAGAGCCCTTTCATTCTGACCACACACACAACCCTTGAACACTTTGTGCTATCATGGTGGACAACAAGGCCACCGAGGCTTCGAACCAGCCAATCAGATGGTGAAATGCAACCCCTTACACTAAAAATACATGACTTGCTGTATGTTGTACTGTGACGATGTGGTTCCAAAGGATGTGAATGCACTTATAGGAAACATGAAGACCAAGAGAACCATTCAGTTTGTTGACTAGTGTCCTACAGGGTTAGTCACTTCTATTCATGAAAAATAGTTGTTTAAAAAGAACAGTAATGTAAATAATAGTTTCATAGCATTTGGCACTTTTTATCCAAAGTGACATACTACACATTTAAGCTATGCACTGTTATTAGTATGTGTTCCCTGGGAATCAAACCCACAATCTTTGTGTGTTGCTAACACAATGGTCTATTAGTTGAGCTACAGAAACACTCATTGCCATTAGCAGGCGGGCCTAAGATGTTGCCAATTCCATAAATTGCTTTTGTTTTCTCTTTATCAGGTTGGGATCAATTATCAGCCACCAACTGTAGTTCCAGGAGGAGATCTGACCAAGGTTCAAAGGGCCATCTGCATGTTGAGCAACACAACAGCCATCGCTGAAGCCCGTGTAGATCACAAGTTTGATCTGATGTATGCAAAGAGAGTGTTTGCACACTGGTATGTTGGAAAAGGTATGGAGGAGGGCGAGTTTGGCGAGGCCCTGGCTGCTCTCAAGAAAGATTACGAAGAGGTGGGAGTGGATTCTATCGACAGAGAAGGCGAAGAATAGATACACATAGGTTCTGGATATAGCAATAAATGCTTTTATTAGTTTTCAGGCGTTTGTTAATATGCATAAAAAAATCTAGCCACCAACAGCCACTAATCAAACAGCTACAATTTACAATAGTTTACAGAAGGAGTGTTACAGGATACCACACTATAGATAAAACAGTTTAAAAGAGTTTGCACCAGTAATCTTTATAAGAAACAGAAAGATGTTGATGGCTTTGAAGATTTCTCAAAGCACAGTGTGAATCAATCCTCTTCATTAAACGTCACTTGTCTGTTCTGTTGCAAGGCACATCTGATTTTTTTACCCTTACTTTACATCAGTATAAGTGACTTTTGTACTCTAACCTCACCAACTTGCATAATTACATCCGTCTTATAAAACATGCACAAGAACTGTCACAGGCCAGCATGACAACAGCTTCAGTTTTAACATCAAAGTACCTGCACTTCTGCAAAGGCAGAAAGACAAAATAGATTCCTTTACATGTTGTAAACAGCGGTGTCCTGATTATTTCAATCTTATAGTATTTAATAGAGTCATTTTTCTAACAAAGCTGTGGCAAATATTAAGATAATTCAACTGTTTACTGATTAATAGTAAGAAAAGTTTATCATGGCAGACCTTCAGTCAGGCTGCTGTTAATGCCACAGGTGTATGTAAAAAAAACACCTAACATTTAAAACAAAACATAAATTAAGGTTTAAGTCCGACAAACATACTTTGATCCACGGAAACAGGCGGAATGGAGTGTTCATGCAAAAGGTGGAAACGGTGTCTTTGGTTGTTGGTCACTTTTAACCCAGAAATCCATAATGTCAATATTGTCTCATCATCATAATGACAACAGGAAGTTTTCCACACAAATGCAGAAGTACACAGGAAATTCTCAGTCTCACATGTGCATATGAACCATTTTCTGCATTTTTAGTGAGTCACATTTTCTATCATTTACATGTCACATGTAATACATACCCCCATTTCTTATAAGTAATGTACGTTACCATTATCTGGTAAAATCTTCATGATCTGAAGCTGATATTAAAGTAAAACGATAATTTTTGTTATGCAACTAAATGGCAAAATTAATATTACATGGTTAACTAGTAAACAGGCCCAGACAGAATCTGCAGACGTTATCATTTCTTACTGGTAGCTGATAAAAACCAAATTAGCCAAAGTATTAAACTAGCAAAAACATGTTTTCTCCATTTGCGTAGAACTTGTGATAATGGGCATTCTAGTCTGTTGAAATCTGCTGAGCTTTCTTGCAGAGTTTTGCTGTTGCAGATTCTGTGTGTGCCTACAAAGCAGTCAGGAACTCAAATCTGTATAAGGTCAAAGTGCTTTTAAAGAAAAACAACACAATTCACATTCTAGTGGAAGAGTTTAAGCTAAAACAGTCATTGCATTATAAAACCAGCCTGTGGAGGAAGACCAGCACCAGCACCTTGAGGAACAGCCTGTGGGTATGGACATGAATATGAAGGTACCATGTTTGGCAGCGGCATGTAAGGATTGCGGGCATCTGGGTAGGACGATGGTGGGGGCTGCCCTGATGGTTGAGATGTAGGTGTGGGTCTTACATGGGCTGGAGAACCATTAGCGAGCCTTTGGAAAGGGGAGTTAGGGGCTTCCTGAGGTTGTGAAGGATCATTAGAAGAACTCTGAGGAAGCTGAACACCCTTGAGCACCAGCTCCCGTAGCTTATCAATCTTCACGCGCCTCAGGTGAGCCAGCTTCCTCTTGCTCTGGTACTCATCAATGAAGCTGTCCAGAGACAAGGTTCCATCCAGAAATGAATCAGCCATGTTCTATAAACCACACAGGACAGTCTTGAAATGTTTCAGAAGATATTTAATTAATCAATGCACAGTATTGGCTAACTTTAAACTGACAATTACAACTCAAACATTACCTCCGTTTCCTCTTCAATCTTTGCTCCCTCTGTTTGCAAAAGAGCCAGCAATGTGTCTAACGAACTGCTTCCTGTAACAGATTCAATTTACAACATAACTAAACTATATTTAAAACGACATGAATATTTATTAAGTTTTTTAAAAACAGCTACGTTCAGAAAGTTATACTAGTGTATAACACCAACATTTAACTATTATGCCATTTAACTAAACTACACCACGTTCAGAAGAACCCGTCATACACGTGATAGCTGAAATCTGAGAATCAGCTAATAAAGCATTTGCATTCTGTATTGTTATTATGAAAACAAGGTCACTGTATACCATCTTTCATAGCAACTGAAGATTTCCATATAGACCACATGAAAATGTAAAGCCCTCCCTGCATTGTTGAAGAACTTTATGTACTTGTAATGTTAATAGCATCAGTGTAGAATTTCTCTGCTCTTTCGGCTTTGTAGAGTCATTCACGCACTTTTGTAACTAAGTAACTCTAATCTATTTGCTTTACCCTATTTACCAAGACAAACACACTTGCTTTCAAAGCCCTCGCTCAGTTCCAGGTTACATTTCAGTCAAAGAAAGTTTCTCTTGTTTTTGAATGACACACAAGGTTTCTGAAAGCAAGTAATGTACAGAGAACACTGTACAAACAGCATACAGTACAAAAAAACAACACAGCATATACACTTAAATGTATGATCTGATCATGTGATCCGTGTCTACTGTACAGTGTTGCTTAACACATCAGCAGATCAATGAAATAAAACATTGTGACCAAACAGGTTTACCAGGATATTTTATTATTTGATGCGTTTATGTCACAGAGGCACGGCAGAGAGGTCTGGATACAATTTAGAGTATTATAAAAGAATATTTTAATAGTTTGCGTGTACAAAACAAAGATCTTTATAGCTTTGAAAGAACTCACCCAGCGTTGAGCTGCGGAGTTGGTAGGCCTCATGCAGCTCCTGTAAGCAGCAGTAGCGTTTGGTCAACTGAATCTTCTGAAGGTCCAGATCAGGCTGCAGGCTGAGGTTCTGCTCGGCCAGACTGCGATTGCTGGCGATCGTCAGCTCTTTATTCTGCTGCATTTCCTGCATCTGGGACAAAAACACACGCGTGACAAAGAACGAAACAGACTTTGGATTTCTGAATTAGATGATGACCCACATCAGGATAACTTTAAAGAAGAAGCTTTACCATAAACTAAGATATGACCCACATACAGGATAAACAATTTAAAACACACGAAGCTTCATAAACACACGAAGCTTCATAAACACACACACACACACACACACACACACACACACACACACACACACACACACACACACACACACACACACACACACACACACACACACACACACACACACACGACTCCCAACCAAACAAAGGTGACTACATAAATACAGACATCAAATATAAACCTTTGAAAGCCATTTTGTTCTGCTTCTGCATAACATCAATGCAACACGATTGTGTACAGCACAAGTGTGTTGTAAAGGATCTGAACAAAACTTTTAATGCTCACTTATTAAACTAAACAGATCACTTAAGGAAGCCAAACCAAAGGCTCCCGAATACCTCGCAACTTTTATAATGAACACAAAGCATACGAGCGCCGTTTCGTTTTCTGCGTCAGTGAGTACAGAAGAGATCCGCAGGCTCAACCTTCATCCAGACATCTTGTTTTGATTTTGTAGGAGCAGAAAGCGTTTCGACTTTTCTACCTAAACACTTCACGACACATCGAGAACAACCTACGAGACATCGCGATGGTGAAAAACACGGGAGGTCCGTTTCAATGGGAGCAAATCGTGATTCAGAATAAATGTCGCCCTTTTTTCTTTACCTCGTCCGTTTCTCCCACAATGTGACGCAGCTTGTCGTCGTCCTCCAGCAGTTCGTGGAGCTGTCCGGTGGAGTACGACTGAAATCTGCTCTCAAACGCGGACATTTCTCTCACGGCTTTTGTTATGGCGCTCCGTCCGCGCCGCAGGGAAGCCTCTTGTGTCTCTCCCCGACCGGAAGTGGAGTAACTCCCGTCGAATCATCGTCTCTCAGTGGGCGTGACGTCACACGCGCGGACGTCAGGAGGCCATTCATGGAGAGAAGCTCGATGGCGGCGCCGTGTTTATATAATGTCGGCTTACGTTCGGACTTACCGTTTGTCGTTTATATTAAAAACACACACAATCATCTCTGTTTTATGTAATGCAATAACGTTTTGGTGTCGTTTATGAATATAACATAAGATCATGCGTTGCTGGTTTACTATGTCCTCCACTATGGAGGCGCTGCAGTTCTGCTGTACAATCATCATCATCATCATCATAAATGCAGTTGCATTTAATTTGTGTTGTTTTAGTAACTATTACTTGAGTGAAAACTGTGATGGTCAAACACTGAGAGTGTATGCATGATATTTAGCCATCTTTATTTGAGCAAAACTAATGAACAAACAGAATCTGTTTTAATACTGCCAAAAAAAACCAGGAATGAAACTAATATTTTGACATTTTGCAGTGACTTTTGTCTGATTTTGAAAAAGAAATGCTACAGTATGAACCGCAGCTCTACAATCCACTGAGACATCTTTAAAATTGAAATTCAATACAATAGATTAGGTCACATTAATTATAATAACTAAATACAGATTTTTCTGACTACAGTTCAATTTATTCATGATTTTCTCACTAGATTCTATGAAATGCATATTGAATATCATACAGTGCAAATGCATATACAATATGATAATGAAATCATAAACTCAGTTTGATCCTCTTCTTCTGGTTTCTTTCCAGGTCTTAGTTTCCAAAATATCTGCATCAGTCATTTAAGGGCGTTTAAATGTGAATATACACGTGTGAGTCTCCTGTACTAATCTAAGACACAGCAAACATTCTGTGTGTGACACAAGCCAAACTGGCAGCAGCTCTGGAAGATTTAATTTAAGACTCTTGAGAGAGATCCAAGGTTCGAATGACTCACGCACAGCGTGGTCAGTGTGGGTTTGGAAATGTGCGTCACTTGTTGCGCTGGTGATGTACATAAAAATATCATACATCTGTGTGCTGCACGTTTGCTGTTAAACTGCCAGGGATGTATGCGGGTGCGAGTCAGATTACATTTCATCAGAAGTGTGAGGACAGTTTGGGTGTGAGGAACGAGGAGGCAGAGCTTCAGGCTGCTGTGAGGGTTGTGAACATCATCCAGGTGAGGATCTCCATGCCCGCAGGAAAATGAAGACAGGAGACTTCTACCCGACATTATAGAAGGAAAAGAAAAATGAGTGATGAGCTTAAAGTTCGTTTATGAGCAAACCTTTGGTTCAAAGAGTAACACGTACATGTACATGGGGCTGGTGCATTAGCTTTACTCACAGTTAGAGGTTGAGGGATCTGAGTCGGGTGGGTTTGGGGAACATACGGGATGAGCTGATGGCTTCATCAGCTCCAGAGGAATCTTCACTGAGGGTTGCAGTTCTCTGGGACTCTTTGACGGGGGGTAGAAGACACCAGGTACATACAGGCAGGTATATTTGGGAAGGAGATGCAGCCAGAGTCCAAAATTAGTGAATTAAGAAAACGTTGTATTATATCGTTATACGTTTCCTTTATGTGATGCTTGTTGAAATAATTACACTTTGTGTCAATATCATGGAGTATCTACCAGCAGGCGCTAGTCCAGCCGACAGGAAACCTTATTTAAACGTTGGCTAACATTTCCCAAATGTTGTCTCAATGTTTCCAAAAACATTCTTGCAGTAACGTTAGTTGAACATTTCTCTTACGTTATATATCATATATCAAAAACATTATTCTTAAGGAGTTAGTGGAGTGTTTTTAAAATATAACATAACTAAAAAAAATGTTTGAATAACACTCTTATAGCCAAGCGACATCTAAAAAACTGGATGATTTGAATGTTCCTAAAACTTTCAAAATAACATTTTAAACGTTTTTGTTACTTAATGGAAACATTAGGGAAATGTTCTTACAACCTGAAATTGTTAGCTGGGATATCATTTATTCTGTTGAAGATCCTACAAAAGCTATCAGACAACTGCTCTATTGCTGTTTCATTAACCAATCAAAGCTAAACTCACATTTGGTGTCTGATGAGTGTGTATTTTAGACCCTGAATGAACAAATATTTCATGCAAACACATCATCCAGTAACATGCAAATGACAACAAATGACAGGAAGGCTGGAGTAAAGACGTATTACAACCAACAAGACTCAGAATGATTATGTGCAGGAAGAATTCAAGTGAGACACATACAGATAGTAGTAAATGTTCTACAGTGCCTGTTCAACAACACTGTGGAGGAAGAGGAAACAGATCTGAGTGATTAATCACACATATCACACATCATGTGTATTATTGTGATGTGTTGCTGCTGATGGTGTCTGTCACCTCTTCATCACTGTTGTTCTGATCTTCTGCCTTTGATTTCTTCTTTTCTCTCTTTTTCTTCTCGTCCTCCTTCTTCTTCTTGTCTTTGTCGGGCAGGACGTCGTCCAGCCAGGCCAGGTCATGCTGCGAAAAGACCAGGTCCAACATCCTCCGCACGACCATCAGGCCGAGAATCTGTCAGAGACATTGTGAGAAAAGTTCACACAATGCTAGACAAGATGAAGGAGCTGCTGGATCTGCTACAAACAAATCTCTAGAGAACTTATGGAGTTGTAGAGCTCCATCTATAGAGAACTCTAGAGGACTCATGAAGTCATATAGAACTCTAGAAATCTCTAGAGAACTCCAGAGAACCCATGTAGTCACAGAGAACTCTAGAAAACGTATGAAATCACAGAGAACTCCAGAGAACTTTGGAGGACTCATGAAGCCATAGAGAACTATAAAGAACTCATGGAGATTTCTCACCATGACAGGGAAAATGATGGCAGCCATAGTGGACTTCAGTATCCAGAGGACAGCCAAACATGTGATCTGCACCAGGGTGAAGAGATGCACACGTCGCAAGGGTACGTGCCGTAAGAAGGCAAAATCGGGCTGGTGTTTGGCTGGCATGAGGTACAGCTTTATCCTTTCCCAAAACTGAACAAAGCAAGAAAGACAGATAAGATCTAGTGAAGGCCAAAAATTGAAGAAACAATTCACCTTTTTGTCATTTTGTCACCATTCACTCACCCCATATTATATCCTTCCCTCTAGAAAACACAATAACTTTGTTTTTTTATAATGTCATGGGCTGCATTTTTTGTTTGAGGAGAACAATTGAGTGCATGATAACATCATTTTGGTTTATAGTTTTCAGAGAGATCAGATGCAGTGTTGTATGTACCTGAATTCCATGGAGAGAGGCGACGCCCATATAGAGAAACACTCCGTATAACACAGGCATGGGGATGTACTGCATATAAAACACCATGAGAATTTATCACTACCGTCCAAATACAACTGCATTAATGAGACAACAAATGAGAATGACCTTACAAATGTGTAGTGTAACAATTAATGCAGTTATATAAGCCAGACCTGCAATATTGGTGCAAGAAACACAGAGACTCCGGTCAGCACAAACACTAATGTGCCTGTCAGCCTCTGTTCTCTGCAATAAAAGACAAACAAATGTAACGATCTCAAGCAAACAGTCACACCGAAGCCTAGCAGAAACTTTCCTCCGTCTCACTGTGACTCACCGCACACCGAGGAATTGTGGCTGCTCGCCGGGGGCGCTGGACTCGCTCTCCATCTTCAAGGAGTCGATGTGGGCGATCGAGATGACGGTGGCCGCCACGTACCACGGCAAACCCATGAAAGAGCAAACGGCCATGAGGATGCCCACCCAGAACAGATCCAGATGATAACCACAACCTTTCTGCTCCAGACAAACATTTAAACAGAACACAAAAGAACATGACGTTTTAAAACAGTATTCAAATATGTTGTAATTCTGTAATGTTCTAATAACCAGTCAATATCATTAATACAACATCTAAGACACTGGATGTTTTGAACGTTCCTAGAACTTTCAAAGTATCATTTTAATGTTTTTGTGACTTAATGAAAACATTGGGGAAATGTTCTTGCAACCTGAATTGTTAGCTGGGCACATTGTTGTGAAAACAAGTGCTACTGTAAAATGCTGAAAAGCACCAGAAAGTTTTGGAAGTCTCTTCATTCACCTTTAGCTTATTTTCTTTACGGTTGACGATGACGGCAGTGATCTGCTGGTCCATAAAGATCAGGATGGTGACCAGCAGCGCCGGCACAGAGCTGGCCAGACAAACCCACCATGGGTTCTTCCCTAAAGGCATGACGATCCAGCCACGGTCCGATCGTGTGGGCTATATGGGCAGAACAATATAAACCAAGTTAGCATAGTGCTAATGAATGCTTGTCTGCTAAAAGCAAACTAAAAGCTTAAAATCAAAATCACTGAAATAAACAAAATCAGGTTTTGTAAATCACAGGTGAGTAACATTATGTTAGTATATTATCATGCAGAAATGATGTCCAGTTATAAATCAATATGAGTCGAATTGGTGGGAAGAAAAACTATTACATGCAACTGTCTCAAAACGTACCTTAAATTCGGTCGGCACAATCAGTTTAGGCGTCTTAAGCCCCATAAACATATCAAAAGCAACAAAGGTCATGATTGAGGTGAAGATCGCAAAATCACTGATGAGTTTTCGAAGCTGCATGTTTACAGGAAGAAAAGAAATTCAGAAATGGATGCAGAAAATGAAGCAAAGACACACTGGAGTGAGAAGATCAGATGAAGAAAGAAGGTACGACAAGTTCCTCCAAATCATGCACTCACGCTCATGTCATTCTCAACTTATGTGACTTCCTATCTATCTCTGTCTTGTTGTTTGTCACAAGGAAAGAGACTTTAAATAAAGTTTAAAAGAGATTCCTTGATTCCTTGCATGATTTAAGAAGTACAGGAGTTAATGGACTATCAATGGTCCACAATCACTTTCATTATACTTTGGCAAAACATTTTTCTTTGTGTTGTACAAATACCTTTAAAAGAAAGTCATACACGTTTTAAACAACATGAGAGCGACAGAAATTTCATTTTTGGGTGAACAATTATTTCAGGGGAAACAGAACAAAGATTTTAGAAACAGCAGGAACATTTTTTTATATATAACCACAACAATATTGAGACAGAATGGTGGACCTTAATCTGGGTGGGCACATGCAGTTTGGGGGTCTCCAAAGACATCACATAATCCAGGGCACAGAAGACCAGGATGGATATAATTATGGCAAAATCTCCTATCAAGGTGCGACACTTGAGAAGATACAGAAGAAAAATGAGGAGAGTACATGAAGGACATCAGTAAACACAATATAGATCAGAACAAGGATATATGTTCACCAAAAGGTCTGAAGAAAAGAACACAGAAAGTCTTTTCTGTTTGTGGAAATACACAACAGGAAATACATGGGATAAAGTTTAACACAACATCGAGGAAAATATCCTGGCTGACCTTTGTAGGGAAATACCGGCTGGCCTTGAACTTCTTGAGAGAGATGGTCATGGAGTAAGTCCCAAAGAACAGGATAAAAGACAAAAGCGCCAGATCAGGGACATATTTGCAGGATTTGCCCACTAGGGAGCCGCCGAACTTCAGACAATCTTTCTTATTCAGCCGACTCCAATCCAGAGCTGAGAAGTTGAACTGAAGTGATGATGTCACGTGTTCACACCAACAAAGAGAATCAGAAAAAGAAGCAGATTGTAAAAACGTTTTATTCTTTCACTTTTAACACTGTTTAAAGATTCAAAGTCATTGTTCCTTCTCCATTTGTAATAGTTTTATTTCCTGTCAGGCCAGTTTACTTTTTGAGATGTACACACTCTGGTTCTACTGTTATTTAATAATGCTGTTATGGACATAAATCTCTTATGGATTCTAAATGAATTATTACTACAGCAGTTTAACATCAACACCCAGAAAATCTTAAAAGATACTGTTTCAAGTTAAAATATATTTGTACATTTTTGCAAAGGTCACTGGAATTATGATGTGCAATTGTATTGTAGAAAACAATACAGAACAAACAAAACAAAAAGAAAAAATCTGCAGTGTAAACTAAAATATGAATTTGAAAATATCAAATATGAAAAAAATGAAATATGAAAATGTGTTTGAGATAGTTTGAGCTCACCGTGGAGTAATCTGTCAGGTTCTCTATGCCTAATGGAGCAGAATTGTTGTGAGCCAATGAAGTGACTACAACAGAAAATAAACATGCTGTTATAATGTGTTTAAGTTTATTGACCAATATAACAGTTATTTCCAAAATATGACACCACACAATGACATCTTACATAGATGATCATGCGCCAGTATCTGATACTCACTCAATTACACAGCAGCCAAATCCAGCGTGGGCAACACAAACAAATGTCACACAAATAAGTTTCAGTGGTTTGAAGTAACAACCCAGCTAACAACGTTAGGTTGTTAGAACATTTCCCTAACATTTCTATTAAGTAACAAAAAGGTTTTAAAAGTTATAGAAATGTTCAAAGCGTCCAGTTTTTTAAATGTTGACACTATTGCTTGGTTAGAACGTTATTCAAACATTTTTTAATTTTGTAATGTTTTTAAAATGTTCCACTAATTGCTTAAAATAATTAAAAATAAAATAAACTTTAAAATAATTTTTGATAATTTAAAATAACTTTTAGAGAACGTTAGCCAACGTTACAAAAACATTCCCTGTTAGATGGGTAGCTATACAGTATTTCATTAAAGACAACAGGAAACATTCGCACAGTAAATCCATGAACCTGATTGGCTGAGGTCAGGGGCTCAGACTCACCTTGATCAGGTGGGAGGCAGTCACACCTGTAGGTGGTGATGTATTCGGGCTTGAAGTCTCGATCAATGGGGTAATAGTCAAAGGTTCCCATCATTTTCTTGATGGCGTCAGAGATGAAGATGAAGGAGATGAGGCTGGAGAAGCCCTCTTCTGTGAAGCGCGTCATGTATTTGATGATGTAACTGGCATCTGTGGCCACCAGGAGCAAACACTGAAGACAAGAGTGCAGGCCGATCCAGAGCCGAAGCTCCATATAGTCAATGTCATTGTTCCTATACGAAGACAAAACTTCAATAAAGAAACGTTCTGGGTTCAATAGCATTTGTCTGTTAAAGCTGTAATCTGTAACTTCTGCCTCTCTACCACCACCTCTGTCTGAAATATTTTCTGAACGTGGAAGACAAGGTTAAATTCTAAACAACTGCTGTAAGAACAAGCTACAAAAGCACACAGACATGTGATATAGTATCTTCGGATATATAGCCGAACAATATCGGATCTTCTTTCTGCTTACAGATGGACATTTCTCAGGAAATCAGACCTGACAGCTCAAATTATAAGTCATTAAACTCAGGTATGGTAAGGAGATTATTTTGAACACTGATCTGTTATGTACTTGCTCAATAACTGATTTTATTCATTTTATCCAGAAAGTTACAGATTGCAGCTTTAAACAACCACAGACTTATGTTTAGTTAATATTTGATGGCACTGAATCACAGGGTGTCCTCACTTGCTGAATTCATACAGCAGCTTTTCGAAGATCAGTATTGGTCCTGTAGAGCTGAGGATGATGAGCGGTTGACCACCAAAAATACAAAATACAGCGCCAGCCAAAGCCGTGCCCAAAAAACTTTCCATTACACCCTGAAGATCAATGAGAAACACAGAATTAAAGATCTTGCAGAGAGAAAATTAAGAGCAATGCAAATAATTGACTAGAAAAAGAAAATTAAGTTTGAAGCTTGCCCCGCATTTTTAATGCGTTTGTTACTGAATGGAAACATTACGCAAACATTCTTACAACATAAAATTGTTAGCTGGGTAAAAAGCTATTGAAAAATTAAATTACTTGGTAGTTGTCTGTAGCGTCCCCCAGAAGTCCTCCAAAGGTGATCGCGTTAGTGATGCAGCCCAGGTAGATAAAGAGCACAGCTGAGACAGACTGGATGTGGAAGCCCTCATAGATGTCACTGAGGAACCACGGCGCCTTCCGCTTGATGTCCAGCCAGAGTCCTCCACAAAATCTACCACAAACAGAAGCATTCTCCAACTCAGGAACGGTACATCTAATATTAAACTCCAGTAGTAGATATTGACTAAAGCAGTGGACCCTACCGGCCGGTGAACTTCAGCTCCTCTCCTAGTTCATGAGGAGCAGGCATCTCCTCATCTTCTGCAGATGCGGCACCTCCTCCAGCATTTCCGTTCGGCTGGCCCAGCTCATTTAGAGAAAAAACAGACTTCCTGCATAAACAGAGAATTCATGTAAACTTCTGCAGCAAGCTTCTGTATGCTTGTGGTAAAAATGTTTTACTGATTCATATTCTGATTTCCACCCTCTCTGACCTTTATGTTTTACTGCTGTACAGTCCCTTTCAGACCTGCATATTAAAATGACCTCTACTCTGAGTGGCTTACCTAATTGCATGTAAAATAAATAACAACATTCCCACATAAGTTGGTGAATACTGAACAGGTGTTAGGTCTTAGTGGAGTACTTAAACAGTGTGTCTATCGCAATTATGTGATCGATCCATCATATTATACCTCATTTCTGCAGAAGGCACTTTTTTGGGAGGCTCAATGCGAATCTTGGGGTCCCATTCTCCTGGAGGTAGAACTATGACCTCATCCAAAAACTCATCAATACCAGCAATCAGGTCCTCACGATCTCTGGCTTTGTAGGCAACGTCACTGAAGAGCTGAAGATGATGACAGATACAACCAGATTTGCTGAAATCAGTTTGGTCATTCTATAGTGTATGTACAGATTCTCCAGATGTTTAAACTGAAGTTTTTTTCTCTTACATCATCAACCATCAGAGTGGCCATCGCACGACCAATCTCATTGTAAGATTTAGTCTTGCCGTTGGGCCCGAGCAGTACAAAGAGAAACCTGAGGTAAACACAACAAGGTTTCCACTGAGAACTCACACACACAGGTTTAAAAAACAGATCCACAAACACATGCAAACCTGAATCTTCACCTGGTTGGTACGGGGACCTCGGTAAGGCCCCCAAGGGTGGCAGCTTGAGCCAGACGGACAAACGCCACGAACGGCTTGTCCAGAAAATCCACCTCTCCGATCAGCACGTTAGACGCCTCGGCGTCTCTCGGGATCTTCTTCATGAATTTGTTCTTCAGCTGATGGACGGAGCAACAGCACAGTTAATGATGACAGTGAGAGAGCTCTTTAGAGACTCTTCAGAAGACACTGTGCAGTCTGAATCTGAGCTCACGGGAAAGGAAACACTGTGCATTCAGAAATGAGTATCAGTATCAACTCTGTTTTCAATGTTCGATGTGCCCGTGTGTGATGGAAATGTGAAGCTTCTTGTTTTTCCAAAGGCAGATCAATGAAGTTACACAATCACTGGGGAAGCAAAACATGAAACACACACACACATGTTGAGTTTTCATGTTTTATATGGACATTTTATAGACATAATGGTTTTTATAATGTACAAATTGTATATTCTATCCCCTACACTAACCTTACCCAAACCTAACCATCACAGAAAACTTTCTGCTATCATTCTGTTTGATATATAAGCTTGATTCCTTATGAGGACCTGAAAAATGACTGGTATTACTATACCTGTGAGGATATTTGGTCCCTATAACATAGTGAATACCAGGACCACACACACACACACACACACACACACCATTTAAAACAGCCAGTTTGCAACATTGCCTTCAAGGAACACGTGGCTATGGAATGGTGTGTGCTTATGGTCCAAATCACCTTTTAATCTCTTAATGCTGCTTTCAAAGTCAATTCACTCTCTTCCAGGAATAAACAAGCTTCTTTCTGTTTTTCTGTGCTGACCCTGTGTTGACTCAAACCGTTGGCTGCGTTTTTGGACACGTAAATGTCTGAATTTCATCACACAAAATATCACAGAGAATAAATCTAAGGGGTGTGTATTTGACAGAGATCCCTCTGTAATTAATCAAACTCTTTTAAGCATTAATGAAACTGGTAAAGGGCAGAAAACGGTGATGGTGTGTGTGTGTGTGTGCTACATAAAAGTGAGCTGTGGGTGTTACTCTGTAGAGAGAAATTTAATAAAGCGGACTCAGATTCAGAAAAGTGTGTGTGAGGGGGGTCACACATGCTTTGAAGTTTAATAGCAACAAAAGTCCCATCAGCGACACCATTGAATCTGTCTCGCCCCTAACCAAGCCCCTGAATCTTTTTAAAACACCCTGTTGCTGGGCAAGAGAAAAACAAGGCCTTTCTTGCATTGTATGTTGGCTTCTTTGTGAAGTTTCCTTTGTTTGCAGCACATGCTAATTAAATTAAACAAACAAAAGAAAAACGTGACAAAAGATGAACAAACCTCGACGGCATGTGAGTTACTTATACAAAGATTAGACAGACCCCAAAGGCCCAGAGATTTTAATTCCTTGCATAAAATATAAACATTCCAGCTCATGATCACTCCGAAACGAGCTGCAGCCTCAGCTAACAGGGAACCTTCTTGGAATGTTTGCGTATGTGTTCGAAACGTAATCCCAACCTTATCAGACGTTCTTGCAGTAACAGTAGTATAACATTTATCACCATTATATATTATATACATCAAAAACGTTATTTAAAAAAATGTTTGAATAACGTTCTTATAACCAAGCAATAATGTTAAAACAACATCTATAAAAGGATGTTTTAAATGTTCTTAGAACAGTATAATGTGTATAATTTTAGGTGTCGTTTACTGTACGTCACCAAACAATCAATTCTGTTTTCACTCTGAACGTGTATTAGGAATTTCTAACAGAGGCAGCTGTACCTGGTCACTGCTGGGCGTGACAGAAATGTCATTCATACTGCGGCACTGAGAAGGATCTGGAAAGCAGAGATGAAGCACATAAATTCATTGACCGTGATTTCAGCCACCTCAGCAAGACACTTAACATGTGTCAGCTACAGTATGAGTATCTCATACAAAGCAAACGCAATATAACATACTGTACACAGACACACGTATAAAACTGAACTGTGGTACTGTAACACCATAGTACAGAAATAATGCCAGATACAGTAATACTGCATTTACATATTTTGCATTTGTAGATACTTTTATCCAAAGCAACTAAAAATGTGGTTTTTGTGTTGCCTGGGAACTGAATCCATGATCTTGGCAGGAATATAAACTCCGGTAACATAATCAAGAAAAAATGCTTTTTTACTGGTCCATAAACCAGCAGAAACCAAATCATGAGAAAACTCAAAGTCAAGAGCTCAGGAATAATCTGTAATCCGCAGAACAATAGCAGAAATGCAACGATGCGTGCAGCACCTGCAGAAATGACAATCACCTCCTGCATGTACAACAAATACAAAACATTTCCTGCGTCCCGACTGCAGTAACTATAAGCAATTAGATGTTAATGTTACAGAGAGTTAGAGAGAAGTGCAGAAATCTTGAAATGATGAAGATCAAAATTAGCAGTGAAACATACAGCTGTAGTCAAATGTTTGGACACACTAGACTGAGTTTAGTTTACATGGGCTCAAAATGAGTTTTGTAGGCAAACATAAATTGTGCCTACGTTTGAATTTTTCCATTTATGAATTTATACAAGTTGAAATTTCAATTTTGTTGTTATAAATATATGAGTTGGACAAGACAGTGAGGGTAAATTAATCTATCAGTGTCCAACAAACATGGAGAAGTGTGTCAAACATCTGTTAGCAAACAGTTTGGGTTAGCAACAGTATCTCAGACTCACGCAGTTTGCTGAGTCCGCTGCTCTGACGAGCTCGCAGGTCCTCAGTAGAGCGATGAAAACCTGAGCCAGAGCGGGGACTGGGGCTCGGGCTGCGGTCTGATACAGACCCAGATCAGACCGACAGAAAGACAGAATGAAAACATTAAGCTACAGAACAGACTAAAAGAATAAAGTGGAATTATAAGAAACAGTGAAAGCGGTTTGGGTGAAAAAGAAAAACCAGTGGACGTTTTAGGAATGTCATTTGGAAAGTTAAAAGCTGGAGGAAATCTGATCAGAGAGATGCACAGGTGAAGTTTACAGGGAAAGCTCACTGGAAGGGCCGGATTTCCCAAGGTCAGCCAGCGAGAGGTGGATGGGTTTCTTGGTCTGGTGACGGTGCTTCCTCAGGAGAACAAAACTGATCTTCTCGCGGATCTCTGGAGCTATATGACCCTCCTGCACCTGCTTCTCAAGGATGTCATCTGGAGAACCCACAAAAACACATGTAAGAAAGTGGACATTACAATGTGTGTTTACATAACACAGGAAAGAGGCAAGAATGAGATCTCAGATGCTTCTCCTAAACAGCAATGTGACAGCACTGAGATTAAACTCAAACTTTAGTTTTAGTCTCCTAAAACTTTTTTCCCTTCTGATAAAGTTCACAGCAGTTTAACTTTCCTTCAGAGTTTTAGAAAAGATCTCAACAATGTCTCAAACTGTGCTCAGATTTGCCAAGACACAAAAATCTGCAATAAAAAGTCAAAGATTTCAGTTCTCCCAGAACAAAAAATATATATACATAAAAGTTATATAAAAATATAAAAGTTATATACATTCACTGTATAGCTCTATATAGTCTTACTGTAGTCTTACAACTATCAAGAGTCTCCCAGCTAACCTAATTTTAGGTTGCAAGAATGTTTCTGTAATGTTAAAATGTTATTTTTGAACATCTGAACCTAGTTCTAGGAACGTTAAAAACGTCCAGTTTTTTGGACGTGTGAAGAGTATTACAATATTCAAGAATGATATTCAAACATTTTTTAACCCTGTAACATTTTTAAAACATTCCACAAACTACTTAAGAATACAACATCACAAAAACATTCTACAAATGTTACTGCCAGAAACAGTTTGATAACTTTGAGAGAACTTTGGGAACATGCTTTAGCCAATGCTCTGAGAATGTTCCCTGTTAGCTGGGTCAGTCGAGTCTCTTATTGTTTCTCTGAAACAAAACTGACACATGAGAACTCAGCGAGACTCATGAGATATGAAAGAGTATCTTCTGAGCAAACGGTAACTAGCAGGTTTGACAGTTAACTGACCCACGATCTGAGGCAGCGAGTATCCCTCCAGGTCCAGCAGGATGCAGCCGGTCTGCAGGCAGGTGCGCAGTTCAAACAGGCTGTGCAGAGACAGCGTGGACACATGCGGTTTGCTCCATCTCTCTCCACCCTCCTCAACCTTCTCCTCAAACTTTACCCACCTGAGACAAGACACAGAAGACACTAAGCTACAGTTGTTACCTTGACAACACGCTTTGCCTCCCACCTACAGATGGAGGAAATGGTTTGGTTTTTACTCTGTATTTTATCAAATGGCTAAAAAAACAGGTCATACTAGATTTATTGGAGTCAATGTAGCTTTGTGTTGTAAATGTAGCTTTGCAGACTTGGCTTGTTGGTTCTTAAAGTAAAATGTTTAATGCTGTCCCTCTCTCTTTGTAAGTCACTTTGGATAAAAGCGGCTGCTAAATGAATACATGTAAAGTGTAAATGTAAGCTGTTTTTTGATAAATAGTAGTTGGTCCAAGGTGGTCTTAAGTCTAACCACTAGAACCAAGATGGTCTACCAGAAACATTAATTGCTGTTGTGTGTGATAAATGTTGAGTGTTGAGTGTGTGTGTGTGAGATGAATGTTGAATTTTTTTTGTTGTTGTATATGTTACCGGGCCGATTCCTTCCACTCCATCTCCCCTCCCTCATGTTGCAGTGTGTCCATCTCAGTGAAGAGAGTGGGTGTGGGGTCATCTTCCTCACTGAGAATGTGACGCAGTCTCTCTGCAGCAGGGGACACTGACACACACACACACACGTTTGATCAAATTCAAAGCCAAGCATTTAACTTAAAAGCACTTGAGGAAATAGCTCAAGCCTGATCCTCTGTGACCCTCATGTGACCCGCTTTTGAAATGAAATCTGAATACGACCCATCAGACCCATCATGATCCTCAGATCTGAGGCCATCAGCAACTCCACCATCATTCTCAGCAACACAGATATCTAATCACCATGACTGCTGACTTTCTTATAGCCAAATGCAAACGTGTTCAGCCCTCTGTGATGACAACACCTTCTAGAAACAACTCTGAATTCAGCTCTGCTCTGTAATATACCTTCAGTCAAATTGTGTGTCAAACCATAACTCAGTTTACACAGTTCAAATAAAATCACAGAGTACTGCCAAAGCTGAATGTCTTAATAATCTACCTTTGAAGATAAATATAACATTATAAATGTGTTTCATTCTCTCCTTATGGAGGTAAATATCTGAATGCATAATTTGGGGCTTTCACTGTATCAGATTTTCACTACACGGTAATCAAGACGAAAAGAATTTACAATAACGGTATTATTGTGGTATCTACTGAAATAAAAAATAATAATGCTATCAGTTCATCTTTAATTTATTTAGTGTTTTCTCTTTTTTGGGCAATTAATTACTTTTAAAAAGTGTAGGGAGGCAGAGAGAGAGAGTTTGTAACCATTGTGGCCCTTGTGACAAAATGTTAAACAAGTACAACAGCACCACCTACTGTGTTGGAGTGTCAACCAAATATAATCTGAGTATATTAGTTTGCATGTTGACATTAGTGAAGCCGGGCATGGCAGTCTTGTTGTGACCCTTCTCTCAGATCTCTGGCTTTTCTCTGCGGATTATTAGCACGTGGGTGTTTTTCTGCACCTAATCCTTCTTATCCCAAAGTAAAATCACAAATATGTCTGGTTGTGGCATGCCATGAGCACAATGCAACATCTTATTAGTAACTTGCGCATTTTGTCACTTTGGTTAGTCGATTGAACTTAAATATATTAAAGTTTTATGATCTTGACATAAAAAACTCTTGAATGGCTGCATTGTGTTTTGAAGGCAAAAACATTGTACATAAATTAAAAGTAAGAATGGGCTACAGTAACAGTATATATATATATATATATATATATATATATATATATATATATATATATATATATATATTGTTATTTGTTTCTCACAAACAAACAAGAAACCAATAGACTATTAGATTCAGTAAGGTCTCGTCTTTAAATTCAAACTACTAAATCATGTATATACTAGTTATATACAAAAAAAAAGAAAAAAATTTTAAAAAAGGGGATCAGTGGCCAGTTGCATAAGACCAGTCGTATGGTCATCTCATTTTTTCATAACATTTGAAAGTAATGGCTCTTTAATCAGACTAATTCTTAAGACAAGCTCTTAACTTAGCAGCCGTGTTTCTACAGCCGGCCTGAGATGAAGTTCTGAGTACCTGCGCAGCTGCTCAGTAAAGTGTTCTGAGAGGCCAGACTGGACGTCAGAGACTGGACAGAGTCCTGCATGCTAACGGAACTTCCTGAGAACCCACAGCGTTCCTGATCCATTCCTCAGTTTATCCTTTAATTTTTCATTTAAGAGAAAAGGTCTCCAGTAATGTCCACCCACTTCCTGTTTCTTTGTCTCTGTTACTGCACCTGTTCTTCTCTTCTGTCTCCTGTTTTCAGCTGTTCATTTACTCTTGTGTGATTTTCTTCTTTGTTTTCCTCATTTTTCACGGTCGGCATCTATTAAATGATCTCTCTTGTACTTTTCTTCTCCACAATGTTGTTCTAGAGTTGTAAACTACAGCAGGTAAAACAGGGTAAAGTATCTCTTGCATGAAAGGCCCTACAAGTGTTTTTCTCCTCCTCCAGCTTTACTGAGCCCACCTCTCTCTCTCTCTCTCTCTCTCTCTCTCTCTCTCTCTCAAAAAACATGTTATGTAGTTAATACAGTTGTTATGTTGTTTCAGATCAATAATATTCAATGACTGATGCTATTTAAAATTAAATAAACAGAACTCAAGATCTAGTTTGCCTGTATAGGGTTCTTAAAATTCTCTCAAAAGTTCAAAAACGGTCTTGCAGTAATGTTAGTAGAATGTTTTATGATAGTGGAACATTTCAATAATTAATTATTATTCATAAATTATTATTATTAATAAATTAATAAAATGCTTTATAACCAAGCAACAATGTTAAAACAATGACTAAATAAACTGAACGTTTTGACTGTTTCTGGAATATTCAAAAAACGTTTTTTAATGTTTTTGTTACTTAATGTATGACAATGTTACGTTATGAAAATGTTACATTATGAATGTAACAATGTTGCATTATGAAAATGTTATGTTATGAATGTAACAATATTACATTATGAAAATGTTACATTATGAATGTAACAATGTTGCATTATGAAAATGTTATGTTATGAATGTAACAATATTACATTATGAAAATGTTACATTATGAATGTAACAATGTTACATTATGAAAATGTTATGTTATGAATGTAAAAATGTTACATTATGAAAATGTTATGTTATAAATGTAACAATGTTACATTATGAATGTAACATGTTAGGGAACCATTCTTACAGCCTAAGATTGTTAGCTGGGATCACCATGGAAACTCCTGCTGGTCTCAGCTGAGCAACTGAACATCACCGCAGGAGGCAGACGTTTTACATTTTACATTCTTTTGGGATAAAAAACGCTCAGACTCAAGGCAGCAGTCTCTTCTATGGTTGTGTAATGTGTAACGTAAGACTATTAGTTTCCACTGCAACAGTAAGATCTGAGTACGTGTACTGTATGGGTTTGTATATGTGTGTGTGCTGAATTAAATCTCACTGGTGGAGTTAATATCAGACAGTAGCTCATTGGAATCCTGTACTTCTTCTGGCTCACACGCTTCCTCTCGTTCTGTGTGCTCGTGACGGCTGTGGTGTCTGTCTCGGCCGTCACGCTCGTGAGAATGACGTGAGGTGTGTCGGTGATGCCTGCGCTTCCTCCTGTCGCTCCGGGAAACAGGAACACCAATGTAGACGGATTCTAAAACAGATGATGAGAAACTCATGAGGTTCTGAACTACATAAACACAAAGTCTTCCTTTTTAAACAGCTGAAGCCAATTTAGAGACAGAAGTTTGACAGGGTCTTCTAGAAGCACAGAAACCAATTATGAACCTATTATATACATTTAAATCATCACTCAACAGTGTTCCAAAAAGTCCCTAAAGAATTTTTACACAATGCTCTTTATCACTTTTTTTATTATCACTTGATGTTTGTATTTTGTGTAAAATTTTATTTTAACGTTTTGATCAATATGAATTATAGTTTGATTTTAATTGAGACCTTATTTATTTTGTGCCAGATGAAAACTCTCACACTTTACAATATATATTCCTATAGTTTTCATGGGTGTTTTCTTAATAATCCTAAACAAAAAACTTCTTTATTTAAAGTGTTTCTTGACTGTAGTTCAAGTTAATTCTCCATAAACTGCTCAGGTGAATGTAAATCGTATATCTACAGTAAATGGAAAATGAAGTATCAGATCTTCTCTCACCATCCTCATCCTCACAGCGTTTACTGTGGTGCGCACTCCTCCTGCTGCTGTGACTGTGACAGTCATGATCCATTCTGAGAGAAACACAAGGACACACGAATATATACCTGCTGTTAAAGGGACAGTTCAGCCAGAAATGAAAATTCTTTCATCATTTACTCACCCTCATGTCATTCCAAACCTGTGTGAGTTTTATACTTCTGAGGAACACAAAAGAAGATATTTTGAAGTATGTTGGTAACCAAACAACAGTGGCACCCATTGACTTCCATTGTATGGACACAAAACCACTGAGACATTTCTCAAAATATCTTCTTTTGTGTTCCACAGAAGATAAAAAGTCATATAAGTTTGGGATAATATGAGGGTGAGGGTGCCTTTAAATGCCAAGGTCATGGGTTTGATTCACACACAACACATGTAATAATGAAAAACATATTTTAAATGCAATGTAAGTGGCTTTAGATACAAGTCAGCATAAGTAATATATATATATATATATATATATATATATATAATATTCAATGCAGGCACAACTTTATAGATTATGCCACACGTTCAATTCATTTGCATAAATCATATGATTTCTTTTGAGCAGTTGTAGAAGCCAATCAAATTAGAATGAGATTTAAATAGCATCTAATATAAAATGCAGGGCCTCAGTTTCAGTGACCGTGAGAGGACCTCAGAGAAACCAGCCCATGAGATCAATGTCCAGTCTCCAATGTCCATCGCTGACGGGCAAGGAAAACCCAATGCAGAGAGATAATTATGACAGGATCTCTAGCGTCAGCACACACCCCAACAGCTCTCTTATGTCACAGTGTGCAGCTGCCAAAAGAATTCATTGATTCACACATTCAGAATCAGCAGCTGTGCGTCACGCAGGTGTTTGCAGCCAGAGTTTACAAGCATGCGGGTGAAAAGAAATGGAGAGAGAAAGATAGAGAGAAAGAAAGGAGAAAGACAGAAAGACAGAAATAAAGTTGTTAACCAAACACTGATCATATTGAAAGTCATTTTGTATGTCAAGACCCTTTGCTATCTGGTTCCTTGAAAATGACTTCCATAGTCATTATAATAAAACACAACTAATAAATCTACACAAACATCACTAAATAATTTATATAAGCATCACTGCTGTCATGCAAACTGAAGACAGTATCATTCGTAGTGATAATTCAGTATGAATTTATGAAGTTTTTTTCATAGTGCCATTATATTAAACGACAAGTACAGTACCAGTATAATTAACCACCCGATCGGTGTCCTTCACACCAGACAGAGAACAGACAGATAATCAGAACTGACAGTGTTATTGATTCACTGGGAAACGCCCTCTGTCACTCAGATATGGTGCGGAAACATGGGAAATGTTGACAATTTCACACTGTGATCGCCTCTCTCACACACGTTGTCTCACACAGAGATCAAATAAGTCCAACTTCAGCTTCTGTGGCTATATTACAGAAACTTCCCATCTTATGTTTACATTCCTCTAGCTCAACTGGTAGAGCACTGCACTAGCAGCACAACTGTTGTGGGTTCAATTCCCAGGGAACAAGTTGCTTTGGATTAAAGCGTGTCAGATGAATAAATGTAAATAAATTACGTTTTAAATACAATTCTTTTAAATTGTATTTGCCACAGATAAGACAGGATTCTGAGACAGAATGGATACTGGCTGAGGTCCCTCTTTATATGCAGTAATTTCAATAACACAATTCACAATGATTTGAGGTATCATTCATGTCTGTAGCACGTCAAAAGTTTAACGCTCAGGTTCTGCATTTAGCAAAGAGTAAAAAAGAAGCCTGTTTTAGCAAAACTGTTAATTAAAGCAACACCACAAACCAATAAAAACAAACGACATTTAAAACACTTTAATTTCTTCTTTTATTTAAACTGGCTTATCACAATGTGACCCTAACGAAAACTCACAAATGATTACTGTTTTTTTGATTAGCTATAGTTTTTAACAAAAGATCTTGGATCTTTATTTTGCAAGTCAAACAACTACACTGAAGTAATTGTTTGATATTCAACAACAAACAAACAAGGAGACCCTACTGTCCGAGTATGAAAAAATGAAGCTCATTTAAAATATTTTGCAAGGGCTTTGAAATGAAAAGTGTAAATCATACCTTATTATAGATGTAATGTTGAGAAGTCAATAACTGAAGCAGTGCGATGATCATTTGTCTGTGTCAGGTGAGATCAGGGTTTCACTCTGTACAGTAACAAACACAGACACGACATCAGATCACAATGATCATCATCTCTGTCTCTCTGTCCTCTGATAGGCTGGACAGGCAAATGCTTCAGGCCAGGAGCACTGATTACAGTAAGCTGCTGTTAAACGTGACATGCAGTTCATTAACAGAACATCCTGCTGGCTCTTTCAGAACTGAGCATGCTGATATCTGATCAATATCACAGGATATACTGTGATTGTGTTGTTTTCATTAGACCCCTCTCATGCAGCACTCATCCACTTTAGTAATGGTACTGTGCATATATATATATATATATATATATATATATATATATATAGAGAGAGAGAGAGAGAGAGAGAGAGAGAGAGAGAGAGAGAGAGAGTTGTATACATATATACTGTTAGCAGTACACCTTATATATATAATATATACACACACACACACATACGAGTTGTTCATTATAGTATAATTGGTTACCTTCAGATTGAATTGAAGTCTGGTGGTGGGGGGGCTTTACCCCACACTTACTAGGGCAAAAGCACCAGGGGCAATAGTGATATACATTTACATACATTTTTATTACAATTTTATCTATACACAGTAGACTATTGATAAAGGGGCAAAAGTTGTAAGGTAACGTTTGTCATTATATGCAAATGCTTTCAATAGTGCAAGAAATGATTCTAGCTAACGTTTAATAAATGCTGCTCAGCAAAGGCTGTAAATTAACCACTAGGTGGCAGTACAAACTCACCTCACAGCTTATTTAATCATGCAGTCCAAATAAAAAAATCTGGGGAGTTGACTGATGTCTTTTCATTACAGAAGTTTAAAGAATGAATATAGAGACCTACATTAAACATTTCTTTATTCCTAATTCACTTTGGATTAAGACGTATGCTAAATTAATGTGAAATACAATATAATGACAATAATGATTTATCACAGTTACCAGCAATGCGAAATGTTAATGAATATTGCTTATGATGCTGTTGAGGTTAAATGTTCACTCCAGTGTAAATGTTACACTGGGAGATATTTGCTTTAACTAGCAGCTAGTATATAAATAACTACATTTGCTAAGGTGCTGTGACTGGTTGCTAGGGTGTTGCTATGTAGCTCCTAAGGTGATCTGTGGGTGGCTATGGCATTGCTATGTGGTTGCTAAGATGTCCTGGGGTTGCTATAGCACGTCTAAGTGGTTGCAACGTGTTCTGGGGGTTGCTATGGGAATGCTTTGCAGTTGCTAAGGTATTCTGGGGTTGCTATGGCATTGCTGGGTGGCTGCTTGTTGACCCGACTCAAGAGCCAATTTCTAAGTCTGATTTGATATTCTGGTCTATACGGCGCGGGTCCCTTCATTAATGTAGGTCTATGAATTTTTAGCACTTGTTTTATCTTCTTTTAAGCTGCCTGATTTAAAGTGTCATTTATATCTGAAGCACAAACAGCGAAGGATGAGATCAATACACTCAAGTTAAACATTCAGGGTTAGGGACCTGAAAAACAACAAGTAACTAAGTAATCAAGAGCAATAACAAAGATGCTACTGTTAGCTACTGTTTTCCCGTGCTTCTTATCAACCAACGGTAATTATTCTTCATACAGTCAAACAAATTAAAATGTGGACAATGAACAGGCCACCATTCCATCAAATCCGACCTCATGCAGTTTCTTGCAGTGCTACAAACAAACTTTTGCTTTGATGGATCGTAAGAAATTAAAATCTTTTAAGCCTGAGATGTCCTTGTGGATAAGAGGTAGGAGATAAGACATCACATCAAAATTGATTTTTCAGAGCAACGTCTCCATAAGAGCCCCCATATTGAGATATATTAATCAGGGATTAGAGGTAAACTTAAGCCAGAGGAAGAGTCACAACATCATGTTTACTGGGTAATGAATATTGGACCATTTCAACAGTGTGTGTGAACTCACAAGAGATACTTCAGAGGGATTTTGTCCCCTGTGAACATACATGCATACATGCAAGCTCACATCTCTCAGGTCAAACGCAGAATATGATCAGCTTTCACAGAATGCAGAGCGCTTACGTCCTGAATTGAGTCCGGGTTCATAATTTCGTGTGGAAACGTGGGTGTATAGTGATCGTCTAGAATTTGATGGTGCTTTTTTAAAGCACTCTACAATTAATCTGGTCGACTGGGCAGAATTAAGAAACATCAAATCTCCTCATCTATGAAACTCGAACCTCTAAACAATATAAAGTTCCTCTGGACGGCCTTGTGCTTTAAATTGTACTGCTAACAGTTACATTCTGACAAACTGTTACAGAATTAAAAAAGCTTGAATAACATTCTTATAGACAAACAATAACATTAATAACAATAACATTTTTAATATTTTTAATATTTTTGTTACTTAATGGAAACGTTAGGGAAATGTTCTTACAACCTCGAACTGTAAGATGGGATTCTGGTAACACTTTATTTTACTAGACTGTCTGTTTAATTTCTACTAACATGTATTTTGAGAGTCCCCCAACAGACATAATTCTAACCATAAGTCACTTTGCAAGTAAATTTCAACTTAATCTACTAAACCTTAAAACTAACCTAACAGTCCCCTTATACTGTAATAATAATGTTTAACAATCTTCAACCAGCAAGTTCTCTAAATATTAGAGAACTATTTAATGTAGTTGGCATATTCTTGTCTGTCCAGCCAGCAGTAATTAATCAGCACCACTGTACTGCAGGACCCATTCATGTCCAGATCTGTCAGTACAGACAGCACACCGTTCTGTAATGAATGCTTAATGGAGATTCAACACACTACAGTGAGGCCTGAGCCTCTGAGACCACAGTTTTCATTTGGCATTGTTCTAATTTAGTTCCATGTTTGCCATTATATTTACTTGAGCTGGCATGGACTCCACAAGCTTGTCCAAAAGCTGATGAGCCATCACAGCATGATTTGGGAACATTCCAAAGAACATCATGTTTTCAATGGAAGCTAAGAAATTTCATACCATGGTGTTAACATGGCCAGTGTCACAAATGTGCTTGAATTGAATTTGTGGCCTAGAATGTTTAGGAAATTTTTTAGGATTTCTTATTTTAGGCCTTAACGTTTCTTTGTTGAAAAAAACAACCCTGTGGTCACAGAATTTTGAACCCATCTGTATTTTATCTCAATCTTGTTTTTGTCGCAGCAAACAAATACACGACTGACTGAATGACCTAATTGCCTTAGTCTTCATATCTTGTTTGTCACAGAAGTATCAGTTTCAGGTGAAAACTAATTGTCTGCTGTTTTGCCTTTTGCAGCCTATCACAGAGATGGTATTCAAATATTCTTGGCTTTGGAAAAACTATTCAGTAATTTCTAGTAAATACACACACAGTTACTTACCAAAACAAACACTACAAGTTTCTCTAACTAATCATTTTAAAGCACAATCATAACCAAGCTCTAGAAAACTCAGATGGACAAAAGATAAACAACATCATCGATCATTATTTATTTATTATGTGGGAAGAATGGTAGTAATTGTATTGCATTGTTTGTTTACGCACTGAAACAGAAATGGCCGCATGAGATCGCTCTTCAAATCGAATTTAATCCGTGTGAACCCTGATATGGAGCATGTACATCCAATCTCTGTATAAAATTAGAATTGACGTTTTATTTATGGAGCTCATGTTCACATGGCGGCCTGTAAACTCTCACCTGGTACTGCTGTATCATACATCTTACCTGTCAGATGAATGAGTCCATCAGAGAACTCAGAGAAAAACACATCTGATGAAAAACAATAAATCACATGAGTTCTGGACAAACTGTTTTATATGATTGGGATATTTCTGAAGTCACTGTATGACCAAACCTGATTCTAATGTAGACAGTATTATTGTGATGTTTACACACCTTGGTCACATACTGCAGGCTGAGGGTTTCCAAGCAGGGGTTCGAGAAGATACAACAGAGGGTCTGTGGGAAAGATTTATGAGACTGTTTTTAAATTTGATGACATTTTAAACTATTTGAATAAAACATGTAACTCATTGTTGTAAACACAGTATAACGTTCTAGATTGGTCTTATTCATGCGTTAAGTTGTCGGGTTTCTCATGTAAACTTTTGAAAATAAAGGAAACTTTAAATTTAATGGAATAAAGTTTTACACGTGTAAAGGATTTCTGAGGGGCTAACAATAGCGAGTTTTGAAAGCATAAGATCACGCCGTCCCTTCAGAAAGCTCTCCAAAGCTACGCCTCCTCCAGAACACATGAACGTATACACAGTTTGACAGGCAAATAGGACGTCCTGTCGCTGTTCGTCCAATCATTGCATTTGGTCCGAATGCATTTTATGGTCGTGCACCTTTCACCGAAGATATACATTTATATAAATATGTTTAGACTACTTTACTTAGTGATTGCTAGCATGATGTGAAGAGACTTTTAACAGCCTAAAAAAAGTTTTAATTGATGTTTTATTTGTTGTTAACATTTGAAAGCAATCAGTTAATGAATTCACCTACAATTAACAGATACAAAGGGTGACGTGTATTGATTCTGTTTAAGGGCAACACTGGGGAAAACAATTCCTCCATATGCACCGAGTGAGAAGATCGTTTTCAATTCTCTGCATGTCTTCAATGCAATTCTACAATCAGAATGACGCCTGTGCAAACCAGCCACTCTGAAATTCAATTACCCCCATACGACTCCCAGGTCAAGCAGTTTGCAGGCCAAGACGTTTGCATGTTTGTGTAGTCCCTGATTTTAATTCTAAAACTATAATGTTATTAAAAGACACTGTGAAATTGTACTATCAAGCCGTGCAGCATAAACGACAACCGATTAGCAAGGCTTGCAGCTTCAGATAGTCATTTACACTTTCTTTCTGTCGGACTGTATTCTAGTGAGCAGCAGGTGACGTGTGAAATTGAGTTTTCATTTCCCCGCTGTCAATTCTGATCACTCACATTTGGTTGGACACTTAACCGCCAGGGACTCACTGGACAGGAGAATGGAGTACGACCAAAACAAAACAAATCGACAAACAAACCTCGTTGTTGATCAGGCCAGGATCGTTCACCCAATCAAAACACCATTTCGCCTTTGCGAAATGTTCCTGAACGTTTCTGACACCGCGACATATGTTCTTATCTTGATCCGATAACCTAACCGAAAAGCATCATGGGTAACACCAACAGTCCTATGCTAAACGGTCTCAGTGTTATATTAAGGTAACACAGGGGTCAGCATATGTTTACTTGCTTAATATATTTCATTGCTTTTATTTTTTTTTTCATGTTTATATTGGTCGCTTTTTCAACAATACACATCTACAGAAATGACTGTTTTAGTGAAACGCAGTTACAGGAGCAGGATGAAGAAATGTTATGTTTTTAGGCCAAGACTGAAGTAACTACAGCGGGGAATTATCGTGGAATACAAGATGGCTGAAATGTACTAGCTTTTACACTTTCAGCAGCTCAATAATATAATAACCCGATCTTCTGCTGTCAAATGATTCTTAACCTCTGTGTAACCCAAAGCTCTCGACTATTTCATTTGCACTGAACCAAAGCCTGTGTTTAATGTTGAGCGATACAATGGAAGCGAGGGAATCAACAGACAATGTGAGAGGGTGCCGTAACCTCTTCATCAATTCAATGGCTTCTAAATCTGCATACACCTATAAAAAGTTTATTTATAGCCATGTGCATAGGTCACGTTCTAATATGCCATTTAATTAATTGAACATCCTCCTTTCTGCTCAGACAGGTTGGGAATACAATGATAAATTAAGACCATTGCTTTTGTGCTGCCATTTGCCTATTTTCCTTCTTTTCTGGTTTACTAAACAAAGGTTTCCATTCATATATGTTGCTGTAATGTTTTTTGATCATATTTTTTCAGATGATGATTTATGTCCAGTCGGTGCAAAACCATTTCAGGTGTTCAGATGCAGTGCAGTGAGAAATCGCTTGTCGATGATAAAAACAGCACAACTAATCAGAGATTCTGCAGGTCAAGGATTGTGCATTGATTCAGCCCTCACATCTCGCACCTGTGGACATCTTGATATATGCATCCGGTGACCTCGCTGTCAGCTAAAGGTAAAACGCTAATGGAGTCTGAAATGCCACCAGCAGAGCAAAATGTTTTCATTAGATTAAAATAGAAAAAAGTAGTTGATACAGCCAAAATGAAAGGGAAAGGGTGGATATGTGTGTTTTTTATATCCCTAGCTTCTGATATTAAAAAGTTAATATAGTGCCCACAGTTTCCACAAAAATACAGCAGTTGCAGTTGTCACCATAGCGACAGTTTTTATTATTTAATTTGACTCTTTTATGCAGTAACTCATTTTTTTGGCACTATTACCATGGTAATCTCATAGGAAAAGAAAGAATCAAGCTTATGTCCTTTCTCCTCTCTCTGCTGTAAACATGTACCATTGTTCAGACCTATAAATGAATTATCCAAGACAAACAAAATATTCCTGCTGTGTGACACCTTTCAATCTTTTTATGATCTTTGTCTTTTGTATAATATCAGAATAACTAACACATTCAAGATGATTTGAGAACAAAGCATTAACATAAAACCTTAAACCTCTGACCAAAGTCTTAAACCTCTGACCAAAACCTTAAACCTCTGACCAAAGTCTTAAACCTCTGACCAAAACCTTAAACCTCTGACCAAAGTCTTAAACCTTTGACCAAAACCTTAAACCTCTGACCAAAGTCTTAAACCTCTGACCAAAGCCTTAAACCTCTGACTAAAGCCTTAAACCTCTGACCAAAGTCTTAAACCTCTGACCAAAACCTTAAACCTCTGACCAAAGCCTTAAACCTCTGACCAAAGTCTTAAACCTCTAACTAAACAAACTTTGGTCAGAAGTAATTCATTAGTATATGAAGACATTAAAAAAAATGTTTAAAGGAGGAACAGTTCACAAAAGGTGATCTTAATGCTGACGGTGGTGCGCGTTTAACGGGACGAGACCGCGCAGCGGCGCGTTTGGGGAGGCGCGCTGGAGACTCCGTGCGGCTCCTCCTGAAGGCGCGCCCGTGCGATCCCGGGACGAGAGCAACCGGTTACCCATTCGTGCATCCCTGCGGATCTATTTCCCCACGCCAGCTTTAAAGAAACACCGTGACTTAGTTTCGGCTGAAATGTTTTTGTATTGATCATGGATCCTCTTCAAGTGACTTCAGAAAACTCGACCGACGCTCCGCTTGCGAACGACACCGACGCGGCGTCAAACCAGTTCGTTCAGCCGGTGTGGCAGATCGTCGTGTGGGCTTTCGCGTACGGATGCATCGTCCTGGCGTCGGTGGTTGGAAACCTGACCGTCATCTGGATCATCATTGCGCACAAGCGCATGAGAACCGTGACCAACTATTTTCTGGTCAATCTTGCGTTTGCGGAGGCGACCATGGCGGCTTTCAACACGGTTATTAACTTTGTATATGCGGTGCACAACGAGTGGTACTTCGGGCTGGTTTACTGTCGTTTTCACAACTTCTTTCCAATAGCTGCCGTCTTCGCCAGCATTTATTCAATGACAGCCATAGCCCTGGACAGGTGAGATTAAACGCGTTTCATCTGAACATTAGTCTGGGTCCAGTTTAGTCTGAAGCTTAGTGCGTTTTCTTTATGCAACCGCATCTATTAATACACGAATAAAACGCTGTGGAGTAAATGAACCGTGCTTTTGTCTCTTTTACCCCGGGTTTAGCCAAATCGTCGTGCGTTTGGGGTTGTCGTGGTTTAAATATAGTAACCAGATAAAACCAAAACAGGAACTTGCAGTCTGACAAACGTGAAAAGGTTAATCTGATAACCTGCTAACCAGGGTCACTCATACCTTTGTGTTTACTACAGTTACTTAAAAAAGTGCATTAACAAGTACTTAACATACATACATTATATATATATAATTATATATATAATGTATGTATGTTATATATATATATATATAATGTATATATAATGTATATACACACCATGTAATCAGTCAGTATCACAGTACCTATTATCTCTTTCTCCTGGCTGTAGGATCTTTAGGCTGCAGGAAATACATCATCTTCAGAGATGTCCCTAAACTCACTAATCAAATCAGCAGGAACATGTGAATTATTCAGGGGGAAACTGTGGATGATGGTCCTTTTGGTTTGCAGGTCATTCGTTTTCTTTTTTACCTCCCCGCAGGTACATGGCTATCATCCACCCACTCCAGCAGCGTCTGTCATCCAGTGAGACTAAGTTAGTAGTGGGGGTGATCTGGGCCCTGGCACTGCTCCTGGCTTTTCCTCAGTACTACTTCTCCAGCATTGCTCAGCTGCCAGGACGGGTCGTCTGCTACATCAACTGGCCCGAATACAACGTGTGGGATTTTCAGAAGATGTAAGTGGATGTTGCTGAGTCCGTGCTGTCAGATCGGTTCTCTGATGTATCTGTGAAATAAAAAAGCATTTTGTCAACAGCATATCAAGAGCAGAAAACGCATAAAGTAGTTGAATGATCAGTTTACTAAAGTAAATCAAACTTTAAGTACAAAACGAATTACTTTAAAAAATCCAGAGTTGTTTAAATAAATGCAATGTAAGCAGGTGTGTCAACCTATGAGACTTCCATGATATCAGAGTAAACTTTTATTTAAAGGGAAAAATATATATAGAGGGCATGTCTTTATCAATTGGAATATCTGAAATGTAACCTGCCAGAATGGAGCCAGGTGATTGGAGAAGGGGAGGGGCTGGAAACATAACATTTACATTTACATTTATTCATTTAGCAGACGCTTTTATCCAAAGCGACTTACAAGTGCGGAATACAACAAGCGAGTCAACCTGAAGAGGCAACTGGACACAATAAGTGCTCACAATACACAATAAGTGCTCACAATACATAAGAGGAATTTGTGGCGTCATGTATAAACAAAATTAGTTTCAGGGACATAAGTTGCTAACTGGCTGATTAAGAGCACTGTGTTGCAACAATGCATTATTGCTTTGTCACCTTTTTTGTCTGTATTGCCATTTTGCCATAATAAGCAAAGGCAGTGAGGCACCGAAAGCTGCTGCAGTGTGGTCTGAAAAACCTGCATTCTTCACCCTCATAAAACACAAGCTAAATTTAACAATGTGCTATGAAAACAAAACAAGTCTGTTGGTTGTGCTCTATCTGACATATGCGACGTGCGTTGGTGTCTGATTTACTATATGAATATTTAAACCGCAGCTAACCGCAGTCCTGCTGCTTGATCGTGTATTTATCATCTACTGAATGAATTTTGATGGATCTTCACACACCCTCCCTGCATCTAAATTTTTCTTGCTCTAATTGCCACTTTGCATTAGTCTGATTCTCTAACACCTCACCATCTTTTGCGAAAGCTGCGTAAATGTGTCAGGTGTCGACGGCATACGGTTATTTCCACACCGGCTTTAGTCGATCACCCACGCGTGCAGCCAGGTCTGCCTGTGATCTTAGGCTGTCACTCCAATGAGATAAACATGTCTGCCTCCTTCAGACGACATAACCTCATTTTTATACGTCTGACCTCACCCATCAGACTCTGTAAGCTTTTGTCTTTGGAGCTTTTTGTAAAGACACTCCCTGAGGTACCACACAACTCTGGTGCTGGAGATAAGAAGCATTGATCAATCGGTCATCTTTAAATGGCTGGTAGATCTTTGCGTGAGTTTGTACCGGTATTCACCACATTATGGAGACCAAATGTCCCCACAAGTATAGTACAACCAGTGCATTCTGACATTCTTGAGGTCCCCATAAGAAGCAAGCTTATAAATTATATAGAAGGATGTTTTTGTTCTGAAAGGTTTCTGCGGTGGGTAGGTTTAAGGGTTGGTATAGGGGGGATAGAATATACAGTTTTTACAGTATTAAAATCATTACCTCTATGGAATGTCCCCATAAAACATGAAAACCCCACATGTGTGTGTATGTGATTGATAGTTAGAGAGACACAGAGAGGGAGAGAGAGAATTAAATTCATACAAACTGTTTTTCATTTAACTATAATAATCCACAGGGCTATGGCCGTACTGCAGGCTTTTCTTTTCGGGCTGTTGCCCATCGTTGTAAGATAATCTTCTTATTTTATACCACAACAGGCAAGAAGCAGTTTAGAAATTAATCACCTAGACAATATTCAATTACTTCTCTCCCACTGTGATAGTTTGGGATGCCAAAGCCCCAGAATGACAACTCACAGACTCGAAACCAACATGCGTGTAGCATACATTCAACTCCCAGAGGTAACAAAGAAATGAACCAAACACAAGAAAAGAAAAAAGTCATTTGCATGTTTAATTTGACAATATTTCAGGACAGGGATTTAAAACGTTTGTGACGTACGTGTGATTTCTCTCCTGTGAGGCGAGTGTCTTTTGAGATAAGGCTGTGGAATTGTAAGTTACTCTCAAGATGGAAAAGCACTGAATTCTCAGAGCCTTCACAGCTCATGAATCAAAAGTTTCCCGCTTTCATTTTTAAGCGCCAGCCAAGAGGAAAAACACAAGAGACTGCGAGGTGATGGTGTGTGGCGCCTGAGCACTCTGGTGTAAAAATATGCATCAAAACTCCCAAAATACACACACTTCGCTAGCGCTTCTAGATACCTGTTAACTTTTCTATGTGTTCTTTGGCTGCATCCTCTTCTGATTCTTCTTCTGTCTCTCTTGGGCCGTCTCACAGGTATTATGTCTGTGTGGTTGTGCTCATCTACTTCCTGCCTTTGCTGGTCATGGGCTGTGCTTACCTGGTGGTGGGCTGCACTCTCTGGGCTGGTGAAATTCCTGGAGACTCTTCAGATCGCTATCGAGAGCAGCTAACTGCCAAACGAAAGGTCACTAGTTAGTAGCATGACACATAAAAGCACAAGTCGATCAAACATACCTCTTAGAAACACAAGCATGACTGATTACAACTAACACATTGCTTTTTAGATGCTAGCATAGCAACTAGGCTTCTTAACTAGTATAACTTCATCAGCAATGCAAGACTAACACTAACTAGCTGGTCTTCTAAGCTGGAATGTTATGCCTCTGTGTCACTAAGAAAACCTCTCCATGTTTTTTACTTAGTTCGGCTCGGTTGACTTTATCTTCCATAGGTAGTGAAGATGATGATTGTTGTCGTCTGCACCTTCGCCATCTGCTGGTTGCCCTACCACGTCTACTTCCTGGTGCACCAATTCTTCCCACACTTGTTTGAGGAACGCTACATCCAACAGGTGTACCTAGGAATTATGTGGCTTGCCATGAGCTCCACCATGTATAACCCCATCATCTACTGTCTGCTCAATGACAGGTAACAACAGCCATCCATGAATCTGATGGACAACTTTGACATTCAAAACTACAATCTGTAACTTCCACCTCTCTGTTTGTAACATAAAATTGCAGGTAGCCAAACTGACATTTAGCAGGAAATCAGACCTAACCGCTCAAATTAAATTATGAGTTTACTGTTGCGAATCGCGGTAGGGTAAAAAAAGCATTCTGAACACAGATCTGTTTCCTCAAAACTGTTTTTAACCAAAAAGTTACGGAATGCAGTTTCAAGCAAATCAGTCTTGTTAATTCCTGTGTTAATGGCAAAATGTTTTTGTACATACCTGTATATTTAGACAGCTGGGAATTTAGACAATTCAGGGACAAACAAAATATGACTTTACTTCTTGCAGGTTTCGTGCTGGATTTCAACAGGCGTTCTTCTGGTGTCCATGTGTTCCTCAAGGGACATATGAGGGTCTGGAGCTCAAATCAACTCGCTATCTACAGACTCAAGCAAGCATTTACCGCGCAAGCCGAATGGAGACCACTATATCCACAGTTATGCCAGCAGGGGAAGGTGACCTTCAGGAGAACCAAAATCGATTTTCCATCGATCTCACATCTAATGGTTCCTCACGAAGTGCCTCCAAGACCGTGTCAGAGTCCTCCAGCTTCTACTCTAGTAACAATCTAGCTTAGTTAACGCTTTCAGTGTATCACAAACTATCAAACCTGTCTAGAGAAGATTCATATCAAGAAACACCAAGGTGAGATGTTCAACAAACCAAAACAGATGTTTAGGGTTTCCTGGAGATGAAAGAACTTTGATGAATGATATGTGGGAAAGAACATGTAGCTTATCATTCACTAAATTACCTACACAGCATTATCGTGGACTGTAAAGAAGTTCTGTACTACACAGTAAACAAGTGAGTCACTCAATGGCAGATCAAACTATTCAGAACAGCTACAGTTCATGACATGTTCTTTACATTCTGTCCATTAAGAACTAAAATATTTTTTTGCCTGTTTAGCTGCATTTTATTTTGTTATTTTAACACAGACTTTGAGAGACTGTTCCGAGCAGCTGGCTAGCAATTATCCCCATTGGAATTTTCCCATCATCCAATCTGTATCTGTCCCGGCATTCCAGGACACGATTTGTTTAGGAAAACCAGACCAGCTGATGCCCTTGGCAACAATTTGTCAGCTGTCCATCAAGGTTACTGTGGGTTGTTGGAGATATGATAGCCAGAGTGACAACGAAGAAAGGTTTGCACCTGTTGTTGCAAATTATTGGACTACAGAGGCGACAAAAGATTTGTAGGCCGGCCCAGAGGTTCATGGTATATATAGCACAGAGGAGAAGACAAAAACTGACATTATACTAATATAGCTACTCTCATAATCCTTTATTAAAGAGTCGGTGTATTTTTAGCTTTTTGAGTATGAGTATCAGTTTGCCTTTGCAGAAAAGAGAATGTTAAATATATTTTATAATAGGAATAAGATATATTGTTTGTTTGTGTATATCAAAGGCTGTGCTTTCCGTATTCAGAATTTAACTTTGTTTTTGTGCAGATGGATTACATGGTATCTTAAAGCTTTACATTAAAGCTGCAATCCATAACTTTATTGGTTAAAAAGGAACAAAAACAAGTTGAGCAAGTATGCTTCAAATAAATGTAATGAAAGAAAAGGCATCAATAAATGTAATGAAAAATGCATAAAGTAACCTGGAACTTCACGTTTCAAGCAGGGGTGGCGACAGAGAGGCAGAAGTTACAAATTGCATCTTTAAGACAAAGTACTAAAAAGATTCAATTATAGATTAGTCTTGTTTTCCATTAGAATGGAAGATTTATAGTACGTGTTTTAGTGGTTTGAGTACACATTCTTAGCCTCACAATTCAAGCAGAAGTTTCCAGGACGACACTGGAACTTCTGACGGCTGTTTGCATTTAATATGTTGTTTTTAGCGTGGTTTGTTTCCTTGCGTACCTCTTTCAGCTGTAGCAGAGGCTCTCACTTTGTTGGGCAGGTGTGAGAGCTGCTTTGATGCCTGCAGAAGAACAAAGAACCAGCAGTGTTGCACCTTTTGAACTGGTCTGCAGCTGCATGCACTACTGCGACATCTCAGCCCTGCTAATGGACACATGTTTAGAGTCGCTCTGGATTTCAGACTGTAACACAGCCCTGCTTACGCCTGATTTTACATAATGCAATGAATATTCTCTCTCTTTATATAACTAGATTGTGTTTTATTAACTGTCCCATCAGACCAACAAAGAAACCAAATGTTGTGAGTCTAGAAGCCTTCTGAATATCCTATTGCGCATCAAAAAACATGCCAATTATAGAAGCAAGATGGTGGGTTAAAAGTGTTTCATGTTGATTTTAATACTTACAGTATGATAGTATATCTGTTCATTAAAGCCAGTGGCTCCAGAAAAGCATTACTGCTTTAATGTGACTGTCTCCTAAGTTATCCTGATTTATGTAAATACAATGTACATATATATATATAAAATATGCTTGACTGTATTGTTGTTCGAATTAAACATATATCTCAGCTGGCACAGGTTTGCATCTCCGCTTTTCTTAATTAAAGTATCAGACACTATTGTTATATTCAGATGTAATGTAAGTGCGCAAAATACGCAATTTTGTGGATTTCTCATTTGTCACATTCATTTGAACTACATACCTAAACACACTGGTCACCCTGCTCCAGAGGCCGCCATTGGCCATTAAATATGTGAGAAAAATCAGTCAACCACTAATCATAATTTACTCTTACAATAAGACAAACAAATCGAAGAATTTGCAATTAAATGCAATGCGATGAAAAATAAAAAACACAAATCTGTGACAAAGGAGAGCTGCACAAATCAAAGTGAGGGACTCGGAGGAGACAGAGAAGACAGATATGAGAAATTAAAGGAGGCTACAAGGAAATAACTGATGCTGTAACAATCCTAAAGGGTTCTTTGTAATCTCTGCACCCTCTCTGCACCAGACACCCCTACAAGGGCTTCAGGTTTCCTTGAACCAGAAGCAGTTACATCCATTTGTTACCTTCCATATCTTGATACCCCCCACCCCTCCTTCCGCTTGTGTGTCTTCAGCTACAGGTGAAATCAAAGCTTCTTTGCATTTTTCATCCATAAAATCCTCCTAACATAAAGCTGTTGGAACCGTTTTGTACTCCGTATTGGCACAATTTCAAAAATCACTAATACAAATAAGCAAGCAGACAGCAAACAACAATATAAGCTCTGCCAAGTAAGAGCGGTGCAGTTAAAGGGCTGCTCACTGGGCAGAAAATAAAATATGTGGGGCCAATATCATCAACGTTTGTTCAGAGCACTGCCAAGTGATCAGAGAAAGCCCTATCGAGTGCCACACCCTGCTGGTGGACTGCATTGTACTTTCGTTTGATTTATTGAACTTTTTCATTAGACGTAAAAAGCAGGGCTCACACTCGAATAAAGATGATGTCGTAGAAACAGACTGAATCTAAACCACTCAACTGCATGAGCAGAAGAAAACGTATTGCGATGAAAGCCAACATCGTTCGCACTTCACCCCAATATTCATCCAATTTATTTATTATTAGATATAAAAAGAACTTTGAATTCCAGATGTCTGATACGCTTCATTAAAGTTCATGCATCCATGCGTTTTTGCAACCTGCTGAGATCCAGTATCAAAGGACAGAATACGAATGACCTTGAAAGCATCGTTGAGCATCACTCACTCGACGAGCTGGGACGTCGTGTTAATTTAAGTCTCGACATAATCAGATGCTACAGTGACATCTTCAGCTAAAGTGGAGAGGCGGAGCCGAGTTCGTCTTTGATAACATGTCATTGCTTTTGAACAGCTAAATGGGTTTTAATGATATGCTTTATGGAGTTTATGCAGACATATCAAAGTATGCCTCTCTAACAAAATGATTAATCACAGCACAAGCCATCTGCATGGAGTAATTATGATTATACATATATGCCAGGATATTTCTTGATTGATGAAGATTAGTAGCTGTCTGCTTTTGCAAAACTCTGTCATTAGTCAGGCAAACCAGGCACATCAAAGACAATAAACAGCATGCAAATACATTAAGACATTTCAAGGCTCTCTGAGTTTGTGTCCGAGTCCATCAAAACAAACAACCAAAATCTATACAAAACAAAAACAGATAAGTACTTAATTACTCCTGGAACATTCAATCAGGGGTTTCACTGCAAATTCACGTGTCAAACTGATTGTGTGACATGAATTCATCTTCAGCCCTGCTAACAGGGAATGTTCTCAGAACACTGGCTGTCGTTCTCTAAAAGTTCTCTCAAAGTTCTCTCAAAGTTATTAAAAATATTCTTGCAGTAATTTTACTGGACCTTTTTATCGATATATATAAATATATCGTAGATATAAAAGACGTTATTCTTAAGTTGTTAGTGGAATTATATAAAAACATTACAGAATTTTAAAAAACGTTTCTCATAACCAAGCAATAATATTAATACAACATCTAAAAAACTGAATGTTTTGAACTTTCCTAGAAGTTTCAAAATAACATTATTAACGTTTTGGTTACCTAATGGAAACATTCTTGCAGGGAAACGTTCTTGCAGCCTAAAATTGTTAGTTAGGAAGAACCTTAAAACCGCACAACATGATATTGCCTGTGCATTAAATTCAGGTTCTTGTGCAATTCAGTGTCGTTTTAATTTAATTTAATTTACATTAATTTAGGGACCATACTTGCCTAACTTAAATATGTATTAATAAGTTTGACTCTGAAGAATGTTTGATTACTTTTGTCTGATAAACAATTCTGATGCTACACTATGTTGCCAGCTTGATATGCACTCATCTATTCCTGCAGAGTGCAGAATTACATCTTCTCTGCTTGTGTAAAGTTCCCACCGGAAACACTGTTGCTGATAATAATAAATATTGGGGAAATGAAACAAGCTAATCTCTCTGAAATGCTAAGAATCAATTATCAACAATGCAATCCTGATAGCGTATGTATTTAAGGTCCCTTTGTTTGTTTGTTTTAAAAGCATTCAGTTCATAAAATCACACATTTACATTTACCAATTATTATTGTTGCAACATCATGATGTTCATCAAACAGAAAGACACTGTCTGACTGTCGTCTGATATTTACATTGTTGATTTTTGAGATAGGTCTGACTTTGGGATTATTATTTTATTATGAAATTAAATAAACCCAATCCCTCCCCAAAGAAAATATAATTATCATTACTTGACTGCAAAAATAATGGAAAGCAATTGAAATTGTAAATCACCGTCATTAGTTTTATACATGAGCAACCGTTGTATTACAGTATTGAGAATCTAATGAGAAACATCATTACGAATGAATAATGAATAATGCGAATTACAATCAAGCTCAAAATTAAACCAATGTCACAATGCCAAAAAATATCTTAATGATCATGAAAATAGGCTCTGTTTTATTTATGCATAAAAACCAGGAAACCCAGTCTTGTGATTCTGACCAAGAGCCGAACTACTATCCAGAAAACACAACCAAGAACACATCATCATACCACCCAAGCGAATGGCTGACTACCCAGCTAACAGGGAACGTTCTCAGAACGTTGGCTAACGTTCAAAGTTCTCAAAAATGTTCTTGCAGTCACGTTAGTAGAACTTTTTTATTTAACGTTATATTATTTATATCAAAAACATTAGTCTTAAGTTGTTAGTGGAACGTTTTAAAGCATTACAGAATTGTTTGAATAATGTTCTCAAAACCAAGCAATAATATTAAAAGAACGTCCAAAAAAACATTTTAATGTATTTGTTACTAAATAGAAGCGTTCTTACAACCTTAAACTGTTAGCTGTATGCCCTCTCATTTAACAGAACATCACAGACAAAAACATTAAGACAACAAAGAGGAACAGAAGATCCCAAGATGTTCCAAAAGGTTCTGCACGCATGTAAGCTTGCCATTACGTTTGACAGACACATACAACTGGCTGCAACAACCAAAACTGGAATCAGTGGACTGGCCATTCCTCAGAGGAGCTCATTAGATATTTGCAGCAAGCTTTTTTTATTTCGCCCTCAGCTCTTAAGGATCTTCCTCCTGGCTGCCCTCGATCGCTGGCTGAGATATAATGTTATCCTGTCTTGTTTCTTAATTGCTTCAGCATAAAGGCCAAGGCGATAAATTTGAGATTAAAATCTCAAGGATAAATCTCTCACCACCCAGTAAGTGGCAGGCCATTGCGATGGAGTTATGTGGTTTGTTTACTCGTATGTTTTCCATGTAGTCCTCCTAAAGTGCTATATTTCACATTTAAGACAGTTTTCTGGCCATGACACCAAATGCAATGAGGGTCAGAGGAACAGCATGGACCCTCAGGACGTGATTGAAGAGCTGGATGCAAAGAAAAGGTCACCTGCATCTATTAAACAGACAGATAAACCTTCTTCTCTCAGACTCCATGTTGTTTTAAATGTTAAAGAAGATCTGGCAGCTTGAATTCATTAACTATTAGTTCATTAACTATTAATTCATTTAATAGTCATTTAATATCATTAATAGTCGGAGCATAAATAATTTCCGGTCGTTTAAGGAGTGTCTACATTGAGAAACAAATAAATGTCATAAAGCAAGAGTTTTTAAGGATCCGACTAAAAAAGCATGTCATTATATAATGCAACGCGTGATTTATGCATAAAGTAAAAACTCACGTCAACTCTTCGCTTCTGTCGGGCATTTGTGTATTTTTTAACACAGAGCTACTGAAAGCAGTATGTCTATAATGCATTAAACCGTTTTCTTCATAAAGTTCACAAAGTAAATGAATAAAAAGCTACAAAAGCCTGAAAGTGGGATGCACAACAAACGCGGACAATTACCGCGACTCAGTCGCGCTGTGCTGCTCACTACCGCCATCTGCCGGCGCAAGCAAGCGCCTTAAAAACAGCTACAGAAAAGCCAAACAAAAGCTGCTTGTCATTCGTTTAACCCAAATGACAGCGTTCATGTTGCATTTCTGTTGATTTGCCTGTAATTGTATTAATATTAATACATCTATTACAGAAGCTCACAGGTTTAAACATCCAGAAGCATTCCAGAAATAGGAACTTGGGTATGCAAAAGTATAAAGTTGTTTTTAATGAAAATGTCAGGATGGCTTTATTTTAATTACACAAAATATTAATTTGGCTTGGTTTTTTTTGGTGGTGGTCACATATGTTTGCATATGCATTATGTAATGAAACAATGTGTCATAGATCGACACCTGAAGTTATTAGATGTTTGTGGGTTTATATATCCAAAGACATCATTCAAGTTTTTATACAAGATAAACATTTGATTTAAATTCAGCCGTTCTAGACACAAAGGTTGCTCATATCAGTTTAAAACTATTCTTAATTTTGGTTTGAGGCAGAAGGCTTATTACATTCATCAACACTAACTAAATACTTCATGTCACATTAAACAACAGGCTACATGGATCACACACAAGTGCCTGCACTGAGCAATTTAACACAGACAGAGATATGTTATCATATATTGAGAACTGTGCGTTAATGACACACACAGCACTTCCACATCACTTCCATATTTACAGGATAAAGGTTACAAACTTTTAAATATCTCCATATTTGAGGAAATTTGCTTTGTGAACAAAATGAATCTTTTTTGTAATTGTTTTGTCAATTACATTATATTACACTGTAGCTTTTGCTATAAATGCATAATTTCAAATTCAGGAATAAAATATTTCATTAGGAGAGTGAAAGAGAATGAAATACAAATGCAGAAATGCACAATGATCTTATGCTGAGGTGCCCATAATGAAGATCTGGTCACTTTTTCAACACAAAACTCCAGCACTGACCCCAATCAGTCAATATTAGACACAGCACAGTACAAAAGGAGAGTTCAAATTCCACCTCAAATCCTCATTTATTGTGGCAGCTACAGGACAGTCTTTACTGGTTACCATCCAGTTCCTTTCTCAACCCAACACTTAATAAAATAAACATGTATTGTCCAGGGGATTGTGAGACACTTTTGAACGCCAGCTGCTCTAGTTCTCTGTGTTGTCTAGCAGTGATGCCTTTTCATTCACCGAATTGTCCGGATGTGCGTTTGTGTTGAGCTGGACACGCGTCTTACTTTTTATCTGCCAATAAAGACAAGACCCATGTTAGTACAACAACAAACGAAACAAATTGCTTTAAAAACCAAACAATGACACAGATTCTCATTAAATGAAAACTGCTTCCAGCTGATATGGAGGAAGAAAATAAAATAGAAATAATATTATACCAATAAAACAATGTATCTATATTTTGGAAACAAATATAAGTAAATGTATAAGTAAAAACAAAATGTCAGACATTTCTCTTTATCAAAACACATGTATCTGACAAACCCGCCCACAAACATCTGATGAGTTATGAAGGACAGATCACAGCATCGGCTGTGAAATCCATGAAACCAAGATCATGAGTGAAGAGTGTTTATTTGTGCCGTTTTGATGTTCCTCCGAATGTTCCACACACCTGTAGAAGAAGAGTTTGAGAGGAGGTGCGTTAAAGCTCCAAACCCACCTGTATCGTTCATGATTTTTTTTTTCAGCCTGCGTCTCATTGGTACTCAGCTCGTGCTTTGTATCTGTTACATTTTCCTAAAAGAATAACCAGATCTTATGAACATTAGGAGGGCAGTGACATGGATCTGAAGTGAGCGGTCTTCTTCAGGTCGATTATTTGACAGTGTGAAGATCACAGAAGACACAGTGACAGGCCCATGGTACAGTCACTCCTGTTCGATTAGTATTCGAGGTGGGAACATGTGGTGATGCATGCATGACACGTATGTGCGATTGAAATAGGCAAGGAAGCATGCAGGATGTAAATGATCGTGTAATGGTTAATCACATGCTTTGAAACTAAATTGTGCTCATTTACATATTCGCATAAAACTAATTTAGAATCTGTTTGTCAGAGATCATTCCAATCTGACTTCTCATTTGTCAGAATAGCAATTTTATATTTAAAGAAACAGATCATGCCAAAAATGAAGACTTTTCATCCTTATTAGAGTTTGACACTCTGGTCATGGAGGCATTTGACCTTATAAAGGTTACAAATTTAATCATTGTAATTTTTGGCTGACTATTTCTTTAATGCGGATCAAAATAAAGGAAACTTGACCTTTCGAAAACACTGGACCAAAAATCAGAATATGATCATTTCTCATTGTTTTTAATCAATGTACATATACAAAATGTTGATGCTGACCGCTGGTGTCATAGAAAATGCCTTCTTGTCTCTGGATCTCTGTAAAACAAATCATGTAAATGTTTTGTTCATGTACCACGTTGAACCATCCACAACGGGCCATCTTTTAAAGTCAGACAGTTTATGCAGAGTGTTAAAGTGGGGCGGTACAGGAATATTAAAGGTGCTTTTGGGTGCTCACGTTGATCTTACCTGAATACATAATTTAACATGTCAACATCACACTGACAGTAACAAACACACAGCCTCACTCACACACGCACTCACGTGCTTTATGAAGACTCTCCATAGACATTTGTTTTATACTGTACAAACTGTATATTTTATCCCCTAACCCAACCCCTACATCTAACCCTCCCAGAGAGTTTGCCATTTTTTTAACTAACAAAAATTCACCATTTATTATGTTTTTAAGCCATTTGGTTCATAAGTACAATAACCATGTTTTCATTGTTATATACCTGTCACTATACACATTTGTGTCCTTGTAAACCACATATACACACACACACAGGTACACTCAAAGACACATAAACATTTAAAAAGAAAATACTCCCAGTAAACGACTAATACACACAAGCATGCGTGCGAAGGGCTGCAGGTCACATACCTTATCAGTGAGGAATAAAACTACAGCTGCCAGAACAAGTGCCAGGCCAAGAGCAATGAAGATGTACTGCATGTACTCCATCACCAGGGGCAGCACCACCAGATTAGTCCGAAACGTGTTGAGGACAGGACCATCAATATACCCGCTCTGAGAAAGACATCCGAGTCATTTTAAGGACCTGGTTATACTTTTTAAAATTCAATTCAAAGTGAAAATAGCTGACTGAATTCACAAGCTAGTAAATCGGAGACTGAGTAAACTTTTATGCCTGGTTTTACAGACAGGTCTTAGATTAAGGCAGGAGTAGGCCTCAGTTACATAGTTAAGTTGCTTTAACAAATGTGCCTTACAAAAAATCAAGACTGCTTAGAGTTAAGACGGCTCAGACATGCCATTTTAGTCTGGGATTAGACTAAAGCCTTGTCTTTGTAACCGGCCTTAAAGCAGAGTCTTAAAATAAAAATCATATAATATTGCTAAGGACTTCTCCAGAATGTTTGTGCATTAAGATGGGTTTTCCAAACATTACTACATTCATTCAACTTTAACAAACATATTAACTTCTAAACATGTTAACTTCTAAAGCTTAAAACATTACTAGAAATTAATTAAAAAACAAAAAACATTTAGAAATTAATATTTCTAAATAGAAATTGTTGTATTTTCATCTGATATGTTGTATATATGCAGGACCTCCACAGGACCTTATTTTATGTCATTTGTTTTCTCGTACAAACATCTTCACTCTCACCTCTCCAAACCAGATCATGGGCATCACCACCTCCTTTATTTTCCCTGTCTCTCTGAAACAGATGAAAAACCACAGCATAGGAATGACACAGTACAAAACAGCTCTGCAATCTACAAACAAACAGCAGAAGATCTTTCTGACTGAATCTCAGCAGATTGCTGTGACTGCTGCTAACCTAGTCAATGTGTGCTGCACTTACGAGATGCCTGAAACCTTCTTAATCAGCAGGTTGAGCTGTAATCGAATGGACACATTCAACGGCACTCCAGTCTCCTGTGACACAAAGCCTTCAATGAAAACATGATCTAATAGAGCTGTTAAGAAATGCAGCCATGATCTGTTACGTAGGACCAACAATGTAAACATTTTAAAATAAATATTATTTATAATCTAATTGTTAAAGGTATTAGCAACCCACAATGCTTTTAAATCAGCTACAGATATTTAATAAAAGATCACAACAAAAAACAGAGAGGGAATAATGAGCATGGCAATTCTGCAGAAGGAAGGCTGCTATGGTTTAGACCCATGAGACGGGAGAAACTTTTTTTGCCTCTACAGAAACACAGAAAGAGACATTTTTTTGGGGGCAACTTAGTCATGGATCCAAGACTTTAACTATGACAGATTAAAAGGTAATTGAGTGTCATGCTACAAATTTGTCTTGGATATTCTTTTCCACAGATGACAAACTCAAGCAGGAACGCAGATGACAGAACATTCCATCTAGATTATACAATTATCAAATATGGCACCCGGACTGATAGCAAGTGATAATCTGGACTTAAATTTAGCTACACAGAGCTGTGTCCATATCACCAGTAATCAGATGGTAGAAAGAACCATAAAGAGGAATTTGTCTTATCACCACTGCCTGTGTGGCCAAAGGCCCCGATTGCAGACATTATGAGATTTAAGCTATCATGTTATTTCATGATCAAATCAAATAAACAAACAATAGTATTGATCACAGAAATTAAACATCTATAATCACCACAGAACCAAACACATTTACACAGTGTAGATGGTGCATTTCATCAAAAAACGTTGAGTCTTTGACCTCATATATAGCTGACATCTTTAAAATCTCACAGATTAAACTTAATTAAAACTACAAACTTCAAATTGCTTACAGTGGGTCATTAAGTTTCACAAAGTTATTCAAACGTCATAAAGGTCGCGATAAGTACAATTTCCAATTAGCTTATCAGCTGTAAAGATAAATGCAGGCGCATAATCAAACCATTGATGAGGTATAACGCAAGTCACAAACAACCTGTGGTGCTTTTCAGCCGTTGAAGTTGAAAAGCTGATGACATCAATGTTAAAGAAAGCGCAGCACACAGTTACTGCTGCACTGAACTGATCCAGCAAAACATGCTGGGGAATCTGTTTTAGAGGCAAAACATAATGACATGTTTATGCAACTAATTTAGATAAGGGACATAAAGACTAACTTTTGTGGCCCATTTCAGCGTTAAGATAAGTGTCAAAAGTCATAACAACTGATAATCAATAACCTTGAAAGATACTCGCTTAGTCACCTCATAGTCTGTTTTGTTTCCTTTATAAAGTACTGGAACAAATTTTGATTAACAAAAACTTTAATTTATTGCTATTTTAAACTGTATCTGTTTCTATAATCTATTCAAATTTCAAGCCTACATTTGTTACATTAATTTTTATTATCACTGTAACCTGGTGTGTATGTGTCTCTCAGTTCTCGTACCGGGTGTATGTCAATGAAAAGCCCGTGGTCATCTTCATTCGGGCTCAGTCCATTAACAGTGTTCAAAAGGACGGGATCGGCATTATAAAAGTGAGGATGAGAGATGAACACAGGAGAATCTGAGATAAACAAATAAATAGTTCAAATCATCACGTGAACTAGTCTGAAGATGTGTAACATCATAAACACAAGACAGACTTACTGTGTCTGCAGGTATTGACGTTCAGAAGGCCCGACTGTCTGCACGGACAGAAACCCTCATTGGGAGGATAATCTGACCCATTGGCAAAGAGGGTCTTTGGGGCCACATAACGATACATTGGGATCCCACGGGAGACCCCCGGCCTTTGGTACACCAGCTCCATAGATCTGAGTTTGGAAAATTGCCACAAAACTTCCTGACAAACTCAGTGGTTACATTGTGTCATTCAGAGCTCATTATGTTGGTACAGAGACAGACCCCAAAATGAAAGATCATCATTTACTTACGCAGGTGTCTTTTTAAACCTGTATGCATTTCTGTCTTCTGCAGAAAGGAAAAAATATTTCAAAAAATGTTTTTGTTCCTACAATGAACGTCACATGTTGTTTTGGAGCCCAGTGACTTTTATTGTATCTTTTGTGTTCTGCAGATTAAAGGAAGTCATACAGGTAGAAACAACACGTGAGTAAATGACTGATGAATTTGCATTCTTGGGTGAACTTTCCCTTTAAGGGCGTAAGTCTGAATGCTCTCGGTGGTGTACCTGCATGCATCAGGGCTGTAGAAGGACAGGGTTGACTCTGTTGTCATGAATGGGGGCCACATTTGCCCCGCTGTTCCATTGATCATGTTACACTGGTCGGTGCGCCAGTAATTTACCTGCAGCAAAGTTTCTCTACATCAGATTTGCATATATGATCATCAGATGATAACATCACTTTCTTCATGCAACATTTTACACATAAGCGCTGTTTCAAACACCAGTGAGCTGTCTTTTAGCCTACATATCAACTCGAATCGAATGAATTGTACTCTGACACGTTCTGAAATGTGTTCAATGGAGTTTGTGTAGCTCACATAGTGTTTTGGGTTTTAACATGTTGTCTAGGTGGTCAGATCTCTAGGTTTTAAAACTTAGCTCACTCATCATTGTCTCAGAAAGACGCTCAACTTACGCTTTTCAGACCGTTCCAAGAATCGACTTTATGAACATTATGGATGTCACCTCGGCCAGTGAAGACTGTGAACAGTCCCGTGTTGGAGTTGTTAAACTGTATTTGAAGAAAAAAAATGTAATTTAAAAGCTAAAAATCTTTAGCTCAACAAATCAAGTAATCAGAGTTACTTGATTTGCCGCAATAGAACACTAATAAATGCTCATAAAAAAACTCACTTCAGCAAACAAGCCGAATTTTCCACTGGATGGCAACATTCCAGGCAGATATTTGTTCAGGAAGTCCACCAGCTTGCTGTCGTAGCCCCACATGAGTTCTCCCACCGGTTTAGTCAGGAACGGTCCCTCGTTAAAACTTTTGAAGGTGGTGCTGAGCAACAACTTTATGGGAAATGACACATTCTCCATCATCACTGACGCACCCTGAAACGGATTAAAAACTGGTGTGTAAAGAGCATCCTTTAAACTGCAATGCATGATGGGATATCACTGTAGAAACATACCAGCACTAGCATGTTGGGGATGGTGACCACATCAGACTCGTTTCCCACAGACATGCTTTCCTCAAAGAAATACTGACGATATTCACGATAGGAAACTGTGTTGTTGTCGTGGAACGTGATATTGTCTTTCCAGCGTTTTTCACTGAAACAGATAAAATTCACAACATAAAAGAAGGATATTCTTGTAGGGCTGTGCAATTAATCTCAGCTACTATTTATTAATTTTTTTTCAATAAAATACATTTACTGAATATACAGTTTATTCAATAAATACATATTTTTGATGTCAGTAAGTAATCATGTTAAATCGTGATTGTAATATTGGGCAAAAGAATTGTGGTTATGATGATCAAGCAGCTCTATATTCTTGGTTAGCCAATAGAGTAAGCTTAGGCAGTAGCAGATATATGGTAATATTGACCTAACACCGCAAAATTCTGCTTTTTAAGGAACTTTGAGGTACTTGGTCAGCACAAATTACACAATTATTAGAAAGTCGCACATGATGTTGTGATTGTGGCAAGCGCATGCAAGCACATGATTGGTGTGGAAACTTGTCATGTGTCTGTATCCTAAAAAAATAACCACTCTACATGATGGGCGAAACCAATGCATATTTAACCACAAAACACCCTGACATTAAATGAATAAGGGTTTAAAAGCATACATTTGTATTTAAAAAGTAAAAAATAAAAATACCAAAAAATACATTTACAATTGCGCTAAGAAATTTTAGTTTCTACACCAAACAGCAAAATAAGGAATAAAGTTCATAAAACACCATCAGGAAGGACATCTGCATAATAACCAGATAACTGAAGCTCGTATAATGTGTCCACCATTATTTATATATAAAGCAAGCAAAAGAGGAATCCGTAACAAACCGGCCAGTGCTGGAAAACCAAAAATGTACTCAGAAACAAAACGTTTCATGAAACACTCCAGGAAAGAAACAGGACTCTTAATATCCAGAGGGAGGAAAGTTAAGATGTTTGGTGGTCCCAAAAAAAGACTCAAATACCCTGAAGGGCATTCAGAGCATTGGGGTGGTTACCTACCTCCACGAAGCCTTTATATGTCCAGTCAAGTCAAATAATTTCTAGCATTTTTCATATTATATATTGCTTTGTATAATATATATATATATACATAGCTATATAGGTTTACAGAAAGTAGCAAAGAGTTAAAAACATTGGGGCCACAATGCATGTCCTTACCGGTACACATACGGGCCCCTCTGATCCAGCATGGGCTTCTCTCCCTTCAGGATCTCCTCAGGATTGACAACATGGAAAAAATATATCGACATGAAGAAGGGAACAGGAATGTCCTTCCACATCGTGTAGGAGAGCTTGTTTTTGGGATTAATCTGTACATTCTGTGGAGATATGAAAACCATTTTAAACAAGTAATCTGTGTATAATCGTGCTTTATGAAAGTATCAGCATATCAGTTTTATATTTATATTTATAAGATTCATCTTTATTGTCATTCTGCAGAGTACAAATACAGAGCAAATGAAATATATAACTGTAAGTGAATTCATTCACACAGTTAGTGAATGAAAAGCATTTTTCCTGAATGAATTAAACGAAGGTGACAACAATGTGCTTTGTTTTGACTAAATATAATTACTTTATACTATCACATTCAGCTATGTGGTGGGTTATCTGATGGTTATGGTTAACTAACCCATTAATGCATGGGTTTAAAGGCACACACGTCATAGAAAGGAGTTGCACGACTTCTCAGACATTGACTTATAACTGTTTTAAAATGCTGAATGTAATTGATGTCTAACACCTGTTAGATATAACTCACCTTTACTACTTGATCGTCTATTATAATGGGTCCGACAAACACCAGGACGGTCCCCAGCAGCACAGCCGAACCCCCCAAAACTAACAACACAATCGCTACTGTGGATTTAGACACAGCCATCCTTATCCTGAACTTTTCTTTAGGAAATGCAATATAATAAATAAGCTGGTGATTGGTTATTAATGCTCTCCTGACTTTATGACTGACTACAGGTCAGCTCTGAGCGATGTTAAAGTCCGGCTCTGATTTATGAACTTCATGCCGCCTGATTGCCATGTTTACTGTGCTCGGAGCTCCACCTTTAAACAAGGGATTCTGGGTAATGTAGTTACATGTGTACTTTCCAAAGTTTCAAATATACAGGCTTGTATAATATATATATATATATATATATATATATATATATATATATATATATATATATATATATATATATATATATATATATATATATATATATATATATATATATTCAAAGTTATATTTGTGTGTGTGTGTTTCTGCAATGATGATCTGGTTTAATTGTAAAGATGATGTGATGTCTAGCAGATCAAATGATGCAGTCCTGACACCAGAATGATAAGGAATATGATTAGTATATATATATATATATATATATATATATATATATTATATATATATATATATATATTTTTACTGTTATATCACTGTTAACTCATGTATACATATTGTAACCCTATATGTATTAATACCATGAACTGGGTGTAATCAAAAGCATATTGATCTCTTAAAGAGTAAAATAAAACACACGTCCTGTATCTTCTTTAAGAAGATTGTAATCTTTCTTAATTACAAAACGAGCAGCAGACTCTTCCATTAAAACATCACCTGAAGCTGTTTTAACAATAGCATCTCCTTTTTCAGTCTTTCTCAAGATAATTCAGTCAGTATTAAATGTCAAACGAGGTGAATGGGAAATTGGACATCCAAAAAAGCAAGCTTTGAAATCATCCGTTCATGTGATGGCCATTTTAAATCCGAGACCAATTCCGACTGTGAATTTATCACGGAAAAATAAAGTCTGCTCATAATTTGGGATCCCAAAGCACAGATACGATCATCCACACGTCAGAGATATTTATCTACGGGTTTAATGAATGAAACTCATGAAAGTCTTGCTTTTATTGTCGAAAAACGTGACCCTGCCCTACAGAGCAAAAACATACCTTTATGTCAAATATAATTCTTGCATTTCAAACCAGGAGAATCTGTAACTAAACGACACACAAAGATGAAACATTTTTCACTTAATAATTAATATTATAGAAATGAACGTCGGGTCTGACTGCCGCAGTCGCGTCACGTTAACATGATCACGTGATATAATGTCGCGTGACGCGGTTGTGATGCTGTAAACATTTGTTGTATTTTTTATAGTTTATTGTTGTATTTGTTTTTTAGTCTTTACTGTGACAAACTCCTGGTTTTCTTGTTACGGATTTGCTTTGCATTTCTTTTACTTCAGTGATCGTTAACAAGCGCTTAATTCGCTTATCTCAATTCTTTCTCAAGGTTTCTATACACAGAAAGAATCGATGCAACGACAGAATGGAAACGTGGGACCTTGTCAGGAATGAAGCAGAAGTGATGGTGAGATTATTGTTATCTTGATTGCAAACACAAAGGTTGATTTGTATATCCCTCAAGTGGCTCCACTCAGTTATTGCATCGCTAGTCAATTTGGGTCTGCAACTTGGTTAACTATCTGATCCCAAATGCAACCCTGATTTACAATAAGCAAAGCACAGAAGATATGGTAGATATAGATCTGTTAAAGTCTTATTTTCCATTGACACGTTTTTGTGTCTATCAGCAAATATTTGCAGTTCTGCATTTGGCAGACACTTTTTTCCAATGCAACTTACAGTGCATTTAATGTATGCAGTTTATCAGCACTGGAAATCCACCCCACAACCTTTGCACTGCTAACCCAATGACTTTCCCGTTGAGCTACAGGAACAAATATTTGTACAAGCCCAATATTAGCTTCAGTGGATTTAATAAACTTTTGCAACACAGCTACACTATTGCAGCTTCCAGTAATAATCTAATGTTAGATTACTCAAATAATCAGCTCAAAAGAAGGACTTTGATTCTTAGGTCTTAACTACTAGGCCATTATAATTGAAAGTTTTATATGATCACAGGCAGGCCAGTAAGATGTCAGAGTAACTTTCAGGAATATTACCATCACTGGCGACACCTGCTGGCTGGTCTAAACATCTCAATTACTGACAAGCAGATTGAGTGACACAGCAACTCTGAAATGAAACCCAAAAAAATTGTGAAATATTCCTACCAATGCTGATGTTGCGTTACTAAATAAACCACCACAAGTTTTAATGTGCAAAATTGCCTCGATGTTAAATACCAGTTTTATCACGAGTTCATTTGGCCAAGTTAGTTTCCATGACCTCCCTAGTCAACTATTTAGAATAAATCAAAGAATTGTCTAGAAACTTTGAGAAACAAAGACCAGGACATAAGAGGTTCTTGAAATTTTCTCTGGACATCACAAGTTTAAAATGCAGTTACTGATAATTACCCTTATGGCTGTTGGAACGCTTCATATTGTAAAAAATAAAACAAACTACTTAAAATAACTCAAATATTTTTCAACGAGTCAAACAGCAAACATGGAATGCTCAAACTTTATTGAATGATTAAGAGGAACAACAAGGATTGTGAGAATTTGGTCTTGACCAATTTAAGACTTCAAGATGACGATCAAGATGACTGATTAATTGCCGCCACGGAGACGCAGGACAAGATGCAGGGTGGACTCCTTCTGGATGTTGTAGTCGGAGAGGGTGCGTCCATCCTCCAGCTGTTTACCAGCAAAGATCAGACGCTGTTGGTCAGGAGGAATGCCCTCCTTGTCTTGAATCTTGGCCTTCACGTTCTCAATGGTGTCACTGGGCTCCACCTCCAAGGTGATGGTCTTGCCAGTCAGGGTCTTCACAAAGATCTGCATACCACCTCTCAGACGAAGGACAAGATGCAGGGTAGATTCTTTCTGAATGTTGTAGTCAGAGAGGGTACGTCCATCTTCCAGCTGTTTACCAGCAAAGATCAGACGCTGCTGGTCAGGTGGAATGCCTTCTTTGTCCTGGATCTTGGCCTTCACATTCTCAATGGTGTCACTGGGCTCCACCTCCAAGGTGATGGTCTTGCCAGTCAGGGTCTTCACGAAGATCTGCATTCCTCCTCTGAGGCGGAGCACCAGGTGGAGGGTGGACTCCTTCTGGATGTTGTAGTCGGAGAGGGTGCGTCCATCTTCCAGCTGTTTACCAGCAAAGATCAGACGCTGCTGGTCAGGTGGAATGCCTTCTTTGTCCTGGATCTTGGCCTTGACATTTTCAATGGTGTCACTGGGCTCCACCTCCAAGGTGATGGTCTTGCCAGTCAAGGTCTTCACAAAGATCTGCATACCTCCTCTCAGACGAAGCACAAGATGCAGGGTGGACTCCTTCTGGATGTTGTAGTCAGAGAGGGTGCGTCCATCCTCCAGCTGTTTACCAGCAAAGATCAGACGCTGCTGGTCAGGGGGAATGCCCTCCTTGTCCTGAATCTTGGCCTTCACGTTCTCAATGGTGTCACTTGGCTCCACCTCCAAGGTGATGGTCTTGCCAGTCAGGGTCTTGACGAAGATCTGCATTCCTCCTCTGAGGCGGAGCACCAGGTGGAGGGTGGACTCCTTCTGGATGTTGTAGTCGGAGAGGGTGCGTCCATCTTCCAGCTGTTTGCCAGCAAAGATCAACCTCTGCTGGTCAGGAGGAATGCCCTCCTTGTCCTGAATCTTGGCCTTCACGTTCTCAATGGTGTCACTTGGCTCCACCTCCAAGGTGATGGTCTTGCCAGTCAGGGTCTTCACAAAGATCTGCATCTTTACGCTAGGAAACACAGAAGATTTAAAGTTTAATATTGAACTGCAAAATACAGTAATGGTTAATTAAAATGTCGTATGATGACTAAATTATTCATCAGTAGCTTTCTTGAAGATTCATCACTATAACCAAGACATCGTTACAGATGATCTTTTATGTATACAAAAGTGAAGGTGTGCAAACCATTCCTGCTGACTCAGCCGTGACTCCGGGTGTAACAAAAATGGGCGATACGAAACAAAATGGCGACATCAGGCCGCCGATAACATTCAGAGAACATTGTAGAAATGGTAAAGAAATCAAACCATCACAAATCGTTTCGGTCTAAATTCAAGTTACATTTTCGACAAGAGAAAGTTTCTCATGCTCCCCTGAAGCCTGACTTGATGTTAAAAAATATGGCGTAGATGTATTGAGATAACGATTACAGCCGTTTCGTCGCAAAATGAACCGTACGCTAACATACGCTGGATTTATGTAACACGTATTTAAAATAAGTAACTTCACTGACACGGATTTATAAGAAAACGATACAAAACCATGAACATTTAGTCATTGTAAGCCATCGGGCCTGCTAGCCAACAATGCTAACATACTAGCTCTTAAAAAATACGCATGTAATCATTTAACCAAGCCCTAGATGTTCAACTAAAGCTATTGCTAGTGAAGAACAAAGCAACTGGCGTCGTTTGGATGCATTTTACTTCATACTTACAAACAAATGTTCTTTTCTGGAAAAGCACGGAGCACGGAAGTTCAGCCTCTCTCGTCACACGAACGAATCTACGGCTGAAAACAAAAGACTCCGCTACTTATACCGAACTCGCCGTATCCTTCCGCCGCTCCACCCTGCGCACTATTTAAACGAGCGCTGCGGACGAACGCGAAACATCCTTTAACGCGCGCTTTGTTTTTAAAAATGAAAGTTGCGTTTTATTAAAAAAACGTGCAACCACGTTTATACAAAAATTGTTTTGTGTAAATTAAAAACACAAACGTGTTTGTGTGTGTTCGTGGGGTTGTGGCGGAGTGATCTGATGCGCCGTTCTGCACCGCGGTGTAATGTTTTCACAATGTTTGACACAAAGATAAGCTGTCGAAACGACACGTTCACGACTGTTTTCATGATTGTTTTATTGAAATAATGCTGCTTTGGAGACATTGAGTGGGAAAATTAATAACAAGCTTATTATATAATAATAATAACAAGGTCGAAGAACATGCACTCTCGCGCATAGCAACAGCGCGTCACCAAGCGCGACGTCACGGTTTTCATTTCTCATTTCCCTCATTTTCATTTTGAGGGTATGAAATGATAACATTTCTTTATTGAGGAAGTGAAATGTGAACTGAGAACAGCAGGAAACTCCTGTATAAATAAACCTGAGAATGAAATTACCTGCAAAACGGATTAGATCAACCTAACATAACATGGTTAAATGATAAAATATGAAATTTGGTGATTGTGGTCTTATTTATGTCCTTGTTCTTGACACACGTGTTATTTAGTTCAGTACATTGCACGGTTTTGGTCCATTATTAGGATTTGGAGATCAGATCTGGAGATCTGATCTGGAGATCTGATCTGATCCTCGCTGATCTGGATTATGGTGATTGTTTTGGTTTGCTGAAGTTCCTCTCCGACTGATGTTGTGAGACTTCACGTTGTGGTGAGCTTATCCAAAGCAAAACCGGACACGGAAATTGTTCTCAGCCGCTCGGTTTCTGCCTCCTTGGAGTTCCCGTGGTATCCTGAGATAATTGAAAACTGCAATCAGTTTGTTATCAAAATGGTTTAGCAATATGATTCATTAAACACGTCTGTTAGTAAAGACATAAATGCAATATACGTAGTATTTATGTTCATAGAGTTCATACAAAAATCTAAATATACACTAACTTGTGCCCATCTTTTCAAGCTTGCAGGAATTTTGAAGTCTCCTTTCAGTACCTGTGAAGAACAACAGGAAATAACATAACTGAATAACATCTAAATATATAACAGCTCTGAGCCACACAGAACTGCAGCAGGAATCAGAGCTCATATCACATAGTGTTCATTTATACCCTCTGTGTATTGTTTATCACTTCAGGAGCTGGTTGACCATAATCTGGGGGGTTTGCGTTGGGGTTGTAGCCCAGCCTGTGTAGCATCGGAGCGATGTTCTCCATATCTTCCTGGACATCTGCTGGAATATGGCCCACCCAGCGTGTGAGGGCCTCCAGGTTAACCGGTTTGATCACCTGATCTGTAGAACGTTCACTCCTTAGAAACAAGGTAAAAAAAATGAATCAACAAAATACTAGTGGTATACCTCAAAATTGAATAAATATAATAAAATAAATGCAACTGAGTCCAACTTAGACAGTGACACCCCTCCTGGTTTCCCAATGGCCTCTTCATGGTGAAGCACTCCTTCATGCCACGGTGTATGCAGGAATTGCAGCACGCGGCGCATGGTAGCACGTGGCTGCAGCACCAGATCCTCGTACCGTACCGTCATGCAACGTTTTCTGCCGACAGCCACGCACTGGAAGAGCATCGCTTCTATTGCACCGTTCCACTTGGACAGGCAGTCCCTGTAGCTGGCCAGGTTGAAGCCAGCAATGGTCACCCGTCTGGAGATCATAGAATGAACTGATGCCCGACCGTCTCTCACCATTAGCAGGAATTTAGAACTGAAAGGATGATGGTAATGAGCATTAGGCCAGAGAGAGACTAAAATGTGGAGAAAGCACGAGTCATGGTGAGGACTGTCCTCCTTGTATTTAATGTGTGTAAATGTCCAAAAATGTCATGATTCTTGGATTAAATCAGCATTTAAATTTACGATTGATCTTACTTGGGAAACAGTTGTGACAGATAAACGGCACTCTTCAATGTAAAAGGGTCTTTATTGCACAGCAGTGGTGCAGGTTCTCCATGACGTGCAATGACCTCCAGTATGAAAGCTGTGGTGGCAGAGTCCAGTAACTGCTGAGTGATCCCTTCGTCCTCCAGGGCCCAGCGCTCATTGACCTGCTTTCCCCAGCTGTGCCTCTGGAACAGCAGTCTCGGAATCACCCTTGTCTCCTCCCCGCAGCGGATGTCAGGGTGTGCGTCAAGCATGACACGCATCAGGGTGGTCCCTGATCGAGGTACCCCACCCACAAACACAATTGGGGTGTGCTGGTTATAATGATACTGCATTTTGTTCCAGTTTCTGACCAGTTTGGACACCAGATGTGTTGGACCTGCTCCATGGCATATTAGTACTAGGTAGAGTGTTCTAGTTAGTGTACACACTCCAAACAGGGTCACCAGGAGTACAGCTCCCGTTTGATTGACAAACGCATCACTCTAAGACATTGTGGAGAAATAATGCCTGAAAATTTAAATGAGGAAGCGTATGAACACAGAAGTGACCCAACTTCCTTATTCTGTCTTTTTGTTGTTGTGACAAGCAGGTTAAGAAAACATAGTCTAATTCAATAACTAAATAAATCATTTGGAGTGCTTAAAACAACTTTTTTGATCCACAACTAATCAAACAATCAGACGGCATTCTTTAACATGTACTTCAGGAGCAAATAACCAGCAAGACATACGACAAACTGAAAGCAATTCATGTCTCAAAGCTTGTCATGGGCAGGAAAAACAGGTTGCAGAACACTGATGAAATGCTGATAAAGGAAGAACCAATAAAAGAGAGACTACACACAAGTATTAAATATAAATCATTAAGGAAATGATAAACAGTTACTGTACCTTCATGTAAAAGTCAATGATAGTTGCATGAACTCCAGGGTATTGCTCAGTAAAGACAGTGAAGTCAAATGGGCAAACAGGAAGTGAATGCAGTTAAATCAGTTGAGATCTTTTCTGCTGCCTCAAACAACTTTGGCCTGCAAAACACGTGCAGGTTTCAACATATAATTTCCTGCATATTTCAAAGACCTGAACGTTTACATTCCAAGCCCTTTAGTTGAGCTAAATAATTTATTTCTGATAGTATGTGACAGAATATGTCATTCACAAGAGAAGATGAAACAATGAAAGGAAATTGGTAAACTAAGAATTGAGAAAAAGTGTACAGCTTTCACTTCAGTAAACGACTGTTGCGAGAGTGACAGTGAGTAAACAGTGTTTGTTATTGCTTACAAACCAAACCTTCAGGAAATGCTTTCTCAGAAGATTTAAGTTCTCAGGAGTTCTCAGATATGGTTCATCTCGGCTAACAATATTAGGTTGTGAGATTGTATTTCTAAAGTTTATAAAGTAACAGAAACATACAAAAAGTTATTTTGAAAGTTCTAGTAATGTTCACAACATCCTGTTTTTTAGATGATGTTTTAAAGTTGTTGTTTATAAGAATGTTTGGTCTTGGAAGAATGCGATTGTTTGTGCTATACAGTAATAAGAGATTTTATTTGTACATTTTCTTTGAGTAGATTTTAATTAGATTTTGATTTCAGTGGTGCACAAATATCAAATTAAATCAAAAGTCTTTAATAAAATCAAGACACATCAGTGTTAAAAAAGATTTAAATGTATTTATTTATTTTTTAACATTTCATTAGAGAAATCCATCACATTTTTTCTTGATCTCCAAAATGAAGTATTTATTAATCAGCAGAGAACGTTTCACATATAATTCAAAATAAATACATCTTCTGGTCTCTGCTGTAGTATGACGTCACTTGCAGGGAAAAATACTACTTTAAAACCTGCACTACAAACTGCTCTAAGTACAAAGACTTAAAAATGACAGCAGGCAGGACGGCCACAGAAAGACAGACAGTGCCACCACAACCCTCAAAAGGCTTCACGTACTCCAGGTTACACTTTCCCGGAAATCACGGTACTGACTCGATCAAACAACGTGCCAAACCGCTCGTTTTTTCCCATTCGTTTTGTCACATCACACATATATACGCTCACACATACACGTTTTGAATGGTACAATGAGAAACCTCCCCATGAGTGCAAACATGTCGAGAAACACAACACGACTTCCAACCCACGTCAGAACTGAAAATTCCTGTTTCACGGCCCCGCCTGACACGATCTTCCTTCACGACGCTTCACAAACTCTCTCTCTCGGCTGATGAATGTTCTTATGGAGGCTGGGGAGGCGGAGAAAGTGGAAATTGTCAGGAGCTATTTACATCACTTCCTGTAAGCGCTGGAGCAATACAGCATGTGTCTGTGGGCCTCTTCATATGGACACCTCATACTCTCTTGTGTCCTATGAAACAAAACAAACACACAAGATACAAGCAATTGTGAGTGCTGCTTTGCCAGACAAAAGTCAATGCCACCGGTTGCCCGGGCATTACTGGGTGGTTGCTAGGGTGTTCTGTGTGGTTGCCCAGGCATTACTGGGTGGGTTGTTAGGCTTTTCTGGGTGGGCTGTAACACAATATGTGCAGGACAGGTTACAGGCTGAAATTTACTATCAGTAATGTTAATATGTTTTAATACTTGGTAATAGTGACTCTTGCTATGACAAAAACCACAAATGAGACTTTTAATTGCAAAAACTGCATCAATGTAGGTGAAAATGATAATTAAATTAAAGTTTATTATTTTATGATTGCATGGAAGTGACCCTCACCCCTCCCGTCTCATAGAGAGGGTTGTCAAACTCGGTTTCCACAGTGATCTGACTGTAGGGATGAGGGTACATCAGAGGCAGTCTCAGGTTCGAATGATAGCGGCACCTGTAAAGAGAAAAGATATAAACTCTGGTACACAAACATGTGCTTTTCCAGCCATGCATAAAAATAAAGAGCTTTCATCATGAAGAAAATCTAAATTGTCTTGTTTACACAGATCTCTTAAAGGGCCAGAAGCAAAAATATTCATTTAAATAAAACACCAGGAAATGGGCATGTTAAAATAAATTATAGTTGCTTTGGCTAAGAAACCTTAACTAATATTTTAAGTGGACCTTAGGGAAATAATTAAAATGATTAAAACTTTCATAAGAATACATGGTAGCTCTAAGCACCAGTTTTAAAGAAACAAAACTTCTATTAACCTTTAATGAACTGACTACAGGGCTGTACAATAAAATTAGCACAAGTGATGTTACTATAACAAGAGAGCTGTGCTGGTGAGGATGTGCTGGTGAATGCATTAACATTTATACATTTGGTAAACACTTTTATTTAAAGTTACAGTGCACTCAAGATATACAGTGTAATATTTGTGTGTTGACTGGGAATTGAACCTTATGATACATGACCTTAGCCTGGCAACTTGTTGCAAAAAGTAACAAGATTTCTCATGTGGGTAAGTTGAATTTATATTAATCTTAAACCCAGCTAACAACAAACAAACGTAGGCTAACATTCTTGCAGTAACGTTAGTAAAATGTTTATCTAATGATATATATCATATATGTCAAAGCGTTATTTTTAAGTTGTTAGTGGATTGTTTTGAAAACATTACAGAACTAAAAAACGTTTGAATAACATTCTTAAAACCAAGCAATAATGTTATTACAATGTCTAAATAATTGTCTGTTTTGAACGTTCCTAGAACATTCAAAATAATAAGTTTTATGTTTGTGTTCTTTAATGGAAACATTAGGGAAACTTTCTTACAACCTAAATGTTTCGGCTGGGAACATTCCCCAGGGGACAAGTGAAACGTTGAGGTTCAATTCAACATTATGACCAATAGGTGGCGGTTTAAAACTGACATTTGAAAGCACTACTCAGAGATTGTAATGTCTAGTTTTCTTGTGAGGAGGCAGCACTTAAAATAATCTGAGTGTTTCAATTAATAAAGTAAATTACTTTCACGAACATGGCAGCTTCTTATTAGACCTGCACTGCCCAATGTCCTTATGACTCACCTTGTGACATAGATGTAGGCCCCTCCCACTAAAACAGATACTAGCAGCACCAGTATGAATATCGCGAGAGCCATACTGCCCCCATCAAAAGAGGAGTCTGTCGCTGCCTCCGCCACTAGACAAAACACAAGGAGTCTACACTAAAGACCAGCTTTACATAACCTTAACAATTACAGCTGTTATCATATCTGATAACAACATGCTGATTTTATAGGGTAGATTATTTACAATCTGTATGGTTTTAATGATTATATTCATTGATACTAAAACAATATAACTTACCCTCTAATGCATGATTACCAGAACATTCATGAGTGGCTGAAAATATATAAAGTCACTTTTAATATACATTTCAATTTATTGCATTGTATTATTGCATTGTATTATTGTATTGTATTTTATATATATATATATATATATATATATACATATATACACACACACACACACACACACACACACACACACACACACACACACACACACGTATATATGTATATATTGCATTCTGTTTTGTATATTATTACTGCTCTACATAAAAACATCACAAACATGAACAGATATATACATATATTCAGAAGACAAAAAAATAACTGCAATTGTACTGGTTATACTGCTATGGTTACCGACCCTTGGTTTCCATTTTGGGGGCTACAAACATTATACACTTTTACCATTATATACAATTATTTGTTATATAGAAAAGAAAACACAACGTAACAAACAGACTTTGCAAGGGTATGTAAACTAAGGAATTAACTATACAGAATAGTGATAACATGCTAATTTTTAACTCTTACCTCTACAAAGTGGTAATGGTCCACTCCAAAAAGAGGGATTTCCCAGAATGCATTTGATCGCCATCTCACCAATTAGCTCGTAACCTTGGTAGCACATGAACGTTAGAGACTCTCCTGGCAGATAAAGTCTTTTAGACAGGATCTGGTAGCCATTGTCGGGAAGTCCTGGATTCTCACAGGACACTGATTCTTCCGCTAATAAACAGAGATACAAAGCAGGCCTACTTAGTCAGTTTTGATAGAGAAGATAATGGTATGAATTTAACTTGATAACATCTAAGTTTCCTATTTCAGATAAATACATTTGTGGCAACTCACAAACACAATGTGGCAGGCGAGACGTCCACACAGGAGTTCCAGGCTCACGTCCGTAGCAAGTGAGTGTGGCGCCGCCCTGCAGGATAAATCCAGGAATGCAGCTATATTGGATGGTGGTGCCAACTAGGAGTTTGGGATCAGACAGTGTGCGTGTGGAATGTTCCACGTGCCCCGGGTCTGTGCAGTACATAACTAATAAGAACGAGGGAAGGAAAGGAGACAAAACCGAGAAGGTCGGCATTTGAATGCGCTGGAAATAAAAATTCCCCAGACTCTTATTAGTGGTACCGCCAGCAGCGCTCAACTTACTCTTCTCACAGAACGGAGGCTGGGTGTTCCAGCTGAGGTCGACCTGACAGGTCAGGGTCTCACTGCCTACCAGGTCATAGCCGGGGTCACATTGGTACGTGATGCGAGCTCCACGCACCAGCGCTGCATGAGACGTGGTCTTCCAGCCGTTCTGGATCTCAGGCAGGTCCGGACACGAGTCATTGCGTGACACCTCTGAGGAAAAATAGCTCAGCTTATTACAGTTATTACAAGAATCTGTATGATTATTGCTCATAACTTTAGGTTGGGCATCAGGACAATCCCAGTCCAAAGCCTGAGGATTAAACATGGACACGTAACTCATCCTGCATCGTCTGTGCTACAGGCATCAACGATACCTCAGATTGTGTGGGAATTTGTTCCTTATAAAGCTGCTGTGGAAGAATATATACTGTAGAAATCGATAAACCTCATTATCACATAAAAACCCAGAATTCACTAGAAACAATTCCCTAATAACCATTCAGAACACCCTAGCAAATACATAGTAATGACCTGGAAACCACACAAGGCATGCTTGCATGACGATGAGGATTACACAGGAAACTGCTCACATTTTATTTAGGAAATGTAAAAATCTAGTTTAATTTTATTTTTGGCCTCTTGGGATTGTGAAATGAACTGGACCTTAACTTGTGTCGCCCACACAACTGTGACGGCTCAATGTATCAGAGCTAAGCCACAGCTCCGACAACTTCACATCTGGCAGTTGACAAAAAAAATCATGAATACATTAATAAAATGTCAGTAATGTAAAATTTTTATGTAAAAGGCAAATAGGACATTATTTTAATATTATACGTCATATCTTAAAAATATTATTCTCAAGTTGTTAGTGGAATGTTTTAAAAACATTACAGAATAAAATTATAACTAAGCAATAACGTTAAAACGTCTAAGAAAAAACAGCCATTATGGTTGGGTTCACGAAGTTAGTGCAGGGCTAATGGCGTTTTCTGGGCTAGACTGACGAATCACATGCACAGTTTTGGATTCATAGTGCGTCAGTGACCTTTATTCAGCAGGGAACTGCATCGGCTACCATTATATGCATGAAAAAAGTATCCGTGTCTCCCTTTAGTTCAAGCCATAGCCACAGAGACTGTGCATATAAAGTGTGTGAGTGTGTTTGTGTTGTGTGTGTGTGTGTGTCTACGTGTGTGGGGGGTGGGGGGGGAAGAGACAGAAACTAAATTTGAGTGAATGAGGGCAGCCAGCACAGGAGGAGGAGAAGAGAGTGATGGAAGATTTTGAGAGCTGAAAATACTTTGCGTCTGTGAAAGAAAGGATTGATTGAAATGCACGCCGACCACTTGAGAACATAATGGATCGGCTGAAGTAATTTAAAAAGAAAGACTTACACTAAAACTCATTGTGTGTGTCCATAACGCTTAAACCAGACTGAAAGTTGGAGGATAAAGTGTGTCTTTAAAAGTAAAATAAAAGTTGGAAGAAAAGCGTGTCTACAGACTGTAATGGGCCAGTCTCGTGAAAGCAGTCCATTGGCATGAAGTCTGGTCTACACTGCAGCCTTTTCTGGGCAGGAACCGCCCACACAGACATAAAGAAGCCGCCTGGTCATTAAAACTATTTCAATATGGTAGATGCTGTGGTGTTGAATATTTTCCTGGCCTTTAAAGGGCTCACTATAGCAATACTGGAACCAGCAACCACAAATTTGTTTCCCAGACAAATGTATGCAAATGTATGCAAATTTGGACCAAAGACTTTGTCTTTTGAACTGTGTATTTTTAACTGTGCTTCAGTGAGCTTGAGTGTCCTTACCCATGTAGTTGATGATGAAGCCCTCACCCTTCCCAAACACCAGACCGGCAGGGTCTGAGTGGAAAGTGATGGTGAGGTCAGGCGTGGAGGAGGACATCTTAAACGGGCTGGTGCCTCCCACAAACTGCCCCAGAATCCGCGTCGTGACCTCATCTCCATCCAGAATGGTTAACATGTCGCTGTCGCTCAGATTCAAGCTAATGAGAAAAAGAGAGAGAGTGGGAAAGGGATTGCGTGGGAGGAGAAAATGAAAGAGTCATTCAAGCAGATTCGTGAGTCATAGCATGAAGCAGGGCTGTGGGTTTCTTTGGATTTCTGCAGCAGTTTGACATGTCGGCTGCTGAGTAACCCAACCAGCAGACCTGGCTGTTGTTTTCCTCACAGAACCTTCAAGAAGAACTTACAGCTGAACGTCGAGCAGGACGCGTTTGTCCTCGCCAACATGGATCCTCCAGCTGCAGTCTTCGCCCTCACCGTACCACTCAGGCCAGTTTGGGGACAGAATAACACCACTGGGGCCCGACAGGTCACCGCCACAGAGAGCTGCAGAGAGACGAGACTAATTACACATCGATTTTTCTCATGGAACTCAATGGAACTGTGTCAAAAGTTCATCATGTCAAATTATGAAGCCTGTTATTATTGTATTTCACTCTTATTAGCTTCCTTGTATCTTTCAGGCTAATGTAGAAAAATTGCATCCATGCATGACAGTAAAGATCGGCATGTCCAGTGCAGACCTATTCATTTTGCTAAGGCAAACATCACTGTTACTATTGTTTAAACTCACAGTGACGGATTCAAACAAACCTCTCACCCGGCTAACAGGGAACGCTCTCAGAACGTTGAGACAAGTTCTCTCCATCTTATCAAAAAACATTCCTGCAGTACCGTTAGTAGAATTTTTTTTAACGTTTTATATCATATATTAAAACATTATTCTTAAGTTGTTAGAGAAATGTTTTAGGCAGATTTACAGAATTTAAAAAAAGTTTAAATAACATTCTTCTATACAAGCAATAACATTAATGCAATAAAAAACTGGATGTCTGCATCATTGGCAATAACAACATAAATTAAATCTTGAAAAACTGAAATTACGAAGCTTATTGAGGGGAGGTGTCATATTACTTGGCATAAAAATTATTAAACAAAATATTTTTATGTATTATGATGCGCACCTGGCTTTGAAACTCGGGACCTGCATTTGCTGTTCATTTCAGTATTAATTGTATGTGACATTAACAAGCATTTCTAATACATCATGCAGGGCTGACCGACAGAACACTCACTGTTATCTGTTATGACCTGTTGTCAAGAACAGCATACCCCATTAATTCATGCTAAAGATGTTACAAGAAGGTTAAATATGGGGCAGCAACTCAAGACTTCCCTGATGATTAGACCTCCATGTAAAAGAATTCCAACAACCCCTCCACTTTATAGATCAAAGCCCTTTAGTTGAATATTAACATATCATTAACATACTACAGTATGACCATGCCATCATTTGAGAAAATGAGCTAATTAGCCTCAAATCTGCCATCCCGAGACATTTATCATTAAGAAAGCACAAGTGTTTTCTCATAATGATGAATGATGTAAAATATACACTCTTAAAACTAAAGTTAAACTTTAGTTTAACTTAAAAAACTTAAAAGTTTCTTCATAGCGATGCCATAAAAGAACCATTTTTGGTTCCCCAAAGAACCATTCAGTCAAAGGATCTTAAAAGAACCATTTAGAAGGTCTAAAGAACCTTTTGCCACTGCAAAGAACCTTTAGTGAAACAGAAAGGTTCTGTGGATGTTAAAGGTTCTTTAAGGAACCATATAACCAAATGGTTCTTCTATGGCATTGTTTAGTACCTTTATTTTTAAGAGTGTAGGGTAATGCTGCTGCTGTAGATGCAGTACCATGGTTGTACCTTTGCAGAGCGGCTCTGTGTCGTTCCAGTAGGGGTCTCGTGTGTTGATGCACTCAATAACAGGGGGCCCCTGTTCCAGCGAGTGCCCGGGGTCACATGTGAACTGCACAACTGTCCCCACACCATATGTTGGGTCTGTAGTGCTGAAGTTTCCATTCTGGATGTAGGGCTCATAGCAGTGGCCCTTCTCGAAAGCTAAACATGAGAAATAGGGCAACTATGGTTTGCAAGACTACAAAGGGAGAAAGAAACATGTTAGCCAGTTTATTCTGGACGTTAACATGTTCAGTACCTTCATAACGGATGTTGAATCCCGTGTTGTGGTTGTTCGGTTGGTCTGTTATAAACTGAACCCGTACGGCCGGACCTTCACTAATCACGCCTTCAAACGGGATCGGACCACCACGCCCGGAATCAAACAGAACCACAGAACCGGCATCCAGACCACTCCATAACACAAGCCTATATCATGAGAAAGGGTTAGTCTATCATTTACATGTCAACAAATTCTCAGTTTAATCGTACACATGTACCTGTCTGTTGGACCTAACACCATTCTCTCCAGATGGAGGTGCAGCCTCTGGCCGTGCGGGGCCTCCAGGGACCAAGAGCAGCTGCGGTCCAGCGTGCTGTTGGGGCCCAAATGGGGTGAAGGGGACAGAACTCGCCCAACTGTGGCGTTTTTTACAACGCCTCCACACAAAGCTTTAAAAACATAAACATCTGTCACAAAGAGCAAGGTCCCTAATTCAGTATTTGAAGAATAGGTGTGGAAGCCTGGAGTTCTGGAAAAAAAAAACACCCCCACAATGCTTGGCTGTTTTAGGTGGTTGCCGTGTGTTGCTATGTGCTTGCTATGGTATTCTGAGTGGCTTTTAGTGCATTGCTAAGAGGTTGCCATGGTGTGCAGAGTGTTTTCTAGAAGGTTGCTTACTGGCTCAGGTCAAAAGATCCCACCCATCCCAGTCTCTATAATATTCTGTTCTCTAAAGAGATTTTCCTACCCCTGTGGTGTCTTTCTAATGTCCAGATGTGTCTTCTCTTTACCCTGTGTGTATACCTGTCTGTCTCTCACCTCTACAGCTGGGCTCATGTTGACTCCACACAGGCAATGAGGCATTGAGACAGGTGAGCATGCCGCTTCCCTGCAGGTGATATCCCATGTGGCACGAGAAATGGGCCGTGCCTCCAGGATGCAGGTCCTTTACTGACACTTCCCCAAAATGAGGCCGTCGGGGTAGAGCGCAACTCAGGCGGAAAACTGCCAGAAGAAACACGCTTACTGATGCTTAATATTTAGGAATATTTGTGCGTGTAGTTGTATTTATCTATAAATTCCAAAACATAAGCCTATTGCATACATTGGCAGTTTAATATACACAACAAAAAACAGCCAGAGAATGAAGTCACGCAGGCATGAACGTTCTGTTATTTATTTGAAGATTATCGAATTTGATGGGATTTAAAAAACCTTATCACAGTTCTTAGTGCTCCACAGAGAAAAACAACAGAAATTTGACATGTGGGTGTAAATAATTGGTAAATAATGAAGGAATGTTTGGGTGAACAATTAATTATTAATTAGTTAAATGAGTGTTAATTCCACTTAAGGAAACGGATTGTAAAACAAACTGTGCACACAACAGCAGAAGAAAGCTTTCGAAATGAGCCCTAGAGTGAATCTACTAGTTCATTAGTCAGTTAATGGACATGGCAGAAGCCATCAAGTTAGATAACTAAGCAAATTAACCAAATGGGAAATTATTCAATTAAAAGTTTAGAGGAAAAGTCTTTCCAAGAACTCGAGTATTAAGACTTCTGGATGAGGGATGTTTTTAACATTTACACAAACACCTGTGGGAAACATTACCATAATATTATATGAACATTAGAGTTTTATGTGAAAAGGCAACTATCTTTATAAAACACAGCAGCAAATCCCAAAGCAAGAACCACACACTGTTTAACTCTTTCATGCCATTACCAGGATGAAAAGTTGTTTTAAACTGGGTCAAAACAGACAAGTATGTATAAGCGGCTTTTCTTGTAAATGAACTCACTTTGGTAATGAAACTGGAACATGCCGACGCCCCCCTCTGGTGATGACCGGTAGAACACAGAGATTGTATTGGTCGGGCTACGGATCACCTGACCCTCCACCAGAAGTGTCTGATTGGCCAGTACGAGAAGAGCCCCGCCTTCATCAACACCTCTGATTGACAGCTGCTCGCCCTCAGACAGGTTGACACTTTTGACCTACAATGATGAATGCCAAGTACAGTACAGTACAGTACAATACAGTATAGTGTAGTACAGTACAATACAGTATAGTGTAGTACAGAACAGTATGGTGTAGTACAGTACAGTATAGTGTAGTACAGTACAATACAGTATAGTGTAGTACAGTACAATATATTGTAGTACAATACAGTATAGTGTAGTACAGTACAGTACTGTACAGTACAATACAATACAGTATAGTGCAGTACAGTACAGTACTGTACAGTACAATACAATACAGTATAGTGCAGTACAGTACAGTACAGTATAGTGTAGTACAGTACTGTACAGTACAATACAATACAGTATAGTGCAGTACAGTACAGTATAGTGTAGTATAGTACAGTACAGTACAATACAATACAATACAGTATAGTGTAGTACAGTACAGTACTATTAATGTTGAATTTAAGGATGTAATGTGGTGATATACTTCTTTTTAAATGTTTGTATTGAATTAATTATAATGAAACTATCATACAGAATACAGTGAGACACTGTATTTGTATTTGTTTTCTTTAAAGCATATCATGGGCAGCACAGATTACCTGATCTGTATCCGGTCCAGTCTATGAGGACAGTGTGTGTACACATACTGAATTAATTGGGAGTGTTTTAATCCCTCGAGAAGGAACATTTCACACAGTCTAACAGCAGGCCTATGGCTGTGGATTAGAGCAGTCATTAGAGATTATGTCTCGGCCGTGAATCATCCGCAGAGAGACAGCGGATGTGGACATGGGATTACGAGGCTCCACCGAGCTCCTGTTTTCTCATTAACATCTGCCTGCGTGACTCCGGCTCTCTGGGAAAATACTGCAGCTGGCCTGGAGCATTTAACGCCGGTAATTAGATGCAAGAAACTACAGTATCTGCCACTAGAGGGCACCTGCGACTGGGCCCGGGGCTCTCACCCATATCTGAGCATGTCAGGAAAATGTGCAAGGCACAGGGGAAATGAGATTGCATTGCAGAAAAAGCTTGTTAGGCAGCAGATTGCATTTCCAGATAACTCCCTTTGGGTCGCATGCTGTGGTCGGTATTCTGCGGCTGGTTATTTGCTCGATTACACAGTCTGTTAACAGATCACTGATTCATGCATTAACAGGTGCCCATTCTGCAGCTAGTCTAGCTGCTCTTGTGTTGTGAAGAAGCAACAGGCGCAACCTTTTATTCAGATGATGAAGGGTGAAAATATAAAACAGACACGTTCTTGCAGTAACGATATTAGAACGATTTTAACATGAAATATCATGTGTCAAAAATGTTGTTCTTAAGTTCTTAGTGGAATTTTTTAGAAATGTTACAGTATTAAAAAAAATTGAATGACATTCAATGACATTCATATAAAAAAGCAACAACGTTAAAACCATGTCTTGAAAACTGGGCGTTTTAAACATTCGTAGAACTTTCAAAATAACATTAACATTTTTTATATATAATGGAAACATTAGGATAACGTTCTTACAACCTAAAATTGTTAGCAATGCAATACCTGTAGCTCCACGCCATAGCCCGTGTAGACGGTCACTGTATATGTGCACTGCAGGAATGCTGCCTCCGGAAGGGGCGGATCATCGGAAGAATCAATGTAGCCCTCTGGATCAGTGAAATTGACCCTGCAGCTTGTGACGGCTGGAGGAAAATGTCAGACGGACCACATTAAAATCTCACACTGTCTCAGCACTGCTCGTCTCCAGATAAAAACAGCAAAATGAAAGACGCACGCTGGGTGTGGAAAAACAGTCTAAAAATGAGATTCGAAAAGGTAAACACAACAACAGCGAGGAGTTAAAGAAAAATCTACATTGTGTTATCTAGATATACTTTTCCCTTACGAAAGAAAGCATAATAGACACCTTGTAATTTTATGATGCAGCTTGCAAATTTATGAAGATGAGCAGTGACATAATATGGCAACTACCAATGGGAGTGCAGACAGTGAAGATCATGTGATCTGCCATCTGATACAGTTAATTACCGCAGTCAGATACAGCAGGAACCTACAGGCAACCAAAAGCTCAGCAACTTGTTGACCTACAGTCATTTTACACGGTAAGTGACATTTAAACTTTTTTGTGGCTAACATTCAGTTTCCTCTAAATTCTGTTACCTGAAGTAAGGTGGCCAGACGCTGCCTCAGTATTCACAGTGGTGGGAACCGCAGCACTGACTGAACGCTCAGAACCAGCATCAGGACGTATGGTTGGGTCATCGTTGTCCCAGCTCGGTGTTGCCACGGCTTCTGGGGGTTCAGTGGGGAGGTCATAGGCTGGAGGTAAACTGGGGTGGGTGGTGCCGCTGTGGGCGGGGAGGACCTTCCTCAGAAGGGGCTGGTCCAGGGGGAGGGCCTCTGCACTAGCCCCCAATCCCTTCCCCAACATGGGCACCAGACGAGGGGGTAAACCACTAGGAAGAGTAACACCCTTCTGAGCCAACAACTGGTCCTTATGAGACAGGACTGATTCTAGGAAGTCGTGTCCCATGGAAGCAACTCCTCCAGGGGTTTCTTTTGGGGCTGGCACCTGCATGGCTGGAGAAAGGCTGGGAGGAGGGGTCAAACTTGTCTCATCTGGGGACAGAGAAAGAGTTTGATAACAGTTATGGAGAACCCACAGGAAAGATGTTTCACTAATAATGTTTCTGCTAGACGACAATGGCATTAAATAGAGCAAATTAAGTTTTTTTTACTACTTCCCAGATCTGTGTCCACTAGAATTACATGTTACATGAAGGGCTGACATGTTATAATTTTACAAAGTGCCTGCAGAAAACAAAAAAGAAGTAGGTCTTTGTTATATCTTGATTTGTTTGTCCTTGAAAACATTTAGATTAAACTGAGAATAAATGATCAATTCTGCAGCTTTTCAGATGTTTCTCCTGTGGAAAAAACCCAATTACTCTCACATCTTCTTAAGAGTTTCTGAGGACATTTTAATTTAAACTGTATCTTAAACCGTATCTAGATTCTGAAAGAACGTTTTAAAGAAACCAAAGTGAAATGAGTGATACTTTCAACCTGCAAAACTTGCCACTGCAATGCTAAGATAGCTGGTTGCCAGGGTGTTGTAACTGGTTTTAGCACATTGCTGTGGGGTTGCTAAGGACTTCTGAGTGGTTGCTAGGTGGTTGCTTAGTAGCCTGTAGATATAGTCCTTAAAGTTTTTATTCACCTATTTTATCATCAACCAGCTAAAATCAGATCAGTCGGATCTCTTGGAAAAATAACAGCACACATCTTCTCAGCATTTCTCACAGTTTGATGGATCATTCTTGTCCATAACACAGACGGTATGAGGACGAGCTATGCACTGTTTGGTATGTAGGGCTATGTTTATTCTTCAAATCCCTGTGAAACATAACTGAGAATTACACGAGGTCTCCTGAGCTCTGAGCAACCTCGGAGCAATAAAACGTCCCTATGGGAAACCATGTTGCCAAAACACAATTATTTAAGTGCATTTTAAAGCATGATTTGCAATAAGATTATGGTAAAGTGAAGTTAAATAGGCTGGTATGGCTAGTAAACAATTTTACTAACTAATACTAACAATTTTAGGTTGTAAGAATGTTTCCTTAACATTTACATAAAGTGTTAACAAAAATGTTAACAATGTTATTTTATTTGTTATTTTTGATATAGAAAAATGTTCTATTACTGTCATTGCAAGAAGGTTTTTGATAATGCTGAGAGAATTTTTAGAGACCGCTAGCTAACATTCCCTGTTAGTTGGGTATGCTCCATGAGCCAGATGTCAGCTGCATCACTGATCAGGGGTCAGTGGTTAGGGTGGGAGGTGGAGCTCAAGGGGAAACAAATTTTTACAGCACTATTTCTGGTGTGTTTGGCTGAGTGGACCAGTGCCAGGATTGTGGGTTATTATAAGCTCTCTCTCTCACTTACGCTGATTCAGGTTTGCCCACGGCTCTTCACAGGGTGGAAGGAGCGGAACGCAAATGAAGCGTGTCGGAGAAACAACACAGAATGTAATGCAGCCGACACGGCGTCTCCCACGTGTGCCAACACGTCCAGCTGCACCTCCCGCGCTGCAGCCCACAGCGCAAACTAATTCTCTCTCCCACTCAAGTGCTTCAGTCCTTCAGTTTCAGCCAGTGAGGTGTCAATGAGGCAGCTATTCCTCCATACATACAATGTGACATCAGTTCACGCTTATGCTTCTGTGGGAACAGGACCAAACTCTATATATTGTACTGCACTGTGTATATATACTGTACAGCGGAGCCCAGAAGTTTGCGAAAGACAATTTCTTCATTTAAACCCAGAAATAAATTTTAACCTGAAAGATTTAGAATTTTTTTGTCAATAAACGAATAAAGTGACGTTGACCATTTACCACAAAATGGTCAGATTTTCAATCAGATTTTCTTGCTTCCATTTAAACAAAAAAAGCTGCAAAGAAATTCTGAATTTCTAAAAACCTCATAACTGAAATGTTATGCTGATAATATAATTTGTAGTATAAAAATAATATAAAATTACAACAATGAAAAAAATAGAAGCCATTTTTGCATCCCACTATGTGTGTGTGTGTGTGTAACAGCTATGACTATGAAATTGCATTAAAATACCACACAAGAAACAACCTTTCCATAACAAACCAGATTATACACACATCACCTCTGCTCTGTGTTGGCTTTTTCAGCATGGAGGCCATTTCTCAAGGTGAAGAAAGAAAGTAGCTGATCAATTAAATTACACTGGTGAAAAAAGGGCTATTACCCTGGGAGAGTGATGGAGGGCTGTCCGGGGACGTTGCCTGAGCAATAAAACATGTAATGAATGTGAGTGCAGGAGGAAATCACCTGATGTGGAGTGCAGAGGGCCACTATGTCCTCCAGTGAAAGTTAATTTATCCATGTCTGCTTTCAGTTCTGTTCAATAAATGCAAATGTGAAGGTATTGGCCATCGTTAGAGACTTAAACTGTAAGCCAGTTAAAACAAAAGTACCTAAAGCTACAATGTGTAATTTTATGGGTTATAAATGAACCAAAATCAGTTATTATTATTATTATTATTATAAATGCCAGTTTGACTTAATTTGACTTCAACATATGTAAAGTAACCTGCAATTTTATGTTTCAAACAGAGATGGCGATAGAAAGGCAAAAGCTTCAGATTGCAGCTTTAAAATATAACAAAAAATGTTATTATAATAATAATGTGTTATTATTCATGTGCTCTTTTATAGTTCTGAAGACTTCATGGAGTTCTTAGTCACGTTTCATTTACGTCTCGACTGTGTCTCAGATGTTTCTCCAAAAATTAAGAGAATTAAACACCAGAAAAGGAAATTGTTAGTGTACAGTAAGAGTATAAAGCTATAAAATTAACATGCAGAGAAGAGATCAGAAATTTGGGCAAATTTTCATTTCCTGGTAAAACTGAGCACAGTTTCAGACGTTGCCGAGATCTCTTTTGAACTCTGTAGGAGACACTGGGGATTATTGGGGTCTTCTCAGGATAAAAGTCTTCCCTTTCTCTCCTCTGAATCTCACTGCTGTCTAGGAGAAACAATTAAACTACATTAAGGAGATTTCACTTTCTTTGCCTTGGGAAGGAATGTAAAGATGACTAAAATATTTGACCTATGAGAAACTGGATTTGTGATAACAACCATCGCACAGCACTCAGAACAACAAACAGCAACAAGAGTTTATCCAATAAGAGCTCAATCTGAGGCGAAAGTTTTCCGCAATCACTGTTTGCAAGCGCAGCATGTCATTTCTGTCGATCATTTAATCCATGGCGACAAAGAGTAGCAATTTTACATTATTGTCTCTGGATGTTTTCCGCTGCGTTCGATTGCTAGTCTACACTGGTTGGCTTTTATTTATAGCAAGTGGGTCAGACAAAACACCATCTGACTCCAAACTCCAGTGCCACTAAGCGCTGAGAGCTTGTAGTTAGTTAGGACGTGAACCACTGTCTACCCAGAAGGCCATAGTCAGACAATTGACAATATTTTTAAACTGATTATTTTAAATGTCAGATGAACAATTCCACCAATCAGAAACTGCTTGAAAAGTCAAGCCCACCAATTAACAAGCCCACCTGTCTACAATAAAACTAAAATTTTACCATCTGCAATAGCTGCATAACCATCTGAATTCAGTCCTTGGTGGCAGTATTAATGCATTTTGAATTTAGTTACAAAACATTGTTGATTGTATATGAAGCTTGGGAGAGAAGCTAATACTCACAACCGAAGACATTTTGTAACACAGAAATCCAAAATAATATTATATTGGAGGCAAGTTACTGACATTTGTCAGGGGTGTATTGTTTGCAATAAGAGGTAACATTTGCAGAAAGTGAGTTAACTAGCTAGCTACAGTGTAAATGATAACATGTCGGTTCTGCAGAAGTAGCAGGTGTTTTGAAATTGCTGATAACCCACTTTGGCCTCATTCGTGAAACATGCATAACGAATTTCCATGCAAACTTTGTGTAAAACCATTCTTCATAACTTTTCATGCAAAACACCAAATCCACAAAGAATCAGAACCAACCCAACTAACAGAGAACTTGCCTAATGTTCTGTAAAAGTTCTCTCAAAGTTATCAAAAACATTCTTGCATATAATAGTAAAATAATAGTAAAAACTTTTTAAACGTTTTATATGTGTGTGTAAAAATGTTATTACTTAATGTTACCTACCTAATGTTATACAAGTAGTTACTGGAATGTTTTAAAAACAATACAGAATTAAAAACTGTTTGAAAAATGTTTTTATAACCAAGCAATAGCATTAATCTATATCTATATATATTTATATATCAATTTATCTGTATCTATAAATTGGACATTTTGAACATTCCTAGAACTTTCAACATAATACTTGTAACATTTTTGTTACTGGGGAAACATTAGGGAAACGTTCCTACAACCTAAAAAGCTGGGGATGTCTTTAATACCAGGAGAAAACTCTCTCTTCACTGGAAACACAACAAACAAAAACGTTTGCGTTGTCATGAACGAAGCAAGTGTGCCACACCGTAAACTACAATTGTATGTTGCTTCCCTCACTATGCTGAATGACAAATGAACTATTCCACTGGGAAGAAATTGCTCACATCAGACGAAAGAAGAAGAAGCATTAAAACCCAGCCTGCATGAGAGCATGCGACAGGTCTGGTAAAGTAGATGCGCTGTCAGCATGCTTGAGCTGGTCCCCAAAAGTCTATGCGTTTATTCACAGCCACAAAATAACAAGACCCAAACACGCAGTCCAAACACACACCAATTACTAAAGGGCAGAAAGTCTTCGAGCTCCCATCCAAAACCACAGAACAGAAGCTCTGATTGAGAAATTAATCCTCCTCTGGCTGTCATCAACTTAAACCTCTCTCTCTTTCTCGTTTGCTCCGGCTCTCTCGCTTTTCTTTATCTTGTTTCCTCAACTCGGCTTCTTTCCGCCCCCCCACACGCTGCTTATTCGCTCGGATTATGAGTCAGACAGTTTTCCTGACAGTGACGATGGAAACAGAACAAATGCAATGCAGTAAATGGCCAGTGCGGAGAAAAGCACAGGAGAGGCAGAAACCTCTGGTAAAAATATTAATCCAGCTAAAATTGGCTTGAGATTCTAGCTGTGGTTCGGAGCTGCTGCGCAAATGTGACGTGAATGTGACACCATTTCAATAACAAAAAAATATCATGGTGTATCTTACACTAGAATTATAAAAAATACAGTGATGGTACTACGTCACAGTAATCAGATGGTAACGCTATGGTATTTTGATATTATAATGTTGATAAATTAATGTACCGTGGTATTTACATGGTATTTCATTGTACTTTCAAGAATACCATGTCACATATCCAAACTACCATGGTAATACCATCGTACCTTTTTTGGTACTTTATTTTTGTAAATATTCCATGATGGTAACACCATGGTATTCTTTAAAATACTTCCCTGTAACATTTACATACCATTTTTTACTCTGCAAGCACAATAATTCAACAGTATCGTGATATTACACATACCATGGTATTAACATTTGGTACATGACTGTACCACGGAGAGTCATAGTAATTTTTTTTGCTTTGGTTCATTATAATTGATCTAAAAATGCTTGCAAAAAAAGATCAAAAAGTACCATAGCACTACCATGGTATTCTAAACATGATTAATGTTTATACTATGTTACTATGTTACATACATGCATCATGCATGTATTTAACACAATACATGCATCAAAACATGCATCAAGGCGCTATGGTTATACAAATGTATGTTGTTTACTAGGGTTGCAGATGAAAACTGACACTTCCTGTCTCAATAATGAATTCTATTCTATGCCATTCGTCTGCACAACTCTTGGAATATAATTCTTCGCAGCAGCATCCTTTGACATTCAGACAGAGGTGAAAAAGGCCAATCACGTCACACAAAGGTCTTTTCACCCAATGCACTTGACAAGAGGAAGATCCCGACCAATCCGGATCAGAAAGAACCCCGAGATCCTGTCAACTGTGTACAAACGCTTGATGGTTCCTCTCCAGATTCTCTTTGTGCGTCTGGATCAATTCCAAACACAGCTCTGAATGAATATGCCAAAATCAAAATTGAGGCATTCAATTGTCATAATCGGAGCCTAGAAAGCAGTTGGAAAACTCGCAGTTAGACAACGTTGCTGGAGAGATTTGGAAGGACCGATGTTTTTTTTTTTGACAAATCACAAGTCTATTTACCGTTACAAGACAGTTGCATCTTTATCGAATTAAAGCTAAAATCCGGCAGCAAAAAGCACAACAGTAGAATTCTGTAGGTAAAAAAAAATATTGATTTTCTCAAGAGAGAAAATGATTTTTAGCAATAACGTATAAAGGTAAACCTTTCAAGACAGACAGAGATTGTGTAGACAGTAAGAGTCTATAAAAGCCACAAGCTAGTGTGATTCTAACTTAAAAACGTTAAAACGATGTTAAAAGGTCCTGGTAAAGAACTACATTACCCACAATCCTGAACAGAGATGCAGTACCAATCAATGAATCAGTTAAAACAGAAATAACAGCAGATGGATTTATGTTTCTATATCTGAATACTTTGTGATAAATGTAAACTGAAAAAAAAGTAAATTGTGTGCAGTACTATACCGCAAAACTATCCACGGCCCAATTTAACCAGGTGCTACCCAGCTAACAGGGAATGTTAATGTTTTTAAGTTGTTAGACTTAAGGTTTTAAAATGTTCTGGCATTAGAAAGTTTGAATAACATTCTTAAAAGCAAGCTATAACCTTAGTATATCATCTAAAAAACAGCTGTTTTAAACATGCTTTCAAAATAACATGTTTAATGTTTTTGTTACTTAATGAAAAAAAAATATTATTTCTTACAACCCAACATTGTTAACTGCTGCAATTAACATTGTGCTATTACTTTTTTCTTCAATTTAAAGTTTGCGATCTTGAAGCTGGTTTGCTTTGGTTCACGGCTTAGAACTGGAAAACAAGCCACGAATGACTTCCTTCGACCACGCGCTTCACAAGCTCTTCCAGATCTGAGCAGATCTTCCCACACGATCTCCCCGTCTAGATGGAATAACATTATCACCGTTTAGTACCACGACTGTGAGCTGACTCATTAAAGGTGTCAATGACCCACCACAGAGAGAACGAGTAACACAGCGTTTGTGAACGGAGGGATTGGGTGAGATAAAGAAGGTGGGTGAGTGGGGGAGGTGGGGGGTGGAGAGAGGGAGAGAGAGAGAGAGAGAGAGAAGGAGACACCAAGGAAGAGTGTGTGTTTCTGGGCAGAGAAGATAAAGGAAATTGCCATTGGCTGTATGGACGGAGGGAGGAATGCAACGCTTGTCAACGTTTGAACGCATGGCTGAATGGAGAAACACGTAACTAACCTTGACTTTTCAATCTCCACATTTGTCGGGGTTTATGCTCTTCCTTTTTCCTCGCCGGTGACATTCTCAACACACTTTACGGCTGACAAACAGAAAATTACTGTAACCGTAAATTCCTGGAGGCACATTCCCCTCCGTTCGCTTTGAGTCGCTGTGGAAAAGCACAGTGTGTGAGATCTACGTGCTTCATAATGAGTTCACGGTTCAAAACATCACGCTCATTAGGTGACAATGTGCTTGTGAGAATGATCAACTTATACGAGAAGAACCTTAAGCATTATATAAAAAATGACTGTGCTGGTAACTGGCATGCACGGAACCAGACGGTATTTCCAATCATTGGCTTTCTTACTGCAAACGGTTGGTCTCTGAATCCCACTAAGAATTCTGGGAAGGGTGCAGTAGCGGCTTTAGTGTGCTCTTGAAACAGGATCTCTGTCACTTAATACAGAATAAAAAAATGACCCTAATAACAATTTTAGGCTATATGAACATTTCCCTAATATTTACATTAGGTAACAAAAATATTAAAATGTTGATTTGAAAGTTGTGAAAATGTTCAGAGAGTTGTTAGTGCAATGTTTTTAAAACATTCCACCAACAGCTGAAGGATAACATTTTCGATATATGATATATAACATTAATAAAGTTCTATTAATGTTACTGCAAGAACGTTTTTGATAACATTGAGAGAGCTTTTACAGAATGTTAGCCAACACTCTGAGAATGTTCCCTGTTATTTGGGAATCGGTTTCTAAACATTGCTAAACAGTTAATAAGGTGAATTTTCACAAGCTCGTATCAGACCAAATTTTAATATTGGCTTAACAATGCTGATAAAAGGCTGCATACTAATTATTTTTGAACTATATGCTACCTCACATTCCATTAATAATCGGCATTCTCATTTTGGAGCCTCTGTGAGGTGACAGTCGTTCTCCACAGGGATCACTGGCCAGACTCACTCATTTACACACCCGCCTCATTAGCTGTGACAATCAAGCTCTGAGCTCAAACACTGTTACTGCGACTATCACTGGCAAAGAAAGTTAGAGTGAGAGAGAGACAGAGAGGAAGAGAGAGAGAGAAAGACAAAGAGTTAGAGACAGAGAGACAGAGAGAAAGACAAAGAAAGAGAGAGAGAGAGACAGAGAGACAGAGAGAAAGACAAAGAGAGAGAAAGACAAAGAGTTAGAGACAGAGAGAGAGAGAGAAAGACAAAGAGAGAGAGAGAAAGACAAAGAGTTAGAGACAGAGAGAGAGAAAGACAAAGAGAGAGAGGGAAAGACAAAGAGATACAGAGAGAGACAGAGAAAGAGAGAAAGGGACTCGAAATAATGATTTCTTTTCCAGTGGAAGCTAATGAGAGCAGTGCAGACAGTAAGAGACACCGGGTCGATGTTGCAGGACAGATTCTGCATGCCCCCACTGGGTCAGCTGAGCCCTCCTGATTCAATGGTTAAGTAGAGCACACATTGATTGTGTTGGGACGAGCCCCACAGCACCTCATCTCCGCCTAAAGTGATGTCCCAAGCAGCACTCGTGCAATATTGAACCAATGAACTCCAATCCTATTTCCTTGAGCAGTTGTCGAGTGTCTGTATACATGTGCAAATTACATCAAGACTCCTGGACACACGCCTGCATGGTGAATGTGCGATCAAATTGGTGGTGACTGTACTGCTTTAAACTGAGTCAATCGTACGTCAATGTGGACAATAAGAGCTGTCAATCCTGATTCAGTCCAGATGGCATGTTCACACACAGCACGTGAAGACACACAATCCAAATCAACGTGAGCGCTAATAAGGCGGGTGAAAGGCCATTGAGTTGAATTCAAATACAATTTGACATTCAGACAAAATGACTAGCAAATCAGCATTGGTGGAGACTTATCAAGGCAACAACCTAACAAGCTCATTTGCATTTGCTTGATAAATAAAAAGTATGTGAAATAACCTGCAGTTTTACGTTTCAAACAGAGATGGTGGAAGAGAGGAAAGTTACGGACTGCAGCTTTAAATTTTAAATACTAATGTAAGCTATTTGTAGGCTTATGAGTGTAAACAGTGCAGTGCTTGTTTGAATGTTGTGTTTGTTCGAGTAGCTCCATGTGTCAGTTTGTGGAGTGTGTCAGTTTCACACCACAAGAATCACCAAACGGAAACTAATGAATGTTTTCAAACAGCTTCCCCGAACACTCTCCTCGTCTGCCACTGGTCAGAGAAAAAATTCAGCCCCAAACTCACGCCACTGGTGTGACCTGGTTGGGAAAAAAAAACATTTTAAAAGGCGCCACAGAGAATTTGTTCACACTTTCGAGGAAATCAACCAGCTAGAAAAGTCTGTTACTAGAATAGTCTGTTAGATACGCATCATCTTCATTTCCAATTACTCTGCATGTGATCCATTTCAGAGGGGTTCCGGGGCCCGGTTCTTCTGGATCTCCTCCAGGATGTCGACTGGCGCGGCAGATGGCATCTTCTGGCTGCTCGTCATTCACGAATCTCTGTGCAGCTGCGCAGGTGTGGGCCGTCTGCGCAAGCAGCTGTGCTAGTTTTCTCTCTTTTCTCTGTCTTTAACCTCACCACAGTTCCCTTAACTCACAACTGCTGCTTCCATTTCATTCCTGTTGTTTTGGGATTGTGTTCCTGAAAGGGGTGAAACATCTAATGTTTTCCATGAGAAGAGGAGAATGTGATTAGCCACTTCTCCACAAAACAAAGGGTGACAATACATCAAAGGTTCATCTCCTCCAATCTATCCTCTCCTGCTTTCATTTAACTTACAAAGTGTACACAGGGATCAAAAAGATAAAGATGACAGCTAGATTAGTGATCTCCCTCTTTCTCTCTGCATATCCACAGCTAACAGGCAACATTCTCAGAATGTTCTTTCAATGTTATTAAAAACAATTCTTGAAGTAACATTGGTGGAACGTTTTTTCATGTCATATATCATAACATCAAAAACATTATTCTTATGTTGTTAGAGGAACAAATTAAAAATGTTACAGAATTAAAAAATGTTTGAATAACGTCCTTATAACCAACCAAAACTGTTAATACAATGTTTAAAAAACTGGACGTTTTGAACGTTCCTAGAACCTTTAAAACATTTTTGTTACTTAATGGAAATATTAGGGAAACGTCCGTACAATCTAAAATTGTTGCCAGTTGCATGCCAGTGATAGACTCATATATCAGCCAGTCCAAAGAATTATGGGATATTGGGCCATCCTGAGATGATCTACATTGGTTGATAAACATGTCCGCTCGGTCGACTGACACAAGTTCTTCTTTGCACTGTTTCTGGTATTTACCAACTGCCCTGTCAACAGATAAGCTAATACACATTAGCTGTTTGACAATATTTATGAATTCTGAAATCTTTGAATTTCAGCATATTATAGCGCCTCACTTATGCATTGTTTCACAAAAATGACAAATAATGTAGCACCCCGCAGATGACTGTGATTATCTTAATAACACTGCAATTATTTGTTGACTAAGTGTTTTCAAACCATAGTTGGCTTTTTAAATACAATGTGTTAAGATAAAACAGTTCTGTCAGAAAAACCTCTGACCTAGAAATTTCTTTCCTTCATCTGTGCTCCTTCTAGCTGTTTAAAGAGCCAATCAAACAATGAGTCACAAAGGAGATGTTAAAAACCGCATACTGTGTGCAGTATACTGTATGTGTGTGCTAATGCCTACAAAAACAGAAGGTTGTGTGCTATACCAATCCTCAAAGATACTGTGCTTTGATTGTAAGGGCATTAAACTGTAAACCTCCCTCGAAACATTTGTATTGCAAAAAATGCTATACAAAAAATAAACTGGACTGAATGGAAGAGTACTGTGTCTTGACAAGCTTTGTGCCCATAAAGAGTCCCTGTTGATATGCCTGTTGCCATGACAACCGATCTTAAAAGCCCTCTCTATTTACAATTAATGCGATTGTCCCTTTAAAACATTTATTTCTTGATTTATTTATGCTTCCACAAAACCCAGAGGAGAAAGTTTGCTCGGTATGTCCAAACTTGAAGAGTGTCTGTCAGAAGCAGAGAGATCTCATTGCACTGGTGACAGTGAGGAAGTTTCATAAGCGTGACAAAGTTCAATGGATGAACGGATGAAACAGGCAGTGTGTTTTTTACTCCTCCTCTTCTGGTTCTCCCCCTGAGCTCCTCTTTCTGCTCTGACTCCTCCATCTTGTGCTCCATGCATGGACGGGAAGCAGTCTGAAGTGTGAGCAGTGTTCTAATGACTGTTGCCTACAGAGACGCGCTAAAGCAACCCTGCCAAGAACCCTCTAAGCGATCGTGCATTCAGAGGCTGAAAGGGCCTGGATCCGACCCCAGAGACGAGCCACCCGGCGCTACAGCTCCCTCGGGATGCCTCCCGCCTCCCATTTAAAAAAGAGAACCAGTAGGTATAGTTTTAACACCATGTTTTTTAGACACCTATCATGGAAATACAATAAAATTCTTTGAAGTAAGGCCTACCTTGGAAGACTATGGTACCATCTATACAGTAATGATTAAAAAAATTAAATAGTAACTTGATATTATCAGATGTTTTGGACATCGTACCATGATAAAACCATGATTTTGCAGATTGTAACGTGGTAACATTATAGGTTTTTTATACACACTAAGGTATCAGCTACCAAGGAACGTTCCCAGAGTGTTCTCTAAATGTTCTCTAAAAGTTCTTGCAGTAACATTAGTATAAAGTTTTTTTAACTTAATATATTATTTATATCAAAAACATTATTCTTAAGTTGTTAGTGGAACATTGTAAAAATGTTACTGAATTTAACAATGTTTAAAGAACATTCTCGTAAACAAGTAATAATGTTAAAACAACATCTAAAAACTGGATGCTCTGAACGTTCCTAGAAAAATAACATTTTTAAGGTTTTTGTTACTTAATGGAAATGTTATGGAAACGTTCTTACAACCTAAAATTGTTAGCTGGTGTGACAGTATGGAGAACCATGCAAGCACCAATGGTACATGAATATTGCAACAAATCTTTACTATGACATATCACAAAGCACCACAGCATTGCATCTGATAGCATCACTGCACTGGCACAGTAGTTTTTTGTAAGCGTATTAAATCTATTCTGTCGCATTTCATGAAATTATTTCCCATTTAGGAAATCAGCGGGCGCACGACCTTATCACAAATAATTTCATCTGAATGTCTGAAATTACATGAATTCAGTTTCTTTTTAGTCTGCACGCCCTGAAAAGTCATTTACATAATAGCTGCAAAATGAAGTTTCTGTACAGAATCGACTCTTTCCACCTGCTGTGACTGTCCATCTGCATTAGAGGCTGACAGCTCCTCCGAGCTCGGGATGGAACAAACCCGACAGCTGAAGGTGTGTAAAACATAGAGCTAAAACGTTAAGGCAAACACTCGGCTCTCAAATGTCACCGTGGAGATGGGGAAAGCTAACGGCAGTGCTTTGACTGCATTTCTCACCTCATCTTGACGTGCTAATCGCGAGCGGGCGCAGGTGAACGCAGTCACTTCTTCTGAGCCCTCGAATCAGAGAACAGGACGGGACGTTTGAAACACGCAACCCGTCAGATGCTGCTTTGAAGTGGAGAAAAGCTGAAATATTAAGCATATAAAATGCACCGTGGAAATTGAGGTGTCGCATGCCTGACAGATGGTGCATGCTTTGCACCAACCATTCCATCTGGCCGAATCCACACCGTCATATTTAGAGCCTCGGATTCATCATGGAATGTCATGCGAAGTTCATGTCTGACAATATAAATCGAGGAGATTAATTTTTATGAGTCTTTCTTAGATGTCTACCTGCGTGAGAAGTGGTTGGGAGAAGCTGTGAACTGTTGTCACACTTTTAATGTAATCAAATCTCTTCCAGAAGCTATCACGATCAAGAAATCCTTGGGGCGACATAAGCCAAAACGTACGCAAAATTACTATCAAGTCAACCTGTGTTTAAATGGCACTCCTCTAAATAAACGGAAAACATAAAACTAACATTACAATTTATTTAGCTGCAATCTTTAACTTTCACCTCTCTACCGCCATCTCTGTTAGAAAAATAAAATTGCAGGTTATTTTACATTTGAAGTCGAATGAAACCAAACTGGCATTTCTGACAAAAAATTGGACCTGACAGCTCAAATTATAAGTCATTATTATATAAACTTACCTTTGCAAATTGAGGTAAGGTAAGAAGACAGTTTTTAACTCTTTATTTCTTTTCAACCCAAAACAGTTGCAAATGCAGCTTTAATATTAATCGATTATGCTTACGTGGCCTGATCATATCTTTTGGCCTTTCATCATTTTGAGTTTTCATCCAGCCAATGAGATCAGACAGGGGGGATTCCTCCATCCTTAACACTGTCTGATAATTGAATTAGCACTGTGAGACAACAGAACAGACACTACGCAGTGAAACTTCTGTGTCAAGATGTTGACACTAAACTGTTCATCACACTTTCATCAGGAAAACCTAAAGAGCGTCTTCACGTATCTCAAACCACCTCATTCTGACAGGCTCTCCACATACATCTCTTACTGAATATTGCATACTCAATCTGTGGTTAACCTCAGGGCTGGTAACTATGAATGTTATGGTTCCCTGCAAGCAAAAAGCAAGCATGATCTCTCACCATTTACCCCTGACACCAAACATTCTCCCCTGTACATCTGACATTTTCTGGAGGCGAGGGAATCGTGTTTGCCCGTGTAAAAATGCTAGGCTGTAATGGCTGGTTGCCAGGGTGATGCTATGTGGTTACTAAGGTGTCCTGGGTGGTTTCTAGTGTGTTCTGGTTGAAACTGAAGTCCCAACTAAAAAAAATGGTTGCTCACACATTTATATGACATTGTGCTTATTGATATTGAGTTCCAGTCCCTTCGTCAGTGTAGGTCTAGGGGATTTTTTCCTACTTTTATTAGTTGGCAATTAAAAATAATTTAGAAAAATGATGACAATGCAGACGATTTGAGGAGTCAGCAGCCGAAAACGGTGATAAATTTAAGGCACAGGGCTATGGGCTTGTTCAAATTCCTCCCTAAGTACGAGCAATTGAAAAAGTACCGCATGCCCCTTCGGATAAGACGTGTCTGCCAAAATGACTATGCCTGGCTTTTCTGTATCACATACTGTATATCTTTGCTACTTTCGCTCAGTCCTTCCCTCACAGCTTTAAATCCTGTCATCTTTGTGATGTAGGACACCACAGAGCCTAGCACGAACACTCAAGAACCTCTCACCAATTCACAGCGACTAAGAGAAACCACTACGTGACGAGACAAGCTGAGAGATTGAAGGTGCTGAGATGCTGAGTTGAGTTTCAGGTGCTGGACACAAGCTGTCAATGTCTCTCCCATCAGCAAAGCCCCAGGGCATCAGGTGCAGATCTCTAGTTTGGAGGAAAATACAATGGAAAGCACTTATGAGACCTATGAGACACGCACAGACTGTGTCAATCCCCAGTATAAAGCTACAGGATAGGCCGTCCTACTGTCAGACCCTATCAAACATAACTGATCTTATAATTATCTATAAAACAGAACGTGCCCTGCATTACTGCTCTCAAAGAAAAATTTTAAGAGCTTATTGCTATTTTTACCATGAGCACATATTAGCTGAGATAATACTGTATTGCTAGCCAGCCAGTTATGTTTTTGTGAGATTACCTTCAAACTCTCCACTCTCGTGTTTGGCCAGCGACGAATCTATAACAGCATTTGCTTTCAAATCAGATTAAGGAGAGAAGATATTAGAAAAAACAAACACCTGGGAATGATTTTACAGACAGACTGAAGCCAGACTCTATCCTGAACCAACAAACCCACACAAGAACCATCACAACACACAGAAATCTGTGAAACAAATGCGTTATCTATTTCAAAAAGGTGAAATTAAATTAAATTTCTGTACAGTGTTAAGTGGTAATACATTGCATTGTACCTTTAAAGTTAAAATGATCATTATATTACTGTATTTTTAGGCAGGTAACAGGGTAGACACTCGTACAATAGCCTTATGCTCAAGCTCATGACACTTCAACATGCTTAGAATTTGATCATCACCCCCCCCACAATAAAACAAGAAAAAATTAGACTACACAATGCTTGCAAAAATGCACTCCAAATAATAATGTCGCAAGGCAAGAATCTTAAAATAGACACTGTTTTCTATATATGCACAATATTATTTACTTTTCATTTTGTGGTGAAATATGACATGGACAATTTTTTGTGAGATTCATCTATTTAATGCTGTTATTTATCATCTTTTTATTGTCTTCTTTGCTGTTGCCTACACAAAATCATGATAACAGGGTTGACTTTTAGGTTTATCCCTTAATCTAAAACTCATTTAAAAATAAGGATATGGGGACGCATTTATATATATATATATATTTATATACACCACAGTTACACAGTACAGATTGAGATTGTAAACTCCTCTGGCAGCGTGTCTCAGACGCTTGTTTTGTTTTCTATTAGAGATTTCCTTGCAGGACATTCTTGCCCATTCTGCTCTGATTTGGCTTCGTAGAGAAACCAGTGAGAGCTTCAGAGAAAGAGAAAAGTGATGTAATGAGAAGAGAAGGACAAATTCCAGATGAGTGAGTTTTGGAAGGTGCAGAACAGACAGTCTGTCACCAGGAGAGTTCTGGCCCTGTGAAACCAACACTGACAGCACCAGAGAAAGAGCGAGAGAGAGGAAAAGAGTCTATCTGACTTTTGGGAAAAGTACTGTGAATTGGCTCCAAAATCTTTGTAGGTGATAATAACTCTGTGGTTGCACACAGATCATCAAAGTGCCTTTCAGATGAGTTCCACACCCTTGTTAAAATGTCACTTCAATTCATTTTTGATAAGTACACTCTTAAAAAAAGAACGGTTCTTCACAGCAATGCCATAGAAGAACCACTTGGTTCCCCAAAGAACCATTCAGTCAGAGGTTCTAAAAAGAACCATTTCTTTCTTACCCTTTTATAGTCTGAAGAACCCTTTACACTACAAATAACATTTTGTGAAGGTTCTATGGATGTTAAAGGTTCTTTATGGAACCATACAGTCAAGAATGGCATCATAAAGGTTCTACGACGGCATCGTGACACACTTTTTTTACGATTGCAGGTCTTGCGTCAGCTGTAAAGCATTTGCGTGTTTTGCAGCATGCAAGAGCTCTATCATCTAGAACTAAAATCACACGTTATCTCCATCACTACAGATTGTGCCAACAAAATAAGATCTCAATTATTATGTACCGTGGACGTAATCCAGAAACTTCTATGAGACAGCCTGCCATGATAACCTTATTTATTCAAACCCCTAGTTTGGGCTCTATACAAGTTTTTCTGTGCTTACAGCGTTACCAGTACCAATTTTATTCATTCCCCAACTTGGAAAAACAGCATACAGTAATCCTCTTACACTACGGCCTGTTGAAAGATGAAATAACATGGAAAACCATCTGAAGAACCCAGAGACTCGTATGAGGATCTAGATCCCTGATAATTGCACACTTGCAAAACACATGCTAGCACTGCCTTGTTGTTTCTTTATATGTCATATTAATGTCGAGTCACAGACAGAAAGCAGCATCACAAGCTTAGTCCTTGAGGCCAAGGACACACACTGTTTTAAAAGGATAACCAAACGACTAAACATTACATTAAAATGTTAACTTGTTAACTTACCAATCTGACCTGCGCTACGTCACACTCAATCGTGAACTGCGCAAGGATACTAGAAATGTTCATGACGTAAAACTCGCCGTGTAGTTCCGCCAGAAGTTCGTCCACTTAAAAAAGAAGGTCCCTAATTAAAAGTACGAATTATACAACGTTATTTAACATTATTATTATTATTATTATTATAGCTAAATTACAACTTTGTATTCGACGTGATTTATATAAGTGCTTTCGTAAAAACAAAACAAAACTATGACCTTCACATTTTACCTTCAGCCCCTCTGGTACGATCCGCCCGTGAACTTTCATTGCAAACGCATTTTACTCTGAATGCTATTTTATTTATTTTATTTATTTATTTGGTTTGTTTGTTTGCGCATGTCCCGATTACAGTTTAGTTAAATTTACCCGGTAAGTGACGAACGAGCTGCTCGTAAAAACACGTCGTTTGACTTCTACACGCATGTGTATGAATAATGCAACAGCGTTGAATTTATTGCACCGGGTCACGGGGAGCAAGAGGTCCTTTTTGGGGTCGTGACTACGCTTGCATCTGTTTTTCTTTTCATGCAAGCACTTGTTTTACAAGCACTTGCGCTGCAGGTTTATCAAAATAATAAACGGGGTACATGACGCGCGCTTATGAATGAAAAAGGACGCGCGCGCCACGACAGGCTGTAATAAAGCAGCGCATCTCCCATCGATCGCACGCACTTTTCGTTTTAGTTCAACGGAAGCTCATGAACCATTGCAATGTTATGCATAATGTCCCCGAATTGCATCTGCACATCTGATCCGTTATCAACCGCGTCACGGCGATCCCGCAGCGTTTCTCTTTGTGGATGCGCGTTATCATGCACCAGACGCGCACACCCGCGTTTCTACGATCATTTCTGCCCCACTTTTGCCCCTGAAAACAATTTCGGCGGCATGCACACGCACGCACGCACCCTCGCCGATGCAAACGCGTCCATCACAAAGCATCTGCCCGGCGGATTCGTGTCGCATCACGGGGACTGAACTCAGACACTTGCCGGTGTGTGATGTGTGTTGAACAGTCGCTGTGTGGGGATGAAAGTGGGGCGATCGTGGCGTTAAAGTTTCCGGGGGGCTCCGACACGGTGCCGGTGCGTTATGGCACAAGGGCATGTGAGATCTCAGCGCAAACACAAGCTGTAATGAACCTTACCTTGGGTTGTGATCTGTCCACGTACAATTCCCATCCAAAGCACCAAACCCACGAACAGGGCATCACCCCGAACTCGCAGCATGTTAAGAAGACAGTCCAAAGGGGGTCCAGCCCGGAATAATCACAGCTATGGCGTTAAAGTCCACGTTCAGTGTTGGGGATGTTAAGTTGAGCTCAAGGGTCAGTGAGTGAGTCTCTGTGGGTTTACAGCTTCGTGGATTCGGCTTGGTCGCTGCCTTGAGCTCCCTTCATCTCTCCTCTGCTGAACTCCGCAGTGTGTCTTACCCCTCCTTCTCTCTCTCTCTCTCTCTCTCTCTCTCTCTGCCTTCTGGTTTGTGTGTGTATGAGTGTAAAAGTTGCTGATGCTGTGAGGAGGATGCTGTCACAGTTTCCAATCAGGGAAGTGACAAACCCTTATTTATGACCCCCAAATAGATAGATAGATAGATAGATAGACAGACAGACGGATGGATAGATAGATAGACAAACAGACGGATAGATAGATAGATAGACAGACAGACAGACAGACAGACAGACAGACAGACAGACAGACAGATAGATAGATTGACAAACAGACGGATAGATAGATAGATAGATAGATAGATAGATAGATAGATAGATAGATAGATAGATAGATAGATAGATAGACAGACAGACAGACAGACAGACAGACAGATAGATAGATAGATAGATAGATAGATAAATGATAGAAGAAATACAAGAACAAATAAGCAATGTAATAATAATAAAGTCTGAAATAACTTGGTTTTAATCTGCCGCATCAGAACGCGTCAATGCAAGCGAGAGTCATACGGTCGTTGCGTCGCGTTTTACAGCGTCTTGAGCGTTGCGTTTTTATGACGCCGGGTCAAGTTAAAAATATATATATATATAAATGTATATATACTCAAAACACACACTAAAACCCAAAGCTCTATTGTATCCTCTTGTCTTGTCTCTAGTTCATCTTGTCTTTAGTAGCAGAATACAATATTCGCTTGTAAATGTAGCTTTGTAGACTTGGCTTGTAGGCTCGCAACGCAAATTGTTCACTGCTCTCGCCCTTTGGATAAAAGCGTCTGCTAAATGACTAAATGTAAATATATAAAGGCTATATGGTATCATGCATCATTCCACCAGCAGGGAAATTTATGGTCCAGTCATAGAGTTAGCTTTTATCCGGCGTCTCTCATCTTTGGCTAAAAAGACTCCTGGCCTGCACAAAGAAATGAGATAGACCTCAAGTTTAAAATGCCGTGACCAGATCAGACTCAGATATGTCTTGCTCTGTTTTATTCTAAGAGGAGATCATCTTGACAGAAGTGAATGTGGACAGAAACCTTACGAAGATCTCCATCTCTCTTTGAGACGTATGATGCTTTACTTTTTCAATCAGGTGTCCTGAGAAAAAATAGTTTATCTGAGAGCTTGTTTTCAGATGCCCATTAGCTGAATCAAGCTCTTTTGTGGTAATCTTGGTTAATTTTGTGTGAGTGTACACAATTATCATGAGAAATTTAGTTCATTATATGTATTAAAACAGGACTGTTCATAAAGGCCCAGGCTTGCAGAAGACAACAAAAACAAATAAAAACAGAAGAATAAAGAATTAGCACAGATTATTTTGGATATCTAAATCTTAACATCTATTAATAGACGGGCTGGTTGTGCAGGCTTTGTAAGCGCACAGCTTGATACAGTCAACCCAGCTAACAATTTTAGGTTGTAAAAACATTTCTGTAATGTTTCCATTAAGTAACAAAAATTTTAAAAGCCTTATTTTGAAAGTTGTAGGCATGTTCAAAATGTTCAGTTTTATTAATGTTCCTGTTTTTTTTAATTCTGTAATGTTTTTAAAATGTTTCACTAACAACTAAAGAATAACCTTTTGATATATAATAGTAAATAAATGCTCTACTAATGTTACTGCAAGAACATTTTTGATTACCTAAGAGAACTTGAAAATGTTAGCCAACATTCTGAGAATGTTCCCTGTTAGCTGGGCCCTGCATCTGACCCTTAGAAAGTAATGAGGTGTGACACATGGCAAATTTACGGCTCATTGCCCAGTGCTGAAATCGCTTTCACTGCGTTTCCAATAGATAAATGTCAACTGCTGAATATAATGACTCTGTTGTGCTTGTTATTTTACAACACAAAACATAGATAAACTGACATTTTCCCTGTCTTCAGCACACCCAGTGCAGCCTAAAGAATGTTATCTGAATTTTGTGTATTTGCTGCAGAACCACAAACTATCCTACAGGGAACCTCACAAATGCCCTATTAAAGGCAGGGTAGGCAATTTTTATCCAGAAACATTTTTGGTTATGCTCTTTGAAAGTCTTCTGTGGAAGGTGAAGGACCATAAAATGTTCATCCAATCATTGCCTTCGATCTAAATGCAATGATAGATGTCCTGCTTGCCTGTCAAACTTTGTATCTGCTTACCTTCGTGCACTGTGATCACATGTTTTGGAGGAGGCGTGGCTTTGGTGATCATTCTGAAAGGAGGGCGGGATCCTATGATTTCAAAGCTAGCTTGCTATTGCTAGCCTCTCTGAAATTTCCTATTCTACCTTTAACCTTCCATCAGCTGCCCATGTGTTTCTTTTTTTTACAGATCAAAGACAAACCAAAAGAAATCAATTTTTACTCCATCTCAAATTGACTGACACTCTATTTGACACTATAGAAGGTTCCATTCTTTCCCGTCCCTCGAGAAAATCTTAATTAGATCCGAGGAGGTCTGAGGATTATCTCCGGTTTCTCTTACAGCCTCAATCTTCCACACCGTCTTCATTTTGTTGACATGTATCAGCTAGTCGCTCCAATTCCATGCTGAAATACCACCAAACGAGCAAATCCACAATCTGCTTACTTTACTTGGGAAGTGCTGAAACAGGTATTCCTCAGCTAATGCGGTGTGGAAAGGTCCCCTGGGACAGGAAACTCATTTTTTCAGTTTCAGCACCTTTAGAGTGTTTACCCAGAAACAATTAAACATGAAACGTTTACGTGAATTCAACATGACATGGCATTCGTAATCCATTCCACATTTCAGAGTGAAACTAAATATTCAGTGAAATAAAAATTAAAGAGAAGTTGTGTTATGTGTCAAGACTTTGGATTGTGTAGAATGGGTGTTTTATACCAAAACAGAGCAAGAGCTCAATGTGAGTTTGCAGTGGATTGTGGAGAACTTCTCACCTCCTGAAACACTGCAGACACCCACTGCTGAGGAGGCTTTTGGAAGGTCAACCTCACCATCACATCTTGATGTATCCTAATAGTAATGTTTCTCTTTCAAATCCATCATTTTCTGCTATTATTTCTGTAAACCTTATTACTTTAATTTAAACAAACATTCAGTTAACTATTGAAAAGATTGTAAAAGTTGGTAGTCTTGAAACTAGTTTAAAACAAGCACAACTAGTAATACCTAAAAAGCTGTTTGGCTATTGGTCAACATTATTCCACAAACATATATATATAAGGCAACTACTAGTTTTCTTTGGGAAATACTGGGTTGTTTTAACCCATGGTTGATAAAAATATGGACAAACCCAGCCATTGGGTTAAATATGTTAATTTAACCCAGTGGTTGGGTTTGTCCATATTTGACCCAACATAGGTTGAAACAACCCAGCGTTTTTAGAGTGTACACTGCTAATCCTTGTACAATAAGGAAAGTTAAAAAAAAGTCCATTTTGATCTCATGTTAACTTTAATACACAGTTGTCACTTTTCATCTCAGGGATGTGGGACCACGTACCAAATGTGTCATTCATTGCATTGAACAGCCCACAACGGATCTTAGTCACCATTAATAATAGCCAAACAAATGCTCACTGGGTTCATTTCTTCTGCTTAACTTACGCGGCTTGTGTGTGAGAGTTTTGCTGTGGAGAACAGGGCCCACACACACAGAGGACTCACTTCAGGCCTCCTACGCTCTCTCTAAACCTTTCTATATGCTGTCAGGAGCAGAGATTCTGTGTGTGCGTGGAGCTCCCATGTGGTCACACAGCTTTCAATTCATTTACAGGGTATTTGGCTTTTCTTTTGCAAGTCAACCTTCGTCTCCTCTGGTGTGCAGACAAAAAATGATAAAGTTATATTAAAAACGTACCATCAGGGCCTCATGCTTTCCAACTTCAAAATATAAATATAATATTGGGATATATATCCAATATTGATTTTGGCTATCACCCCCACACCTCATGATATCTCAGTCTCTTTGTCCTTTCTGCACTCATGCTGTTTTCGGCCCCCCTTCGCTCTCTTTTCATCCGGCTGCTCTCAAGCTTTGATGGCAGCGAGGGGCTGGCAGAGAAACCCACGAGAGCGGCGGTCAAACCGGCAGCTCGCGTTCTCTGCGTTCTGTAATCCGCAAGCTGAGCGATCAGGGCGCACAGAGGTCTGTTAATAATACATCACACGAGATCATCTAGAATACCAGCGCGCAGTCATCCGGGATTCTTGTTTGAGATATAAAAACAACCTTGGAAAAAAATAAGTACATTTTTAAATAAGCCGTTTCCTTAATAAGTGTAAAAATATAAAAACATGTAGGGCCTTTTCACATCAGGAAAATTAGATTGGGGGCCTGATTTAAAGTCGGCGTGAACCAGAAGATGCAACGAACCCGTGTTCTGATGTAATGCAAACGTAAATGGAAAACTGGAGGGCGTGGCTTGTTTTTTCCACTGGGAATTGATTGGTTCTGGACAAGTAGACATTTCAAAGCGTGCAGGCTACTGTTGGAGGGGAGGGGTTAATGGCTCTGGCTCCGCCCAAGTGGTCAGTCTGACATCATCAGAGCTCCAAACACTGCAATACTCCATAAAACATAGCATATTTATATTTCAAGGTGACCTTCACCTTTTAGAGGATAAAATTCACACACGTACCGTACAAAGCCACTTTCAGAGACAACAAACATGTCTGTCATTGTACTCAATCTCTTGCTATCATTATTCCCCCCTTCCTCATGTGACATCCAGCTCCTATAATAAATGATTAAAAAAACCAAAACACTCCACAGTACAGAAAACACCTTCAGTTGTAAAGACCCGCTGGCTAATAAGATACAAAAGTCAACATATTTTGCAGGCATAATTATGAGCCTATTTAATGCTATTGGATTAAAACGCGATTAGAGGATTTCATTTCTCGGGGAGTTCGCAGCAGGTCGGATCCATCATTAACCCGCGGTGATCCCGCTTTAATTGCTGTCAGCTGACGTGCAATTAACTTCCCTTTTAAACCTTGCAGGGCAAAATCTCATGCTTTCTTTTCTTTCGCTGTTTTGGGGGCAGTTTGATCGTCGTTTCTGGTGACAGAGAGTCGGTTTCGCCCTTTCGCGTATGACGCGTCCGAGAAAGTGAGAGAAACTTACGTGCGTTTCAGTTTTTTAATCATCCGGTGATCGTCCACAAAATGAGCAAACCCGAGAAGCCTCTGTCCACTCTTTGGGGTAGGAGATGTTGATGATAAAACACAAAGCACTTCTTCAGTGTTTGCTTGTGAAGGTAAATCACTAGTGTTTGATTTAGGTTGTGAACTCAATGAAACCAATAAAGAGGAATCCTTCAAGACGGATGATACCAACCATCAGCACCAGCTGGCGCTTAGAACGGTAGGGTTCTCCAAAAAGTCTTTCAATCCGTGTTTGCTTTGTTATTAATCTACTTTTCTTACCCGTTACAAGATGTGTTTGGGTCACACCGCCAAAGATGAGTTTAATATTGTTGAGCTGGTAACTGGAGAAGGCAACAGCATAGCTAAAGCGGTTCCCATTGCGACGCTGCACGCCAAATCGATGCCAACGGTAAGATTAAAGCTTTTAAAAGTAATATTTATAGTGTATTGTATCTCCAGTACATGTCTGTTGTCCTTTAGGTCAACCTGTCTGGTTTGGATCTTCATCCACCCGTGACCTTTCGCCTGAAGCACGGCTCTGGGCCCGTGTATGTCGGAGCGGAACATGTGGCCCGTGAGGGGCGATTTCTGTTCTGTTTTAATTATTCTTTCTAATACCGTCTCTGTGACACGAGTCTGAGTTTTATGAACCATTTCCCAGTGGAAGAATACTCCGATGAAGAAGAGATGGACGAGGAGATGGATGAGGAGGTAGAGGAGGAAGAGGAAGAAATTGAAGAATCACCGGTTAAGAAAGTCACAAAAAATAGCGCTGGCAAAGTAAGACCAGGGTTTGCTTTTCAAAAGTAGCATTTGTGAAATCTATTGCACTAATTCTTACTGGCCTTGTTTCTTTTTAAAGAGAAAGAAGCCAGAAAAGGGAGAGGATGAGTAAGTTCCTAAAGTTACTGTATAACTGTAAACCAGTTAATATTGGTCGTTGTTTTGGCATGTCTTTAATTTTTCCTCAATGGAAACTAATTGAATGTTTCCTAAATGCAGGGAAACTTCAGATGGTGAAAATCCACCTAAAAAGGTGCTTAATCCATTATGTCTGTCAAAGTTTTTCTAGAGCTTCGTGTGTTTTAACATTTTATTTAATGTTCAGGGTAAAGGAAGGGGACGAAAGGCACAAGCTGCAAAGGTGTGACCAGGCAAGGCCCTGTAGATGACGTCTTTAATTTCACTATCAGTCGGCTTCAGTAATGACCTTTTGTTTTCCCCTGTTATTGCAGGTGTGGATTGGGAATACAGCATTCCCAATCCACAGATGGGTGCTGTTGGACACTAGAACTGGATGCTGTAACTTCTTACTGTGGTTCTAATGTACCTACATTGTACATCAATAAATCTATTTTGAGAGTAAAGCAAACTTTCTCTGAACCAAATGTCCATGCTTAATTATGAAAACTGGTGCGTGTATTTAGCTGGTAGTGTGGTTGCAGTTATTTAAACGCAAACTATAAAAGCCGCAAGCATGTTCAACAATAGATTTGTAGTAAAATTATTTTGGCAAGTAAGCATTAATGATCTAGGTTGTTGGTTTTACAAGAGGCTGTCCAATCTTAAGTTGAACTTTTAATAACGGAGATTTAAATAAACCAATATTTTAATTGGCAAAACATTATAAAGCTGTGCACAAGTCTGCAAAGCAAAACCATTGTTCTGTTTCAGACATTTTTTCCCTATGAACGTCATGCCGCCCCTCTGCTCTGAAAGGTCAGAAGCAAATACCAATGATTCTGCCTGACGTTTTTATTTACATCCGTTGGACTTCAACAAATTTGCACTGACTGCTGTGAGGTGGATGAAAAAGTGTGTCTGAGCAGGTCAAAATTCATTTTCCTGACCTGAAACACCCCTGGGTAATGGCGTAGCTCAAACAAAGGGCATGTTTACTGTTGGAAAGTTAGGAATTAAATGAGTACGCTTCATTTTAACATCTTTATTCATGTGTACAAACAGTGTTGAAAATAAATCCTCCGTGTATTTGTGCTTGCTGTTAGAGTAGCGTGCCTCACTGCATTCTGGACAGATACAATTCTCCAAACGCCTATCCTGTGGTGAAAAGACGACAGTTAATAAATGATTCACAACCTCTTGCTAATTAAAATATATTTTCTTGTTGCCCAAAACAAGGATTTAAAGGGGTCACACTTCGTAATGTTGTTTCAAACGTTTTATATAAATTGGTATCTACGACCATGTTCCACCATCCCTTAAAAGGGCAGTTTTTTTTGTACCTTTATCTCAAGGGATCAAGGAAAATTAGATTTCACATAATATGGCCCCTTTAAATGTCAAGCACATCAGAAAAATTTCAAGCTCAACCTCATTGAGTTTTCTAGTCGACTTCCGCTTTTTTGAGGTACTTCTTCATCACAGAATTGACATCCTCACTGCCCTCAGCTTCCAGCCTCTCTCCTTGAGGCCCTCGTCGCTTCTGAGATCCACCGGAACTTGACGAATCCGAGTCAGACTCCTTACGTGGCGATCTGGGTGGAGGCAATTCCCCAAAGTGCACACTGAGGGCTCGCCTCTGGCCCCCCCGGGATCCACTAGATGCCAGGCTGCTAGTAGATTGTGCTCGTCGGATTGCAGGAAGAATATCTGAGTTGGTGTCTCCATCATCTCCAGCCCTTCCCTTGTCTTGGTTGCCAATGAGTCGCCGGTTTTGGAATACAAGAGGCTCCGCCCCCAACTGAGACTCTCCGCCTTCGGCCACCAGCCCGCCAAGCATGCGACGGCGTATTGGCTGATAGGAGCCAAAAGGAGGCAGGGCTTTCATGCCAAGCTCCTCCTCCCCCTCCTCAGGGATGGCAAGGTTGGACAGGTGGCGACGAGAACTAGCGGTGGAGGCTGTAGACGTGAGTGAGTCGCAGGAACTGAAACGGCTCATCTTTCCAGTGGTGGCCGTGGTCGTGGAGGAAGTTGGCCCCGCCTCAGACAGGGAGCGCAGACTGGAAGCACGGGGCAAGAGGGGGCTGGGAGGTTTTAGTATTCCTGGTCGGGGAAGGTCCTCCAGTTCCTCTTCCGCTTGTAGCGACAGCGCCGAGGCCCTGCGGCGGAGCGTGGAGGCCCCCGTCGTCTGATAGATGGGCAGGGATGCTGTACTGCCCTCACCTGCTTCTGATCCTCTTTCCCCTCCAGCACGTTTCTTCCTCAGACCCTCTAGGAGCTCGGACAGAGCTGTGGAAGAGGATGCTCTGCCAAGACCTCCAGAACTTTCTCTGATATCTTCATCCAGGTCTTGAGAGCAAGATCTGCCACAAGAATGAATATGAAAAGTTGGATTAAAAAAACTGATCTCAGACAAAGTCTTGATTCTAGCATCTATTTTTGTTCCTCAGGGGTGTTTTACCTGATTATTTATAATTACCACTTATGTCTCTGTTTTATTATTGATTTTATCTCACTATGTTACCTGAAACTGTAGGTGCTCATGGTGTCCGTGACAGACTGGCGACCGGAACTACTTCCTCCATAAGGAGATCCTCCGCCTCCACGGCCCCCTCGTGACACACCCATCCAATGACGGATCCCTTCTCCAACATCTTCTGTGCCCACACTGGATGCGACGCTAGACATACTGTCACTGAAATTTAAACACTGTGTTATTCAGTTGGCCACAGTACGAACATCATGTCATGCCATTGAGAAGAACAACAGTTGTGCATCATGCTCTCATAGTGCAAGGGATTAAATCAATCAAGTTTGTTTCAACACATACATGACCTACACAAAGATGACATAGCAGGAGAGGAGATCTCTCATGATGGGTGCTGTAACACCACACATGGGGGTGATATTAGCTTCAATAAGCTCTTTCTTACCCAGCAGGCCATGTGCTCAGTGAACTGTGAGTTCATTAGTTTGGAGAGCGCTGTTATCAGTGTCTCGGAGGGGCACGATGCACTGATCCAGAGCCTGTTTTCAGTCAGACTTAGACCAGCACCCCAGGAAACAGAACTAAAAAACTAAATTTTTAAAACAAAATTCTAAATTATAAAACTAAATTTATTCTAGTTTCAAGAGGGTCACATTTAGGAAACATGCACTTGTTGGTAATTTATTAGCGAGATGTTGGCGAGTAACTAACTAACACAGCAAAGCTATCAACTGAACTGTATTTTTCAATAGCATGATTGTTTAACAGTTCAGCTGTTTCCAAAATCCTGAAGATTTGGAGGCATGCTAGAACTTTCTCTTGTAATCAGATATATACTAACAGGTTAAAACAGGTTAAAAAGGTCCAACGAACTTGCTTTGACATCGACACTCATCACAGAGATGACATGGGCCAGTCAACATGCACTTAGCAATAACCAAGAATACCCCAGCTAGCACACATAAAACACCTTAGCAACTGCATAACAACGTTTTGGCATCTTCACAGTGACTCAAGCAAGCAAGCAACACCACCCACATTTTTATCAGATCAAGTTAAGGATCCAGTTTGATGTGGAAACAGTATGCTCGCAAAGGCCACTGAATCTCTCCTACCCTGCTCTTGTAATTGGTCTCACTACAATCAAACAGCGAGTCGAGCAGCAACAACACAGTTCATTCTATTCTTTTGGTTCTTGCAGACAATTGAAAGCGATGGGACGTAGGGGGTCTCGGCTAATGCACATGCATTATTCAGAAGACAAAGCATATCACAGCTGGAGAACTTTTAAAGGGACTCTCTTATACAGAGAGAAAGCTTCTTGCGTTAACAGAACAAAGTGGAGGAGTGTGTGTCTCCTGCAGTTTGCGACGAACGAGTCTGTGACGGTTTTTGCGTCCGTCTAGCAGAGACTCTCGTTAATCTTCATCCAGATGTATGAAAGCAAACCACGGCCTTACACAAATCCACACTCACAGCACTGAGCAACAGGCTAAGCCATACACAGTAACAGGCAAACACAGATCTGGCAAATCCATCAATATTTGCTTATAAGTGTTTGATGGGTAATTTTTAGACCAATGCAGGAAGCAGCATTATGTGTTAGACTCCTTCAACAGCATCAAAAGACGATGCTGTGACTTTAAGAGCAGAAAAGGAACACTGCATGATGCAGAACGTCTTCAGCCACCTCCCAGCAGAAGTTAATGTACAGTGTTATGCAACTACCCAGCTAAGTTTAGGTTGTAATAACATTTCCCTAACGTTTCCATCAAGTAACAAAAATGTTCTGCTTACCAAAATGTTCTACTAAAAAGTTCTACTAACATTACTGCAAGGACTTTTTAAAAAAACTTTGAGAGAACTTTTAGAGAACATTAGCTAACGTTTTGAGAACATTCCCTTTTAGCTGAGTAGGGCTGGGTGGAGTTGTTTATTTCTATTAATTGTTCAGCGCGTTTTAGTGTACACTTACAAAAGCATCATGCTTCCTTGTAGATATTTATTACAAACATCTGCGTGTTGAAAACATGCCTTGATTATTTTAACTGGATTTTTAGATCTTACAGCAAACATTAAAAAACGTTTGTCTGTTAGGTTGAAATTATGGTTCTTCTGAGTTAAATAAACATTCAACCATTTTATTTTTTTAAATAAAAAAAATAGTTTTAAAATGTTTTTACTTTATGTATTTTTTTGTTGATACTTAAACAAATCTCAACAAATGTATCAAATATCGCCCAGCCCTGCATGCCACCTGCGGCCCGGTCTGAAGCACACATTCAACATGTCATTCCCAAAAACCCAACACAGAGGCACGGGAGGGAAGAACAACAGGGTGGGTGGGGTTGGTGAGGGGGTGTGTTCTTACAGATCCTTCTTTCTAGAAAGGGACTCCACAGCTGTCTGCACGCTGCGTGAAGAGAGAGAGGTGGTTTAGAGAGACACAGGATGGAAGCAGAAAACTAAAGTGGCTGGAGGTACGAGTGAAGCATATTGAATTTTCTGTGAAATCCAAGCAGTCTGGCAGCGAAGATCAAAGCCTGTGAACTCTGATACTGTATTTTACTATGAGTGTCTGGGGAGGGAGGCATTACTGAAGCATTTAGACTAGTGGTGTAGCCTCGATTGTGCGCCGTGAGGCAAATCTCTTCACATTTTAGCATGACTGAGAAAAGAATGAAGCAATTAAAAGCGACCACACACCAACACTTAAAATCCTAGAGAGGAGAACAATCAAGTGATCTATAGAAATATACATGTAGCTTTTGCAGCTTAGTAGACTAAAAGTGGCGGTATCCTAATTCTCATACTTCCCTGGTGATGCGAAAGTCCATACTATTATGCAGTAGGCCAGTGATGGGACGAACCTACCATGTCATAAACTTATGCTGTGCACAGATGCATACTTCAAAAATCCATTGGAATTATTACACCATCCTATCTCACCTGGCATACTATTTTCAACGTACTATAATTTGAGATGCACTAATTCCAATCTTGAATAATATGCAGTAATAATAGTTTCCAAAATGGGATGCCGGTAATGGTCTAATTTTCTCTGCTATATTGGAAAGAGAACAAACAGAAAATGATGTAGAAAAGGTCAGCAGCACATCGTTTGCGATACCTTTCAGTGTCGCTCTCATCGCTCGACTCCACCTCTTCCAGGGCAGCTTGTAGATCAGCGATACGCCGGATTGATGTTTCTAGATCGGCTTGTAGGGTCTGTCTTACTGCACTAAGCTCTTCCACCTGCATCTCCTGGACATAGATAAGAAAAGATAAAATCATTAGATAACCCGTGACAGTTACTCTGGATCTCCAGGGACCAGAGACAAAAGGAAATCACTGCTTAAGTACTTAATCTCAAAATGCGACCAATTAATTACTGGTGTTGCCAACTACAGTTCATATGAGATGGTACAAATATAAACAAGCCGAATCATTTCATCATGAATGAAACCTTGTACTGCTTTTATAGGAAAGATCTGCTATTACTTTTTTACTTTGCTTCAAGAAAATGAAGCCTATTTTAAAACTGATCACATTTTCTCAGATTTGCATCACCCTAACACATCCTAGGAGAACTCTTATTATTCTCATTATAATGTATCTCTGTTTATTGTGGGGTGATTAAAACCTAGACATGTTGAAGGTAGGATAGGAAACTTTACAGAGGCTAACAGGCTAATAGCAAGCTGGCTTTAACAGCATAAGATAACGCCTTCGCTTCAGAGCGTTCTCCAAAGCCACACCTCCTCCAGCACATGATTGTGAAGCAAATACAGTTTTAACAGGCAAGCAGGACATCCTGCATTCAGTCTGAATGCAATGATTAAATGAACAATTTATGGCCCTGCACCTTCCACAGAAGATATATATGTATATTTATATAAATATATATATATAGACCACTTTACTTAGTGATTGCAATCAGCATGTAAACAGACTTTCAACCAGCATAACAAAATTGTCTCTGGAAAAAACCAACATATGGACATATAAGCATGCCAAAGCGTTCTCTTTAACTTCTAAAGAGCTTGTTGTCTGCAGCACAACGCTGCATTATTGATCTTGAGCTCTTGTTTATAGAATAATTTGATAATATGGGTTCGAGGGCCAGTGGAGCGACTGATTACAAGATTCATTTTCCTCATCTCTTCTCCACGTGTCCCGAGTCTCCTGCTCTCTCCCGGACGCGCCGCCACTGTCTGCCTATGATTAATTCCCATTGTCTCCTCAAGGTTATTGATACAACAAATCCCATTCCGCTCCTCTCATCTCCATGACAACCACACCTTCACTGTTGCCCCCTCCCCTTCATAACCAATAACCTGAAGAGCCCGAGTATGTGTGTGTGTACGTGCGCGTTTCTCAGACTCGAGTCTTTGTGTCTGTTCCAGACATCGGTGATACTGTAGCTAATATTTTTTATATTGAATATATTTGCTTCTCTGACTCTCTCAGCGCGCGGGTCAAATTGCATTACATGCCGGCAGGAGTTGTAATGACGAAGGCTGCCTCCTTTCTGCTAAATTATGAATATTTAGAGATTTTTCAGGAGAGCTCAGTGTATTCTCCTGGGCAATAACATGCCAGGCTCGTGGGCGGACATGCAGGGAAAATGCACCGAGCAGGCAGTAGAAAAGCTTACATTAGCTAGACAGCCAGAGACAGCATCATTCAACCTGGTGATTCACAAAAGCCCTTCAAACGAACACATATTCTTCATATCAATATAAAAAAGAATGTTACTTTTGTAAAACTCAATCATTTTAAATCAATTGGATGATTTTTTTCAAATACATTCTACTGTGATTATTTTGACAAACAACAACTTGCTTAGATCTGCACAAAGGAAACAGGAAGTTCATTTTGAGCAAAGATCAAACTTTTGCAGATTCCTTATTTAGTAACAAATGCAATGAAACTCATTTTTAGGTTTGGCTTACATGTCCAAATTGGGCTACTGTATATTAAATCTGCAATTCGTAACGTTTGCCTCTCTACTGTCATCTCTGTTTGAAACATAAAATTGCAATTTCCTTGCGGGTCCTTGCGGAGATATTTTCTTAACATGGACGACAAATTTAAATTGTAAATAACTGCTGTAAGAATAACAAATGCTGCACCATCGACAGCACCCACATATGTGATATAGTAGCCGGACCTTCTTTCTGTTTACAGATGGACATTTACCAGGAAATCAGACCTGACAGCTCAAATTATAAATCATTATAAATAAATCATTATAAACTTACCAGAGTAAGGTAAGGAGATTGTGTTAAACACTGATCTGTCATGTACGTACTCAATAATTGATTTTTATTTTTAACCAAACAAAAGCTACGGATTGCAGCTTTAAATAAATAAAAGATTCTAAATGTGAATCTCATATTTATTTCACCCAGCGTGTGTCATACACCTCTGATGGTGAGTCTGAAAGGCAGGTGTGTGTGTGTGTGGCAGTCACCAGCTCCATGCGTCGACGGCTGCTTTCCTGCTCCCTGATGGTCAGATCTTCCATTTCCAGTCTCATATCCGCCAGCCTCTGCTGATAGTAGCGGGAATTCTCCCTCTCTCTGGTCTCGGCTTGGGCTGCCTGTTCCAGTTCCTCACCAAGCCGGACCACACTATCCCTTAGACGCAGAACCAGGACCTGCACACACCCAAAACAAACACCTGAGACTACAACAAATGTCTCTGATTTACTTGACAAAGAGGAAGCTGTTGATGGGACCAGACAGACCTCAAACCTTTTGACCTGTCCTCTTTGGAACTCCAGTTTGTTCTCCAGGTCACAGATGCGAGCTTCTTGCTTGCTGACGATGCTGCGGGTGACGGTGGATGACTCCAGGAACTGCACGCGGGCTACACTCGTCTGCAGCTGAGAACAAAAGAGCAACTGTGTTAAGATCATAACCGTGACACATTTTAAGTTCACCAAACTAAGCAGCTATGTTCTAATTACAACAACCCTATGTGAGCTGCCGTGCTGACATCATGTTTTCAATTTCAGCAGCTTCACACGAGCTGCTAAAATGTTATCAATTTTTAAAGCTCTTTCGGGATCTACACAGAAAACCAACAGAAAAACAAAACAAACTGAGGAAGCTTCAGAGATCTGATCTGAAGAGAACAGCACAGATATTTTCAAGAGCTGATAATAAACAAGCTTGTGTTTTAGTTTTCACAGAAAAAGTCCTTGTGTCTGTGACAACTGGGACCTTAAGAGTTACAAACCTCAAGATTTTTTTCTTTTGGCAGTTTTCAGTAGTGGATTAAAGGTATAAGTAATATAAATAAAATAAATAAATAAATAATATAAATAAATCTAAAACTCTCTCCTGCATCCAACATTCTGGATTAAAATTTCTCCTAGATTTCGTTTAAAACTTCTGCACAATCTTCGTGTCAGAAGTCTAAAAATATAACCTAAGTAAGCAGCTTACTTGCTTTTGGAACAAAACTTATTTTCACTGCATGATTCTTCTGCCTTCAAAGGCTCATATATTTTCTGCAGGTTTTCATCCAGTGCATGAAGTCCTGCAGTTTCTCTCCTCACCTGCTCTTGTAAGGTCTGCCTCTGTTTCTTCAGCTCCTCAAGCTCAGCCTGAAGTTCTCGGATCTGAGAGATATCACTGGAAGACTGAGGTAAACAGCAGAGATGTTGGTTAGCTTCAGGTAAAAACAAGCAACCTCCTGCATGTAAATGGAATTCACACCGACCTGAGCGATGAGGGCTTTGTGCTTCTGCATGAGTTCGTTCAGGTCCTCCTGGTCTTCTTCAAGTCTCTTCATCAGATCTGTCCTCTCGTATCGCAACTGAGCCAGCTGCTCGTCCACCTTGGAAAACAGAGTGTGAGATGAAGTGAGATGAACAGAGAGTTCTCCTCCACTCTGAGTTTTCTGTCCCTGGGCCTCACCAGGCTCTTCTGTTTGCAGATATTCTCCAGTTCCATCTGAGCATTCTCCAGCTCCGCAGAGAGAGTCTTCTGTAAGCTCTCAGCCTCCAGCCGTCGGGCTTCACTGTCCTCCAACTTAAGAATGTACACACACACACACAGATATAAACAGATACACACTTATCTTGATGTGAAAGCACAGGGAAAGGCACAGGGGTCAAAAAGAAAAGATCCCAGCTAACAATTTTAGGTTGTAAAAACATTTCCCTACATGTTTCAAGTAACAAAAATGTTAAAAATGTTATTTCGAATGTTCTATAAACGTTCAAAGCATCCATTTCTTAGACATTGTATTAACTTTATTGCTTGGTTATAAGACCATAATTCAAACTATTTCTGTAACATTTTTAAAATGTTCTTACAACTTTAAAATTTTATTTTTGATATATATATATATATATACATATAACATTATAAAAGTTACTCATGTAACTGCAGTAAAAATTTTTGATAACTTGGAATGCCAGCGTTCTAGCCAACGTTCTAAGAATGTTCCCTGGAAAGTTTAGCTAACTGCGCAAGGGTGCCAGTTTAGGTCATAAAACTAAAAAAAGGTTTTAAAAACTGAGTCCAAGTATATAGTGCCTCATATTGGACCATAACAGGGGAAATAAAGTTTGTCATAAATGTTCAGCTATATTTCACTGCAGTGAAACATTCCAGCAGGGAATGCTGAAGAGGTCTGTGAGTGTGTGGAGCGCTGCGGTGGTAATGATAGGTTGGCAGTGACACCTGGCAGTGCAGTCTCTCCAGCTGCTCCTTGGCACCGGGGTCGTGACCCTGCCTGGGCTGCTCAACGGTGGACAGCAACAGCTGGGCATCACTGAGCAGAGCGTGTGTGCGCTTCAGGTCTCGCCTCAGCCTTTTCTCCACATCAAAGTCTCTGTGTCCCACCTGAGACCAGAGAGAGAGAGAGAGACAAAGAGAAGAGAGAAAGAGAGAGAACAGAGAGAGAGAGACAGAGGTTATATGTGAGAATTAAATTACCAATGTCTGTCTGCCTGTCTCTATCTATCAACACACTTATAAACATGAACTAACAATATATTTTTACAACAATTATTTAATGCAAATACAGTGTTTCAGTTCTTTCATGTGAGTTTATTGTACAATAACTAATGTTAACAGATGTAACTGATGATTTTAAATGCATTACCAAATGTTGAAATTAACCTTAGTTAAGAACAATAAACACTGTTTAGTTATTGTTAATTATTAGTCTATGTTAACTTAGGTGTTTAACAAAGATAAGTGCTTTAAATAAATATATATGCTGTATAAATATGAACACAGCAAAAATCTGCCTCTCTCCAGCAAATTTTATTCCATAAACAAATCCTCCATTCTTAAAGAAAAGCAGAAGATGGCAGGTCTACACGCTCATGGTGTTTTTACACAATCCTCTACAGCAGCAGACGGCATTATTGCGTTCACATGAGCTCGGGTCATAAAGCAGGTCGATTTAACCCACAGTACATGAGTAAATTCATCATATCGATTGCTGTAGTGATCACGCCTCCACATTAGAGACTCACGACAGCCCCGGGGCAGGACGCTCGGGTCAGAGGAGCGTACAGCGTCCCTCTTAGCACAGCTAAAAGCTATTAGCTAAGTTTAGCACAAGGCACTTGAGAGAACCAGACACCGCATACAATGATAGAAATAAATCAGAGAGGCTATAAAGCTCCTCTGGTGCTGCGTAACTATTAAAAGTAACAATATAAAAAGTAATATATCCCACTTTACAAAACATTACAAAAACATTGGCAAACATTGTGTAAAGGTTGCAGAAACGCAGCATTTCAAACACATGTAACAATACGACTCATTGTTAGAATTAAAACACATTATTAGAACTATAAAATAATGTTCTACTAACATTAGAAAGTGGAATATTTTAACATTCCCAGTTCCCAGAGCAGCAGAACATGAAGTGTCAAGCTCTTCTATCAGCACAGAGATATGACAGACTTACAGATCTTTATAATCCTGATGCGACTGTAACTGTTTTATTATTCAGTGCTTCTAATCAAATGACCTACATGCGATATTTAATAATCGTCATCATTCTGTTGAGGTGTAGAATTAGGGTTTTGGTTAATCTGCCATAAAATTGTTTTTATTTTAGCACAAAAAGACACAAGTCTACGGTTATTCTGTATTTTGATCGTTCGGAAAATGTGTTTATGTGTATATATAGTGAAGTCCAAAAATCTGTGTCCACAGGCAGATCTCCCACACCAAACACAATAGAGCTTTGCTTTATAGACCTCGCTGTCTACACAGAAGTACTGTCATTTTGGAACAGAAACGGTTCTCCACAAACACATCACTAAAATACCATCGTATGATGTAGCTTTAAGATTTCTCTTCGCAGCAATTACTGGAATAGAAAAACCCCATAAACAATTATAAAAAATGAAAAGGGTTTTAAAAATGATCAAATGTTTAAGGCAACAGTGTCTTATGTTAGAGTAGGGTTATGGTTTAGGTTTGCCTGTAGTCTTTATAATTTGCTTTATGTAAAAACAACCAGAAGTGTATGGTTTGTTCTCATGTACATCTCAGTGAGTGTGTGTGTTACCTGTTCACACAGGGAGGCTATCAGACCCTCTAAATCATTCTTCTCATGAACCACCATCTGTTTCTCCTCATATTCCTGATCCAGTTGCATCTCCAGCTGTCGAAGCTGCTCACACACACACACACACACACACACACAGCAAAGGCCGTTTGAGACAGGGGTCTAAAGTGGTCCATTGAACTGTAACTTATTCTGTTCCTCACCCTTCTCTGTGAGGACTTCTGCACATCCTCAAGCTCCTCATCTTTGTCCTCCAGCTCCTTCTGATGGATCTGCTTCATCCTCTCCATCTCCATCTCAAACCGCATATGAATCTGAGGAGAGCAGAGGACTGTCCCATAAGACCAACACCAGCACGACTGACCCCATAAAAACCATCACAGCTGACAACAAACTCAAATATAACATATTCTTCTAGTATAACTTCTAATCTTGTTTTAATCTAGTTTCTTAGTTAATACAATATGAATTTTGGTCAGTTCTGACAGGACCTTAAAAGGGTCATATTCTAAACCTTTGTAGCTTTTCATATTTTCCCTAAAGCTGATGTCACTCAAGGTTTCTAGCACCGAAAGCCATCACAATTATTATTTACACAACCATTTTCAACCTGGTCTCCAACCTCCACCCTCAGATAAAATCCGTAACTTTTGCCTTTCTACCACCGTCTCTGTTCAAATCATGACATTGCAGGTTACTTGTGGAGTTCTTTTCTTAACATGGAAGTTTATATTCAAAACAACTGATGTAAAAACAAATTACAAGCCATTTCAACATCCACACACAAGATATAGTTAGCCGGATCTTATTTTTGTTTACAGACGTGACAAATTTCCTGGGAAACTGACCAGGAGATTGTGTTGAATGCTGATCTGTCATGTATTTGCTCAATAACTGAGTTTTGCTCATTTTTAACCAAAAGAAAGCTACACATTGCAGCTTTAACATGTTTAGGGTTGTAGATCCTAAATGTTAACACAGAACCCTGAACTCATTTATGTCAAATGAGTTTCTATGATCAATTATTTATGGTTATGGAGACTACTGAAAAAGTCAAAGCTTTCATGTGTGGGACAAATAAGGGATGAATCCTCCATCAGTCCTCTGGATTTGATGTACCTGCTCCTGCTGCTTGAGTTTAGCACTCATCTGACTGATCTCCTCCGCTCGCTCCTTGTCTCTGGTCTCCAGCTCACGGAGATGTTTCTTCAGCTCTGGGATTGAGTCAGTGGAGAGGTGGAGCGGAAGGGTCAGGTCACGAATCTGAGCACACAGCTCCTCCTTCTGCTGCTGCAGGTGTGTGACCTCCACCTGACTCTCCTACACACACAAATAACACAATCACAGACGTACAACACCACACACACACACACACACACACACACACACACACACACACACACACACACACACACACACACACACACACACACACACCACACACACACACACAATAACATATGCACAAATAGCATAAACACATGATATATATGTATATCCTCCACTTTCATTCACTTCAATCTGATGTTGTCTAATTAAGCAGAGACAAAAAAAAGCACCACATTCATTTCATTGCTTTAGTAAAACATTGAGTACACTTGTTTTAATGTAAGCTGGCAGACTCTAAGTAAACTTTTCTTTACTGTTTCGCTCAGATCTCTGGGGGCACGTTCAGTTTGCCAACAGAGGACACGGGCACATCACAGATGGTGCTCGGCTGACCTTTGACCTTGGGTCGTACCTTCAGCACCTTCCGAAGTGTGAAGATCTCGGCGCCCAGGGTGGTGTTCTCCTGGATGGCTCTCTCCTTCTGTTCCCTCTCATTATCAGCCTGTTCGAGTGCCTGGGTCAGCTCGCTGTCAAACCTATAAACACACACACGGATACACACACAGACGTGGGGCAGACGGAGGCTCGTGATGCATATTCAAGCAGCCGGTGAGTGTGACTGTGAATATTAATGCTCTGTATGCTAATGAGACGGACCTCCTCTGTTTCCTCTCCAGCTCGTGAGCGCGGCCCTGCAGACTGTCTGTCAGCACACGGGCGTCCTGCAGGTCAGAGGTCAACCGTCTGCAGTGGCGTTTTAGCTCTGTCACGGATCGCTTGGACTGCTCCAGCTGAGCTTGCAGTTCCTGGACCTGCCACATGCGGGCGACAGAGAAGTCGAGTCAGGATGGGGCCACGTGCAGCCGGCTGTAGATGATTGATGACGTTCATCCAGCGCAATATAAACAACCAACATTTAATCTCTGATGTTTTATATCTTGAATGTCTTTCTCCATATTTCATTATCAAACATATCAAACAGAATCTAATAATCATAAGTCATTCCTAAAGCATATTTTCTTTTATTATCTATGCAGCCTATATTTTCATTGGCCCTAGCTGCACAAATAAAAACACTGCATCTCATTTTTAGCAACATAATTGTAAAGTAATATTCTGGGTTCTGTACAAATAAAGCTTTAGCATGTGACATTCTGCAGATAAGCAAACTAAATAGATAATGCCATCTCATCCACAAAATCAAAAAACAGAACTCATGTTTACAGTTATGCATTTACAATGGAAGTCTATGGGGCATAAACTGTAACATACACACTGTTGTGCGGGCCGGTGTAGTTTTACCTTTGTGTCCAGTTGCTGTCTGGCTTCTTTCTCACCCTCAAGTCTTTCCTCGGTCTGTCGCAGACGTCTGCGCAGAAACTCCACCTCTGTCTGCGCACACTCTAACTGCAGCTGCAGCTCACTTTCTGTGCACAAACGCACAAGAGCAGACGATCAGTATTGCTTCTGCCAGTTCGTTCGATTGTGTTGCTCTCAGTGATGTTTCAAGTGTGTGCTACCTGTGGCCACTCCACTAAGAGCTTCTTTACTTCTCACTTTCTGTTTCTCCTCCTCTAACTGCTTCTCAAGGGCTTCCAGAGACGTTTTGGTCTGCTCCACACGACTCTGAAACACAGCACTAGGTAAACAGAAACTCCTTCACACAGGAGTGACAACCCAGCCAACAATTTTAGGTTGTAAGAACTTTTCCCTAACGTTTCCATTAGGTAACAACAACGTTAAAAATGTTATTTTAAAAGTTTAAAACATCCAGTTTTTAACATTGTATTAACATTATTGCTTGGTTGTAAGAACGTCATTTTTATTTCTATTTAAAACATTTCTCTTTAAAACGTTTTTGATATACATGATATATAACAGTAAAAAAATGTTCTACTGCAAGAACCTTTTTGATAACTTTGAGAGAACTTGGACAGAACTTGTAAAGAATGTTAGCCAATGTTCTGAGAACATTCCCTGTTGGCTAGGAATATGACTGGCTAAGTCATATTTAGTAGTTTAGCAGTAGGCAGTACAATAGTTTGCGTAGTGTGCTAGTAAGCTTATCCAACCCTTGTCACACATTCTGACATCACGGTTGTTTTGGATCTGGTTTGACCAATCAGAAACCAGAAATAAAGATACATGTAGACAGTAAGATAAAGGGACAGGATGATGAGTGTGTTCTACCTGCAGTTCTTTGTTTTCTTTGGTAAGCCGAAGTCTTTCTGTTCGCTCACTGTCTAGAGCCTGACTCATGGCATCTCCTCGAAACCTCTCGTCACTTAATTCAGACACCACAGCCGTCACCTGCGCACACACATACACACCCGCGTGAACTCTCTCTCCACACGATCATCTGTCTGTGTCGCAGTAGAAGAGCTCTCCATTCATCACCAGCAGTTATATGACAGAGATCAGAGCTTCGTTAGATGATCACAAGCAGAGTTTGTGTTAATGGGTTTCCGCTGATGAGAATCCAAAACTAGATTCCATCAATCACAGCCAACACTAACCGCTAGACAATTTGATTCTGTTGATTTTAATAGACAATATCATAAAAGATCTGTGTCTCAAAGGGCACTGCAGACGCACCCAGACACGTTTACTTATCTGTCTAAAAGGGACATTTTATAAACATTTTTTTTGTTTTTATGCACAACCTCCAGATTAAAAGGAGGCTTTGCTCAGGTTTGTCATGTTTTGCTGACGTTTGGGTACAAATTTGTCCCAATATATGGTTAAGTAACCCTCCTCCAACACACACACACAGACACACAGACAGACACACAGACAGACACACAGACAGACACACAGACAGACACACAGACAGACACACAGACACATACACACACACACACACACACACAGACAGATACACACACACACAGACAGATACACACACACAGACAGACACAGACAGACATACAAGACACAGACAGATACACACACAGACAGACACACAGACAGACACAGACAGATACACACACACACACACACACACAGACAGACAGACAGACACACACAGACAGATACACACACACAGACAGACACACACACATACACAGACACACACACACACACACAGAGACACATACACAGACAGATACACACACACACACACACAGACATACACAGACAGATACACACACACAGACAGACACACACACATACACAGACACACACACACAGACAGACAGACAGAGACACACACAGACAGACAGACAGAGACACACACAGACAGACACACACACATACATACACACACAGACAGACACACACATACAGACAGACACACACATACAGACAGACACACACACTACAGACACACACACACATACAGACACACACACACATACACACATACAGACCTTGGTCTCCAGGTTGTCTGCAGTCTGACGCAGCTCGTTTCTCTCTTTCTCTGATTTTTCCAGGCGTCTCCTCAGAGCACTGATCTCATCCTGAAGAACAACATGATACAGTTATAACATAAACTTCACAGACAACACAGCCATCATCTACTGTAACACTGTTAACCTAACACCTTAAAGAGACAGTGCACTCAAAAACTGAAAATTCTCCCATCATTTACTCACCCTCATGTCATTCCAAACCTGTATGACTTTTTTCACTGAAGAACATTTTTTTACAATATTTATGAGAAATGCCTTTTTGTGTCCATACAATGGAAGTCAGTGGGTGCCACTGCTGTTTGGTTACTGTTACTTCAAAATATCTTCTTTCGTGTTCGTGTTTTGTGTTCGGAAGCCAAAAAGTCTCACAGGTTTGCATTCTTGGGTCCCTTTAAACTGTCTCTTTAAAGAGTTATTTACTTTCTCAGACAGACAGACACTGGAGAGGAAGAATGCAGATATACATCGCAATAAAATTACACCTAAAAATTGCTAGAATGATTTACTCACTAAATGAATGCCTGTTGTATTCAAGTATTGCAATTGCACACATATCTACAGCACAGAAAGCTGTATAACTTGATCATTTAGGGATTTAACTGTGATGTATTGTGTTACAGCAATGGGTCAGTACCTCTTTGGATCTGAGCCGCTGGTCGTCCATGTTGACGTCCAGAAGGGGGCGCACTCTGCACAGCAGTCTCCACCAGCTCCAGCCGGCCACTGCAGTGAGAACTCGCAGGTTTCTCTGAATACAGCTCACTGCCATCTGTTGAACCTGATCCCAGATCAGCAGCAACATTAAGAGATGCACCAGTTTACACAGCGGTACAGCGTTTACCCTGATCTGGTAAGTGTATTGTACAATGAATATGGCCAGATCTTGTAGGTATAGTGTGAAAGGTTTTTCACACCAAAAAACAACAATGTCTGTCTGTCTGTCTGTCTGTCTATTTATATCTATGTTTGTGTATACGTCCTTGTATGTCCCCTATAAGTTAGCTTAGATCCACCACAAGACCTCAGCCAATGTAGGTCACCATTAAGAAACACACTGAGTGACCTCTGCAACTCTATCTGCAGATCTATAAACCGCCGTCGTCCCAGCAGAGGGAGAACACGAGACTCACCTTCATGCGGCGATACTTCTGTCTGCCCAGGTGACCCAAACAGCAGGCCTGAAGCTGACCGAGCCACCGGCTCACCAGCTGATCTCTGTGCAGATCTAAAGACCTCAGGACACCGCGCTTCATAAACACCTGCAGCACACACACAAACACAAAACACACACACAGACACAAATGCACACAGAGACAAACACACATAGAGAAAGACACATAGAGAAAACATACATAGAGAAAACATACATACACAAAACATACACAGACACACACAAACCATACACAGACACACACAGATATACAAACACACGATCAAACACACAGACACACACAAACCATACACAGACACACACAGATACACAAACACACACAAACCATACACAGACACACACAGATACACAAACACACAGACACACACAAAACATACACAGAAACAAGATACACAAACACACGGTCAAACACACAGACACACACAAACATACAGACACACAGATACAAAACACACGATCAAACACACAGACACACAAACCATACACAGACACACACAGATACACAAAACACGATCAAACACACAGACACACACAAACCATACACAGACACACACAGATACACAAACACACGATCAAACACACAGACACACACAAAACATACACAGACACACACAGATACACAAACACACGATCAAACACACAGACATACACAAAACATACACAGACACACACAGATACACAAACACACGATCAAACACACAGACACACACAAAACATACACAGACACACACAAACCATACACAGACACACACAAACCATACACAGACACACACAAACCATACACAGACACACGATCAAACACACAGACACACACAAAACATACACAGACACACACAGATACACAAACACACGATCAAACACACAGACACATACAAACCATACACAGACACACACAGATACACAAACACACGATCAAACACACAGACACACACAAAACATACACAGACACACAGATACACAAACACACGATCAAACACACAGACATACAGAATAACACACAAACACGCACACAAACACCACACACGATTATGTATTTAGTGCAGTTTTTAGTCTTTTAAAAATTAACACGTCACAGATGAAGCCCACAGTCATCGCCAGGAACCTTCCTATAAAAAGGAGCATTCCTTTTAAAGCGAAGCTCTTGCTCACCCTGCTCGCACCCAAAATGATGCTTTTCTTGTCCAGATCCAGGTCGATCAATAATTCCTCCACCGCCTGATATACAGGAACATAAACACACAGACACAGGTGAGTTTTTCTCCTGAAACATCAACTCCAGATCAATGAAGCTGTTCGAAGAGAAATGGCTAATCAATAAACAGGAAAGTAAATAACATCATCATCAGACAAATGACATTTTAATGGTGAGTAACGAGGCGTGTGTGGGTGATTTAGGGCGTCCAGACCTTTCTTTCGTCTGGAGTAATGAAGACAGAACCATAACGCTTCATTACAGGAGCGGAAAGAGCCTGGAAACGACAGCGGAAATCACCAACAGACATGTGCTCAGGATAGCCTGAGAGAGAGAGAAAACAAGGTATTTACATCAACAAATGTGCCCATAAACAATGTAAAATATGACAAAAGCAGATTCAAAGAGGTGCTAAATAATGAGCATGTTCAGGATGACAGTGTATTGTATTCTATGAAGTATGTACATACTAAGCGTGCAGTGCACAGTATGCATACGGTCCGAATGCAATGATAGGATGTCCTACTTCTAAGCCATATTATGCATTTGCAAATCTTTGCACACCATTGAAGGTGGCGTTGCTTTGGAGATCGCTCTGAAAGGAGGGCGGGATCTTATGCTTTTTTAAAGCTAGCTTGCTTTTGCTAGCCTCTCCGAAATCGCCTACCCTAACTTTACGCACTAAAGCTCAGTAGTTATTGTAATGATGGGCTCAAATCCCAACCAAGTATAAGCAACATTAAAATGAAACTAAAAAAAAGAACAGAATGCAATGGGATCCCACACATCAGAAAAACAAGTGTGAGAGTGTGTGTGTAAAACCTGTTCGGTACAGCTGCAGTGCTGGAAGCAGGTGTGTGGAGTGCAGCTGTACACGCAGTGCTGGGACATCAAAGCCACAACCATCTGTCTTAACACTCAAACACTGCAGGAAGACCGGCCGCGCTCGCCGAATCAGGTTGACCAGAGCATCCTGGACAGAGACAGAGAGAGAGAGAGAGAGAGAGAGAGAGAGAGAGAGAGAGAACCAAAGAGAGAGAGACAGAGTGAGTCATGGAAAGAGTGAGATGTGTTTACGAACTAAAGACAGATGGAAAATTTCATTGGCTTCATAAATGTGAAGATAATAGAGGTGTCATTTGTTTCCAGGGTAACCACGGGTGACAGTAAAGTGACCCTGTGGTTCCTCACCGCCTGAAGTTTGATGGAGATGCAGTGGGAATGTCTCCTGAGAGCTGCAATCCCTCCGCTCAGAGTCTTCCTCACTGTGCCGCTCCTCTCCAGCGAGCGCTGGGACCCGCCCTCCACGCCACCCAAACCCCGGCAGAGAGGCGGCACTGATGCCCGTGGACCAAACAGGGTTTTGATTGGTCCACTACAAGAGGAAGAAGGAGAGGTTTCAGCCGACAAATTTTAAATCAAACGAAAATCAAATTTGATTAAAACGACATTCATTCAGCAGTCTATAAGGTCATGATCATATTTGGACTCTTACACAGAGGAGTTCTGCAGAAGGGAGCTTGCGTTGAGTGCAGATGGATTGTTCTGGACCTGACCGAACCAGCCAGTGAGATCATAGCGGACTGGATCGGAACCCATCAGGTGAGCAATCTCGCACTGCAGAGCCTGCTCACACTGACGTACTGAGAAGACAGGAAACAGTAGAATGTAACAAACCCAAACATCTCCCAAAAGCATTTCCAGCTTTCCAACTGTACCTGTGCCGTTAAAGTACCGACAAACTCTTTCCAAAACTGTGTTCTCTGTTGAACCTGGAGTGACCATCTCCTCATCCAGAACCCAGAGAAGCCCACGACTATCTCCTTCTGCTCCTCGCACCTTAGGATACAAACAGACACATGCTGTTGTAAGTCTACAGGCTTTATTTACGTCTGTAGGAAGTTTGTTGAGGATGTAGAGGATACCTGCAGTCCGGGATGGTCTACAGCGCTCACCACCTCTGAGGGAGTCGTCTCAGGGGCTGCGAAATCAACAGGCACTCCTTCCTATTAAGAGTTGAAGTTGTTCAGGAAGATATTTATGATTTTAAATGTGTATTTATTCAAATATTGTTTGAAAACGGACCACCAATGGACTGTTTATGGATGGTCTGATGCATACTCAACACAAAAATAACGCTTTTAAAAACCTGAAAGATTGATTCTGATTGGATGGCTTAACAGACTTTATGCTTGTACTCAACAGTCTGATTAAATGCAGGTCACTTCAGTCAACGCTCTACCTGTGCGTATCTCTCCAGCGTGTGTGTGAAGGTGTGATTGTAGTAGTACTCCAGCAGTCTTTCCTGCAGGTAGTTGTGGCAAAGCTCAGAGAAACCAGCTGCCCGGTCCTCTCCACCGTGTCTGGGGTTCCTCATGCCCGGCGTGTCCACCACGATGACAGAGGCCAGTGTGAGCTGCTGGGAGTGCAGCGCTCTGGAGAGATGAGACTGTAAGGTACTTGCACATGTGGTCAATACACACACACACACATAGAAATGAGTGAGAGCAAAGAGAAAGAACCACAAATTGAGAATGTCTAATGCCTAATAAGGCTGGCGCTGGCAACACAAAGACTTCTGGTTCAATTCCCAGGAACAACACATAATGAAAAGTTTGAAAGTGTGTGCGTTTACCTGTTTATAAGAGAGACAACCGTGGTAAACAGCTCCTCATAGAGACCAGCTGCCATCCCTCCAACACACTGAACAGGACTGACTTTTGGACCTGAAAAACACACACATGTTGGGTTTTCATGTTCAGTGGGGACATTGCTGTACTGTATACTGTAAACTGTATACTTTATCACCCTACACTAACTAAAACTTTCGGCTATTTTACATCTTCAAAAAGATCATTCTGTATGATTTATACGCTTGTTTCTTAATGGGGACCTCTATTTTGCCCACAAGGCCAGAATTTACTGGTATTACTATACTTGTGGGGACATCTGGTTCCCATAACATAGTGAATATTAGGACATACACACACATTTCTACATGGGCATATTCCATATAGCTCTATTGTTCTGAAATAAAGCTACTTATTACAGGCCTATACAAACAGCATGTTTAGAAACATGTTTTGAGGACATTCTTAAATACAGATATCAGTAAGATTTAGCTGACTTATGAGACTTTTCTTGAAAATGTTTTTGGTGTAACGTTCTCTATTCTGTTAACTGTGCTATTTTGTTACACAACCTTCATGCTTAATTGTGATTGGACAACTGCTTCTTTATATTGTCCGCTACACTGTTTGACCTAACAAATCTTCCACATAGATTTTCACATCTCTTGTATCACTACACATTTATGGCAGAGGTACACTGTCCTCTGTTCTCGAGTGCATCTCAACAGCTCTAACTCTCAGGGTCAGACCGTACTCTGACCTTCCTCGGGTTCCTCAGCCGAGCGTCTCTCTCTGACACCTCCGGTCGCTCTCTGCAGTAACTGTCTCAGGTGGTGTTTGAAGACGGCCGTGTGGAGCTCCTCCCCCTCGCAACCCAGGATGGTACTGGCCGTCTGCGCGCTGTCGAAACTCATAAACTGCTTACGGCCCACTAGAGCGATGGAAAAAAGAACAACAACAGAAGAGAGAAACTGACTACTGCGTCTGAAATTTGATAGTGAGTTTGTGTTCAAAATACAATTAAAAACAGGTTTAAAAAAACTATTGAACAAAGATAACAATTATTTACCTTTGCACGCCCCTGCCACACCCAGATGGTATATTCCTGCCAAAACATGCCAAATGGCTTTCTGCTCATCTGCTGAGAATCCCAAAGTGTTCATGGCAGCCAGTAGTTTCCCAAACCCCACTGAAGCCCTCTGCTTTTCATCCACCTGAAGTGAAGAAACAGAAGCACAGTTCATGACAAACAAAGAAAAGCTGGAGCTGTGGCTTAGGGGTTAGGACACATACTCCACACTCACTGAGCCTTGGTGAACATACAGGAAAATTGGGATCAAGCCTAGTCTACTGTGACCTAATTCTGACTTTCCAGAAAAAAATTGTGGAAATTGTGAAGGATAACAAACAGCAACAATATGTAAAACTTACTGAAACAGAAATGATAAACACAGGTGGAAATTTTCATTTTATTTCTTTAATCTAAAGCTGCAATCTGTAACTTTCGCCTCTCTACAGCCATCTCTGTTTGAAACTCAAAATTGCATGTTATGTACTTCTCATGACGTATGTTGTATGTATAAATTTACCGTTGCAAATCAGGGTAAGGACACCGTTTGGAACACTGATCTACCATGTACTTGCTCAATAACTAATTTTTATTTATTTTTAACAAAAAAGTTATGTTTAAAGTTAACATTAAAAGATTAAATGCAGCTTAAATGTTAGGTTTCTTTATCTGGTTGACAGGGTGGACAGCTACTGTAATGTTGCAAGCCAGAATTAAACTTGCTTCCTCCACATAAGCAATGCAGCTCAAGGTGCTCATACACATGCAACTGCTAAGCCATGACTCTGGTGGGAATTTTAGCTTGTAGGAATAAACATTTATTGATTTTTATAGTTTTATATGATATTTTATAGTTTGTACCTTGGTTGGGCATGTGATACCAAATAAGTTGTATTCCTTCAGCTGATGCAGCTGCAGTTCTGTCCTGCAGTGAGAGAATAAGACAGCCACACTCAGACTTACACAGGAAATGACATCAGAGCAGATCCTGCCTCCTCCAGCTCTCTGGGGCTTTTGTTTTAATACAACGCTCTGAATAGCGTAGGCGTTCTGCCAAACGGAGTTCGCAGAAGAGCTTGTGCGTGCCTCAGAGAGGAAAACGAATCCGAAAACAAACCACTAACAATAGGGTAAATAATTTAGGTTTAACGATGGTAACTTTGTCTTTAGCATCTAATACACGATGCATCATCGTTCACTCTGGCCTGTGAGGAGAAATGACAGGAAACCAGAAAGCTTCACAATGCGAGCAGCAACATCTCCTGGGACTCGACTGACCTCATGTCTGTGCTGATGCCTGCCAGCATCTGAGAGAAAACCAGGAAGTTACTCTCTCCCTCCGGCCTCTGAAACACTCTCCATTTCTCCAGCAGCATCGTCTACAACAGAGACGAACAACTTCATAATACTAGAAGAACATATCTTCAATTCTTCAACCTCATTTACATTTTTCATGTTTCACAGGACAATATCAAAAGCAGGCTTTACATAGACAGACAGGCAAACAGGAAGCTAGACAGACTGACAGGAAGACAGACAGAGAACAAGACAGAAAGGCACATAGACAGGCAGACAGGTGGGTGGGCAGGCAGACAGGCAGGAAGACGGGCAAGCAGGTAGGAAGATAGAAAGACAGGCAGGAAGACAGATGAGCAGAAAGACAGTCAGGCAGGAAGACAGGCAGGAAGACAGACAGACAGGAAGACAGATGAGCAGAAAGACAGTCAGGCAGGAAGACAGGCAGGAAGACAGGAAGACAGATGAGCAGAAAGACAGTCAGGCAGGAAGACAGACAGAAGACAGACGCACCTGCAGGTGTGCTGCAGCAGCCACTCCAGCATGGTTGAAGTCCAGTGAGAGCACCATAGCGAAACGGTTCGAGGCCTCGCTGTGAGCAGAGCTCACACACCCGAACGAGCGCAGCACAGTGAACGCTGCCTGCAGCCGCTCCACTGCCACGACACACAGCATTAAACAACCGAGAAGAAACAGTGCCATAGTGTTTATCACTTAATGTCAGGATTTATACAAACACACACTCATATTCAGCGAAACAAATCACATCTCACTGTGAGAGGAGGACACGGTTGTGATTACTGGGACCGGAGCTTGTAAACATCACCCAGAGGCATGTTAATAACAGAGACAAGCCAAACAATGTAACCACGTGCAATTTATACTATAACTTTCTGAATTCATTTCCATAGGCAATTTTCATGACGCAATCTGCTTTGTCTTGTGTTAACCAGTTTTCTTCGTGCATCTAGCACAAAACACTTTTCTTGTTTCTTGGTGATATACTTGAAATATATAATCCAAAATATAATTCAGTGATAAATAATGACAATACACCTATTTTGTCCATGTATGGTCTGATACAGATCCTGACGCAAAGCCCTGGAGATGCCTGCTGTTGCTATGGTTACTCTGGCGCAACAGGGCCTCAGATTCGATCTGATCCAAGGGGAGCGAACGGACCCCCACGTCCAGAACCCAGCAGTACCCAAAACATTCATATTCATTAAACACCAGATTGTGTGGAATATTCTTGAGCTTTCCCAGCTAACAGGGAAAGTTCTTAGAACGTTGGCAAATGTTCTGTAAATGCTATCTCAAAGTTATTAAAAAGTTTTTGCTGTAATGTTAATAGAAAGTTTATAATGGAATAGATCATATATATCAAAAACGTTATTCTTAAGCTGTTGTGAAATGTGACTGGGAAATGTTTCAAAAACGTTGCAGAATTAAAATGGCCTGAATGCAACAAAGCAATAATGTTAATACAACCTTTAAAAACTGGATGTTTTGAACATTCAAAACAACTTTGTTACTTTATGCAAAGGGAAACAACCTAAAATTGTTAGCTGGGTTATGTTTTGGCTTGGATGTACTCACAGGTAAGACTTCCACCTTCTGTTCCAGCTTGTTTGATCAGCTCCTGTGAGAATGACTGGCAGGAAGTCGTTTTGCCTGTGCCGCTGCGGCCCAGTGCCACCAGCGTCTGGTCCCTGCGCTGGCCCACCATGGACACATACACCCTCCTCACCAGAGCCTGGAGCGGCCCAGGACCTACCCAAGAGTCAAAGCGCCGACTCCGAGGCTTAAGATGAACAGAACAACCCAATGGACTCATTTAACACTTATTAAAAAGTACGGTGGATGTTTTATGGTACAGTTTCTGTCTATACACACACCATGGAACTGACTGACAAATATTTTTACTGTTTCTGTTTTATAGTGTTTCCAGTAATACTTTTTATTCAATAAAGTTACTTTCTGGTCATTTGTACATTTGTGTTAAATTTGTTTAGAATATGTTTTTTTTAATATATAGTTAAATTGTGTTTTTTTTGTAAACTGGAAAAAATAGACGTCTGTCTGTCTGTCTGTCTGTCTGTCTGTCTGTCTGTCTGTCTGTCTGTCTGTGTCGTAATGACTCAAATACAAGGGTATTTACGTAATCCCTTTGGTAACAAAAACAGTATTATCATGGTACTTTTTGTATTTCTGGTAATAACAATGGAATTTCCTTACTATACCTTTCCTGGTGGAGATAGAGGAGGCCACAGTGCCAGCAGATTGGGTCCAGCGTGGGTGAGGGGCAGATGCCCTTTAGCCCGATTGGTCAAAATGTGAAGGACACTCGACTCATTCACGCTCACAATATCACTCAGATCTTCACACAGGTCCAGCTCTGCTGGGTTCAGCTAAACACAACCAGGAACGCATCAGCACTGCTTGATATGAAGATTGATTTAAAAACATTCAATATAATCTGAGTTTAAGTGTACCTTCTCTATCTCATATTCCGTTACATCATGGACAGAACCATCTGAGTCCAGTCGAACCCTCACCCGGCCATCTGGTAGCTCAGGGGTGCCCTCATCAGGCTTCAGCTGAGTGGCTGTTACAAATGCACCAACCAGAGTGACGGATTAAAGGTCACGGTAATGTAACTTCCTGGAACTACTCTTCTGTACAACACATTCATCATCTTTAATCATCTAAAGACTAAGAGAATTCCACAAAAAAGGCCTGTTTGTGCTACTGGAAATGCAATTTGCTGTATTTACATTGCACGTGAAACCGATGTAAATCCACCAAATGAGTGGAGCTCATTTGGTGGTGCCTAGTGTATACTAGTGTGTACAGCACACTAACACTGGATAATGCAGGATTGTGTTTCTTAATCTTTTAACCTGGCAGCCACAGCGTGTAGATTCAGAGACACTGTGATCCTGATAAGATAAGAACATTAAACCCATTTATCCCCAAACTGCTGATCTTGGGCTGTTAAACAGCAGAACACAAATAGTCTAAAGCTTACATAGGAGATTAGTCTGTAGGTAACACGGAAACATCTAGCGAACTCCTGTGCAAAATGTTTGTGCAGTATTTCCAGAGCATTCCACAACCTCCTCTGCCATTGTTTGGAAAACATGTTGCCCAGGCCCCAAACTTACACCATTGGTTGGGCCGATGATAATGTACCAGACTGCTCCAAAAAACACAGCAATGTTTTCAAAGTTTTCAGAAGGGGTTGAGGGCCAGATTTACAAAGTATCAAAACAATGACCTCTGGGATATTCCCAAAAAACGATAAAGTTGTGTGTAAATATAGTATCTACGAAGAGAACTCGCTATTAATAAACTGCAGTTCAACACCACTGGAGAGATGTTCTAGGGTTCAGACATAAAGAAGTGAAATTTACAGGCTGATAACCAAAAACAACAGCACAGTCACACAGTCGTTCCAGGGTTCTGTGTCATTAGGTTCAAAAGAACCTCTTTAAATGTCAGATGAACACGCAAACAGAGGAAAGAGAGTTCTGGTGACTAACCGAGTGTAAAGCCCTCTTTGTAAACATACCACACCTTGCCAGCTTCATACCAAACATCCTTCTGCAGAGAGAGAGAGAGAGAGAGAGAGAGAGAGAGAGAGAAACAGCGAGTGAGAGAGAGAAACAGTGAGTGAGAGAGAGAGAAAGGGAGAGAGAGTTATTGCAGGGCAATGAAGTGAGTCTTATCTATACTGTACTAAAAATAAAGGTTCCCATCAGAACCAAAAGGTTTCAGAGCCTGGTGCCATAAATCAGACCAGCACAGTTTTGAGCTGATCTATCAAGAACTTTAGGTCCTCAAAGAACCACCTCGAGAACCCCTAGGAGCAAAAACTGCTTCTTATTTTCAGCTGACCATAAGGTGTTTCAAAGATCAATTTCATTTAGAACTTATCATGCTTTGGTCTATAAAGTTGTACTGTCCTGTAAAGTTGTCATATGATGTCGACCTACCGCTGGTACCTTGGGCTCCTCTCTTACGGGGGTCACAGTGAGTTGACCTTCAGGTTCTTGCCTCACCTCTTTCACTTCCCGTTTTGGTGCATTAACTTCCTGTCGTACCTTAACCTCTTCCTTCTTCACTTCTTTCTCTGCTGGTGGAGCTGGAGACTTGGATTTGTCTGAGATGCTTTCTGTACTTCGACTGGGCGCCCATTCTTGGCTGTTGATATCTGGAGTGGTGGGGTTTGATTCTATGCTCTGATTGGTTGAGTTTGGTGACATCATTCTCCTGGGAGAGGACGTTTTCCTCTCTGTTAGTGTGCCATGGCGGCCTCTTTCACCATTCACCATCTGCTCTGCCCGCAGGGCCATTTCTGCCTCCAGAATTGGTGGGGTCTCGTCTGGAAGCAAGAAATGCTGGACCAGGTTGTCGTTTAATTTTCTAGGCTGTGAAGGGAGATACAAAACACAAGAGAACCAGTGAGAGTCTTCACTATACTTTCTGATGTTATCTGGTTTTACATGGGGTGTGTCTCATTCCACGCTCCAGTTCTTTATGCTGTATATCAGTATCACAGACACTAAACTTTGGGGCGTTAACAACTCACCTTAAAATGACACTCTTAAAAATAATGGTGCCACAAAAGGTTCTTCACACCAGTGCCATAGAAGAACTATTTTTGGTTCCCAAAAGAACCATCAAGTTAAAGGTTGTTAAAAGAACCATTGCTTTCTTACCCTTTCATAGTCTAAAGAACCTTTATCCACTACAAAGAATCTTTTCTGTCTGCCAGCCTGCAGATGTTAAAGGTTCTTTATAGAACCATACAGCCAAAAATGGTTCTTCTATGGCATCATTTAGCACCTTTATTTTTAAGAGTGCCATTCCGAGCAGTGTGTTCATTACTGATGTAGGACTGAGACATTTTAGTTGCTGATTTGTTCTGATTAGCATGCCTAGTTTAGCTGAGGTCAGCCTGGTCTATTGACTCTTGATCAGGTTGGTTATAGCTGAGGAACTATCTTGGAAAAGCTGTTATATCCAGGTTTTCTAGCAACATATAACCACTGAACTGAGACCGTTTGAGATCTCACCGTCTTCTCCTCTTTGATATCTGGCTCTTTGTGACGCGTTTCTTTCTCTGTCTCTCTCACCAGCTGTTTGAGGAATCCTCCTGGTACTGCTGAGAGAGGAGGTGGAGGTGGTGCTGCAGCAGGAGGTGGCTTCTTCTCCTCTTTGATCTGTTCACAGATGAGAACACGAGCTCCAGTCATGACCTCCATATAAACAAACACATTAACTCTAAAAATAACACCATCACTGGCGTTAAAAACGGGTCAGAAGGTAATAACATTCAAATCTCACATCTCCATCCAACAATCCACCATGCTAGATTTAGCTTGCTAGCTTACGTTTGCAAGCAAGCGAAATTCTGCTCAAGAGAAGAGTTCGCCCAAAAATGAAAACAAAAACTATTATTTATTTACCATTCCAAACCTGTAGGACTTTTTTACTTCTGTGGAACACAAAAGAAGATATTTTGAGAAATGTCTCAGTTGTTTTGTGTTCATTCAATGGAAGTCAATGGGTGCCACTGTTGTTTGCTTATCAACGTACTTCAAAATATCATCTATTGTGTTCCTCAGGAGCAAAAGAGGCTTGGAATGACATGAAGGTGAGTAAGTAATGGAAGATATACATTTTTAGGTGACCTGTATCTTTAAGAAAATGTACCACAGATCTTCCATAATAACCACAATTCTATTCTGGTATTTGTAGCAAAATTACAGTAAACACTTGAAGCAAGCCATGAATGTTTAGTTCAATTTATTATTTAAAAAAGTGACAAATGTTGACTAGCCATACCACCACAGAGCTAAACACTCATTTTCTCTCCCTACAGACTAGATTCCCACCAAAAAACATGGTTATAACAGATAGTATTATATTATAGTAAAACTATTGTATATGTTCAGGGCTCTCAAAATATGGTGTCTCAAATATGTGTTGGCAGGGTCCACTGACTCTCTATTAACCGCAGACAGGAATATCAAACACATGATCAGGTGTGAATCGCGGGTAGACGGCAGCAGACTCCAGGTGTCCTTCAGAAGGTCACTGAAGCTGTAACACTATATAGGGTTCACATGGTACAGCAACAAAACTGCACATGGGCTAGACAGTGAAGCTGGTTCACCCTTATAAAACACATTGGTATTTTTAAAAGTACTTTGAAGTACCACAGAAACACTATGGTATAAATTAAATAAAAAGATTTAAAAGAAAAAATAATGGTAAATAAATCAAACTTCAAATCTAATTATACAAACGTATTCGCTCTAGAAGTATTTCTGTATGTTCAATCTAGTTTTGACTCTAGAGGAAATCTGTAACTCTCTACTACTGTACTGCCACCTCTGTTTAAAACATACGAAATGTTTTCATTTTCTATTGGTATTAAAGGTTTTCCAGTATATGACTACATAGAAAATGACTTTCAAAAATAACTTGCCTCGGTTTGCTCTATACATTGCAGCCGATACTGTTTTTGGGATTCCATTGGGAAAAGACAATGTGGTCTTGTTTGGAATAATAACCCAATGACAAATGAGGGATGACGTAAAACCCTTAATTAACCAAACGACATGCCTGCTGCTAAAAATATCATCCTGTGAGCACGCAACAGGAAATGAGCCACCATAAAGACCTACTTAGCCTCAACATGGCTCGAACTAAGTGAATTAAAGCCTGCCTAAACATTAAATTGGTTTTAAATATTAATGAATTATTTCATGTTTGATATCTCTAGCAGGATATATATAACGTTTTGGAAATGTTCATACAAACACCCAACAGAGGGAATCCAAAAACTTGCATTCAGAATCTTTTTTCAGAAACAATTTTACAATTTTAAACATCTAAAACAAAGAATATTATGTAGGATTTTACACTATTGCAATGTCGCAAATCAAAACTGACCACGTAAATGCACTTTTCATTACATATGTTCAAGTCAACTAAAGTCAAACTGGCATTGCCTGGGAAATCAGACCCGACAGTTCAAATTAGAAATCATTGTTATAAACTTACAGTTGCAAACGGAGGTAAAATTAGATCATTTTGAACATTGACGTGTTATGTACTTGCTCAATAACTGATTTATGTTCATTTTTAACCCCAAAAAGTTACAAACTGCAGCTCAAAATGGTATGAAATAAATTGTTATAAACTACTAAATAAAAAACAGAACTGTTTTCACAGCTGCACCTTTAAATCCAAGATAATTTAATAAGAAGATGTAATGCCAACAAACAAGGCTGAATAGCCTTGAGGCCAATTTTCAAGTATAATAAACAAGGCTAATTTAAGCACTATGACTAAAATTACTGAGAAGTGTGTTTTTATATTTTGAGGGGGAATATTTTGACCTCAGTGACACCTCACATGCTTGAGGTCAAACCCGTGACTAGATTTCAGGATTGGTTAGTCAGGTTAAACAGCAGCAGTGGTAGTGGAGTTGAGCGGATGCTCTGCACCTCCCTTCTGTTCCCAGAGTTTTAAGCGTGAGGAGAGCGCCATGATGAGTGAGGAGTGAAGGGTCGGAGAACTCAGTCAGGTGGGACGGGTGAGGCAGGACGCAACGGGTGGCAAACACGGGCACAGTGACACTGTGGACCTGCCGACGGAGAGAGAGAGACAGAGAGTGAGAGAGAATCACACAGACAGCACTGGAGTGCAGCTCTTTTGGTCATGTTTTATCCCACGATCAAAAGACAAAATATTTATTGTACCTTAAAAATGATTATTTGGACCATAAAGGTGATTTTTTACCGTAATGTGAAAAATGCATCCTAATTACAGATTCAGTAAGGAAAACGGTCTTGTTTAGTTAACGATTTTAGTGTTAAAATTAGCACAAATAAAATACTACTATATTTTATACTATTTTTATAGTTAATAAGATATTTCATACATAGAGCAATGGAAATATGTAGAAAATGTGCTTCAGTAACATGAAAATAATACATCACAACGCAGAAATCATAATGGCTTAAACGGGTTTGTTTTTATAATATATAAATTTCTTGCTTAATTGAGTTGTGTGTGACCCAGACGTTTCTTGTTTTTGTTTCTTTAGATCTGGAATTGATGTGCAATTAAGAAAACTAGTTACGCAGAAAAAACTAGTCAAACAGACATTCGCAGAAAAGCATGTTGTGATGCGTTATGCAAATTAGCTGGCAGATGAAAACATAACAGCGTGTTCACTGGCCGCCCTGCTGGTGCGAGATGTTGACTGTCACATCAAACAAAACAAAACATCTCGGTTTCTTTCTGTGCATGAGCTGCTGATCCACAATGAAATTAATCTGAAATGAATTTGGACACGTGACCTCCGTGCATTACACATTACACACATCTGCACAAATAAAAAAACAGAATGCAACAAATACATTTAATAGCATCCTATTACACACCAAACACACGCCTTTGAACACCATAGAAGTTTTTGAATATTACAGACAAAACATTCAATTTTAGCCCTGCGCTCATTTAAGTTTTAAAAATGCAATTAGAAAATGTTATTTTAAACTCTTCAGTGAACATTATTTTTTTCTAGATACCATCATGTCAAGATACTGTAATTTTTAATTCAATAAAATTTGTTTTTCAAGGCCAATAACTACAAACTGAAGAAAATGAAAAATGCTTAGTGTGCAGTGTGGACACCCTGCAATAGTCGGTGAGCAATGCACATTCTACTAACATTACTGCAAGAACTTTTTAATAACTTTGAGATAACTTCTATAGAACATTCTCAGAACGTTCCCTGTTAGCATTACCAACTTTTACCATCACTCAGCTGGGCTTCTTCCAAAACAATAAATGGTTTCTCATTTTTCTTGCTGACTGATTCATATTTATATAAATGCACCAAAAGCGTATAAATGTATTTGACTGTAAACTTTACAAAACTTTACAAAGGAACACCTTGAGATAATGAATTGAAACACATTCTCAATTCATTATTGAAAACAATTGTGCATATTTCAAATTCTGCCAGACCTGAATGCCATACTAGAACAAAAACCATGTTCACACTGAATATTACAGAGCAAACAACAAAACAAATTAGTCAGGGAAAGAAAATGACACCAGAAGACAAGCTCTCAGATTTCAGCTTGAGTCAGCTCTGCTTTTGGACCTGAAATATCCCAACGACCCAACAGAAGGTCTTTAATTTCTCCATTCGGCCTTCAACCAGAACAAAACTCAACTTCTAGACCTACACAAACAGGCCAATGTCAAGCTTGGTCCCTATTTCTGTGTGGAGAGCTGCTAGGCCACCACACTGACAACACAGGACCTGGATGTCTGAGATCTATAAATATAACAAGGTATCTACCAAAGAAACAGAGTGTTAGGAAGAAAAAGTAGTTGGCATACCTTGTGATGGCTTCGTCTATGGAGTGGAAAAAATATATCCAATAACAGTTTTGTGTTTGTGGAACTCCCAAAAACTAAGAGGCCAAACTCAAGGGGCACAGTCTCACTGCCACAGTGTGTGTGAAGCTGAAATCTAAAATAGAGTGACATAGACAGCCATGCGCGCAAACACACACACACAGAGATAAGCATAGCAGCTGAGTTAACACAACACTTTGCTATAAATATCCAGCACTAAGAGGAGGTGGGACACACTACCCTGTTTGGGAAACACTTTGCCCCTGGAAGAGCTCAGTACACGAGGGGGAAAAACTGGAAGTTATTTCAATGTGGATAAACTAAGGATTTAACAGGATGTCACCGGATATAGATGAGTTTATAGATTATTTTATATGTATGGCATCAATATTCCCAAACTGTCAAGTTTGGAAACTTGGAATTGACGCAATACCATTGGTCCCAAAACCTGGAAATTTAGAATTGAATAAACCTATTCATAAGAAATGACATCTTGATGTAAAACATAGCCAAACAGCCCTGGCAACTGTTCCATACAGAACACAAGTCAACTGTCCACGGGTCTCCTAATGGCTGCTCATCGAGTTTGATGGACAGACTCAGCTGTGGGGTGGGGAGGGGGTCTATAAACTGCAGAACTGCAGGGAGAGGTGTCAGGGAGAGAGAGACAGATAGAAAGAAAACGAGAGAGAGCGAGAGATTGAGAGAACGAGAGAACTGAGAAATAAAGAGCAAAACCATAATATTACAGTCACAGATCACTGAATCACCTGAGGCAAGACAAAGTCATATTTTGAATAAAGGCTTGCAGTCATGATGGGGAAATGATGACATTTTAAACTCATGTCCTGACCTCAGGTTACCTTTAAATATTACATTTAATGACTTCTGTAGAATAAACTATTCACAAATCATCTTTCTTCACCTTAAGCCAAATGAAAAAATACAAGTATGGAAGTTGGGTATTTAAGCTTTCATATTAAACATAAACAGAGAAAATGACTTTCTCATCAAATACAGACAACATGGATGCTTTAGTCACATTTAAACCCAAAACATGGGGTGTGGGTCTTAATTATATCTATTGAAAATTGTTTGGATGGGAAAACACTTTAAAACACCTTAATGAAAGACTAAAGACATTTTTGTTTTTCTTTTTAGGAACAACACACACTTGCGAGTCAATCACAAGTCCAGGAACATGCACTGTACATTTTTAACATGGTGTCATAAACATATATGTAAGGTTTTACACTAGATAATTTATTAAAGCAAGCTGCTTATCTCTTAAAGACAGCACAAGCACACTTTTGTGTTTGTGAAGAGAACTAACTTTATGAAAATCGACACAGATGGTAAAAGTTAAAAAGTTGATTACTATTTGTCCGGCCACTTTGTGATCTTATGTGAAGACATTCAGACGTTTGTAAGTGTCCAAATACTTCTGGAGTCACTCCAGTTTTAATCAGTGCAAATTCACATGTATGTACAAGAGGTTGGAGAGGACAAATATTACAATACATGGAGGTAAACAAACCTTAAGATGCTTAAATTCATTTGAGCTTTTTTAATGAAAGCAGGATAAAAAATGACATCCAAGTGAGGGCTGTTTACTCAATAACACTAAAGCTGCGCTCTGTTTCTCTGAGCTTGCACGATTAGATCTGGATTCATGGCTTTAAAATGGCTAAACGTCACCTGATGGAAGTTTAAAGTCAAGAAAGATTACACATATTAATATAACAGGGAAAAAATTCAAACATGAAGCAGATTAATACAAAAAAAGGACACAAAGCATGACCACAGACGAGGTAACACGAAAAAGGGGCTTTTATTTCTGAACTGTTTTTATAAGCAGTCCAACACACATGTTCCTAGCTGTTCTGGAAAAAAAAGAAAATTTTAATAACAATTATCATTCATTGAATAATATTATCAGTAATTATCATCATCATAACCTTAATGGTAATAACCCCAGACAGTAGTATTTGCGTTTGTTTGTGGCACATGAGTTTCGGCTGACTGTACCCGGGTACTCGACAGCTCTGTGCTGTTGGTAAATCCACGCACAGAGGGGCTACGCAGCTCCCCAACCAGACAATAAATATGAAAGAGAGCAAGAGAATCCTGTATTAAACAAACAAAAATAATAATCTGTAACTTGTAAGTACAATATCTAAACTTTTATGTGCAAGATCTGAGCTGATTCTTCACCACAAAGAGTTGAATTCACATCGAACCCGATCCCTTCCCGAGTCAATTCTGTTTCTACACTGTAAAATCTTTTAAATAAATCTAAGCTCATTTGTTTTTATTTCATATACACATATATACTTCGATTTTTGATAGTCTGTTTTTCTTTTTTTCATTTTCCTATTTATTGTCATCTTCCAATTCGCCAACTGTTTCGAAACCTGCGTTGTCCAAACGAATTCACCGCTACGGAACAGACACACAAGCAACTGAATGAAGCAAACACTGACGAAGTGAATGAAAAGCTACCATTAAAACAAAACAATAAAACCCCTGAATAAAACATGGATGTTTAGGACTGGTGGAGGTGCCTCCCTCTTTGCACGACACCTGAATTTGGTCGCATTTTTGTACCCTTTTTTAAAATTCGTCGTTGCTCGCCTGGTTAAACGTACCAATTTTTGTCATGGAAAACGATCCGACAAACGCCGCATTGCGAGCTCTTCATTGGTTCAGAACATTCTCCTATAGTCGTTTGGCACATTTGTTTTCGTCGGCCTGTGAAACGTGGTGGTAAAAGTGCAGTGATAATATTCCAAACAAGCTATTGTTTATAAAGGGCACTAAACATTGTTGGGATGGCACCTCCCCAATACGCAAAGGCTACAAAAACTGATCGACACCCAATACCCTGCAATTTATGTGAAACCCAGGGTCACATGCAAATCAGAAATGACTGGAAATGCATGAAAAGTTATCGAAAAGAAAATTACTGCATGAAAAACCTGAATATACACGAAAAAAAATGTTTACACTCTTTAAAACCACCTCATGACTAAGCTGTGCTTGTTTCTCATTACAAAAAAGGACCAAAATAAATGCACATAACAAACTCCAAAAATATGTCATCTATAGAAATCTGCATTATGCGTCACATTCAAAACAATATAAAAATTCAAACTATATTCAAATCAAGCCTTACAACAAATGGTTTAAAGTTGTCTCTTCAGCGATCCAAGCAGCCCACCTTTCTCACACCTGCAATCTCGCACCTGCCTCTGAATAACAGTCTGTCTGCCTATAAATGGATTATGGTGATATTGTGTTGCACATCTCAACTTTCAGAACGGCCGGTACAATGAAACCCAGAGGACACCTCCTCACACCTCATTATGAGATAAACCTTCCAAACTCCACTCACACACACACCGATGGTCCAAAAAATGGTACAAACATGCAGTTAACCAGGCCTGAGGTGTGCACGTCCACGCTGATTGACAGATGTAAACCCCGCCCACCCCCAAGCTGAGACACAGGGACGAACACAGACAAGGCAGACAGAGAATTTGCCATATATGCAAACATTGTCAAGAAGATTATACTGTAGATGCACAGAGAAAGGATCGGTTCTTATATACAGTCGAATAAGGATGCTGCGGTTGTGTTTTTTCTCCAAGTGGTCCCTCGAACCAAAACGTCATGTGTCGTTAACCGTCCATTGGCATCCAACGGGCTCCTGCTTAAAGTTCACCAAAGTCATTTAAGTGACTAGACGAACAGAAAGGCCTTCAGTTCATCTGTGCGTTCACACTGCAGTTTCCAACACTGTATTGGGGTCATTTCAAACAGGTGACATCTACAGTGTGGCCTGAAGTCAAGCAGGCCCAGCGTTTAGATTTCTCAGGTGTCTGAAGTCAACTGTCTGTGTAATTTTCATTGGCACTTTTTGCACTTCTGTGAGGGGGAGTTGGGTTCGAGGGGACGTTTGGGGGTTAAAAGTCTCCGTAAACATCCCTCCACCTCCTTCCCGTTGTCAAGCAGCGTAATCACTCCATTCACAAACAAACAATTAAACAAACGAATACACAAAAGAAAAAATACATTCAAGGTGAAAAAAAGAAACTGTTTCTGATGACAATATCCGGCCATTTCTTTTAAAGCAACAATACCTTTTCGTGTCGCATATGCACACAAATACACGCAAGTAATGCGCGAGCGGTCACGCAGCAGTTCAACTAAATTTGGTCTTTACAGGGGATGAGCACCAAAAAAAAAACAAAACACTCCCTAATTTTTACACTTTACATTAGTCCTCTGAAAGCACAACTTAAACATGCGCAATGCTCCTTTAACCCAACAGCGAGTATTTAGGAAGTCTTTATGAGTACAGGAGAAGGGATGGGTGCCACCTTTTTCCACAAATCCGAGCCCGTTTAGCAAGAACTGCAAGACTGGCGAGCCCATGCATGCCATGCGGCCACAACATCGACAAAGAGTGCTGCAAAACACACGCTTCACGGATGGCACAGTCAGAGAGGTGGCCTTGGCAGTTCCACAAAAGGACATGAGAAGACAACAGAAGCTGTATCTTTAAAGCCATCGTCTTTTGAGAGATTATTTCCATCTGATTAGATCTCTCCGCCCGTATGATTCAAGTTTCACTCTGATGAATCTCAGAAGCGTACAAGATATTCCACCATCTTCTGCGGTGGAGGTACTGATGCCTTCCAGCTGTAGCATGCTGCCACTGGGAAGAGATTTTAAGTGGACACTGGCTGGGTTCTTGACCCTACACTGGCTGGGTTCTTGACCCTCACAGCAGAGACTGTACAATGTTCTTCAGTGTTCTTGCAACATCGTTGTTGCTGCTGAACTAACAGGAGTGTGTCAGAGGGAAAGAAAGAGTGATTTGCTCACAACAATGGTGCAGTATCCCAGCCTGCACCTCTGGTGTCCGTCAAAACCAACATCCATGACTCAGTCACTGACATTACTGATTGTTCTTTGATATTTTCCTGGAGTGTCCTCAAGTTGCAAGAAACTACATGTATGTGTGTGTGTCTATATTCAATTGAAGAACAGTAATGAACAGCAGGGTACAAATCCAGCAGAACCTTCCGAGACAGACCATGTGGGCCACTGTGTCTTTGGGTGTTTATTGGGGAGCGTAATGATGCTGGGTAATTGTTTTGTGGGTGAGAGTTAAAGATGTGACTGTGTGTTGAGGAGGAGGATAGAGGGAGGTGGTGATGAGAAGTGGCTGGAATGGGGGCGGCTCACAGGCCGTTGCTGTTGCGGTGAGTAAGCGGAGGTTTGGACAGCTCCACCACGTTGCTCCGCCCCTTGCCTATAACTTTGGGGGCGCGACGCAGTAGCTTCTGGGCCTCGGTGAAAGCTTCCGTAAGTTCCTTTTTCCATTGTACAAACTCTGGGTCACTCTGTAAGTAAAGGCAGAACAGATTGTAAATAAATCCTTTCATTCATTAATTTTAACAAACATGAATTACTGATGCGTTCAAAAGAAACAAAAAAAAATCAAAAGAGCAACAAATGATCTACTCCAAACCCTAGTGAGTTGGCCAGTTACTGACCAACAAGTCAGACACCTTAAGTCATGTTTAAAACAGGTGACTTATAAAGTTCCATTTTAATAAGGATGTTGTCTTTTATAATGTAGCTGCCTATGACAGTAGGACAGCTCTCTAAGGTTTGAAACAGAGCCCATAGACAAAACAACAAAGTCAAAGATTTTATAACAGTGAAGGTGATGGACAGAAACCTATGATAAGAACACAGAGTGAAAGCGGCCGCTGTACCTCACACTGCAGGACAAACTGTTTCCCTCCTTTGATCCTCAGCAGGATACACTTCTTGTCCTTGATCTGGGTCTCCTCCACAGTCACGATCTGCTCCATGGTCAGAAGGTTTTGCTAGGGTGAGAACAAAACTAATTAGCCAATCCCTCTGAGAGTCTCCTCACAGACTATCCTACTGTGCCTGTTTGCGTAGGAACAAGACATGCTACCCGCTACCTCACCACGGCTGAGGTTTTACTCTGTCCATGAGGTACATGTATAGATCTGTGGTGAAACTTCTAGAGGTTGTCTGGGGCTACAAGGACGAAAAACAGGAATGGTGTTCTTGTCCTCAATGGGAGACAGTGATGATAAAACGGGCGTGACTGTCTGATCTTGGATATTTGATTCTCATGTGGTGGAAGGATAAGTGGAAGTCACCTCACTTGTGTACAAACATTTTCCACCTTCAAAATGCACATCACGTGCTGCTGGGCTTCAAAGACATTTGATTTATAGCACTTCTATGTGAAGACTTATCCTGCGTTTCATTTTAATAAACCTTACAGTGTTTTAGCTCACATATAAAAATTTTCAATATTTTGGTGAATATAGACAATTATGTCAATGCCATGGCATATAATATGACACATATTATGCCTCTATATTTGGTATGCGGTATGATTTATACATTCTGTTTGGAGCTTAATGGCCACAAATTGTAAGATAAGATGATTCATAAATTTGTAAATGCAACGCATAAACTGCTTAAGTAACACCCGAGATAAAATCTGAAACAAACAGTGAAACATTATGAAACGAATAGTTCCCAATTGTCAATTCTGATTGGACGATACGTTTAAAGCTGTAAAACCTCCACCCTGACCACGTGCAAACACATGAACACGCTTTAGTTATATATTAATACATCAAGTTGCAAATGTTGCCTGGCAACCGTAAACATGTAAACTAAGCTTTGTGTTGTGTAACAACACCCGATAATAAGTTCTGCTTTGTCTTGACTTGTTTGTAACTCACTGTATATACAGTCCAACACTAGCCTACACTATCCTGGGAAAAACATTTTTTCTAATATTGGCCAAAAATGGATAAAAAGAAGCCTATAATGGATAACAATCATATAACAACAAGCAATACAAACAAAAATAATAATCAAACTGCTTCTGTTAAAGTAAATTGAGTAAGAGCCCAGAACGTCAGCATTCCAGTTAAGTGTAAAGTCATTATTGCTCACAAATCTAATTTGCTTCACTTTTCCCTAGTCAGACGTTTCACAGGAAGTGCATTTACCCATTTAGACTGAATGAAGTGCTTGAGGAGGGAAAACCAGGAAGCTGGTGAAATTTGCCCGTCTTTATCTTACTTACAGATCAGGGCAGAAATTCTCTTGTCCCAGGAAACCCGCAGTGACCTACTTCTGCATCACAGAGCTCTGCGCACAAACGTGGTCGCTTCCTCCAGAGGGGAAAGACTGGGAGTTGGTTTGGATATGGGAAATAAAGTTATCAAGGAGAGGTGGGCATTTAAGTGGTTCACTGGGCTGTAGGGTGAACCTGCGTCATGGCGGGAATTTGGAAATGGGGTCATGTACTACTGATGGCGTATGCTAATTGCTAACATGATGTGATCTCCCCTAAAACATCACCTAAAACCCTAGACCAGACTCACCTTGAATTTACGTTTTTTAAATGTTTTTCTCCAATAGTCCTACAGCGTAGGGACAGACAGCAATATTCATTCTCAAAAACGCATCTGATAACCCTTTATGCAAACACAAATGACAAAGGATAAAGACAACACACACAGACACTTACCCTGGACTCTCCTTCACCTCTCCACTCAACACGGTTGGGGAACAGGTAGAAATATCGGCGCTGCCACTGAGTCAGAAAGGGGTTTCCGAGCTTCAGCATGTAGCCGTGCATGATGCAGTCCTTTCCCAGCGCGTAGTCTACGCAGACAGCACATAGAGGCATCATTATAAAAAAATCCCATAATATGTATTAGAATCCTAGAGTACTATGAAACCACTAAAAGAACAATTAACTAGCTCATTAACTCACCCTTGTGTCATTTCAAACTTAAGTTATTTCTTTCTTCCTTAGAACTCAACAGGAAATGTTGTGGAGAATGTAAATTCTGTTCTTTTTTACACAATGAAACAACTCCAAAAAGGACATAAAATCACCACTAAAGAAGCATAAACAGTCTGTATGAACACAACGTGACGCACGGTGTACAGAAGTGAAAATTCACTATTTCACTGATTTAGTGAAAATTCACAAAATTTCACTATGTTTTGAAAATGATATTCAAAACATTCCCTGTTGGGTTCCTTGAAGTTTGAAATGACATGAAATGAACTATTAAACAGGCCCTCCCTCAGACTGAATCCGCTCGAGTTCCAGCCCCCCGCCACAACTGCCGCGTTTGTATCTTTGAAACTGAGATACATACGATCGGTTCAGTGTTTGCCAAATCATATAAAGTCTGAGATCTATTTCTGACCGGTCATGTGATGAATGCCAAGTGCCGAGAAAAGTGTGACTCAATCCTCTGCTTGAGGCCATTTGCGGAAATGACGCTGGAATTCAACATCACCTTTAATTTATGCCGGAGAATGTAGCACTACTGTAACATAAGCAATTTTCATCTCTCCACACCTCCGTGTGAAATTACTGATTGTCAGTCCCACAGACTGCATCTGATTTAATGCAACCTAGAGGTTTTAGAGGAAAAACATGGTCTTTTGGACAAGTTTAAAATATTCTGGGTGGGTAAGTGATACAGAGCTGCAGACAGCGTGTCGTCTCCATCAGTTAGATTTCATGAAGGCACATTAAACACAGTAATATGTAAATATTTCTCTTGACCCTTATGAAGCTCAAAATACAAGACACTCAGATGTGTCTCTTAGGGAACAGCCAGAGTTCTGTCAAAAAATATGAGATAATAAAAGCAAACAGGAAGTTTACAAACAGTATTTTGTAATTCTGACAAGCAGCTGTTCTGTGCCAAACATAATGTATGAATGCTTTCATTAAATGAACTATAATTAATGAAATAAAACTACATTTATATATATAATAATTTATTTAAGTTTATAATATTTAATAAAAAAAGTTCTGTACACTCTTTCTGGACACTTTCTTTGGTCCACTTAATGGCGAGTCACATAATTCTTTGTTCTTTCACAGTTCTTTATATGTGTGTGTGAGGACCTCTTTGTGAGGACCAGTGTGACCATCAGAGTGAGGACAAAGAGAGTAAAGTGAGACATTTTGGCCAGTCCTCACTTTCTGACACCCATATTATTAGGGGCTGCTTGAAGTTGAAGACTTGATTTTTGGGTGAAGGTTAGAATTAGGTTAAGGTTAGGTTTATGGTAACAGTTAGGATTAGGGACTTAGTTGTGATGGTTAAGGTTAGGATAAGGGGCTAGAGATTGCATTGTGTCTATGAAAGCCCTCACAAAGATGCGTGTGTGTTTTAGCCAAAGGTCATCGTCTCACCTTCCTCGTGGCCCTGCTGCTTGTTTTTGGCCCGTTTACGTGCTTCATTCTTATCCGTGTCGCTGTTAACGGCGTCATACACCGTCTCAGCCACCTCCTGCTGCCAGCGCTCGGAGATCACCAGAGGAAAGTTCTTATAGAGCTCCTGATCGCTGTCTAGCAGCTGAGAGAAACAAGGACAGAACACACTTCATCAATAACTGCCAGCAGGTGACAGATCACCAGCTCCAATCTGATTGGCTGGCTTCAACACGAATCAAACATCACGAATCAAACATCTGGCTACAAGGAATTCGTTCAAAAAGCTCTGAGAGCACAGCGGAAAATTCCTGCAGATTTGAACATTGGAACGAATATAACAAGCTCAAGTGCCCTTAGCTTTCATAGAGTTCTATTCTGTAAGTACTGGGCACATTATTGCATTCATTTAACGAAGATGTTGGCTTTGAGTCTGTCAGCACAAAAGGGACACTCAAACACAGTTTTATTCTTTACTGACTAGGTTATACCTTAATTCCCTTGGTGTCCTCCTCATCGAAGGAGCCGATATCAAAGGCATCTGCAGCGTTGACCTCTCCTCTCGGAGGAATCAGGGGTGGGGAATACTGCGTTCCACCAAAGCAAAAATCCATTTAGATTTAAACAGCATGAGGATGAGTAAATGATGGAAAAAATATTTATTTTGGGGTGAACTATCCCTTTAAAGCACTAGATAAACTTACAAGTTGATCTCACTAATCTGTTGTTGTACTACATAAGTCACTCATTCGCAACCATCCCCAGACAAGACTTTAAATGAAGTGCAGTTGCACAATAGAAAGTCTATTCTGAGTGCCTATACATTATGGAGAAGTCAACAGGGCTTCTTCCCAGAACGGATACAGAGATCATACATTCAAACAAAGAGGCTCTTCAAGTAAAAGGCCTCACCTTCTGCAGATAGACCTGCTGCCAATCGATCCCTTTGAAAAACACGTGCTCCTTCACCTCTGAAGCCCTGTGGTGGGAGAAATAAAGATGAGCGTTACCGCTTCTGACCAGCAGGTGTCAGCGATTCGGAACAAGCCGCATTCAACAAATCATTCCCAGCATGCTTTTCTCTATTCATTAAGTTATGCGTGTTTTTCGTTGTCTTACTGCTCTTAGAGTGTGAGAAAAGTCAACAGAATTTTTGGTTTTACAATTTGTCCATCTGATTTAAATAGACAATATCCCAGGAAATATTCCAGCTACACTTGAAATTTCTTGCTTCTTTTCCCAAAATCCTCACATGCCCCCAGCCTCACAAACCAGACACTTTATTTTTTTGAAAATATTTTTAAAACTTTTAAAGATATTACCCTGAGAACACAACCACTGTACACATCGAATAAAACACCAATCCAACATGACAGAGCAAAATTACATGTCCAGCCTTGAAGATGTAGGGCTCAGTTATTCGTCCCAACTTACCCCCGCCCCAGACAGCCCAGTCTTTTGGCGACATCTCGCTGTAAGAGTCCTTCCAGGAGAGACTTTAGCTCAGGTGAGAATGAGTCGGGCAACTCCACATTCTGATTCAAATAAGAGGAACAGGAAGCAGTCTGTGAGTTTGATGTCACATTAATCAACACAGCGTGTCATGTTGGCTGTATTTGACTTTTACAAGATCATCCAGGAGACAGTGTTTGCTTTTGTTGCGTTAGTGCAAAATATGTAATATGTAAATATGCAAGAACAGCAAACTTTCTATTTGCTGGCCTGGTCAACAGAGCATTAACATTACCACAACATTGTTTAAACATCTTCACAATCACACAAATGAACGTGAGCACTAAACACAATCGCTAAACCACACAGGGGCGCATTTGAATCAGGGTCAACGTTCGCTATAACCACACAGGCATATTTACATTCACATTTAGTCATTTAGCAGACGCATACGTGTGCTACACGTCACAGGTTTTTACCATGTCACGAAACATAGATTTTCCAATCCAATCTTACTGCGATCTGATAAATGAGTTTATTTAACAAGGTACCATCCAAATCTTTGACTAATGAAATTGGGAGATAATTTTCCTGGAAGGTCGGCATGAAACTACATGACTGAGCTGCGGTGGTTCGGTCGACAGAAACGTCTCTGATTTCAAACAGATTGACCGATAGAAGGGGAAATATAGCTGGCCAAACCTCCGAACACTTCATCAGCACTGTTACACTCAGCTCAAAACTTTGTTCCAGTTACCAATCAAAACCAGAACATTTTGCCTGTCAGAGGAGAATTGTTTAATGTCTTAAGAGTTTGCTTAAGAACACCTGCTTGTCCTACAAAGAACAGCTTGAACTGCTATTTCTTCTGATTTCTGAATCTCTTCTGATCTTTGTACTGAAACAAACTCACAGGTCACAAAAATAATGCTCCATACTAACAGCATGAGGAACTGCTCGATTTTTGTAATAACAATAAACTTATTAGATGTACAATTCACCACAGCACATTGTGCGACTGCCCAATCTACAAATGTTTCTGACTCTGATTGTGATCAAAACGACGCAGCATTTTGGCTTCCTGTTATTTGGAGCAATATTCGCTTTGGCAGTGTGCCTAAGAAGCCTAAAAATGTGACCTAGGTAGGCATCTCACTACGTTTTAAAACAGAGCGCCAATACTAATTACAGGAAACCACAAAACGGCCCAAATGAGTTCAAAATAGGGACTTCCTGTCTACAGACCGCCTGACAGCCATGAGTCCACCAGTTCAGTGGGGTCAAGATTACTGCAAATGCAAAGCGTAGATGCAAATTCCTCTCCATTAGTATTCCCTTGTTCAAACACAGTGGGAGTAAGAGCACAGGTGCAGCTCTGATGAAATCTTCTCTCCTCTTCTTTGGAAAACGGTGGTTTGTTTATTGATCTACTGTTTCACAGAGATATGCTTAAGGGAGCATTAAAGAAGCCATGGTGGTGATCTTGCATGACTTTGTGCATATTCACAGATAAAACTTAAAAAAAGATTTTTATAATGCCTTATAACATACAATGCAATGCATTTTAATACATCTTTACAAATGCACTGTAATATATCTTTATAAATATCTATATAGGATCTATAGAGGGATATACATCCTTCTTTATCTATATAATCTACATATCTGTATCTACAGATATGCAACATATAGATGTGCAACATATAGATATGCAACATATAGATATGCAACATATAGATATGCAACATATAGATATGCAACATATAGATATGCAACATATAGATATGCAACATATAGATATGCAACATATAGATATGCAACATATAGATGTGTAGACACAGATCTTTCTATACATATCTTTACACAATCGCAATGTATGGAGCATTATCGGCAGGCTTTAAGGTGGGCACTTACACTTACAATGTTTGTACGAGACACAAATAAAAGAAGAGCGGATTAAAGAGCGCGTGGCTGCTTACCATGGTAAGGGTCATGCGGTCGATCTCGTGTTTGTCTTTGGTCTTGTGCTGCCTGAATGGACTATGCCTATGAGAACAGAAGACAACGGAGGTCAAGTTACTGTAAACAAAGCGCTCAGCCTTACGACAGCGGCTCAGTGGCAACAGGTGGGGGGTTGTTGGGGTTTCCAGTCTTAACTGTTGACTGTGAGACACACACACCTCTCCTCGTCTTACTCAGCAGCGTTGTCAGTAAGTAAGGACATACTGGTTGTGTTCAGTACTGAACACTTAGCACACTCTTCACCGTGCATACTGCATGCTATTTCTTTGTAAACTATTGGGTGGAAGAACATGCACAGCTGGACTATGCCCAAAAGTTCTTACGTGTTTGCTCTATTATGGCTTAAAACAGTATTTAACAGAAAAAGTATATTTACCTGAACATAATTCAACTCAAATATTCAATTTTGTGTACAAAGAAAAAATGACAACATCTGATCAAACAACAAATTTGAAATGAAATTGTAATTGACAAGTTCATGTTATTTTTGGTCCCTTCCTCACAGGGGAAATGGAAGATCAAGTCTGCAATGCATTGTGGGATACTGTATTCTGTGTGCTGTGGTTATGCTGCTCACTCCACGCCCACATAAAATTTGCATACTGTGCACGCTACACATACTGCATGAACAGTACAACTAGTGTCACTACAAACACAAGGCTGTACCCTTTCCAGGCCTGTACTGACCTGTTTCCTCTGAAGTGTTTGACACATGTGCCCTTCAATGGAAAGACCCAGCCCCCATTACATTTTCCCTCACCCCCAATCTCCACCTAGCAACCGTTTCTGTGGTCTCCACCCCCACTCTCTCTGCCTCTTTCTTCTGCTCTGTGATGTCTGCAGGCTGACCTCCTGCTTCCAAACCTCTGACATTTAAACTTTAGACTCCACATCAAACAGGTGTGAGAACCAGAGAGAACGACTCAGAGAGAGACAGAGAGATAAAGAATTCATGAGCGCGCTGCTGCAGAGGTCGGTCTTACCCTCGCAAGAGTTTAAACAGCATGCAGCCCAGAGAGAACCAGTCGGCGCTGCTGTCGTACGCCGTTCCTTTCTGCAGAACCTCAGGTGCCATGTAGCCATGGGTACCTCTGCAAACACAGCAATTACGCCAAATTAAATTCACAGTGTACACACCCCCCAGCAGAGTGAACAGAGACTGTAAACGCACAACAATGGTCAATCACACACAAACACACTCAACACCGGCAGTCAGCTACATGAAACACTCTTGTATCATTTTCATCTTATCCTGGAATATTAGTTGAGTACATTCTTCTGACTGTGATACATTTATAGAAATGTACCATTTCGTAGCCTAATTTCAATACACTGAGCAGACCTCTTTGAGGATCTTTGTGTTGTGATTGTTACTCTGTTCAGGTTGGGTCTTAAAAGTAGGGTAGGCAATTTCTGAGAGGCTAGCAAAAGCAAGCTAGCTTTGAAAGCTTGAGATCCCACCCTCCGCTGGATCTCCAAAGCGACCTCCAAAGCCACGGCCCCTCCAATTGTGCACAGAGGTATGCAAATTTAAATATGCCTTTAAAATGTACTTCAGGCAAGTGCGATGCAAGCACTGCTAGCTATGCTAGTCAGATATTGTGTCACATTTGTGTACTTGCGTACAGAACGTTTCTGGCATAAAAATATGGAATAAAACATTCAAACACTTAAAAACGGAAATGTCAAACTACTCTTAAAGCTGTGGGAGAAAACAGTTTGCATACACGAGGGAACATCCGAACTGAACACAGGACCCACACCTTTCAAACAGAGAAATTTTAAATAAAATGAATGAAAGATGACTGAAGTTTTGAGGTCCACTGGAGAGGAACTTACACACTGGCGTGAGGTTTCTTCTTGGAGAAATCGCAAGCCAGGCCTAGGTCAGAGATACGAACGTGTCCGTGTTCGTCTAACAGGATATTCGCGGGCTGGGGAGAAGAGAAAGTGATGTGAAGATAAGGACATCGTCCAAAAATCCTTCTAACAGCCTGACAAGCACAGGCTGTTCTTAAAACCGACAGCCAGAGAAACAGTATCAGTGCAATTAAATAAAGTACATATGGTCAGACAAATAGCAATACAGCAACGTGGCGTCTTAACGTGCAATTTGAAAGGACGATGCTGATAAATTGTCTATGCACCCTGAACTCTATTAGGTTGTACAAAAAATATCATACAACGCCTGCGATTCAGAACCTATTTACCATTTTTATACAGCTATGTGAGATTCCACTGGGGGATGGGCCAGCAAACCATCTTCTATGTCATTTGCTCGTTGCAGTTATGGCCGTTACAACGTACAAATTTACACAGAAGGGATGTTTTGTTTGCTTAGGGAATGTGTGATGCCAAACTAGCACGTTTAAATAGACATTAGGTGAAAAGCTTGTAAAGGCTGAGGTGCACAAACAGAGTCCAGTTCTTAGCAACACTCCTCAGAGGTTAGTCAGCAAATGTGATATTTCAGGTTGGGCTATGTTACTGTACAAACAGCAGTGATAATGTTTAAAACAACAGGATGGTTTGCTAATAGAATGCAACCCCACTAACATGAGCAGTTTCAGGTTTCAAGAGTTTGCCTGGGAAGATCTGCACATCCTCAGCTATCTGGCAGCGCAAAGCCCAAATATCTCACTTAAAATTGCATAATTCGTACCGATTGCGTAACTACACTCCGCACGGAGGCCTGCTGCTTCCACTCGGAGGGCCGACAAATTACGCGACATCAGCGGTCGTCAGATGGAAGGCAAAACCTTGCGTTCGGGACTGTAGGTTAACCTCGACTCTCTCCATCATGTGACGCACTTTCCGTTTAAAGACAATAAACAGCGCTGCCAAGAGAGACAGCTCAGCCAAACTTAATAAAAAATAACCTCAGACGACGACGCAGAACAGATAGAAGCTTACGTTACAAAATACACAAACCCGAGCGGAACATTTCATTTTCCCTTTTCAGCGGCAACAGAGGAGTGCTGGATGAAGTGCGAGCGGAGATCAGCGAGTTTTCCAGTGACAGAGAGAACAAACGATTCTTTTTGATGAAAAGAACGCGGCGGGATGAGTGAACAGACGGGCGCCAGCGACCTTACCTTGAGGTCTCTGTAGACGACGAATCGATTGTGCATGTGTTCGAGGCCCAGAATGATTTCAGCTGCATAAAACCGCATATCCTTCTCGCTGAAGACCCCATGCTGAGACAGGTGATAGTGGAGGTCTCCACCTTAAAAAACAATGTACAGTGAGTTTTAAACATCTGATATTTGCAGGTTTTTTGAAACGTGTAACCTGCAGTTTTCCTGCATGAAATAGTGCTCTCCATTTTGCTTACATACACACATAGTATTGCGCAAAGTCCGAGGCAGATTAAAAGCTTAAAAAATGTTTATTTATATATTTTACTTTAGGTAGCTTGTTCCAAACATCTTAGAGACATTGCCAAAGTTTTTATGGATTTAGGCTGTTTCATTTAACCAGACTGACTCAATGATGATGAGATCAGATCTCTGTGTGGGACAAACCATGTATTGTAGAACCTATTTGTTCATACAAAAATCTGACTTAAAGTTAGTGGAAAATAATGTTTGCAAACCTGCTTCTTACACTGAATCAAAACATTTCCATAAAAAAACCTTACAACCTTGTTGTAAAGCATCTACACACACACACATATATACAGTCATATATACAATAATACATCTCATTACAGTAGTCAGTTAAAGATCTTTTGACACTTTTTTTTAATCAATGAACTCATTTGATGGCGAGAGAGCAGTTGGACTCCTGGAGCTTCTTACAACGATTGAACATCTTCCAGCTCTGAGAATTCTAGGTAAATGTTTATCATTTCTTCATTCTGAGCTATTATTGGATTCATTAGTACGTAAATGCTTTGGTGAAGGTAATTCTAGCATTTCTGAAGAACTGTGTGGGTGATGTGAGAGTTTCACAAATCCAGAAGGACGTTTAGAGAAGTGCTGTGCAGATACAGGAAGTGTGAGTGCGTTTGAAGAGGAAGCTCCGCCCTCGTTCAGGCTGACATTAGGTTACAGAGGAAGGCTGTGGATTAGCCTAAATAGCCTTTTATAGTCTAACGCTGGTTCGTCTTAGTGATAATAGATGTTTGTGGTTTTAGAAATACACCAATTTTCAGCATAAAAAAAATATAAGAATTAAAAAATGTATCACATATCGAAGGCTTTAGCACTGTAACCAAGTTTCGTATTGTGTGTACATTCACATTTATGCATTTTACAGATGCTTTGATCCAACTTATCGTGCATTCACACTATACTTTTTTATCAGTACATGTGATCGCTAAGACTCGAACCCACAACCTCTAAGCCACTAACACAATGCTCCACTAACACAATGCTCCACTAACTGAGCTACAGTAACAATACAATATGCAATTTATGGTATATACAGTATACAATAAACCTCTTTTTAAATGTCCACATTTCAAAATCAATATTGGTGTAAAATTTTGATAAAATAAGTAGTTTGTGGGTATTTGAAACTTTTATGAGGTCTATTTGCATTGTAATTAGTATGAATGGGCCTTTTAGATGGTACAGAAGTGAAACGCCCTCACCGTTCATCAAGTCCAGGATGAAACACAGTTTATCCGGGGTGTGGAAGGCATATGTCATACACACTATGAAAGGGCAGTCCTGGATAGAGAGAGAGAGCACAATAAGATACACAGTGATGTTATTGTGTAGCTAAATTATTAGGCGTGGTGACAGTTTAGAAGCTTGTGTTTGCATCACTTACCCCTGTGCTGACCAACGACAACATGATTCTCTCATTCAGCGCCAACGTTTCACCCTGTTTCATTTTGATCCGCTTCTTATCCAAACACTTCATTGCATACCTAACACACACATACACAAACACACAGTGAGCAGGTCTATTTACCCAAACTCAACATTTGAAGATTTTCCAACTTTGTTAAAATGGAACCTACATTTTCCCCGTGTCCGCCTTCCTGCATCCATACACCTCCCCAAATCCTCCCCTGCCGATGATTCGATGCACGCTGAAATCGTTCATTGTCAACTATAAGAAAAAGCAACATTTAAAAATAATTAGCTGGTTAGTCAACTAAGCTTAACCAAAATAACGGATTAACAAATCAGGTTAATAACAACCAGAATTAAAAAACAGAATTACACGCAAATAAAAGAGTGAATCAAAAGAAGCAACCAGGTCATATCTCACCTTAAAATCAAAAGAGAAAATCAAGGAACTTGATTTATATAAATATTTATATAAACAGGGCTGTGTATAGCTATCCAAAAAACAATGTCAATGCAAAACAGTCTAACAGACCTAAATACACATCTTCCTTATACGTTTTATTATTGAAGCTGCACTTAAAGCTGATCCTTAGAAAAGACTCACATGGATGTTGAGTTCCACATTCTTCCATTGACAGAAACGCGTGAACTTGTCACTGCAGGGTAAGACAAAAGAATTTAAGACATTATTATTAGTCAGGCCAACTAAAAAAATAAGAAAGAAAACTGAGACGAAAGTTTGGGAGCCGTTGGCTCACCTTTCTATGAATTTCTGAAAGATCTTTCCCTGAAGACTGCCGCAGATTTCAAGGATGTATGGCTGGAAATATAAACACGCATCAGAGACTGTCGGGCCTCAATCGAGACTTTTCAAATTCACTTCCTTTGTGTTACATCCACAAGAGCCAACCCTTACCCGGAAAAACAGGTTCCATTTTATCTGGTATTGCGGAACTCACCTGAAAAAGATTTGGAGGAACTTGTTTCTTTGCTAGGTGAGTCTGGACATGGTCGACTGCCTTCTTTGAGAAGGGCTGTGAGAAAGGAAGGTAGATTAAATGATGTGTGCTGATAAGGGAGGTCAAAATGGTAACAGGACAAGAACGACTTCCTCTTAATAAATGTTAAGCATCTGTAATAACCTCTGAAGCTTGATTCCTGGTTATCAAAACATGGTGCTGTGACATAATCACAAGGGCCTTGAGTGTCCTAAAGGCCATTGTGTTGGTTCATTCAGGCTTCCTGTTTCTGAAAAGCTAAGGATGAAGACTAGGGACTGAAAGGGACTAATGGGACACTTGTTATCTCCAGCCTCCTTCAGCCATAATCCTCTTGCCTCCAGCCACCAAGGTTACAGGAGCACGTTCCATAAACTGCATTTGTCACACGCATGTGAAATATTCGCAAGTCATTCTTAATAGATTTATTTCGACTCACGTGTGAACATGACAGAAGCTCCTTCATGATGTACACGTCATAAATTTGTCGACTGCGAGTTAGTCTCTCCTCTTCCGAGTCCAACTTTTCATACTCCTTAATCTGAAAGGGACAAAACCAGATCATCTGAGTGTGCTTTAACCAGACACATGATGTTCTTCGGTCAATGGAAGAGGAACAAAAGTTTGCAACTGAGCTGTGCTGTGTCATTACGGTTCATAACCCACATGAAGAGGGTACAAAGAAAGTCAGGTCAGATACAAAAGACGTTTTATAATAATAATAAAAAAAGACAGAACTGCCCTCGATGCAGCTGGATAGAGAAATCAAGACCCTCACAGTCCTGCGAGTTAGTCTTTCAGTGAGTGCTTGTAAAACAGAATCAATTTACCTCCTCATAAAACTTCAGCTGGGGAACGGCCTCGTCGATCTCGTTCATGCAGAAATCTTTAAACAAGAGGAAACCTGTGCGACACGGGGAAGGCAGGAGAGCAGTTAGATAAGGTGCCAGCAAAAATTGCTCTTGTATACACACACACACATATATATATATATATTTATTATCTCCACACACATACATTTGTCTGAAAAACAAATAAAACAACAGCTACATTAATATCTAAGCTCACGACCGGCACTCATGCCAAGATAAACAGCAGCATAACCACAGCATATAATAAAGTGACAGCTGCAAAACCATGAATAAATATAATAGTTTGCTTTGAGAAGGGGGAAGTAGTTCCACTATTTTCCTAACCAAATCAATGGTGATCATACAGTGAAGAGCACATGAGAAAAGAACCGACCGCTTCATTTCTATTGTATTTCTAAAAAACGTCATTTTTCAGCTCTGTGTGCGAGGATACACGGGCGAATCTTACGAAGCCTGACAATAACATGGAAACTGTATTACAATAATGAGAATCTAATGACAATCACTGCTGAAAATAATGAGAAATACAAACTCGACAGTAAAACATCCTGATGCATTAGACTAATGTGAATAAAAGGGGGAAATGCATTTGAGATTCATGAGAAAGTCAATGTGAAATAATTCTTACTAGTTCTAAAAATAGTTGGCTTTCAGCACTACATTTTTGTTCACTTGACAGGGGTTAAACATGACCCAACACTGGTTTACTCAAACATGTGTCATGACTTTCTCATCCCAGTACAGCGCTAGCAGCGAACAAACTCAATAGATGAGACATGATAACCACAATAACAGCTTAACCTGTGGATTAGTTACCGTTAAGAGGATTACCCTTAATCACAGGATAGACGCCACTCTCCTAATTCTGAAAAATCACCTATCGGGCCACCGCCTTGACCTTTTGCTCGGCTAGTTCCCACCAGCAGTCAACTTCCTGTCTGTGACTCTCCTAGTGAAATGAGTTTCTTTTTTCTGGAGACGTTCCATGATCTGCTTACACGGTGGCGATGTGGCTCGGAAGAAAAAGATCAGCAAAGACGGTGAAGATGAGGCTGTTTCCATAGCAACAATAACAGGCCCCGGTCTGATGGAAAAAAGGGCCGAACCGTAGCAAATGACTTCTGGCTATCCCAGATTCTGACTGGTCATCCACGGGGACAAACGCAGGGCAAAACTCAGAGCGTGAAACGGACTCTGAGGGTGTGAAGGAGGGACAGAATCCTTACAAATGATAAAAACAGAACAGATTACAGACGTACGTCCAAGGTGTTCTAGTGGCGATGATACAGGCTTAGCAAGACAGTTCCAGAGACAAAACAACAGTCAGCGCGGCCACGTCTGATACCTGCAGTATTAGCTCAACCTGATTACAGCTGTTAAAATAGGAGGTTAATGCAGGTGCTAATTGGATCACACTGGAATTATCATTTAGGGGATTAAAAACAAAAAAACCCACATACTTTCTCACTTAACATAGAGCATGTTGCTGGTGGGCAGCTTAAGAGCATTTCCAAATTCGTCTGTTGACAATTTCTAAAAGCGACCAAAACCAAAAACTCCTAAACTCAAGTTTAAGCAATGCAGTAGTAACGGTAGTAGTAGTAGCAGTAGCTTGCCAAAGACATGAAAAAAAGCAAAAAAGCAGTCTTCTCTTCACAGTATCTTCACCTTCATCCTCTTCCTCCCTTCTGTTATCTCTCAAACACTCTTCCTCCCCTTCCTGCTGTCTACTGTTTACACAACTACACCAATACAAGCATAAACCCAGATGATGGTGCCACACATGCATAGAAAAACAGTCACCACAATATTGATCTGACTGGTCCATTTAAACGAACATGAAAACACTCAAGTGCAACCAATCAACATGGGCAGTCTAATACATAAGCCAATCACGAGCAAGCCAGCACCACTTCTACACTTTATTAATAACTGATTGAATTGCCAAATTTAAGGTTTCACCCTCCGTTTCTTTGACATTGGGAGTTTTTTCTGGAACTACAAGAGTGACAGAGCAGCAGTCAGAAATAAAACTCACGACGAGTATTCCTGCTCTTATACGGCTTACGTCACCAAGTTAATGGATTACCCTTAATCGCACTTTGAATTCACAAAGCGATCTCTCTCTGTGATTGTAGGATTCTCACTCCAGCCCGAGTGCAGGTGGAGTTAGCTCGCCCAGCACGCGCTCTCTCTCGAACAGAGGACATCTGGATGGGTCGTCATTGAATCACAAAACCATCAGTATCATAATCCAGTAAAAATCCAATGAGAGCCTCTCTGATTACAGCTGCCGAATAATTATCTGTGGGCCTGCAAGGAATCTTCGCTGTTTTTATTAACAGATTTTCTGTGATGATTGTGGGAAAAATAGAGGAAATGTTCATTTGAGTTCATGAGCTAATACGACAACAAAACTGACTCCATTTTCTTTCTTAATACACATTTCTTGTTATATTGTCCACCTTTTAACAAACAAACAAAAATAATATAAATCAAATAGCTATTTAAGACATTTCTGAGGATTTAGTTGTACGCAATGTAATCTTTCAAAAATATTGCCAATGGTTATAACAATAATTGCTGGTTAACAGTAACATAATTAGGTTTGTGGCTAAAAGAAATAATACTTTTAAACAGAGAAAATACCATAAAGATGCTTTTGTGGTTACTTTTGACCTTCAGCTAGCGTTCCCCATTTTCACAATCCAATCACATCCTGATGGATAAAGTCAAGAACCTTTTTGTGCTTGTTGAAAATGGTTTTACGAAACATTTTCATTACAGAAATAAAATGACCTGTAAATGCAGTTCGACTTTACATTGACTCATAGCTGCATTTTTGAATAAGACAAAACTAGGCAAAATACTTGAACGACACAAGTGGCAAACACAGAACTAGAAACATGAACTCCGTCATAACCTGCAGAGCTTTATAAAGTCTTTTTTACGGGCAGATTCTATGCAGACCTACTTATACTGCTAAAAAGGTGGCTTGTCTCATTTAGCATCTCACATCACTGACGAATTTGTCTTTCTAGCATCCACATGGAAGCATTCAAGTAAGATAGAAGATGAGAGAAGCTCTCACAAGAGCATGCAAGCATGCAGGCCAACACAAACCACATTGCCCACATGCAGGCCGAAAAACACAAGCAACTACATTGCGGTTTACTGCGGGCTAATGCAAGTCAGGCTCCCACCGTTTCCTGGAGGCTGTGGGTTAATGAGTCTTTATTTACAATACCTTCCAACAAGGTCAGTGTCTTCATGTTGTTTACATGGCAGGTAAGAATGGAACACAGAAAAGTGGTCAACCCATTAAACACAGAGACACACTGCAGACTCAGCAAACAAACTTTATTTTATATCTAAATTGTCACCACTCATTTAACACACAGCCTCTTCACACAAAAACTTCCCCTTGCATGGTTTCAATTTCAATAACACGGTTGGGGGCAGGGAGTGAAAACACTGTGCTTTTCACTCTCAAAGGGTGAGTTTTCACACCTTGTGCTGGGCGAATGGAGAGTGGGCGTCCCGATACAGAAAAACGACGAGTAGGGAGACTCGCAGCCAGAGCTTCTGTTCGGGTTCGAGTCCAGCAACAGATTCATCTAGTCTGGACCGTCATGATGAATCAGTCGCACATGCTGAGTTGCGTGGCATCCAGGTTTTTCACCAAATCTGATTTATATTCCACTGATGAAATGGTAAAAGGTCAGGTGGCACATATTAAAAAACAAAACAAAATAGTAAAGCATGTTGTGAGAGTTAACAACACGCCCTGCTACACCGTAACTGTGAACTACAAAATCTATTAAAATCTAATACAGGTTCATCGTGTGACTCATTAGTGAACATTATTTTTGTTTAACTTCCAATAAAAACAGAACGTGCTACAACCTCACTTTTTGACATCACCAACGCCACGCTGCCGCAGCCAAAATGCGCCATCTTTACATGGAAATCATTATCATTTTTATTATGTAGTTTCATCGCTGCTAAAACTGCGAACAGTAAGTCTGATAGATGCAGCGTTTATAACATATTATATTAACTGTTCGATTATGTAACTTTACATTCTTGCTAATATAACAGGTCTTAAAAACGTTACTTGTCACGTAAAAAAAAACTTTACAACGCAAAAGTCCACATGTTGCAAATTAGCTGCTGCACATTTACATGATGCAATGCCAAACTAAAGCTAATTTTCCTACGAGACACAGACTTGGAATTCTAAATGTCTCATTTCTTCAACCTTCATTCCAAAAACTCTGCTGCTCAGTGGGAAACTCCCGCAGTGAAGCAGCTTGGAGCAGAAGATCTTTCTTCTGGAAACTGTGGCTTGTTCATCAAACTGTCATTTCAAAACAGTCGACATATCTTCAGGCAGTTTTGGCAGAATGCCATGAATAAAGGGAAGGTTGCATGCTTTATTTGAAAAGCAGTGCAAAACATGCAAACATCTACAGCGGCACATTAGTTATGCAAACTCTGAAAACAAAAGTCAACGGGACACCAAGTATCCAACATACAGGATCCGTTTAACTCTTAAAAGGGGTAGTAAGAAAATAACCAAAAAGCTGTGTCACACGACTAGAATAAACACAACAATTATAGAGCAAAAACATATATGCAGATTTGACCTAAGTCTGGGAAAATAACTGCATGGCAAACCACAGCACGTAAAAACCCACATGGGCTTTGGCCAAAACCGGACGGAGGATGAGAGACAGCAGCAGCGCTACAAAAGAGAAAACAGGCATAAGTTATTAGAGGACTACACAACATGGTGACTGGCCAAGAGACAAAGGTTCTGTGAAAACGACTGCAGTCACGGCATATAACAGACCCGCTCTAGACAGTTACGAGGATCGGGCCCAAATGGACAAATCTGGATGTGAATCAACTGACCAAATACATAGACAACGACAGCATTCTTGTTATTTTGACAGCTAAATCAGCAAGACGCTCAGGTGGGGAGAGGGCAGGTACATGTTGGTTTTTTGTTACACATGCATCAGAGCCGCATCTCTTCTAGCTCTTACTTGAAGTTGAAGAACAAATATTAAGTCAGACAAATAATGTGTGTTTATAATAAAACACTGCTGTCACTTCTGAGTTCTCGTGCTCATCCCTAAAGGGACGTGCATGCAGAGGTCGCAGAGTCTCTGTGATGTCAGTTGCTAGCCTAGCAGTAGTGTCTAGTCAACTGCAGGATCCAACTGTATCACTGTCTCACAGGTTCTCAACCATGGTTTTGGTTCCGTTCCAAAATCTAGTGAGCTGTCTTGCTGTCTACCGCCTACATAAGCAGCTATCTTCTTAAATGAAATGCAATGTCAAAAGTGATCGATTTGAAAAACCATAAAGGCAGCAGTGCTCACAAGATTAGCATGATGCTAACAGCAACACATTTCACTAGACAAATACATAGGGAAAACCTATTGGGTGAAATTGTAAGGGTGTCAATTTAACATGTTAAAGGTAATTTTGGAAAGGCTAGCAATAGCAGCTAGCTTTGAAAGCATAAGATGCACCCTCCGTTCAAAGCGATCTCCAAAGCCACGCCTCCTAACATATCAACATAGTTTGACAGGCAAGTAGGACATCCTATTATTGCATTCAGACTGAATGATTGCACAAACATGTTATGGTACTGTGCCCTCCACAGAAGATATAAATGTATATAAATATATATTTATATTTATATTATAACCACATAGTGATTGCTATCAGGATGTGAAGCGGCTTTCAACAAGGATAAAAATGTGTCTGGAAAAAAAAAATCACCTATTCAGCTTTTAATTTACTGTGATTAATTATAAAGACAAAAATCCCATCTGAAATTTTTGTTAATCACACCCTAGACCTCTACGTAAATTCCCTACTGTGGGCCGGTGACATACATAAGCAAAATACTATTTAAACCACTATTTGTGACTTCTATTTAACATTTTACTCCTCAGCCACGACAGTACTAATGTCTTTTAATTATCATCATTTGGGGGCTTTATGGCACTGTAAAATGCTGCCTGCATAGACAACTAAGCAGATTTTAGAACAGAGCTCATGTCTGCCAGGTTGACCAGCTCCCCAGAGCCCCACCCAGCGACAGGAAGAGACGAGCAGCCCTTCAGCACTGCAAGAAAGTGTGTTCATCCCCAGAGGTTAGAATAACCCGCTCTGGTCTATGTGAAAGCAAAGTGCAGGCCGGGAGGGCGGTGGAGTGGGCTGGAAATAATGACATTGACTGTCCAATTAATTCTCCAAATCCCAGAACAATTAACAGAGACTGGTGGATCAAGAACTGTCAATTAATGCAATACTGGCACATATACACATACATGTACCACACACAGACAGACAGACACACACAGACAGACAGACAGACACACACAGACAGACAGACACACACAGACAGACAGACAGACACACACAGACAGACAGACAGACACACACAGACAGACAGACAGACACACACAGACAGACAGACAGACACACAGACAGACACACAGACACACAGACAGTGATGCGTTAACAAAGAGGCGCATCAATATATTTCACTCTTGGGCTTGTATCACACGATCATTAGGAACAGTGCCATACACGTATTTGATGCAACCAATCAAAACACGGAAAGCAAAACCTAAACCGCTAATGGTCATTGATCAATCCAGCCAATCAGAGCTGCCAGCCAGAGAGAAATTGGATGTAATTATCCAACATGTCTATGATTTTTTTGTCTTTGTTCAAATCGTCCATTAAAATCATCTATTTCCTCCTTTAATTCATACTTTAATTTCATTTTCCCTGTCGCCAAGCAAACATGGATATCTTCAGCGTTTCCATGGCAACCACAGTTGCTAGGCAACACAAAACTCTCAAACATCCATTCCAGAACTCTGACAGATGGAAGGAGAGCGAAAGAGAAAGGGATGTGAATGGAGGAGGGGTGGACAGACAGAACGCAAATGAAGAAGCCAGGAGGAGGGTGCATGAAGGAATAACATCGTAGAAGGAGATCAGAACATTAGTGAGAACCGCCAGAGCTTGCGAATGTCTTATACCACAGAATTAATGTACGACAGTCTGGCTCAAAGACATCGCAGAGATACAGGAACGGTTTTATAATGTGTTTGCTTAGGGACAGCGTGTGCTGTGTCCTTTGACAGCTCCGGCCTGTCATCGTGAAAGCAATACGGACGATAAAAAGGGGGGCGGAGCCTCCGTGATAAGTAATGGTTTGGAAGGGGGGGCAGGCCAGGAAATGAAGAGACTGCTCATCTGGTTGTGTATAATAAACAAGTACACTGACTCACAGCAGAGTAATCAGGGCTATTGGTGGCATTTTTGTCTCGTTTGACCTAACAACTCGAGTTCAAAGATGCTTGTAGTTTATCTGCTGATGCAATGCAATTATACAAATAATACATATCTGAGCAACTATTAAATATTCACGAGGTAAAATCTGGCGCGCGATGCTCATTCGGTCATCCTTTACTCACCCTCACATTATTCCAAACCCATTCGACTGTCTTTCCAAAACACAGACGTTTTTGATGAATGTATGTAGGCTGTTTCACTGCTTTAAAACAACAAAAGCAATACAAACAAATAATGCAAAACATGTGCATAGAGCCCATTTTCATTCTACTGTACAGCTTCAGAAAACCTTGAATGTAACAAATCACGAATCAAATGGATGACTTGGTTTTCACTCCTTTTAGCAGCTTGCTAAGTATAGAAAAAGCAGCTAAAGCAATTTTTAATGTAGTTTTCTGTTATATGAAAGAAAGTTGACCTCAGCGGTTTGTAATGACATGAGGTTAAGTAAACGACAACAGAATCTATTTTTTTAACAACGTAGAACAGAACATTGAAAAACAGAACCATAGGCGTTTGTTTCTGTAGTTCAAGACCTCGCTGAAAAACTAAGCCATAAACTGGAGCACACTAACAAATAAAAGAGCAACATGGTTAAAAACAAGGAAGAGACAGATTAACAACACTGCAGTGCACCATCTTATCACAGAACCAACATCACAGACCAATAAATCTTTGTGTAATGGCGATGGGGGGAGAAAGACAACATTATCAGCTCAAAACTGGAGTCAAACTCTCACATTAGTGCAGAGATGCTCCTGCATACGGCTGTGCATGCACTGATACACCAATTTTGTTCTGTTAAACAGTGTGGTTCATCTCTGCCCTGTGTCACCATTGCTACAATTATTTATTACATCCGGTCGTGACTTCCTATACAGGACAAAATGCTTCGAGAAGAGATAGTTCACCCAAAGATAAAAATTCTTTCATCATTTATCCACCCTCATGTCATTCCAAACCTGTAGGGCTTTTTTGCCTAAGTAACACACAAAAGAAGATATTTTAAAGAACACTGTTAACCAAACAACAGTGGCACCCATTGACTTCCATTGTATGGACACAAACCGCCGAGACATTTCTCAAAATATCTTTTGTGTTCCACAGAAGTAAAAAAAATCATACAGGTTTGGAAGAACATAAGGGGAGTACATGATGGAAAATGTGTAATTTTTGGGTGAACGACCAATTTATTATCAAAACATCAATGCGACAAGCCTGTATATCTACAGAACATGCATGATTGAGATGCATGATCTTTCTCAGGTTTTTGAGGAAGTCTGAGAGAAAAGGAGACAAAACAGAAATGTTTTAGTGCAAGCGGTGAGCGCAGAGGGAGAACAATGGCAACAGCGAAAGGTGAAATGTTACGCTTGTCTGGCACAATCAAAGCAGGGATGCTTTTTTCCGCCATTGTGCCGAACAGCTGTGCAGCACTGCTGCGTGTGATAGCTGATCACATGGCTCGTACAAATTTTTAACCATATTGCAGTGAAAAATGTGCATGTAATGCCAATAATCACAACTGGAACAAAGTCGATCATTTTAAATGTTACGAGCGGTATCCACCAATCAAAATCCGTCATGTTTGTGGCCTTTATACCACTATCATGAGTCATTACTGGTGGTACGTACTTCAGCATGCATCACTATTCTTATTTCCAAAACATCTAAAACAAGCTTCAGTCTACTGCACTGTTTGTGCTACAAACATAAATGATACCTCAGTTAACAACCAATCCCATGAACTTACTGAATATCTAGAGAGCAGAATGTCAGAGATTTGGGGCGGGGCAGCAAGCAACCACTCAGCGACTACGCAAAACAGCGCAGCAACCATTTAGAACACACTGGGAATTGCAAACCCACTGCTTTGCAACCACAGAGCAAAATGCTGAGGACAATTGCTTAACAATTACATATTTTGACCACTACCCAGAACACAAAAGCACAACAGAGTTTTGCAAAGGCAAAAGCGCTGATATTTTGATTGTAAGGATCTGGTCATAATGCTATTTAGATACAACTATACTTTCTCAGAGGCTTCAAATGTCAAGAAACATCTTGATTAGGGTTGGTTTGAATAAGGTTGAGCTAAACTCTGGAATGGAAATGAACAGCTTAAAGGGACAGTTCACCCTCATGTCATTCCAAACCTGTATGACTTTTTTTTGCTTCTGAGGAACACGAAAGATGATATTTTGAAGTACATGGTAACCAAACAACAGTGGCACACATTGACTTCCATCGTATAGACACAAACCCACCAAGACATTTCTCAAAATATCTTCTTTTGTGTTCCACAGAAGAAAAGTCATAGAGGTTTGAAATGACACAAGGGTGAGTAAATGATGGGAAAAACAAATGGGGGTAAACTATCCCTTTAACAAAGGATCTACTGACTAAATGAACCTGTTCAGTATTTTCATATCCAAGTAAATATTTAAATACGCTTTGTATGCGAATACATACAGACCAGCACTTCCCTTCATCATTCTCCATCGACAGACAACCCCTGAACCTGGCCTTTCATCCTTGTGTCGCTCTTTACGTGTTGTTATATCCTCCTGCTAAGCAAGATTTATTTCTATTAATTTCTCATGCAATTTTAATGGCGAAAGCTACTTGTTGCTCCCATTAGATCTCATATAACCAGGTGGATCACAGCAGTATTGGCTCTTCACAGCAGGAAACGATGGGTTCTCTACAGGAATCTAGATAGCTGAGTAAAATAAGACGAAGCTAATGAGGAACTGCGCAGAATTGCACAATGTTGTCTTGATGGACATTACAACTGGACAACTGAGCTCAAAAACAACATCATCATTATCATTATCATCAAAAATGGACCTCAACATCATCTGTCTACTACCTACAAACACCAACTGAATGAACAGTCTCAAAAATCCTTTGAAATACATAATGCACATAATTTCTTCATATAACACTCTTCTATTCATTGAATAAACTTGAAATACCACAGCACAGAGCGATGAAAGAGAGACAGAAGGAAGCAATTGATTATGCGACCAGCCCCCAAGTCATTATCAGCTTCCACTGGTCAGATGCAAAAACAAGACGTTTGTCATTCAAATTCAGTGCAGTGAGCTAGCGGCACCAGAGAACTTTGGTATCCTGCTTTGTGTCTCTATTTAGACAGAGCCTGAGATATTTGCAACCTACTTCAGATATTTGCATTAGTGAAAATCCTTCTTTCTCCTAATTAGCGTGTTTTTCTGTTGTTGTTCAATCTCTTCAGTGTGTGGAGTGTACCAATGCATTTATTTTTGGATTTAATGCAGTCATCTTTCCGTGTTGATGTCACAAACAGGATTATCAATGAAAAGCCTGCTTTGTTCATACACAACGGCTTGGGATGAGGAGTCACTGTGGGTTTCACCCGGTAACACTTTTATAACAGCAATAACAACATTTGTAATGCGTAACAAAGTGATGTACACTCCAATCTGAATATATGGCCTATGAATACATGATTAACAATATAAAAATACATTATCATATAAATGTTTGGACAAACCTATTTATTCCTTATAATAGCAATATTTTCAATGTTTTAGAATAGCACCACCAATGTTTGAGTCTGTTTTAGCCCATTTCATATTTTTAAACAATGTAGTTATCTTGACATTTTACCGCTAAAGTATCTGCACATAAACCAGATTACAGCTCTCCGTGCTGACCTTTCTCTCAACCTCAACCTACAGAGGTGCATTATGGGATGCTTTTTAAACAGTACTGAAGTAGTTCCCATGTACTCTGTATGCTTGTGGGCCACTTATGCCTCACTGGTCTGGTTCAACACATCCATTTAATAACTTTGAATAATACCTTAAATATTAGCTTGTAAAGACAACTTTACAAAGCTAACATATGCTAACATTTACAAAACTAAACATGCATCATTACATTTAGATTAAACCACTATTAATATCAAATTCAAAAGTTTTGATGGGTAGTTTATCCCACCTATAACAGTCAGCAGGAGAAAGGCTAGTTTGCAGCATCTTTAAACTGGTGGTCAGCGCAGTTCAGTGCTCTTAAAAAACACAGATCAAAGCAGATACAACCCAGGTCTGTTCACACAGTGCAAGAGATGGTCTACAACTATTCTAATCTACAAGACAGCAGCAAATCGTTAACTGTAAGAGGCCAGTCTGTTTCTGCCTTCTAACACTGAAGCCTGGCTTACCTCATTTCTGTGGTCTGAGTGTGAAAGCAATATAAAAACCCAAATTTATGACAGTCATCATTTGCTTGTTGTCCACAGATTGGCAGATCTAGTTCCCATTCACTTTCATTATATGAAAGTGACTAGAACATTAGTCAAGATTTCTCTTTGTGTGTGCCAGGGAGGGGAAAAAAATAATCGTACAGGTTTGGAACAACTTGAAGAACAAGGTGAAGAAAAAAAAGAGCTGAAAGCCTTTAAAGCTGCAATCCGTTACTTTTTTGGTTAAAAAATAAGTTCATGACAGATCAGTAATTTCAAATCTCTTTTTCTTACCCTGATTCACATCTGTATGCTCATAATAATGATTTATAATTTGAGCTGTCAGGTCTGTGTACTGTAGATGGTGTCACATTTATAACTTGTTCCTACAGCAGTTGTTTAGAATTTAAACTTGTCATCCACCTTAAGAAAATAACTTTTTTCCTCACAATTTTTTGCTTCAAACAGAGATGGCGGTAGAGAGGAAGTTATGAATTGCAGCCTTAATGTGCCGTTATCAGCACATATTGGATAGTGCATGAAGGAAATATGTGAGAAAGAAAGCTAGAAGGAGAAAGAGAGAGAGAGAGAGAGAGCTCTAGTTCCTCACTTGGGACTTCAGACAGAGAAGTAAGTAAAAATTAAAGTTAATCAAAATCTGGGGCTCGCTGCCGAGTTCCTCTGGTGCCTGTGGAGCTCACACTTCACACATTATAGAAAATACTTTTTTCAGAAGTCCTAAGTGTAAAAATGCTTGCTTTTATTTATGCACCTGAGGTTATTTTGGCATTTGCATTTACCAAACCGTAACAAAAGTGCATTTATTCAACATGCTGTTTGACAAAGACTTTAACTGTTCAGGTGACTAATAGGGAAAAGCAGACATAGCTGTCGGCGATCACAAAGCACAAAGAGCCGTCTTTGAGTCCAACAGATTAGAAAAAGAACAAGATCTTTATTTAACATTGTGGTGATTAACGTGTCCTCTTTTAGAGCCTGTGGTGATTTCTAGATGCTTATTCGAAGAATTATTCTGTCTTCTCCCTTTACTGGTGGTCATTTCCCAAAGCTGGAGTTTTTTTTAGCATGTGTGTCGCAAGATTTTCAGAAATGACGACATCAAGAACATCCACATTTAACCTCTGGGCAGTACAAATCGTGCGCAAACCGACACGTGGGACTGAGAAAACTCACCAATCTTCTGGTTGAAAATTTTGTCAAAGGTCAGCTCATCTCTCTCCTCCAGGTATTTCTGCATGACACTCCGAATACTGCAAGAACACAGAAAGAATAAAGAGAAAATCAAGAATTATTTGTTTATATTCAACACAAACTCCTTTGAAACCATACACAAGACAAAATGCATCTCAACTCACGCACTGCTCACTGTTTGTTACATTGTTAATTTATTCTGTTTATTGTTTATTGTTTATTTACACTGTTTACTGTTCTGCTTATCCTAAAGAGCTGCTATACGTTCTTTTGTTGTTTTTCTCTAAACAATGACAATAAAGATCCATTTTATTCTATTCTACTGAGTCACCGGAATATTTTCCTAAAGCCAGCCTGCCATACTGCCCTTCCAACCCTGATCCTGGCCTTAGTTTTGGTCTTACCACACAACCACCTGCTTGATATCTCCGCCCGTCGCCTCCCAAGGGAGGGCAGTGCCGGGATGCCCTGGGAGAAGGTGTTAATGAGCAGCAAGTTTGGGAGACTGAATCAATTAGCACCCCCTCCAAGGGCTCATTATCACCCAACCACAGAGTCAAGGTGCAGGGCAGGAGAAACAGAGGTGTCCCTAAACACACTCCTGCAGTTCTGGACCAGACGCCAGAGTGACTTGATGCTTGCTGGACTGCTGTCATAAACAGGGCTTGGCGATTATTTGACTATACACACTGTATTTGCAATAACTGTACTGGCAATGTTATATTAAGCAATGACGCACTCATTTTAAAAATTGCAATCCGGAACTTTCACCTCTCTACCACCACCTCTGTTTGAAACATAAAATTGCAGGTTACTGTACAAACTTATCTTTATGCATGTTAAAGTCAAATGAAGCCAAACTGACATTTCCTGCAAAATCAGACCCAACAGCTCAAATTACAAATTATTATTATTATTATAAGCTTACGGTTGCGAATCGGGGTAAGGTAAGAGGTCTTTTTTGAACACCGATCTATTATGTACTTATGTATTCGATAACTGACTTTTGTTTATTTTTAACCAAAAAGTTATGGATTGCAGTCTTAAATTAAATATTCTTCCTTCCCATTCATTTAGTGATAAAAACAAGCCTGTTTATTTTCAATCTACTTGGATACAAAGGTTTGTTTGCCTGAAAATACAAAAAAAAAAGTTTCTAGCCAGTTCAGAGTAAATTCATAAAACTTCAAGATAATGCTAAATGGAATGATGCTAAAAAGTCATAAAATTATTTCGTACAGTCCTAATTTTAACTCGTATACTGAGGGAGCTAAAACCTCAAGCCCTTTTAAGAAATAAACAAACTTCTCATTTATTAATAACAACATATTTTACTCAGCCAGCGCATTCATATTTTATCACTTGGCCCACATTATTATGACACATAACCAGCCTTTAGCATCTGAGAAGTGTTAAGAAATCTAGTTAAAAATCACTGACTAGTGGACACATCTGAAATGCAGGATTGCACCCTTGCAGGAGATATTGCATTCAAACACAACATCCTTGACCCTATGTGCCCGCCTCTCTCTCTCTTTGGCGATTCACCCAGACGCATTCATCTCTTTCTCTGTCTGTCTGCAATCTCATCAGCTCGATCCCATGGTCCGTCCCCCTCAAACGTGTACGTGACTAAAACAATTTCCAGTCTCTTTCACTCGCCTCACTGTCAAACAATCCTGCCGGCTCCCCCCCAGCTCCTCAAACGCTTCCAGTCATGCTGTCAAAATCTCACCTCTTTGCCAGCGGGCCTAGGACTGACCCGTGGAGAATGTAGCGTGGCTCTGCTATCTTGACGGCGCAACTTTTTCTGCCATCAAAGGACAAAGTACCTTCTATTTATTAACACCCTCCCTTTTTTTAAAGCCTTTACTGTTGTTTGTTTTTATACACGCCTATTATTTGCTTGACCGATGACATCATGTATTGATAAGTATAAACTAAGCTAATAAAAACGTATACCGATAAGAATGGGCTAGGCTAAATAACAACAAACGAGCGCTAGACAAGCAGGGTTTGACGTTAAAAGACTCAACCGTTACAGGGATATTTTAGTCAGAAGGTGCAGCCAGGAGTGGCACGGCACTTATGAAGGCTGTAATAATGCTAATGATGGGGACACTGATGTCACCGGCTAATGCTTTCACTGGATCTGTGGTAATGCCGCCCTGCTGTGGACTACAGTAATCCCTCCAAGCAAACAGAGCCACTAAAGCAGGCTAATCACAATAAGACGCGGATGTATGTCTTACCACTTCAACGAATGGAAAAGCCAACCCGTTATCATTTCAGAGTTGTACCGCACATTACCACATCATCTAGGGAGGCTAAATAGCCCACCGGCACATGCATCATCCCGGCCCAGGGAGAGATGTTTATATTAGCCTCGGCGTAGGAAGAGAGATGATTAACCGTAAATGAATCCCTGCCACTAGTTTAAACTGCCTCTGTTCTGATGCTGGCTGACTTCTGTTTCCACCACACAAAACAAATGGCCTATTGCTAACAATCTCTTACGCTACAAGCTCCTCACAACGCATACAAATTAATGGTTAAATGGTTTGCCATGTTGATGTAGACTAAATAAAAACATTGAGAAATAAAGTGACAGCTTGTTTTACTCATTTGTTTTCTGTAAAGTTTACAAAAGTCATTACGTCACCTAGGATCACCTCTGTAAAATGTACGTCATTCAAATTAAACGTTGATGCACCAGATCAGTGCCACTTAAGGTTCAGTTTAAGTTTATCTTAACTCCACAAATCCATTTAATTGATTCCATTTTTAGACTTATCACGTCAATCGAAAGATAAACCTTTGGAAAAATTAATTGATGATTGGGTTTCAGCTTGATTTCAAGTTCTGCGTGGTATTTCTGGACCTAGTGTCCCTTAAGCCAAAACAATTGAAACTATTAAGTCACAACCACTGACAAAGAAGTAAATGCAAGCTATTAAAACAAACATATAAAGCATCAAGTTAATAACAACAATCGCGCAAATAATCTTGTATTTCCACTATGAAACATGGTAGTATAAAATCTTTAAAGCTTGGTAGCCCATGTTTTCAAACAAAGCTGCGTTGCACTTTTAACTAGTCTTATCTGTTTACCCTCAAACAATACTTGTTACCACACTGAGAGATCACTTATGACATGTTGCATTGTTTTACGAACGCTGCTTTAAACTACTACAATTCCATGAAATATCTTCGAGTCCTAGCTATAGTGACCACGTTTATGTGTAAACAGTACAATGAAACCTTCTTTGTGTAGAAATACAGGCTAAACATTTATAAAATGACAGACACAGTCAGACTATTGCCATAGTGATTCCATGACATAAACAAGCTATGAAATACCATTTCCTTTAACTGACCTAAGGGCCTCAGTTCGTTACCAAAAGCAGGCTTTAATTTAATTTATAAAGACAGCATGTTATAAGGCACGATAAATGGCCCAATAACTACATAAACAGTGACAGTATAGTACATTTTTGCCATTGCAGGGTTTGGACGGTGCCATAACCAAAACCCAATACACACAAGGGGCTCTTTCTGTGATATCGGAGAGAACAGGTACCATCATCTCCAGCTATAAACTGTGAGCACATTCAATTATCTGCGTTATAACTGAAACACAAGCCATCAGATATTGTCAGCTTCAACGTTTCCAAGGTCTAACCGTTCAAAACACACACAAAAGCCCCGACAGAGGGCATTTATTCGACCTGTTCGCAGTGACTATCACCCTCAACATGGTTCAAATCTACAGGTGATAGGAGCCATTGATTCCCATGATGGCATTTCCCAGGAGGCCTCAGTATCTGCTGAACTGCCCTAAAAATACTAAAGTCTGCACAATATGTGTCAACCTGGCGATTTAAGACACGACAGACCCAATAATTAGACTTTAATAAGGCAAGGTTTACAACATAAACCGTGATGGTACCATCACGTTCAATGTTTAATATCGTGGTGCTTCAATACAACTCGCACACCATTTATATATGATACTAAACTAAAATAAATTACACGATCATGTTCGTATGATGTGCAATAGTGCAAGGAGATTTTTTAAGGTGCATATCGGAAACAAACAACAGGATCAGTGCCTATGTGCAGAAACCGCGATTTAACCGCGGTACCCTGGCCAAATATACCACGGTACTTTTTGTAAGCCTGTAAACATCCAATGTGTTGACATGTTAACAAGCTGTGGTCGGTGACTGAACATTTCAAGCGAACCGCACCGTTAAAACGACACTTGCGTCGCTTTGTTACCAGAACATAAACGAACCGACCAAGACAACCGCCTCAAAACGAGCATTTAATAGTAAACATGCGGATGTGTGACTGACCGGTTCGTTTGGCTCACCTGGGTTCGGGGAGGATGATTTTCTTGCTCGCCCGGGCCGCCGGAGTCGATTTGCTCTTCTCCATCGCCATCAGGTAGCTGACATCGGCGAGAACCGCTTCGAGGTCCGCCATCTTCGAGCCCTGTGGGTCGAACCGAGTCGGCGAGCGATACCGGAGGGTGAGGGGACGGATGGTGTCGCGCGCTCTGGGAGCGGCGGCGCGCGGACTCAGCACGAGACGGGCGCGGGAGCGGCGGCGGCGACGTCGAGGATGATGCGCGGGCGAGGCGCGTACATCAGCCCCGGCCCGGGTCCTTGATAAGCGCCCGTTTGAAGCCGCTCAGAGGGTCTCAGAAATCAGCCATCGTGGCCGATAACGTGCGTTAAACAACCGGGGAGTCAGAGAGGAAAAGTGTACGAACGTGACATCTGAAAATAATAATTCAAGATGGTGATAACAGGCGATTTCTGGCTGCAAAAGCGCCCCCTCCGCCGCCCACCCTCCTCGGGTGAGTTTAACGCGAGATGCCCACCTGCTGGTGCGACGACGGTCGAAAAAATGACACGCAAGTCAATCTGAGACCCGGTGCATGCGGAGGGATGGAGATAACGGGGCTAACAGGTTAACTAACAGATGCCTGCGAGCTGGCCTTGTGGGTTTCAAACGAGATCAAGCCCTGCAATACCAAAATGTCTTCCTTAAAAAAAAATGCAAGCCTTTTAAAATCAATATGCATGCACTTCGGTATGGAAAAACCAAATGAACGGGGCTGGAGAATACCCTCAAGATTGTGAAATGGAGAGACAAGCCAGAGAGAAAAATCACAAAGAAATGAAAATGGACGACTAGTATGCGCCAGTATTTCTTTTCAATTATCAAGCGGTGGTTTGCGTTTTTGTCTTATTCAGCGTAACAATCAGCTGACAGCTTACAAACAAACCACAAATAACACGAGTAATACAACCTCTTGTTTTTCTCAACAGGGGCAACGATGGGAATCGAAAGCCCGACTGGGAAACATTAAATAATGACGATCGATGCGACAAAATCGGATTATTTCCTTATAATGTTCAAAAGCAAGGCGAGAAAAGCAGCCGAGATGGTTGAGCATCCGTCAAAATGAACAGGGCATGTGCATGTGTGTTTATATCCTAGTTATATCACAAACCAATCTCCATGTCTGTGTTGTGATGGTTGAGATCTGTCTGTCCCTCCTCTGGCTTTGGCATCGGTCTTATAAAGCCCAGATCAGAAGTTGGTTTTCCTGATCCCGCAAGCCAATTAAAGGGCCAAAATTAAAGTCTACCCTTCAAATAAACAGACGGATGAATTTGCGTCGGAGCCCATTGTCGTGTTACACTAAAGCCTTGTGCAATGCATGCAGTTTTTCCTCCTTTTAAACTCGTTTTGCTCGCTCCTTCATCTATTTATATGCGGACAGATACGCCGTAAGCAAAACGCTGAAAGGTTGCTCTGTGTGAGAGGGGGCGCTAGAAAAGGAAATAACCAAACGTGAACTAAAGCGATCCGTGTTTCCTTCTTCTAAAAAAAGTCGAGATGGTGCCACAAAACGTGGTCCGACGAAACTGCACGGCACGACATACGAGACACGGTAAAGAAATACGTCGATCCACAACAGATCGCAGGCTGTCAATAATAAAAATGTGAGACATATAATGGGGAGGCCCTGAAATCTCTGTGCTAAAGCTTGCGGAACTTTATATGCACGACTGTGCGTCTCAGCCTTAAGCTTATACGGACGAAACTATGAGTTTAAAAGCAACACGACGTGGCTTTAAGCCCCAGTATGTATCTTCACGACTCGTCCTGGGGGTCGTCAGTGAACGGTCCTCCGAAAGGGGATTGATTTTGAGTCCCCGATGTTATTGCTGGAAGAAACGACTCTTTTCTTCTTCATCCGCGTTTGGGTCGCAGATCCAAGTCTTCATCTCTTCCGACATCGCTCAACAAAAACACAATATCCGTCCGCGTAAAACCCGTCCGACCAATTCCGTTCAGACCCTTCGAGAACGAGTGCCTCTTGACATACTATAAGGATTAATCCGTGTGGGAATAAACGATTATTTTGTCGTTTCAGCGCTTGGTCTGAGCTGAGCCCCACGGCGCGTCGCGAAGTGAATTTCAGGCTCTTCTGAGAGCTGCACTTCCTCCCAATGGCCGATCTGGCGCAAAACCCGGTACTGGAGTAGCAAAACCAGGCACTGGAGCGCAGGAGGCGGAACGGGATTCACCCGACTTGAAGTTACATTTCAAGCAAAAATGCAAATTGCTTTAAAATTGCATTGCTTGTCCAGTTTCAAAACATGTTTACAATTCTTTAAAATGTTTCATTTCACCATCATTTTCTAATTATCCTCACGTATATAATATCTTTCTTATCGCATTGATTTTTTATTCCTTTTGCTTATTGTTTTACAGCGTATAAAGAACGCGACATTTCTAAACCTACTAAGGTGATGGGTTACGTATTGAATATTAATGAGGTGGTAGTGACGTTGCTTAGTAACCTTCCTGAAGCGCCCAGTCACGTTACTTAATTTATATTCATGAGCCAACGTCTTCCCCATAAAAGGATTCGTTCATTCGCCGTGCGACAAGCGCCCACTTACCTTTCAGCAAATCAGATAGGACTACTGGATGAACGTCACCGTACGTAATTAATATTCATGAGCACTGTTTACTTCCTAGTAGGAGATACGAACCCTTTTGAGGTGGGACGGAGCAGCGTGTTATCGTGTTAACTGCGCCGATGTTATCTAAATAAAAATCAACACAAAAAATGATAATGACAAAATCTCACTACTGTCTCTTGTTTGGGCATGTTCTTAACTGAATATATGATGCAAAATGACAATAATACTTAAACCAGTGCAGGTACGAAGTAAGCTGAGTTTTTCGATAATTCTCCAGGATGCATTATACATATATTTAGTTTCTTATTAAAATGTGTTTTATAGCAGCGTTTGCTCGTCCGGGGTTATTTGGCATGAAGGTTTATTGCTCCCTCTGTCGGAAAGTGAATGCACGTGCATCACAAATCATTTGTACTGAAAAGCTTTTCATTTTAATTTTATGTTGCACGCCTTTTTCAATTTCCCAGTATTACAAACAAAGGGAATGTGTCCGGAATTTTTTGTGACAAAGCCAGAATCATTGCCTTTTTTGAGGTTTAAATAAATGTACCCATTTATTGCACACAGATCTATATCAAGAAGTCAGTGACGTTTAAGAAAGACAGTTTATTCAGCATCGGGCATGAGTTTGGCAGGGGGGGAGGAAATCTGTTACTGCTGGATACGTCGGATGGACTGAATCTGAGGGGTCTGGGTATGAGAGCCAAACTCCTTGAAGTTTTTGTACTCCCCACAGTGGCGGTCACACTCCATAATGTACTGGTATCCACGGTAACCAGGGTACTGGTAGCACACAAACCTGTTGCATGCAGATCAAAGAACAGCAGTGAAGAAAGCATGTACTGACTCAGCTAGAGGTCACTGGCCCAAAAACAAAAAGGGTTCGAGGAAGGAGAACAAAAAGTAAATGAGAGATACTCACGCTCCGGACTGAACCCGCAGAGAACCCACTTCGTTGTTGCACCATCCCATGGCCTGCAGAGAAGGGTAATCGTCACTGAGCTCTCCCTTGCGGCCCAGGAAGTTCTCCCTCTCATATATGGTCATTCTGCACTCCCTGTGGTTCTGTGTGGAGTTACATCACATACACTGTCAGTCAAAGAAATCAGCCTCTTATCACTGAAACACTGATAACAGACAAAATCAATAAAATAACATTTATTAATAACAATCACGTTTGTTATGGATATTGTAAAAGAAAACCAGGTTGTAAGAACGTTTCCCTAACATCTACATTAAGTAACAAATACGTTAAAAATGTTAATTTTGAAAGTCGTAGAAACATTTAAAATGTCCAGTTTATTAGACATTATATTAAGATTATTGCTTGGTTGTAAGAATGTAATTCAAACATTTTAAACGTTCAGTAACGTTTATTTGAACATTCCATCAACAACTTAAGAATGTTTCTGATATGTAGATAGATAACGTTAAAGATGTTCTACTAACTATACCGCTAGAAATTTGTTCATAACTTTGAGAGAACTTTTGGAGAACGTTCCCTGTTAGCTGGGATGTTGAAAACAGGTTTAGCAACTAAACTGATATGAAATTAGATCAGATATACCAGGGTGGGTCATTTTTGTTTGATGTGCTTTGACTGGCAGCTCTAAGCTTTGTGAACTTACAGCACAGGAGATGGGTCTGAAGGAGGTCATCCTCTCGATATGGTACGCATTGCTTCCTCCAAAGGCATCACACTGAGGGTACTCACCACGCTCCAGCACAAACTGCTGACCCTGGTAGGAGCCGTGTTCATAGCCCACCCACCTGTAGAGAAGCACAGGTTAAAGTATAAGTTCTGTGCTGGGCGTTTCCCAGGCTGCCTTTGCCATAAAAACTTGTTTATAAGTAACTTTTCTGGTTTAACTGAGGTTACATAAATAAATGTGTCACGTGGGATATAAACACTGCTGGTAAACAGAACACTACGTATCGCTACAAACATAAATGATACCTCAAATCACACAGCTTTATGAGGAGAGCTATTCTATTACTTTACTAAGTGATATTCTTACCCAGCATTCTGGAGATTTTCTGATCTAAGTAAATTCTGGCTGCATTACCCTTTAGAACACATTTTATGAAATGTAATCTCAGTGTTGCAAAGGGTGCTTAGTTCACAGGGACAGTTCTCTGAGCATTGGCTAATGTTATCTCAAAGTTATCAAAAACGTTCTTGTAGTAATTGTAATAGAACTTTTTATCGAAATGTTATTCTTTAGTTGTTAGTAGAACGCTTTAAAAATGTTACAGAATTAAAAAATATTTGAATAATGAATAATTCATAAGAATTCATAAGGATAATTCTTATAACCAAGCAATAATGTTAATATAATGTCTAATAAAGTGGACTTTTTGAACATTCCTAGAATATTCAAAATAACGTTTTTGTTACTTAATGGAAACATTAGGGAAATGTTTTTACAACCTAAAACTGTTAGGTGGGTGCATGTTTGTAGCCCTGGTTTTCACCCAAAATGCTACCGCAGTAAGAAAACTCACGCTCCGCTCTCCACTCTCAATGAGCGCACCGTCTCGAACCCAAACTCCATGACGTTGCAGCACTCTGAGGTGAACTCATGGTGACGACCCTGGAAACATTCTTCATCATACACGATGATCTGGAATACAGAGGTTGGGCACCTTTAAAAACGATTTCAAGGGCACAATTAAAGATTTGCATTGTTGGGAAAGATTAAACGGGGTGTGAATCGATATAAAAGAAAGTTCACAGAGAACAAAGAAGGTTCTTGCATTGAAATATTGCATATAGTAACATTATATTAAATGATAGCCATATCCCAACTAACAGAGAACATTCTCTGCGTTTATAAGTACGGTTATACGGTTATAATTATGTTAGTAGAATGATTTTTAACATTATATATATCATATGTCCAAGACATTATTCCTAAGTTGTGAGTGGACCATTTTAAAAATGTTACAGAATTGAAAACGTTCAAATAATGTTCTTATAACCCAGCAATAATGTTTTTACAATGTCTAAAAGTGGACATTTTGAATGCTCCTATAACTTTCAAAATAAAATTTTTAACGGAAACGTTAGGGAAACATTCTTACAGAATTATCCTAAAATTGTTAGCTGGGTATGGATATTGCCAAAATAATAGCATTCCTGGAAGCTCTTGAAAGTAATGCTATAAAATGTTAAAATAAAAAGTTGTGGATATATGCAAGCCTTAAAAATCCTAGTAACAGCCAAACGTACCTTCCAATGGCCGGAAAACTTGGTGCAATGGTGAGTCATCTTGTCTCTGTCAAAAACAAGAGCAAGTTGGTACAAGCAGCTCAGAGCGGCATGAAACATAAATCACTGACAAATTACAAACAAAAACTTGCCATCACTAAAGATTATAGTGATGACAAACAAACTTCTACTGCATACCAACAAACCAATCAAGTTCTCATACTTGAACACAAATGCAACCACAACACACCAACACACACACAGTAAAAATGACACGTACACATTAAAAACATACAAATGTCCTCAGCATTGAAAAAAACATGCAGGTGATCAACGTAACAACACTAAACTTAAAGTTAAACATGTTTGTGATTTTTATCTCTCAAAGAATGTTCAAAATGACCTTCAAAGTCATTCTCAAGTGTGCAGTGTCTAAAATAAGGCCTGAAAACAGCAGATGTTCATGGTGTGTCACTCCATCTGTGCTAGCGGTCGGACCGGGAAGGATGTATGAGGGGAGGGTGTGGACACAGAACATGTTAAGGACCGGAGAGCCGAAGCAGGATTAGAAAATAACTCACCTTGCTTCGATGCCCTTGGGACGTCCTGATGTGAGAGTGGAGGCTGGCATGTGCGTGTACCCTTTTAAAGCCTCCCCTGGCAAAAGGCCCAATAAAAGTCCAGGGTCAGCATGAGGGGCGGGGCCTGCCATTGTCCAGCTGACAATGGAGGGGTTAAATCTATACAGCTGTGGAAACGCAAACACTACATTATCGTCTGGGCGGTCTGACCTGGACACACGGACCACACAAACATACATACATATATGTTGAGATTGACAGTATTTGAGACAGCACCAGGTACAGGATGGAAAGGTGGATCCAGCTAATCATTTTACATTGTAGAAATGTTGAAATTATATTTTTGTATAAATTATAATATATAACGTTAAGAAAACATTCTACCAACATTACTGCAAGAACTTTTTTGATAACTTTGACAAAACTTTTAGAGAACTTTAGCCAACTTTCTGAGAACGTTCCCTGTTAGCTGGGGAGATGTTAGCCCCGATCCATTATGACTCTTCCGTGTGGGTGTTAACAGACTGATTGACAGCAGGAGATTGTCTCTGCGTGTTTTATTGTTTACGGTAATGTACTGTACCGGGAGGTTCACATCCATCGTTGGAGGCCATTAGGACGTCATGGCTTCAAAGAGATTTTGTGTTACTGCATAAACGATTTAGCGTTCTGCTGTAAATGGTAGATTATTTTGGGAATAAGAGGTGCAATAAAACACATTATTTTGCCATTTGCACCATGGAATGAACTAATTACTAGTATATCATTGTAAAAATGTTTGACATTCAGCAAGAAAACTTCTTTCTTTATCAAATCCCGATCCAGCTGCTCTCTGACAAAGAGATTAAAGAAAATAAATGAGTGTTTGATCTTCACTTCACATAACTCTTGCACTTTCATTTAATTGGGTGTGTAGGAGACAAACACTTTTAAATCACTCTCTTCCCCACAGGGTTTGAGGCTTCAAATAGAAGAAACACACTGGCTTGAAAAGCAATGTTATTAAATACAGAACAAGCTTTGCAGGAACCTGTGGACCTCCATGTGGGTCCCTCTAATGCATAACATTACCTTGATGTCTATGGGTATTGATCACCCATAGAACATGTATAATATAGACTCAAGCATGATTTATACCATGGGTATGTAATATTACAAGAGTAAGGGAACATGAGAAATGTAATCATTTGGATTAATTTGGGATCAGGTGTCAAAGAGGGATGTGTCTTATGGCCAACTAAACTGTAACAATAAAATGCTGCATTATACCATACATTATTGTATAATAAATTATAATAAATAAACTATTATTTATATCAGACATTTATTTATTCTTATTTATTCTCTGCTGTTAGCATCAGAGTTAATTGTTAGCAAAACAGCAGGAGTGTATTTCTTGTCAATCTCAGAATAAGCAAAGTTAGTGAGCATGATGGAGAGCATGCATGACTTCTGACCCCTGCATACCTCTCATCCATATGCAGCCTATAGCACAGAGTGCCAACCTGCAGGGAAAAATGCCACTGTCAGGGCTTTCCATTGACTGTAAAATGCTTACAGGCACGGCAGGGAGAGCCTTCTGGGCTATGCGATGACCCTGCGGCTTTGGCACGTACAGACTCTGATGACGGGGGGTTTCTATTGTGCACCAAGCCCCTCTACGCTCCCCTTGCCAGGGTATAAAAGTTAGGGCACTGGCCAGAGGGGGCCAGCACGAACCAGCAACCGCAGCACCGCTGTACTCAAGCAGGTAAGAGCCCAGCCAATGCATCCAAAAAGGATACAGTAAAAACTTATACTAGAGCTGGGATTTACGTTACTACCTGCCTTGGGCTTCAAGGCAATCAGAATTCATGGATGCAGTAGGGAGTTAAACAGCCCTGGATTCGCTTATTTTCCATGCTTTTTGACATTTGGGGATTGTATCCAATCATTCTGAAAACATGAAGCCCAAACCCTACCATACCTCATTCCTGCTCCATTCAAATCTGTCAGATGGAGGACCTCTCCCATCACACTAACCCTGTATGGATATTTGGAGTACACTAACACATTTTAGGCCTCATGATCTTTCCCACCTTTTGCTCTTTTCCCGCAGACGTTCTCAAATCCCTTCACCATGTCTCAGACCACCAAGTCCTCCAACCAGGGCACCGATGCCAAAGACAAGGGAGCTCCTGCCCCTGCTGCCAGCAGTAAGGCTTCCAAGACTGGAGATCCCGGAATGATGGGAAACTACAAAGTAAGTGGTCATGTTTTGGAAAAAGGTAACAAGGAACATTCTCCGAATGTTGGCTAATGTTCTCTCAAAGTTATCAAAAATTTACTTGCAGCAATGTTAGTGGAACTTTTTTAACTGTTATATATCATATATATCAAAAAGTTATTCTTAAGTTTTTAGTGGAAATTTTTTTTAATGTTTTGAATGCATTATAGAATTACATAATGTTCTTATAACCAAGAAATAATTTAGAAAAAGACTTTAGACATTTTGAACGTTCCTGGAACTTTTTAGTTACTTAATGGAAATGTTAGAGAAACATTCTTACAATCTAAAATTGTTTGCTGGGTTGTTGTATATAAATGATTGGAATATCATAGCAAACATTTAATTATTACCATGAACCTAGCAGAGATAATTACAGAAAGACTATTTCTTCAAACAGTTTACTGGTTTATATAATACACATCAAGCTATGATGCAAAATTAGGACAGTATGTTGTCTGGTGGTCTTCACTAGCCAACACTAAGTGTCTTCTACTTACCAAACTCTTGCAGATCTTCCTATTCGACCAGGAGAACTTCCAGGGCAGGATGATGGAGGTCCAGAATGAGTGCATGAACGTTTGTGAACGCGGAATGGACAGAGTTCGCAGTATCATTGTTGAGTGCGGCCCGTAAGTCACTGACAATGGATAATATCTAATGTGGATGGGAAAAACATAGAGGCTGTAGCTAAACGTCACACAGTTCCTGATGACTCAGGGGCACCACATCTTTTCTTACATGCTGGTACCCTCTTTTGTTCTCCGTACTCATGCTGTTATTCCTCCATCCCTCTTTTTTTTCCTCGTCCACGTGTTGCTGTCCACTGTCAATCTCTGTGGTACACATGACCCTGCTGTCCATGTGTTCAGCTTTGTTGCCTTTGAGCAGACTAACTTCCGTGGTGAGATGTTCATCCTGGAGAAGGGCGAGTATCCTCGCTGGGACACCTGGTCAAACAGCTACCGCAGTGATTGTCTCATGTCCCTCAGACCCATCCGCATGGTATGCATGTTCAGAAGCAACGCAAACCCTGCACTACACTACATTCCCAGCTAACACGGAACGTTCTTAGAATGTTGGCTAATGTTCTCTCAAAGTTACCAAAAACTAAAACATCATAAATATGTTAAATATCATATTTATCAAAAATGTTATCCCTTAAGTAGTTAGTGGAGCGTTTTAAAAACGATACCCAAGTTAAAAATATTTGCATAATGTTCTTATAACCTAGCAATTATGTTAATACAATGTCTAAAACAATGGACGTTTTGGATGTTCCCAGAACTTTCAAAATAACGTTTTTGTTACTTAATGGAAATGTTAGGGGAACGTTCCTACAACCTAAAATTGTTTGCTGGGTTTGAGCTCAAGTGCATGGCCTCAGCTAGAGGTATTTTGGTCTGTTCATTCAGGACCCCATGGAGCACAAGATCTGCCTGTATGAGCTGTCCGACTTCAAGGGCAACAAGATGGAGATCCAGGAAGATGATGTCCCCACCCTGTGGGCGCATGGCTTCTGTGACCGTGTGGGCAGCGTGAGGGTGCCCGGTGGAGCGTGAGTGCCAAATGAAACCTTAAATATCAAACACTAGTTCACAGGACCCCTTTATACAAAGTGTGTGCCATTTCCTGTAAGCAATACTAGGCCTGACTGAACAGCACTCAGCAGAATCATTTGTGCAAACATAATAAGAACAAGAGTTATATCACACAAATCCCTTTGTATTACACAATGCTTAATGCAAAGCTGCGATCTGTAACTTTCGCCTCTCTGCCGCCATCTCTGTTTGAACCCTAAAACTTGATTACGTCATTCCCATGACGTATGTCGAATTCAAGTGAAGCCACGCTGACGTTTCCCGGGAAATCGCACCCGACGGCTCACATTATAAATCCTTATTAGAAATAAACGTACTGTTGTGAATCAAGAAATGGTAAAAGGACCTTTTATAACACGGATACGACACGCACTTGCTCAAGAGCCCAAAACGTTACAGATCGCAGCTTTAACAGCGAATACGATGAAGCTACGTCGTACACCCACTAACCAACTCTCTCTTCGTTGTTTTTAAGTTGGGTGGGATACCAGTACCCCGGCTACAGAGGCTACCAGTATCTGTTTGAGTGCGGCGATTACAGACACTACAATGATTTCTGCGCTTTCCAGCCTCAGATTCAGTCCATGCGCCGTGTGAGAGACATGCAGTTCCACCAGCGCGGCTGCTTCAACCTGACCGCCGCCAAGCAGTGATCCAGCCCCACCATGGCGCTTTTTATCCCCCATCTTTATTCATTCTCAGGAGTCTCCCCTCAGAATAGATTCATATAACCTGTCCCTGACATCTGACTTTTTATGACGCCAGTAATAAACATGTTTTAAAAGCCGACAGCTTCCTCTTTTCTAAGATGTTTCACATCTGTTCTTCGTTGCATCGCTTCCACGGGGAACGCTACGCGGGAATATCGTGCCTTATGATTAACTTTAAAAAGTAAAATGAATGCAAAAGCAAAGTGCATCTCCTTTTCACTTTGTATACATGCATATTGAATGTAAATACATATAGAGTTCATTTCAGAATGTATGTAAAGGTTACGTGTGTACGTTTCTTAACAAATATAAAATTCAGCGTTTTGTATATTATTATAATATTAATATTGTATTGCTCTACGAATAACGGGAAACGTCACAGTGACGTTTCATCACGTGACACAGCCGCTCTTGCGCAAAGGGAAATATTCGAGCCAAGATGGCGGCGGCGCTTTTCAAAGCACGGAGAGGTCAGTGGTGTTTGAATCGCTTTTGCTTTGAAATAAATATTAATGCATAACATAATTCCTTATTTTACACGGAGCTGTTTTGCTCACTTTTAATGTAAGCCCATTGATAAACATTGGAGTGAATAGAAAAGACATTCCTAAGCGCTTACCTTCAGTAACTGCTTCTGTAATAAATTGTTCATAATTATTGATGAATTGGCATGTAAATATATTAGTTTGTTGCCTGTCTGTGCTGTGTTAGATGGTTCGTTGTCTTATATGGTTTCGTTTAGCACCTGACAGCCGGCTGTTTCATTCAAAACAGTGTCACTCGGAGTAAAAAGTGAAATTTGCTCTTGTTTTTTTTAAAATACGCCTTATGCTCTTTGATTGTGCTATGTAGATAATAATATATGTACATAAACACAATTCTGGTACTTTAAACAGATTTTTTATATTGTAGCTGTGCTGTGTGAATGGAGCGCAGTCCCAGCGTCACCTTTCACCTACTTTTAATGTGTGGGCTCTGCGCATGCGCATAACAATCTTTTTTTTTAATATTTCACTAACAAAACCATGAGATTACCGTGTTGTTTGTGATACTGCCATAGTGTTTTTCGTTTAATTTTCTCGGAGTGCTTTGCAATAGGAAGGTTTGTATAGGAACATTCAAGGCAGGATAAGTGATCTTTTCCAAAAGCAATTTTTGTTATGCTGGTTGAAAGTCTCTTCACATCCTGGTAGCAATCACTAAGTGGTCTCAATATATTTATAGAAATCTTCTGCAGAAGGTGCAGAACCATAAACCTTTTTGTCCAATCACTGCATTGAGTCCAAATGCAATGATAGGATGTCCTACTTGCTGTGCATCTGCATGCCTCAGTGCACTTCTGAAGGAGCCGTGGCTTTGGTTCTCTGAATGGAGGGTGGGATCTCATGCTTTAAAGCTAGCTTGTTATTGATAGCTTCTCCAAAATTGCTTACTCTACCTTGAACAGATGAAATTGTATGAGAAATCCTAATGTTTTATAGAGCAATATTTTAAAATTAGAGCATGACATCCATACAAATACTATGGTGCTTATATATAGTAATCATTCAGTTACACAGAATGCATCAAAGTACTATGCGATTACCATTTTAAACTCTGTATTAATGTTGCATTATGGTTGAAAATGTGAAGTTAGCAAAGGTCTAGTATTGTTTTGCAGATGTCACTTGGTTTGATCTTGTTTATGATATAATATGTACGTTTAGGGGCTACTGTACAAGCTGACGTCATTCATGTCGTTCTACTGTTTTTTTCAGCTCTGGGCGTGGCAGTGAGCCATGGCGTCCGATGTCTGACCCAGCTTGCAGAGTTGCCCGAGTTGCACCAGATGATGCGACAGACGTGTCGAGACTATGCTCAAAAAGAACTTGCACCGATCGCTGCCCAGCTGGACAAAGATCACAAGTTTCCAGCCAAGCAGGTGAAAGGCACCTCAGCTGTTGAAATCAAACCGTGTACAGTGGTCACTGCCTCTTGAATTAGTCACATGAGGGGGTCTGTGGTGAGTTTGAAAGATTTGCTTCTCTCTGCTGCAGGTTCAAGAGCTCGGGGCAATGGGTGTCATGGCTGTAGAGGTCCCAGAGAGTCTCGGGGGTGCTGGGATGGATTATCTGGCATACAGCCTCGCTGTGGAGGAGCTCAGCAGGGGATGTGCCTCTACAGGAGTTATCGTCAGTGTGAATAATGTGCGTCACTTTTTGTTCTGCTAATAATTCACTGCATTCTGCTCATCAAGTGCACAGCTTAAAACTGCAATCCGTAACGTTTTTGGTTAAAAGCAAACAAAGATCAGTAATTAAGTAAGTACATGATAGATTAGCATTCAAAACAGTCTCCTTACCTTACCCCAATTCACAGCGGTTAGGTAAGCTTGTAATAATGACTTATAATTTGAACGATTGTGTGTTCGATTCCAAGGGGAACACATACTGATAAATTGTATACCTTGAATGTACTCTAAATCGCTTTGGATAAAAGCACCTGCCACATGCATAAATGTAAATGAATGCAAATGACTCATTAACACTGAAAACAATCTGTTTGAATTTGACTGGATTGCTGTGTTTCAGTCGCTATATTTGGGTCCAATCCTGAAGTTCGGCACAGAGGAACAGAAGAAGCAGTGGATTACCCCCTTTACCACCGGTGAGAAAGTGGGCTGCTTCGCTCTGAGCGAACCAGGTAAATACAACTGCTTGTCCACAAGCTGTTAGATTTATGAAGCACTATAAACACAGATGGCCCTTATGTACAGCTGCACTGTTATAATCCTTCACCCAACCACAGTTTTCTTCCTGAATGACTGAATGATGGAGCCTTTCATTGGGAAGATTTAGTTCATGCATCTATGGATACAGAAACCGTCATGTTTACAGTAATGATAATGATCTTCAGTGTTGTGCTGAAGTCTTTATTTCACTGTGAAGGAAACGGCAGTGATGCTGGTGCTGCATCAACGCTGGCCCGACAGGAGGGAGATGAGTGGGTTCTGAATGGAACCAAAGCTTGGATCACCAACTGCTGGGATGCATCTGCGACTGTTGTTTTTGCCACAACAGACAAGAGTCTAAAACACAAGGTGCACAGCTTAATATGGAATTACGTGTTGAAAAACATCATGAAAAGTGACTGTGAACATTTTAAAAATTCTTCCTTCTATCTCAAAATCAGGGAATTAGTGCCTTCCTCGTGCCAATGCCTCATCCGGGGTTGTCTTTAGGGAAGAAAGAGGATAAACTGGGAATTCGAGCTTCCTCCACCGCCAATATCATTCTGGAAGACTGCCGTATCCCGCAGGGCAACATGCTGGGCGAGCGTGGAATGGGCTTCAAGATCGCAATGGTACAATTTAAACACGCCATAATCGTGCCATATACAAATAATGTGCTTTCATCTGTGATGCAGTTATTCCAGATCTTAGTTAATAATGGCTGTACGCACTCCTGCACAGCAAACACTGGACAGCGGGCGCATCGGAATAGCTTCACAGGCTCTGGGGATTGCACAGGCAGCGTTAGACTGTGCTGCTGATTACGCCCATAAGAGAACTGCATTCGGCGCTCCAATTGGCAGGCTGCAAGCCATACAGGTAGCACACAAACCATACATGATGTGTATCACAGACTTTACATGCATTCAGACCTGTATCATCTGGATGATACCATCAGAAGTTTATCTTCATGCATGCATGATTTTTTTCAGTTCAAACTGGCAGACATGGCCTTGGCGATAGAAAGCGCTCGACTCCTCACCTGGAAAGCTGCACTGCTACGGGACGCAAAGAAACCTTTTACTAAGGTTAGTGGGGTTTCTCATAAAGCTCTAAAAAACGTTACATGCATTGATTTTTTTTTTGTATCATGTTTTAAAAATTGTGTGGAGAAACGTGTGACAGTGGCAGTTTTGTGCAGGCAAGGATGACGTGCAAAATGAGTTTCATTATATATTACTATATTTTCCTCTATTCTCCAGGAAGCTGCCATGGCTAAACTGGCTGCATCTGAGGCTGCTACATTTGTCTCCCATCAGGTACACAAAAATTAAAAATATATACTGTATATATTGTGTGTGTGTGTATATGTATATATAAGATGATATACTTTTATATAATAGATTATATAATTTTATATATAATCTATAACAGATTTTTATATTTTATAATTATTATTTTTTTTCCCATTGAAGGCAATCCAGGTGCTGGGTGGGATGGGTTATGTAACAGACATGCCTGCAGAGAGACACTACAGAGATGCTCGCATCACAGAAATCTATGAAGGCACCAGTGAGATCCAGAGATTAGTCATTGCCAACAACATTCTCAAAGAATATCAACAGTAGAAGCGTATGTTTACGTCACAAAAACTGCTGATTGAATTGACATTATTGTGCCTGGAATCTCGTTCTGGTCTGCTGTGGCTGCAGTGGTGGAATATGAAGGGGATACTTGGGAATGGTTGATCTTTGGAGACAGAGTGGTTACAAAATCTTTTTTTAAGTGCAATTTCTGTTGTTGCCACAAGAGTGCAGTAGAGTGCCTGGACTGTTTGTCCTGCACGAGGGTACTGAACCTTACTAATTCACTGAAGAATTTCTGCTGATTTCACTGGGAATTTGAATGCATATCTGATTGTACATAATATGTATTTATGCATTTTTAAATAAATCATGTCACATTGTAATGCTGCAGTTGTTTTAAGTTTGTTTAATTTGTAGTTAAAAGTGTGCATCATAATCTACACCAAAGAAATCTATACTGCAAAGACTAATGACGTTGTGTTATTGTAGCATTCTTTATTTGATTATGGATACCTGCAAAAATAAATGTCTGAACTCAGAGGAAAAGAGGGAAATTGTTTTGGATGCGTGGGACAGTTTTATGAGCTTAGAATTTGTTACATGCACTGGTATGTGTATACAGCATGTATATTCCCAGATTTCCAATGTTGTCTCAGACTTTTAGGGCCTACTGAATTCCAGATTGATTAAAAGAAAAATGTTTGTGAACAGTATAAGCTGTTTGCCTTGTTACAGCCCTAAAAACTCAGAACCAGAGGCGTCGGACAGAGAGGGTCCAGCAACGTGACTGCTTCGGGGGTCAGGAACCATAAGTGGCGCCCCTGATCAGAACCATCATCCCTTCTTCCTGAGCTCGTGAGGAAATGATCTTCTGACCAGATCTGGCCTCAGTCCCACCTGCTGCAGGACTCTAATCTAACACCACATCAGAGATAGCAGGCGCCATCATTTCTTCAGCATGTGGTGAAACGCTGGATCAGGGTCTATCATAGAGTGTGTGACTTCTTCCCCATGACCTCAGAAGTGGATCAAAGGTTACAAGACCAGAAATGATGATAAAGGTTTAAATTAGAACAAAGGTTATGGCTTTTGTCATCATCTCCTGAACAATGACTGACGGTCATTCATTTTCCAAAACAACTAATAAAAAAAACAGACATATTCTGTGTTGGCCAAGATGAATGTACAAACAAAATAACATGGTTGTTTTAAAGAATTTTATTTCCCAAAAGCCCAAGCAATGAGTAATTTAGGAAATCATGTGCATTTTGGGTTTGATCTAAATTTAATCTTGTTGCTTTATAATATAAAGGGGTGTTTTGAAATGCAATCACCATTACAACAATGTTTAATCGAAAGTTTGTTTCTTTATTAACATTCAAAAGGATAAGAAACTTACACCATTAACTGATATGCAAAACACAAAATTATTCAAGCTTGTTGCTTTGAACGGGCATTTAAAATCCACTTCACAAAATAATGTACAATCAGAAGTTTTGAGTTATCAAACCTGTGATTATTTCTTTGTATGTAAAAGTTTACAGGCAGTCTATAGGCAGAACAATATCTATTGTAAGTGTCTTATGGAAGGCCACAAACCGTGTCTGTTTAGTGCGCCCTCATAAAGTTGACAAAAACAAGGAATATAAACCTTCCCATCACCCCATAACCCTCTGTGACTATAATAACAAACACAAATACCCGTGTACATCTAATACAATTGTAAGCAACTCAAAAGACAGAAAACTGTTCTAGAAACGTTAATGCAATATTTTCATCATGTTAGTGACCTGTTGCATGTAACTTTGCAGTTGACATGTTATACTTTATTACAAATGTAACATTTTATCATTCCTTTGCCATAAATAAAAGTAATTTTATGACCTCATTTGAACTGGGACTACATTGAATATATGATCTTTTTCTCTTTTGCATTTAAAAGAAATGCAGACCTGTTGCAGCACCCCAGCACAATGCTTTACCTAACCTAAAATCATGACTTCATAAAACAAATACAAGTTATCGTCCACGGTATGGGCCAGCAACACATTACGTCCATATGCAAAGAAAAACTTGTCGGTGTTCACACGTAGTTTCTCTTATCATAGTCTCCGTTTACTGTTGCGCTTTTTGTTGGCACGTATTTGAGGGGATACGAGGATTTCTCCTCATGAGGACTGGAGAAGCACAGGATCGCTCCGCCGAGAAGGAGCATCGCAGACGCCGCCCAGCCGATGTAGAGCGCGGCTCCGATTTCTCTCTTCTTCGCCGAGGGGACCAGAGGATCGTAAAACTCCGAGATGATGTTGTTGGCCATCCAGCACAAGGGCACCAACACAAACAAGCCTGCGATGATGTACAACACCCCCCCGGCACCGACCACTTTGGCTTTAATGGACTCTTTGGTGATGCAGTTGGTGCATTGCGCGCCGGCGATGGTCACGATCAGACCGTGGACACCCAGCACGGCTGAGATGACCGTCAGAGCCCGAGCGGTCTGCAGGTCTGTGGTCAGTGCCAGGACAGAGTCGTGCATTTTACACTGCATCTGTCCGGTGCTCTGGACCACGCAGGACATCCACAGCCCGTCCCAGATGGTCTGCGCCACCACAATGTTGCCGTCAATGAAGGCGGACACTTTCCACATGGGTAACCCGCAGGCCACCATCACCAAAAGGGTCCCGGTTACGCTCAGTCCCATACCGATGAACTCCAGGCAGGCGGATATCATCTTTGCAACACTTTTATGAAAGTTCCCAATGCCAAAAGTGGATAAAGTCTCGGGTGGGAGTTAGTATGCAGAGCAGAAAACAGGTCTCTACATCTCCCGGTTGGTTCAGGATGAGTTAAGTGCGCTTTTGTGCTGCGGTATGCGAGGAGGATGCTGTTATAGTACACTTGTTTAACAATGGGAGGGGAGCTCCAGCCAATCAGAGCACTGTGCGTCTCCCAACAGCCAATCAGAAGCGAGTGCGCTGGATAAAGAAACGGGATAACGGGAAACGGCTTCGTTCAGATGCTCTCTGAGCAGGAACAAACTGGAAGTGTTAGTCTTGGTTTTCCTGGCATTCATTAGGAAGACAAGACTTCACACAAAAGGACGTGTAAACAGGCCCACAGACGTATAAAATAAGAGATTTGTACAATTCTGAGAGCTCGTGTTGGAATATTATATGATATTTTATATACTTGACATTTTGGAGCATCATCAATTTGGCTGTACGAGCCTTTTCAAGTCAAATAATATTCAACAAACTTTAAATCAAGCTGAATCTCGTAGGCCAACGTACAAAAAAGTTGAAATTGCTTACAATAGTTTTGACGAGTTAATGTAAAAATATGTTGCCGTGACTTTTATCTCATCATTTTTTACAACAAAGACATTTTTCAGGGTGTAAAACTGCTTTCTTAAGTCACTAATTAAGTGGCTTAGAAAAAGCCCAAGCCACAGTTAGTTCCCGTGTCATTTTTACATTTTGCGTATGAACTAACACGATTCTGAATGTGTGAGAAAGTTGGTGTGAGCCGTGCAGTCATCAGATTAGGAAGTACACTATGACTGAATATGAAGGACTCTTCAAGTTCAGATAAAATAACCTCTATGTTTATTAAAAGCATTATAAAGTACTAGTCACATTCAAACATTTAGCAGTACAGTTGTGTTTATAGACAGTGGGTATAGTGGTTATAGTCAACACGCACATTATAATCCTATACACTACTACTTGTTTATTAAACGATTCAGCTGCTTTACATTTAAAGAAAAATGGGAATTCAATTATATTAATTTAAGTATTATATATTAAATATATAATAATAAAAAATTCAAATAAATAATTGAAGATATTGGAGACATTTAATATTTTTCATTCATATGCAAAAAATAGCGTTACGTGATTTAACATGACATTTATGTTATGTAGTGTTGACTTAATATTATAACAGAAATCTATAAAAGTGAATCTTTTAATGTCGTTCAACTCGCGTGATCTGGTTTTATCTACGTGCAGCCCAGTGTGTCATGCATACAGTCATAATGTATGCTTAGATTTGTTACTTCCTGTGCCGAGGCATTGCTGAGGAGTGGTGCTGGAAAACAGGAAGAGGAGTGCACTCTCATAGTTGTGATTGTGAACATGCAGCTGTTTCAAAAATAAGCATAAACAGATACTGAACCACCTTAGATACCAAAGAGCTGTTTTCTTCTGAACCATACCCTGGTCACATGGACCCACTGAAAAGAAAGAAATGTCTGTCTTTTTTCTGTCTTTGTTTGTTTGTCTTAAAGGTATTTTAATCCTTTTGATTTTCTTCATATACACTCTTAATAATAACGGTTCTTATCGCATTCACAGCGATGCCATTGAAGAACCATTTTTGGTTTCCCAAAGAACCATTCAGTCAAGGGTTCTTAAAATAATCGTTTTTCTTTCCGTTTGAAGTCTAAAGAACCTTTCACTGTGAAAACATTCTGTATATTTACAGAAGTTATACTTCTTATTTGAAAGATTTTCCTGTATTTTTAAATACTATTCTCTAAATTACAAAGATCGACTGTACATTTGACATGTCTAATGACGTGAAATTGAATTTATTGAATTTATTGAATTTATTGATTTATTCTGAATTTATTGTTTGTTACTTTACAGTTTTTTGATGTCTCAGCTGCAAGGATATTAGTGTTTACAGTGTTGTTGTTTTTTACAAAGAACATTTTGTGAAACAGAAAGGTTTTATGAATGTTAAAGGTTCTTTATAGAACCATACACCCAAAAAGGGTTCTTTAATGGCACCGTGATGTACCTTTTTTAAGAGTGTACATGAAAATATTTTCCCAAAGTTCACAAGGGATGCTTTCCAAATGTGATGATGTCACATGTTCATATGGAACAATCATTAGAGAGTGTTTACTGGACTGTACGCCCCTATTAGTTTTATTCCATGTAAAACCTTTGATGAGATTTACTGTAACCTTGATGCTAGAATAATAGTTACATTGTCTTCTGTGATTACATGTGTTTCTCTAGAGGGGTATTACAGGTTTCTCAGTTAATGTCATTGTGGTCCCAATGTGATTATCATCTATGATGATTCATCTCTTTACAGTTATATCTGCATTACTGTTTAAGGTGGCTCCCTGGCTAACAATTTCAAGCTGTAAGAACGTTTCCATTAAGTAAGCAAAACTTTAAAAATGTTATTTTGAATTGTTATTTTAGAGGTTGTATAAACATAATTGATTGGTTATTAAAAATGTTTCACTAACAACTTAATAATATCTTTTTTGATATATATGATATGTTTAGAGCCAGCAAGCCTAGTCAGTAGGTAGCCCTGAAGACTCACAGCAAAAGGTTCCCGGTTCGAGCCACACCACTCTGTTCCACCTGTGTGGGTTACCTCTGGGTTCTCCGGTTTTCATCCACACTTCAAAGACATTGCAGGTTGGGTGAACAGGACTGATTAGATGAATTAATGTGGATAAAATTACTAAATACTGTTCCTACTGTTCCATAGAAGCTGAAACGGTGTTAAGAAAACATTAAATAAATGTTACTGTTTGGCTAAAATGTGAGTTCCAAATGATTAAAGCAGTGTGAGGACAATAATATATGGCAAAATATCAAGAATAAATGATGAAAGAGAAAACTGCCATTGTTAAGTGAGTGCGGTAAAAATGCTGACCAGCAGATGTTGTGGCACCTCTGGAGTTCAGCATTAATCATGAGTGACTTCAGCAGGATGCCTGGAGGAAAAACTATTGTTCCTCACAAGAGTCTGTGTGAAAACTGTTAAATGCACATGTAGCTCCTCCATCATCCGTCTGTAGACACAATGGCACTTTACACATTTAGTTCCCAGAGCTAGTTGTTTGAGAAGATGAAGAATGAAGGAGGACTTGAGGAGAAGAGTCATCAGGTTGAGGAGAAGACCGTGAGCTGGGAGAGCCAACAACACCTGCTGGAGCAGCACGACCTGAACGCTTCCAGGACCATGGAAAAGAGCAAAGTGAAGAAGATTTTGTAAACTTGGACCATCACCACATTCATATTATACTTATAAAAACATACATTTATATTATGTAGATGCTTAGTGGTTGTTAGTTGTTGGTTGGTTGGTTAGTTAGGTAGGTACTTAGGTTTAGTTAGTCACACAGTGTTGTCTTACACTCTGATTATGTCTACATTTATAAGTTAAGAAAATTTTATTCTTTAGTTCATCATGCATACAGTTCATAGAATCTTACAAGTGACATTGTTTTTTCTACTGTCAGCATTTACTGTTTATGCCACAAAACACCCAGTTGTTGTTTTGGTGCTGATGTTGAACAACATCCTCCACATTCCTGCATGTGCACAAACAGAGTTTTTTCACATTATTTGAAAAAAGACGTTTACAGGATGTCAGTAATCGCTCGTTGACAGCAACAGTTGCTCTCATTGGTCGACTCAGTTGTTCCTTATTTTCCAAGCTGTGTTTACTGTAAAGTAAATGTAGCATGATAATAACAAGATAAACCACACCAAACCGCCACTGCGTATTATTTCTGTACCTATTTATGCTACATGAAACAGTGGGAGAGTTATTCTCTGGAGACAACATACCTATCTCCAAAGCATAACAGCTACCCTCATGACCTAATTTCATAATGAAGCATTAGATAAGAAAATTATCAGGAGGAAGGAAAAGTGCTTTTCATGATAACACGAGTAATGGAAATAACAGAAACAAGTAGCGCTACCAAAACAGTTATCACCAGTTAAGACAAGCAAAAATATACCAGCATAAGAAATCATTGTGCTGATTTTCACTAAGGTTTCTTGATCACTGATGGCATAACTTTTAGTTTAGTAAAGGTTTACATTGAGCAACTGCACCAGCAACTGCATAGCAACTCAAAACATCTTAGCATCGTGGTAAATACACTGTAAAAAAACTTTGCTGCCTTAAATTTTTAAGTTTAGTCAGCTTGGCTGCACAAGTCATTTTAACTTAAATTATAACTTTAAAAAATAGGTTAAGCAATTTTTCAACCATTTCTTAAAAATACAGAAACTCAAGACCAGTCAAGATTACAAAAAAGAGTAAGCTGAAATGACTTGTGCAGCCAAACTTTTTACAGTGTACCACTCCCATTTTCTTCAGAAAACGGTTTTTGATATTTACATTAAAAAAGTAAAACATCACCTCATTGTTCGCCATTTAAAAAAAAAACAGGGTCACATTAAAACAGGGTCACGTAAGAAACTGCTATAATTTCCTGAAAATAATTAACCCCCATCCGCATGGAAGTATAATTAGAAGGTATGCAAACAAAAGCTTCATTAATCAAAGCTTGATTTCGGCTAATGTGCTGGTCACGGACCTTCCAGCGTGATGTTTTATCACTGTTAGCAGCACTTTAATCTTGACTTCTGTCCAGGCAGAAGCAGCAGAAGTGCACAAAAACACTGATGTGCTGATTTTCCCCAGATGTTTCCTTTAGTCTGGCTGCTGTGTGGAGACCACACCAGGTGTCCAGGATCAAATGTACAGTATCTTATGGGTCTGATCTATGACATCAGCCAGGACATGACTACACAAACAAACCAGGACCCACTTTTTTGGCACCAGTGCTGGGCAGCTGAGAAGCTCGGCTAGTGGACGATCAGCAAGCAAGCAGGTAAGGTAACCCATGCGTTGTCACGTGGGCTGGTAGAGGATGGGGGGGCGGAAATCCTGTCCTGTCTTATTATTTCCCCCCAAGACTATTGTTCTGAAGTGATGGAGAATCTAACTTCTGTATATAACCACCCATCGACTTTCTGTAGCATTCTCAGTGTCTCGACATCCCTACTAACAATTTTAGGCTGAAAAAAACATTTCCCTAACATTTCCATGAAGTAACAAAACGTTGCAAAACATTAACAAAATGTTACAAAACAAAACATTAAACGTTCAAAACGTACAGTTTTTATACGCTGTATTAATATTATTGCTTGATTATAGAAACGTTATTCAAACATTTTAAATTCTGTAATGTTTTAAAACGTTCCACTAACAACTCAAGAGTAACATTTTTGATATACAATATATAAAACGTTAAGAAAGATTTGCAAGAACTTCAGATTACTTTGAGAGAACTTTGAGAGAACATTCTGAGAATGTTCCATTAGCGGGGTGGGTTTAATTCTAAGAAGACACACAAACTCAATAAAATGTACCTTCAATGCTTCGTATTATGATGGACAAAAGCATTTGCCAAGATGCTTAAATAATTTAAATTCATAACAAATCTAAATGATTAGATAATTATCAATGTTATTATTAATCATAAGTAGGGATAGAAGTTTCAATAAACACATAAAACAAAACAGTCTGCCCTTTTCTTTATAACCAAACAATTTGCCAAACCAGATTACATAATCGTTAAGGTTCTGTGTACTGACTAATGCGCTAAACAATGAGCTCATAGCCTATACAATCAGACACTTAAAAGTGATTTGTGCCTCAAGAATTCTGTTTGTACTCATAAGTGGAAATATAAACACTGTAATGCCTAACTTTAAGAGTCATGGGGAAGTTCTTTCCAAAAATCAGCCCTGCCTCTTATGTGTCATTCTAATGCTTCCGAGTTTATAAACTGCCTGCATTACAAAATTACAATGCTTTCCACAATTGCAGTAATTATGGGGTATCCAGGAACGGTTATCGACAGGAAACAGGGCTGATTTGAATCTCTTCATATTAATGTTGAGTCATTTCTGATGGAGTCAGAGGGTAATTATAAGACAAGCACTTTATAAACAGATGTATATGAGGATTCTGTCATTGAAAAGGTATTGGATCATTGTTTGACGTTGACTAACGTTATATAAACATTCTCTCAAAAAACTTCTTGCAGTAACATTACTAGAACTTAACGTTATGTATCATACATATCAAGAACATTATTTTAAAGTTGTTTGTGGAACGTTTTAAAAAGTTACAGAATTTTAAAAGTTTGAATTATGTTCTTATAATCAAAAATAACATTTTAAACGTGTTAGGAAAATGTTCTTACAACCTGGGATTCCTCTGGGAGAACATTTGGGCATTACTCATTTATGTTCTCTGATAAACATTCATCCTCAAGGCAAACCAGCAAACCAAACAGCCTCATCACAGCAGTTCAAACACAGTCATGTGACTCACTGTTTTCTGTGCATTTCCTGAGCTATTTCACCCTATCAGTCTTAACATCACTAAAACAACTTCCTGTGTCCATACAGTACAATCATAAAGCAGCATACAGTGGACCGTACGTTTCCCCACACACATCTGTGAAAAACTGCTGGTGACATTTCCTGAACACTTTATATTCTGGACACGCACAAGTCATTACAAAGTCATCTATTTTAAAACTTTTATTTTCTATACAATTCAACACATTTTAATTAGAATAAGTAAAAAACTCTGCATGCCCTTACAAAAATGAACCTTAGTTTTACTAATTTACACCAAAAAAAAATTTAAAAGTTTAATCAACTTGGCTATACAATTAATTTCAACTTAATATTTTAAATACAGACTGGTATAACTTAAAAAAAGGTTAAGCAATTTTCCAACTTTTTTTATAAGTTACCTCGACTCAACAGTGAAGATTACAAAGAGTGAGTTGAAATGATCTGTGCAACCAAATTGATTAAATTTTAAAATTTAAGGCAGCAAAGTTTTTTTGACAGTGCGGAATTTGAACATAAATTGTAATCAATGCACCAAAAAAATATGGTTACTACATTTTAACTGTAATAAAACCCTGGTTAATTTTCATAAGGGTGCAGAATCCATTGCAAAAAAGACACACACATCGCCTGGGAGCTAAATTGAATAAATGGATCTGGTAAATGAACAAATGAATGAATGAATGAATGAATGAATGAATGAATGAATGAATGAACAAATTAATAAATGAATATGTCCAAAATTCACAGTCAGCTCTCAATTTGACTCAACTTTACCACAAAACGAAAGAACTGTTGCTCTAAACCCCCACCCATCATGTTTCAATTGTTTGTCATGAGAAGAGAAACAAGGAAACAGCTTGTACAGAACAATAAACGTTTCCTGCAGTGTACCAGCCATCTTTACTGAGCTGGTGCAGAATCCCTCAATCTGCTTTTAATGAGCTATTGTATAGACGTGTAACCCGAACCCTATGTGTTCCTGAGATGCCAGTTTCCCAAGAGAACATACTGTGGCCCACAGTGGTTGCTGTCCATTGGAGGAAGTGTTCAGAAACCTTCCTTGCCCATTTGTGACCATGGTGCATCCTGTGGTCTGTTGTGCTTCACGGATCACCTCGAGATGTTCCAAACAGGAATACATGATGCATTTGGCAGAAGCTTTTGCGTAATGCTTATGTAATTTTTATTACGTTTCAAAACGTGCGATGAGATGGCAACACCCAGAATGTTTTTAAAAGTAACATTTACAGGAATATGAACGCATGTTAGCATTTCTCAGTTACACTCTTAAAAATAAATGTTCTTAAAATGTTCTTCACAGCAATGCTGTAAAAGAAGCATTTCGGTTCCCCAAAGAACCATTCAGTCAAAGGTTCTTAAAAGAACCATTTCTTTCCTTTTGTAGTCTAAAGAACCTTTCTCCACTACAAAGAAATGTTCTACGGATGTTAAGGGTTCTTTATGGAACCATACACCCAAAAATGGTGCTTCTGTGGCATCTCAAAGCACCTTTTTTAAGAGTGTAGGGGTGTTTCCGATGACTACCATCAATATTACAATCTGAACAAACCCCTAAACTTTGACACCAATCTAGTCCCACACCATTGGTGCTACTGTAGGAAAAGCAATGATATATCAAATTGAAGAGGGTATTATGTTTTGCTAGGTGATTCCAAATAAGTGAAAATCAAATCGTTTTTAAAGGAGCCCAAAGATTATTAAGAGACCAGAAAAACACAGAGATCTTGGACTGGACCTTTTTGATTTGGGCAGTAAGTAGCAACCTCGCAACAGCATAGCCACCCAAAACATCATGGAGGTAATTTTTGCAAGGGAAAGAACTATCTATCTATATGTGTGTGTGTGTCTATATATATATACATATATACATACATATGCATATAAATATAAATATAAATGATACAATAATTGATTTAACTGTAAACTTCTGTGGCCTTAACTCCAGGGAATGAGAAACTGTTTGTAAACACTGATTGCAGGAAAGTCTAATAACATCAGAGCCATAATTATTAAGAAACTGAATTGTGAATTAGACACACCACTGGCTAAGGAAAGGACAACAATGCTTGTGTGTCTGCCAAGCAGTTTTAATGTGCTTATTAAATTCAGGAGAGAACTATAGTCCATCAGCATTAATTACAGTGTGTTAATTGTTTGGCTGCTGTCTAATAACACACACTGAAGTACAGGAAGGTGACTGTGGCTAGCAGCTGCATTCTGCAGGATTTTCCCAGCATTATTTTCCTCCTGTTTGCCCCATGTGCTAGGTTGGCTGTGCATACAATTGTGATCAGCACTGCCCCTGTTTGTAACGTCTTTGTTTTGTAGCACCATTGTTTCTAACTATTGGCTTTTGTCAGACCAATAACACAAAAGACATTCTGAGCCTGATGAGTTGACTTCAACAGAAAACCAAGTACAATGGAATAAATCAGACCACACCGTTTTTAACATTATATATCATATATTTATCAAAGTACAGTTAAACTATCTGTACAGTAGCCTATGAGAATTTATAAAGAGAAATAAAGACACATGCAGAGCACAGATTTATGGACCTGAATTGATTGCCAAGACAATAAAAAACACAGCACAATAAAAACCAAGTCACATACAGTACATTTTTAAAACCTACTATTTGATTTTACTATTGAATGTACTATTAGAGTAAAACTATCAACCTAAACACATACAAAACACATGATGTTTGCGTTTTTATATGTAAAATAATACCCAGGAATAATATTCATAAATCATTTCCACCACAGACTTCTTATGCAGTTGCGTGCTGTGGCCACAAGAGAGCACTGTTGTTCACTTTACTTTCGCTGTTTAGAGCCAAGCAGAAAATGCAAGCAAAGTTTCATCATTTTTTATTATTAATAAGTGAGTCTTTCCGTCTGAATTCAGTGAAATATGTATTTGCAAAATTGTGGGAAACGATCCTCATAGTCACCTTGTGGAAAAGGCACATTTATTCACTGACCTACTTACATTTCTTTCCCAGCCAGAGTTACAATATCAGCACGTTTCTCAATGAACAAGCCTCTGAAGGGTTTGGAAATAAAATGAAACGATCACAGAGGAAACAATGCTCTACAGTAAGCCACTCTCTCACTATTGTGTTGCTCTATGGACATCTTCCTCTGTATGTCCCCTGTCAGGAAAATCACGATACATGCATGACCTAAAATCAGTGGAGAAGCACACAAAGCCTGTCCCACAATGCACAATGAGCTCAGATGTGACCTGACACTGCCTCTCTGCGGCTCTGTGTGCAAACAACCATTTGTTATTAAATAAACACATTTACAATGCTTTATTCGTGCATTGCTTCGTTGCTGCGTTTTAACAAGCATCAATTGCATTACCAACGCAAATGAACCAATTCATTTAACATTTGCATTATTTAAAAGAATATATTCAAGCTTCACTCCATCTATTATACAGCGTGTATTTGATATAATTACAGCTGTGTGTTTATTATATTTGTATCAGTAGCATCATTATGGTTTCAGTACCGTTATATCCTCCGCATCCGCCTCTGTTATTTATTCCAGAGGTTGCACGTCATAATACGAATCCTACTATTGCGAGGTAATGCGTGAATAACAACGTACTTTTCATCCAATAGGAAAGGCCTGCTCGTGAATAATTAATAAACAGCGCAGACATTTCCCGGTAACCGTCCAATGGCGAAGGCCGGGCTCATGAATATTAATCGAGGATCCTTCTTCATGGTAGGAGCGGTGAATTCGCGTCGAGAAAGCGGCCGTCATGACGAGCAGCGCCAGGTACAAAAGTCGGGCGGTCAAACCAGGTAAGATGGTGCAGGTGTTGCATGCATGAAATTGCAGGGTTGTGCAATGACGGAAATCTAATTTAATTTATCTGTTTGCACAAATCGCCCTGGTTTTCCCGACGGATGCATGGGCGTCTTCATCCGCACCTGCCCCGGGCATCTTCCATACCAATCCAGAGGATGGAGAGGTAAAGGCGGTTTCTGCTCTGCGATCATTCATCTAAACTAACCAGTTTAACTTTGCTTGATCTAAATCCGTGATGCATTAAGCAAATGTGGGACAGCAGGTCGGATGGCGCTATGAATAGAGGCTCATACAGTATAACAGTGTCTCCTACGGCATGTATCTGCATCTATTCCTTTACATGAATGTCCCAAAATATGAACCGTGTGTTTCCATCAAATGCATGAGTGCGTTGTTTACACAGATGCATGAAAACTGTTTGCTTTCAGCATTGAACACTGTGTCCCACATTTCAGCAGGAATAACAGATGCATGCATTGCTTTATGTGTGCGTATTTACATATCCTGCAGAAAATATTTTCATGAATGCTGATTTCATTCCAGAATGAGGTTTGTATAGGATGTGAGTGATTTATATTTGTGCATTATTATGACACTTAATCACCCCCCACATACATACTATTATTATCATCGTAATGTGTTGTGCAAGTTCATTTGCAATTCTTGCATATTTTCTTAACACATTTTAAATGATAATTGAAATATTTGTAATGATTATTCTATGATACTCCATCAGGGAAGGTAAAACATAAAATAAGCATGTATGACATTGTATATTCCTCTGTATCTGTGTATTCAGGCCTGTTGTCTGCAGTGTGCACTGCATTAAATAATGCCTTATGTCTAGAAAATGGCTCTCTATATGTCCACTGAGGACTAATGGCTCTTTAACACAGTGAGGAAATCTCAGTTTCATTTCTTGTGCTGTTTCTCGCCCACGAATAAATTCACAGTTTCCAGGGTCTGGGACTGTAGCCAGCTGTGCATTACAGTAAAATGTTTATGCCTCTAGGTGAGAATAAACCCCTCTCCTGTTGATATATTCTCAAGCAATTGAGAAACGTCTTTTATCCAAGAGTTTTTGATGTGGCGCCAAGCAGAAGAATCTGTTGTATTCAAGTGAAAACATAAGTGATAATGCAAGTGTGTTATGTGGTTTGTATGTTAGTCTGAGTGGTTTTAAAAGCTGCTATCGCAGCTAATCATTTTAAGCTATAAGAACATTTCCGTAACGTTAAGTAACAAAAAAAATGCTAAAAATGTTATTTTGGAAGTTTTAGTAATGTTCAAAATGTCTATTTTATTAGCTGTTGTATTAACATTATTCATTAACGTTATTCAAACATTTTTAACGTAAAATTTTTTAAAAACGTTTCACTAACAACTTAAGGATAACGTTTTTGATATGTGATGTATATTGTTACAAAACTTCTACTAACGTTACTGCAAGAATGTTTTTATAACTTTGAGAGAACTTTTAGGGAACATTGCCCGCGTTCTAAGAGCGTTCCCTATTAGCTAAGTGGTTGCTAATTGGTTCAAGTCTAAAGAGCCCTCAGGTCTCTATATTCTGGTCCATATTGCTTGAGTACCTCTTTAAATCTTCCACCAGGTGAGAATCAATCACTTTGAAATATAATAGCCCTCCTTCTCAACAAGTCACATATCTGAGATATCATTCATGTCCATACTGAATCATTGCTTTCTTAGAAATGTACATGCTGCTTCTCAGTCAGATGAACTGGCCTGGTAAACAGGGCTAATTTTGGGCATATTTGTGATGCAAAGCAAGCGTGATGGTTTTATATGACTGCAGAGAGGTTAGAAAACAGGATAAAGATGTGCTAAACATGGATGTGTGCTCTTTTTTGAGCTGTGGGGAAACCTCTAGGACCTTCTGTTCCCGTTCCATTGCTCTCTCAGAATAATGAAACATGAAAGGAATTCTGGGAATGACCTACTAATGTAGCGAGGGGGACATACGTCCCTGCCGATTGGTTGGGGGGCCGGATTAATCTTTATCCCTGCAGTTATCACAGGATGTGGTTTTGGCTTGTTGATGTCCACATTTGTATACTGTAACAGATGTTTTGATATGGAAAGTAGTGTGGTAGTATTTCCATTGTATTATTCAAATGTAATTGTATGCCATTATTTCAGGAGAAGGAGTATGTCGGCTTCGCCACCCTCCCTAACCAGGTTCACAGGAAATCGGTGAAGAAGGGCTTCGACTTCACGCTCATGGTGGCAGGTGCTGCTGTTTCCTTATTATAAATTATGAGCTCAATTAAATTTTTTGGCTTATACTGATACTCTGGTATCAAAAAGTTTTGCAGTAATGTTAGTAGAATGTTTTTTAACATATATGTCAAAAACATTATTCTTTAGTTGTTAGTTGAACATTTTAAAAACATTACAGAATTAAAAAACATTTGAATACCATTTTGATAACAAAACAGTCCAAAGCCTGGATGTTTTAAACGTTCTTAGAACATTCAAAATAACATTTTTTATGTTTTGCAAAGGTTAGGGAAACGTTCTTACAACTTTAAATTGTTAGCTGGGTACATGTAAAATAAAACTTGATGCGGATGCGAGAATGTGAAATGTTTTAAGTCAGATCTTACATCATCAAAAGGTGGAGAAGTTTAAAATATTGTCTCACAGCTCATAGTGTTAGCATGAGGTGTTACTCAGGAGAACTTCTGTTTCAGGAGAGTCTGGCCTAGGAAAGTCCACCCTGATCAACAGCTTGTTCCTCACAGATCTGTACAAGGACAGAAAATTACTGAATGCTGAAGGTATTTACCTGCCAACATGCTTACAGATTTACTAAGACTTGTATTATACAAACCAGTCATTCATAAACATTTTGACAGCCTAACTCCCATGACCTATATAGAAATATGTTATTTTTAATAATTAGAACGCATTAGTCAGACAGTGGAGATGATCAAACACACCGTTGACATTGAGGAGAAAGGTGTTAAGCTGAAACTCACAATTGTGGACACACCAGGTTTTGGAGACGCCGTCAATAACACAGAGTGGTATGTACATATAATTCTTAACATAAAAGATTGTGAAACTAACAATCTGCGGAAAATACAAGGTGTATGTTTGTAAAAGAAAACGTTTTTGTGTTATAGACACATACAGCGGAATTTGTGAATTATTTTCAAGTTAAAGCCGTCTGTATATGCCTCCCCACCGCCATCTCTGTTTAAAACAGGCATTTCCTGCAATCTGAACTGGCATTTCCTGGAAAATCGGACCATGCATCTTAAATGATAGGAGACAGTTTTGAACACTGATCGGTCTTCTGTCATTTTTATCCAACAAATTACAGATTGCAGCTTTAAGTATTTAATCGAGAATAGTTCTGTAATTAAAAATAAACTGCAGTGATGATTCATTAATAATTTGAATAAACACCGTCCAAATGAATAAAATGAATATGTTATTCAAAGTTTTTTTACTAACCACGATGTTCATCTCTCTTGTAAGCTGGAAGGCCATTACTGACTATATCGAGCAGCAGTTTGAGCAATACTTCCGGGATGAGAGCGGACTGAACAGGAAGAACATCCAGGATAATCGTGTTCATTGTTGTCTCTACTTTATCCCTCCATTTGGACACGGGTAATTAATTACTGACCTTGTGTCAACAGCCTGTAACTAGACACACACAGAGTCAACACATTTATTCTCAAATCTTTGTCACTTACTGTGGGCACCATCGGTAGAGGTAAACAGAACTGAGAATAGTTTAGTGGTAGCTTAAGGACGTGTAATTTAAAACCCGTTTGAAATGCAGTTATATTAAGGAAAAACAAATAAAGAAACTCGCAAAGGGCTGACAGATGAACTGTTAATGAAATTCTGCAGAAATCCATGGAGCTGTTCTGTGTAATTTTGCAGGCAACATAAAAAGTATCTTATTACATTATACATATTTACATTACAGTGCATTCAAAAATAGACATTCATTCGATAACCCCGCGCACTTTCTGTTAATCTCCGCCCAGTTTGCGGCCCGTGGATGTGGAGTTTATGAAGGCTCTTCAGGACAAGGTCAACATAGTTCCCCTCATTTCCAAGGCTGACTGTCTGACACCAGAGGAGATGAGGAAGATGAAGGACAGGGTAAAGCGGATCCACCGGTTTATACTGTGCGCATTCGCACGCAGACCGCGTCCTTGCTGACGGCACAAATAAACAAACGTGTTGTTCATCCTTCTATTCAAGGTGAGAGAGGAGATCGAGAAGTTTGGAATCAAAGTGTATCAGTTCCCAGATTGTGATTCTGATGAGGATGAAGAATTCAAGCAGCAGGATCGAGAGCTAAAGGTATTATTCATTACACTGGACAGATACTTAATGACTCAACACATTTAAAGTATCCAACAGACACAAATGTAATCCCACAATGCATTGCAGCAAGCCCAGTGAAACAAATATACATTTGCATATTAAAGTCTTAAAGGTAGCAGAAAGAAAAGGAGAGAATCAAAAGGTAAACTACTATCTCTAGTGCAAGAAACTTTTGCTAACTATATAGGTGGACACCCCTGCTGTAGACTAACAATTATATGTAGAGGAAACTCAAGTCTGTGTGTTGTGTGTTTCAGGAGAGCACTCCATTTGCTGTGATTGGGAGTAACACAATAGTGGAGGTTAAAGGTCAAAGGGTGAGAGGGCGTCTTTATCCATGGGGCATCGTGGAAGGTCAGTACAAATCTGTGCTGGAACATTTAAACTTTTGCATGAAACAAAGGTGTCCAATGAAAACACATATCTTAACCACGGATTTGTTTGAATGTCACATCTTTCATTAAGCATGTGTCAAATCAACCCTCACAATGCAAATAAAGATGTTTTGTGTTGGCTCAGTGGAGAATCCGTCCCACTGTGATTTCGTCAAGCTGAGGAACATGTTGATTCGCTCTCACATGCACGACCTGAAGGACATCACCTGTGACGCGCACTATGAAAACTACAGGGCCCAGTGCATACAGCAGATGACAAGGTGAAGCTTTGTCTCATGGGTTCTTTACAGGTTCCTCACAGGTTCCTCGGACTCTTCTGAAGGGTCACTCACCAAATATGAGATTGTTTAACACTGAAGTTGGTTTTTACAGATGAGTTTTTGTTTTGACTAGCAAACTGACCCAGGATAACCGCGTGGAGAGCCCTATCCCTGTCCTGCCTCTGTCCACCCCTGATGTAGAGACAGAAAAGCTGATAAAGCTGAAGGATGAAGAGGTCAGCTGTAGTTTTATTTTAAATAATACTAAAAAGATTATTTGAGACCTCAAAGTATCAAACCAAGTGGGAATAGATTCTGACGATATATATGTTCATACTGAATATATATCGCAGCTGAATCATTTTCAGTACCTGATGGCAATTGATCTACTAATTCTGCTGTTTGTGATTCGACAGTTGCGGAGGATGCAAGAAATGCTTCAGAAAATGCAACAGCAGATGCATGAGCAGGACCTGTGAGCACCAACCAATGAAAGAAACGATCTAAACTTCTGCTTGACCTTCACACAAGCTAATACGCTAACATGCGAACACGCTTATATCACACTGAACGACAGCAGTAGGTAATAAACACAATACATAGATTTGACAGCGTGGGTTGAGCACTACGGTTATAACAGGGTCCAATGCAACAAAGCCTGATTTGTAAAACAAGTTTCTAAGCTGAAATATTTAGTCACTTTAGGCATCTAGTAATGTTTTGTTTTCACACATTGTACACACCATGGGTTAATTGAGGCTGTTTCCATGGCAATGACTGCTTACACATTGTGGAGATGACAAATGTTAGTCTTACTCTGTTGTCTGCTGTGTTCTTTTTTTTTGGCATGTTGTGGTACGTTTCTAATCTAGTTTTTGTACTTTTAGAAATATGTGTGTGAATGCGGGTGTCTGTGCAAGTTTGTTTAAAATAGAGCTCAAAAGTATTTGGTGATTTTTACGTTTTAAGCAGCTATACCAACAAAGTCATTAAGTAAAACAGGTTTACAATTAAAATGATCACAACTGTTGTGATGTATTTTAACCAGTATTATTTAAGCTTTCTTCTCGTGGCCTGTTTATTTACATTATTTATTTTATTGTCTTATCAAGTCTAAATTCTACTGTACTAACACCAGTTTCAGAGTTGCTAGAAATTACGGTGTTTCAATAACAAAACCAACTTTTGTCCTCTCACTTGACAATTTTGTATTATTCTGATTATAATATGCCACTTATAGTATAAGTCTTCCGAAACACCAAATTATTAATATTCAGCACTGATATACCCAATTAACAATTTTAGGTCATAAGAACTTTTCCCTAATGTTTCCATTAAGTAATAAAAACTGAAAAGCGTTATTTTGAAAGTTCATTTGTAGACGTTGTATTAACGCTGCTGTTTGGCTATAAGCAAACTTTCAAATTCTGTAATGTATTTAAAATGTTTCACTAACAACTCAAGAATAACATTTTTGATATGATATGTTTAAAAATAAACGGTAAAAAGATTACTGCAGGAATGTTTTTGATAACTTTGAGAGAACTTTTAGAGAACATTAGTCAATGTTCTGAGAACGTTCCCTGTTAGCTGGGACAACAAGTGTATTCACAAAATACAGATTTAAGACAATCTCTATTATATGAAGCCTCTGACTCAACTGTGTGTTGTGTTGAATGGATGCATTGATGCTTGGTGCATATGCCCTGTACTGTACATGATCAGTGAAGCTATTCCCTTAAACATGAAATCATCCCGCATCATCATCCTTTAAGAAATAAAGCCCTTATAACTCTAAAGGATACACAGTTTTCAATGCTCTTCTGCATTAACAATTTCTGATGTCCTGATTACATAATTGTACAATTCTCTGTTTAACCGCTTGTGTTATTTCAAGCTGTAATCCACATTTTGTTGGTTAAAAATAAACACTTATTGAGCAAAGCTCAAAGTGTCACAAAGGTAAATTTATAATAATGATTTATAATCTGAGCTGTCGGGTCCGATTTCCCTGGAAATATCAGTCTGGCCTCATTTAACTTCAACATATGTAAAAGCAAGCATGCTATCAGTTAGGCTACTGCACAAATGATTTAGTTGCAAATAAAAAAGCATATTTACATTCATAATCTTACAACAGATCAGCTGGGCCAGGCTGTAAAACCAAGTCTCCCAATATAAACCAGCAAACAGCTGGTTAAAACTGTCATGTATTATTTGTGACTAAGACTCAATAGAGATTACAATACATGTATGCAAACCTTCATCTATACATCCACAGGTTTTCCTTGTGGTGAAACGTATTTACATACAGCTGATCTTTCACAATCGTGGGCACGTATGAGTTACGGATGCGCATCTTATCCAAGGCTCGGTGGGCACGACCACAGCACCGCAGGATGGAGGGTCATTTCCTGGGTTAAATCTGCAACTTTTCTCCAACACTGGGCGTGTGTGAGCAGTCCTGCCCTGGCCAAACCGGGACCGTGTCATTTATAAGCCCACCAGGGCATGCATTTGTGCAGACGCGCCGCGCAGCTCCGTCGCTTTACTTCCGGATGAAACGCGTTTCCGACGCGTAACGTTTCGCCGAGCTCAACGCTGAAGTAAATACGGTTTGCATCGGTTTGCATGCGTTTACATTGAACGTCCCCCAGCAGAGACATCAGATCGGATGCGGACATCGTGCATATGGAGGAAAAACTGGACACTGATGCTTTTAAGCCCCGGGGTTTCAGGAAATCCCTGCACGGCAAAGCCAAAGTCACTTCGAGCCCCAAGATGGGCAAGAAGGAGAGGAAACCAGACAGCGGCTTTTGGATATTTAAAAAGAAAAGACCCAGTGGTTTGGACCGGACGATGTCTTCGTCTCAGCCGATCCTGACCAGCTCAGGGACGGTTTCGGAAGGAAGTTGCGGGTCCGACGGCGAGAGGGCGCGCTGCGGCACGCCGGAGCAGAGCGAGGGGAAAGCGGCCGCGGCGGCAGCATCGCCCGGTGCGGAGATCCAGACGCTGAAAACAGGCTTAACTTCCAAACCGACCGTAGCGCATTTGGTGCAGTCTCAACATAAACCAGCCCCAAAGGCTTGTGAAGACGCAGAGGATGCTGTTCACAATGAAAGCGAGGATCAGGGCAAAAAAAGTACGGTAAGGTGATTTACCATCACAATGCATCACCTGTTACATCACAGTCCCAGAAGTATCACGCAACTCGTTGTTTTATTGTTGTTATGAAGTTGAATGCATGCACACACATTTACTTTCGTTTGCACATTGTAATTCATTTGTGCTACTTTTTAAATGTCTGTTGTGTGCATGTTTTATTGTGTTTCTACTGTCCCAGTTTTAAAACGAGCACAGAGTGACAGGGCTTGTTATTTTCATCCTCTGTGGCTTTACTACTGTAGTGTGGGCAGGGTCTTTTATTGTGCATATTGTAAAATCAGCAACATGCATAACCAACACACACATTTGCATTCTGGGTCCTGCTTGTAGGTAGGAAAGCCAAACACAAAAACATGCAATTATTCAATTATTTTTGCTTAATAACAAATGATTACAAATGGCTCATCCTAGTCCAACTATTATACATTGGATTATGTCATATTATCTGCCGCCTTTTTAATTCTGAAACCTTTGAATAACAGGGGACAAGCAATTGTGTTACATGCATTCATGCTACGTGTATGTGTGTAAATCTTTGCCCTTGTACACGTTTTCATTATTTGATAAATGCCACACCAAAGTTTACCTGAAACAGGTGTCTCTGTGCATGGCCATTTTGCGATTTGTGCATGCAAAGTAACATGTTTGCATAGGCAAAGTCATTTCAGAGTCACATATAGGCCAGAATGTGTTGGTACGAGCTCACGATTTTCCTATTTCCCTGGTTTTCATGTCAAATAGATTTTCTTTTGAACCCTGTTCAGTTTGTGTTGATGCTGAGCAGTTCATACAGGCTGTTGTTTTAATAGTGCTGCAGGCACGTTACAGTTAAATCTCTTTTAGCCTGAAGGTGTGTTAAACCGATCTGTTTGGAGAGGAAGCAAAACCTTCTCCAGACAATATACTGATCAGGTTTAAACCAGTCAATTGGTTCTCTCCACCAGCAGAAGTCCATTATAGTCCTGCAACGCAATAGTACATTTACATGTATGCATTTGGCCGACGCTTTTATCCAAAGTGACTTATAATGTATACATTTGATCAGTATATGTGTTCCCTGGGAATCGAACCCACAACCTTTGCGCTGCTAACGCAGTGCTCTACTAATTGAGCGACGGGAACACTCTGGAGATTAGAGAATAATACACTGTACTGGTTGTCCAGTTTTAATTTAAGATCAAGGCATGCCAGCCATTATATTTAATGGCACCAATATGGTACATAAGTATATACATACTTTTCTTTATGCATGTTACATCACTGCTTTATTACACCACTGGCTGAACAGTCACAAGTCATGCAGAAGAGACTGGAGTTAAGCAAGCACAGTGCTTTACCTGCATAGCTGGCCTATAAAGGAGCTTTATCAATGCTTGTCTAGACATGAAGAGGTGTATATGATGAGAAGTTGTTGTGGTTAGATTTCTGTTTATGGACCTTGATAAGATTTAAGATTTTAAAGCTGCAGTCTGTAACTTTTCTTTGGGTTAAAATAAACAAAAATCAGTTTTTGAGCAAGTACGTGACAGATCAGTGTTCATCATGATCTCTCCACCTTATTTCGATTCCCAACGGTACGTCTATAATAATGATTTATAAGTTGAGCTGTTGGGTGCGATTTCCAGAGAAATCTTATTAAAGTAACCTGCAATTTTATGTTTCAAACAGAGGTTGCTACAGTGAGGCAAAAGTTATGGATTGCAACTGTACATATAACAGCATGACATAAGAAGGCTGTCACGTTAGAGGCTCTTTGCAGTCAGTCGTTGTCGCAGTAATTGTTGTCTGTGTCTACTCCTCTTATAATCACAAAATCAGCCGACACTGCAGGTTCTCTGTGTTTGAAAAGAGCAGTTGTAATTTTATTGACATTGTCTAGCTGTGTCTGATAAAGATGAATGAATGCTGTTTGGACCGGCAGTCTCACACTGTTTAGACTTTATGGAGCTTGAGGGAGCTTATTATGAGAGCCTGATTTATAAATGCAGTCAATAAAAGATCGGCCTCATCTATATATACTGTTCTTCATCTTCCTAATCTCTTCCTCATTTCCATAAAGTAACAAAAACGTTCACCGATTTATTATTTTGAAAGCTCTAGGAGCATTCAAAACAGTTTTTTAGATGTTGTATTAACATAATTGCTTGGTTATAAGAACGCTGTTCAAACTTTATTTAATTCAGTAGCGTTTTTAAAACATTCTGCTTAACTTAAGAATAACGTTTTTGATATGATGATGTATAACGTTTAAAAAAATGCTCCATTTATGTTACTGCAAGAATGTTTTTGAGAACTTTGAGAGAACGTTAGCCAACGTTCTGAGAATGTTTCCTGTAAGCTGGTGTTTTTTTTTATTTGGACACCTGTTCTTGTGATTACCACACAGCGGAGGGGAGAATTTGAGCTGTCTTTGTATTTACAAAGAGTACCTGTGAACACAGGGTATTTGTTCCTGCAGGCATAATCATAACAGAGCAGAGGAGGGTGAAGACAGTGTCTTCTAGAGTTACAATAAGTCCTGACGCAAATATTTGTCCAGCAAAATTGGAAAAAACGCAGTCATGTTTACATACCTAACATGCTCCTGTGTAAACGTACCAGTTACAAACATCAGTACTCAAGGGGAAATATAATGTTGTATTTGTTGAACTGCCGCTTTGCCAGAACTGTAGATGAACGAGAAAACTACAGGAATTTACAGTAATGCCTGTGGCTGCAGCAATGCTGACAATGCAACGCTTGTGTAACATTGAGTTACTCCCTGACACATTTACAGACATAATTACATGTGAAAATGAACTAGTTAGAAGTGGATATATTAAAGGGATAGTTCACCCAAAAATGAATTTGCCCTCATGTCATTCCAAACCTGTATGACTTTCTTGCTTCTGAGGAACACAAAAGAAAGAAAGATATTTTAAAGTACCAAAAGTACCGTTTAAAGTTGTTTCGTAACCAAACAACAGTAGCAGCCATTGACTTCCAATGTATGGACACAAACCCACTGAGACATTTCTCAAAATATCTCCTGTGTTACATTTTTATTTTTGAGTGAACTATCCCTTTAACATGCTCGTGTCCAGCAGCCAAAAGGAAAGTTTTATTGTCCATAAAGGTCTGTAATTTGAATGAAAGCTACAGGTCTTCTGGTCTCACATGACACCACAAACACATTTTGTGTGAGAAAGAAATGTGTGTCTTACCTCATCACAATCAGGAGCAGAAAACAGGAAGTAAAACCTTTGTGTGTGAAATACCAACTGAAGAGGAAGTCATTTAATATACGCTTAAGTTAATGTGGTACATTTAGTGGTGTTTGGTACCCTAGCTAACAATTTTAGGTTGTAAGAATGACAGAAGTCACCGAATGGAAGAAAACAGACAGAAAGTTCTAGGAACGTTCAAAACATCCTGTGTTTTAGACAGTGTATTGATGTTTTTGTTGGTTATAAGAATGTTCTGAGAACGTTTCCTGTTAGCTTGGACATCACTGGATCTGCCTGTTGGAAGATAAAGTGGGCAGAAAAGCCTTAGATGTTGTTTGTTGGCAGGAGGAATCTGAGACATTTAAAGACCAGAATATCATAAAGACTTGTTGGTGGAAACGTTTTACTGTAAATTACTATAACAGATTACTCCAGCGGGACAGTCTTATTAAAATAATGGCTTTGCATATGCAAGAATTCAAACTAAATTCATTAAAACCTGAATTGTCAGATTAATGAACATACCTCTCTGCATACTGATGAGCGATGCTCTATTTATTTGTAGTGCCTAAATTAGCTGCTCTTCAAAATGACGATTGTCTGTAGTCAACACTTATAATAAATCCCTACTAAGATGACATAAATAGCGCAGCCTCTACACATGATCCTGCTCTGAACAGGATGGGAGTGCTACTTGATCATGGTAATTGTTAGATGAAACGTTATGATAGCGTTATGGAGAGGTTCTCCTGTCGGATGCTCAACAGAGCAGAGTGTGAGCTTTAGTTTGCACATGATCAGGCAGCGTGAAATTTGTTAAAGAGGGTGTATTTTACACTTGAAACTGTTAAGGGCTCTGCTACACCAACCCTAAAACCACAGGAAGAACCAATAAGAATCATTTCACATCCAATATAACATCAGCAGATTCTAAGCAGAGATTGTCATTGTACAACGGAAACGGTTTAATTTACACACTAAAGCTTTTGGGATGATGCCTTGGGATGATGCCTGGGAATGATGATGTTTTCTGCAGGGCATTAACGCAGCAGGCAGTGGAATCACACAGCCATCACTGCTCACATCAGTGATGTACCAGCTGGACATTGTGCTGAAAAGAGGAAATAATCTGGCCATTCGAGACAGAGGCGGTAAGACCTGCATCTTTGATTCCTTACAAAATCTTCTGATGTCATCATACGTTACTGTTATTAGCCAATGAGGTTTCAGTCTGGAATGGAAATTCACTAAAAATGTTTTCTTTTGAGGCCAGTAAGAAGCTGTTTTTAATTTTTAAAAGTATGTATTACATTTGTTTATGCATTAGTTTGTTTAAATGCTTTTGTGTTTTGCCTACATGGTGAAAGCTTGTCATTAAGCTGTTTCTTGTTTTTTAGGAACAAGTGACCCATACGTGAAATTCAAAATAGCCGGGAAAGAGGTTTTCCGTAGTAGAATTATCCACAAGAACCTTAACCCGGTTTGGGATGAACGAGTTTGCTTGATAGTTGACAATTTACAAGAGCCTTTATATATTAAGGTAAAACATACAGCAGCTTTCACTATAATGTCATATATGAAGAATGAACGTTTCTCTGATAGATCTTCACTCTGTTGCAGGTGTTTGACTATGACTTTGGCCTTCAAGATGATTTTATGGGCTCAGCATTCCTGAACCTCGAATCTTTAGAGCAACAGAGGTGTTTACATATATACTATATACCTACACACACACACACACACACACACACACATATATATACACCCACATTTAAAATGCTAGTAAAGGGCAGGATCAGTATAGATAAGACAAGACTGGACAAATTCTTGCTGACATTATTAAGTCTTTGAAATGTTAATGAGATTGCTCTTTTTCCGCAGACCTCTTGATGTTCGGTTGGACCTTCAGGATCCTCACTGCTGTGGTCAGGACCTGGGCTCTCTGGAGCTGGTGGTCACTCTGTTCCCTAGAGGCACAGTGGACAAAGAGGTCCTCAGACAGGTAAGACTCGGATGAATGCTGCATACGTTTCTTAAAGTGCCGAGTCGAGTTGTATGTTCAAAACATCTGTGGAGCATGAATACTGACAGCAGATTCTCAATCTACAGAGACCTCAGTGTCCAGTTTGCTCACATTGTATTATTATTATTGTTACTGTTAGGTTATAAGAATGTTCTCTAAACTGTTTTAACATTCTGTAAAATATTTTAAATGTTTAACATTTTTAAAATGTCACACAACAACTTAAGAATAAAGTTTGTCATATGTGAAATACGTTCAAATATTCTGTTAATGTTACTGCAAGAACGTTTTTAATAACATTGAGAGAACTTTTAGAGGACATTACCTAACGTTCTGAGAACATTCCCTGTTAGATGGGTAGTTAGTTAGGGAGAATTTGTGCAGGTAGATGGAACATTTCAGCTGAATAGTGGATGAAATTACTGTGAATTCAACATTAGGAGCCTGCCGCAGTGTGCCAGGCAGGGAACAACTCAAAATTCACACAGTGTACCATCAGCAGAAAGGACAGCCTGACGCTGGCTTTGATCTTCACAACAGAGTGTGAGAAGAGAATGCATCTCTTCATCACATCTGAAGATCATAATCCCATGTAAAGTAGTGGTGGCGTACAGTAAATGACAGTACGGCCGCCTCTGTCCTTGGTTCCTTGTGTTCTTGTTTATACAGTAATGCATCTGACCTGCTCTGTTGTTTTTAGAACACGCAACTGAGGAGAAGCTGGAATCATTGCAGTAAGGTAAAAAATGAGAGTTGCTCCCTGGTCACCTCACAAACTATGAGTGGCTAATATCCCAGCTAACAATTCCCTAAAATGTCTGTTAAGTAACAAAAATGTTAAAAATGTTAATTTGAAGGTTCTACAAACATTCAGAACGTCCAGTTTTATGGATGTTGTATTATTGTTACTGTTTTATAAGAACGTTATTCAAACATCGTTCTGAGAATGTTCCCTGTTAGCTGGGATAAGGCTTTAACTGTTTCCTGCCCACATGATCTTTTGGTTGAATCAATTGAGGAACGCATGATGAGGGTTTGTGAGCATCTTAACCATGTCAAACCTATATGGCCTGCAAAATATCAAAAGAAGATATTTTGAGAAATGTCTCGGTGGTTTTGTGTCCATCCATAGAAAGCCAATGGGTGCCACTGTTGTTTGGTTGCCAACATACAAAATATTTTCTTTTGTGTTCCTCTGAAGCAAAAAGTCATACAGGTTTGGAATGACATGAGGGCGAGTAAATGATGGAAGAATTTTCATTTTGGAGTGAACTGTCTCTTTAACATCAGATGTGGGGGAACTGCAGCAGTGTGGTCAGAGGCTGGTCACGGTTCATCACCACTAGATGCTGCAGTCATTTTTCTTCAGGTTGATGGGCCTGTACATTTTCTAGATATCTGTAGATATTTTCATTTCATGCTTTGGTGACCCATCACTCATTGTGTGACTTTTTTCCAAGCGCTTTCATTTCATTCAATTCATTGTGAATGGCGCTTCATACGCTTGTGAAAGTGTTATGACCAGGGTGTGAATTATTATGTACATATGTGATCTGACTGTTCCTTATGGAATGTTAGTAAAAAACATGCAACACAGAATGATCAATAGTAGCATGTGTCTGAATTGGTAACCGTGGACCGTTGTAATGATACCTAACGTTTACCTAAAGTATTTCCCAAGATAAATCTTTTTCAAGGTCTTTTTAGTGAATTATTATTTGTGTACCACTAACATCACAAAACTGAATATCAAAAAATGATAAATGTTTTGATAAAAGTTTTCCAAATACATCAGCAACTTTAGCTCCAAAACATGTGTGTTGTCTAGACTAATCTGAAAAATGAAATTAAAAAAGAAATACATTTATTCTATAAAGAAGAATTTGGGTTGTGTAAGTTTTGATTTGGGTTGTGCATTTAAAACCTTAATTGAATGTTGTTTAATTTATAATGTATAATTTACACCCTGGTTAAATCAGTCAGCTGTATTGCGTGTTTGCAGTGTTGATGTGTTTGTGACGTTTGTTTGACAGCAACAGAGTCTTCGGCTGTCAGAGCTGCACAGGAAGTCTCAGCTGTGGAGGGGCATCGTGAGCCTCACTCTTATTGAGGGTCGTGACCTCGTTCCCATGGACCAGAACGGCCTCAGTGACCCTTACGTCAAATTCAGACTTAACCATCAGAAGTACAAGAGCAAAGTACGAAAGACCGTCAAGTTTAAAAGTAGATCTGTCCATGTCTGTATCTGTTACTGAGGACAAGCTGGTGCAGTAGAGTAAAAAACAAGTAAATCAATGCCGCACAACACTTTGAGTTGACAGTGCAATAGTAATATGATAAAAGACAACAATTTCATTTACATGAAATTTCATCACATCTACATCTACAATATTTACACAAAAATTTTTACTAAATGATATAATTCATTAGCCTAATAGTTAGTATCTTTACTTTTGTAAAGTTTGACACTTCTGTAAAGTTTGACGCTCATCAAGTCAGCTTTCATACATACATTAAACAACAACACTGATGCCCGATGATGGACACCTCATAATTTACAGTATTTACAGTCAGGGAAAATCCATACTAATCCTGTTACGGATGCTTCTTTCCTGTTTGAACAGACGATTCCAAAGACCCTCAACCCTCAGTGGAGGGAACAGTTTGACCTGCATCTGTTTAATGAGGAGGGTGGAATCCTGGAGATCTCCGTGTGGGACAGAGACATGGGCAGGAGAGATGACTTCATAGGCCAGTGAGTCACTCAGATGCTTTCGAATGCTGATTTTGGTGATATTTGTGAGTATTTAAGCATGTTGAATGTGTGTTAGGTGTCAGGTGGATTTGTCAAAGTTGAGTAGAGAGAAGACGCACAAGCTGGACCTTGAGTTAGAAGAGGGTAAAGGATGGCTGGTTCTGCTGTTGACTCTCACCGCCACCGCGGCCGTCTCCGTCTCTGATCTGTCTGTCAACCTGCTGGACGACCCAGATGAACGCCGGAAGATTCTTAAGAGATACGTAAGGGCGATATTCACATTCGTCCCATCAAAGTTAGTGTTTCAAATGCTGCAAGATAATGATTTTTTTCTGTGAAACTGAAAGTTTCTTTTACTTCAGGGTGCATTTAGTGGCCCAGAACCGCATAAGAATCACCTCTTCAGTATTTGTATGGTAACACATTGGCAACCACCCATAATACTCCAGCATTGCTGAGGCAGCTTCTGCATGGAAGAACCTGCTTTATTTTATAACAAATTTGTAAAATATCCAGTTTTCATTGCCTACTTCTGTTTCTATCATGAAGAGGTTCTTGCAGATTGACTATAAGGTAAATCACTGGTAATGCTCTGGCCTGTAGTACACTTCTGTAACCAAAAGGGGGAGCAAGATGACCACAAACCAGATCCATTACAGCAGTAGCACAGCCACCCTCATAACTGGTGAGAGCCAAAACCATAAGAAACCCTCCCCTCACGTCCCTCCCCTCAAAGCTGCTTCTCCTCGGTAACAATTTTAGGTTGTAAGAATGTTTCCCTAACGTTTCTATCAGGTAACCAAAACGTTAAAGTTATTTCGGTTTTAGGCACGGTCAAACATCCAGTTTTTAGACATTGTATTTACGGTATTGCTTGACTATAAGAATGTTTTTACATTTTTTTAATTCTGCAACATTTTCAAAATGTTTCTTTTAACAATTTAAAAATAACACATTTAGGAATAAATGTTTGCCAGTGACATGATAATGTTGAATAAAACTTTCTGCTATGGTAGCGTTACTGCAAAAACATTTTTGAGAAATTTGACAGAACTTTTAGAGAACGTTAGCCAACATTCTGAGAATGTTCCCTGTTAGCTGGGTCCTCTTTAATGATGGATTGTCTTTGTTATGCCACTGTTCCCCGGTGGGCCCATCAGTGAAACGCTTACAGATACTCGCCACCACAGCAGACTGACCCTCTTATATAACATCTACATAATGAAGATGTATTCACCAGAGCCAGCAGATAATCTGCGTGGCGACTCGGCGGTTTTGTCTGGACGTCCGCAGCAGAGCAGCTTTGACGTGGACACAAAAACTGCTGGCGGACTCTGATGCGAGATTAGAGAAAGTTAGAGCTCCGATAGAGCTGTCAGAGCCGTGTGGATGTATCGCTACCTGCTGCATAAGATGCAGTGAATGTGTCCTGAATGTGATGTGCTTGTTTTGTTTTGTAGAGTCCTCTAAGGTCGTTCTTTAACTTGAAGGATGTTGGGATAGTGCAGGTGAAGATCTTACGGGCGGAGGGGCTGATGGCTGCTGATGTCACAGGTAAAAAAGGAGAATTTATATATATAATTATTATATTACATTATATATAGCTACTGGTGGCTGTGTTTTACTTCCTGTTTCATTTATTTTAATTTATTTTAGCCAGTCACAGAGAAATTAAAATGGAAATGTATTTTATTATCTAAACACTATATTAAATGATCATGTAATGTCGTAAATTATATAATATAATTATTATTAAATAAAACTGTGTTCAGTTTAAAAAAATAGTTTTAAAACATTTTTTTAATTCAGTTTTTAATTGGTAGATGGGTAGGTTCTTCGCACCTCCCTGATTCTCTGGCCTCACACTTTGAACGCTGCCGGTGTAAAATATCAGAGTTAAACGCCCTTGAACACCTTTAAAAATCTGCAGCGTATTCAGGCTTTACACTGGATTGTCCAAAGACTTAATTCAGAACTCTATAAAGAGCTGTCAGTGGCTCTGTCTCACTTTTCCAGGCGGTTTTCAGAATGTTTTGTTGTGGCTGATACCTCAGTCTATCCTCTGAAGGAGTTTGATGGAGAGATGACCGTCTGAAAGTGACCCCCCCCCAGAACTATATTATTAATTCATATAGTTTTTTAGGATTGATGTTCTCAGTGGAGCTGACCACCTCATGGGCTCTGATTTCACGCTTCTTCTGGTAGCACACCATGGTGGACAGACAAAGACTTAAAAAGAAGCTTTCACACACACACACTCTCTCTTCTCTCTCCTCTGTCTCTCACTCTCTCTAAACAAACTGACCAGTAGGCTGACAGCTGCAGAAGATTGTATGAAGAAGGAAGAACTTTTAAACTTTTCTCCAGTTTGTCAATATGATCTTTAGATCTTATTCACATTTTCTACCCTCGGTATCAGCCCTCACAACACTAAGTGCTTTTGTTTAATGTTTTCTGCACTGATTGTGGGGAAGTCTGTATAATGAAATTAAATATGGTAAAATGTGTGAAATTATAAATGTTTAAATGTGGTATGATGTGTTATAGGGAACTGACAATAATCTTAAATTTGATGTTTTACGGTTACGTGTGTTTTGATTTTTTTTTTTAATGAAGGGAAATATTATTCAATGAAATTTATAGGCAGGCATCAGTTTACGCTCGCAACATTTACAGGGAAGTCGGACAGTCATGTATGAATAAATACAAAAAATTAAATTTAAGTAATTTATAAGCTAGAGGTTTCTGCCGATTTATAATATATATAAACAGTCAAAGAAAAACAAGTGAGAGAGAATGTGATGGTAAAACATCACAAGCAGAATTCAAACCTGTGTCATCCACATGAGCACTTCAGCTCAATGTGTCACCACGACTACAACAATTAGAAGCAATTTTAAGTGAAAGTCGTGATTATAAGAATTTATCATTTATTATTAGGTCAATAACTTAACATAGTTAAAATAGCTTTTGGTATTTTATTTTAGAGTTGTGAAGGTCAATATTTAATTTTATGGCTCTGATATTATACACGCTTATATTTAAGTTGAAAAATATGAGGAAATAAAACATGCTTGATAAAGTGTTTATAATGACAACTGGTGTTTTAGGTAAGAGTGACCCGTTCTGTATAGCAGAGCTGAGTAATGACCGGCTGCAGACACACACTGTCTACAAGACCCTGAACCCAGAGTGGAACAAAGTTTTCACCTTGTGAGTAACTGCATTCACTTCACTTCAGATCCCACCAGAAACCAAACCAGATATTCACAGCTGATGAAGTCATTCAATGGCATTTTGACTTGATGATTGTGCGTTGTTAAAGACAGTATAAAATAAAATAAAATTTGTACTTGCGTATGAATTTCTGTAGCTCATGAGTTTGATCACCAGAAACATGCTTACTGATAAAATATATAGCTTGAATATTAAATTATATTAAAGTCAGTTGCTTGTAACATCCAGTAATGTAAAGCTGCACAGTATTGAAGAAAAATGCAACACCTGCTATATAATGCAACGTGATATGATAATGCTTTAAATTTGTAAAAGCAAATAAATTTTTTATTAAAACATTAAAAACTAAACATTATACCAACACACAAAAACTTTACTTTCTCTGCTATCTGCGTTGACCTGAAACTAACTATATGTAAGTTAAAACCATGTAGTTACTGTAAACTGGTGCAATATGCATGTGCAATATTTTGATAAATGTAATAAATTGTGCAGTCCTATAGTGATGTATTTTTTTTTTACATTTTTATCTGCACATTACATGTTTTCTGTCCATTCTGTAAAAATCTCTTCTCAGCAACGTGAAAGACATTCATGCTGTGCTGGAAGTCACCGTGTACGACGAGGATCGCGACCGCAGTGCTGATTTCCTGGGTAAAGTGGCCATCCCTTTATTAAACGTAAGCTCCAGTTTGATCTCACAGTTCCTAAAAATTCCCACATCCACGTATATTTGCATGGGCGCTTTTTAGAAACAGGGTTGTAAGAATGTTTCTCTAACACTTCCATTAAGTGGCAAAAACATTAAAAATGTTATTTCGAATGTTCTAGGAAGGTTCAGGTGTTTTAGACATTGTATTAATATTTAAGAACATTATTCAAACATTTTTAATTCTGTAACATTTTTAAAACGTTCCACTTACAACTTAAGAATAATGATTTTGATATGATATATAATGTTAAAAAACATTCTGCTACCATTACTGCGAGAATGTTTTTGGGTAACTTTGAGACAACTTTTAGCCAATGTTAGCCAATGTCCTTAGAACGTTCTCTGTTAGCTGGGGAGTGGTGAGATTGATTGCGGCGCGTTTTTGAAAGTGCGCACAGCTGGGCCTCCCCGTGGCTGGCTAATGTCGCGATGACAGAGGGATGCTGGTAATGAGCAGGTACTTGTCAGAGCTGGAGGTGCGGGAAGGAGGGAGGCGGGTGCAGGGAATGCGCGGCTGGCTGTTTGAAGCTGCCGCTGGGAGATCAGGGGTCAGCCGAGCGGGGGGGTCCGCTGGGGCTTTGCCAGACAGCAGGCTGTCACGTCTTCTTCACACAGATCCGCAACGGCGAACAGAAGGCCTACGTCTTGAAAAACAAGGAGCTGACAGGGCCAACAAAAGGGCTCATCTTTCTCGAAGCAGACGTCATTTTCAACAGCGTAAGTGCGCGTGAAGCACTGGATGTTGTCTCCATTGTTTCCACTGTGTTTTTCACACCGTCAAATTTTCAATAATTACCCATGCATAGAGAAACTCCAGCGCTAATTAAAACAAATCATACGCTTCTGGTTTTGTGCATCTCCTTCAAGGTGAGAGCCAGTTTGCGGACGTTCGTTCCGATGGAGGAGAAATACATCGAAGAGGAGCCCAAAGTCTCCAAACGGGTAACACTAACCGCACTGTGCTTCTAAAAGTCAATATTCTGGCATTATCTACATTTATATTTTGTGCATTTAATGTCCTCTCCATTTGGTCAATTCATGTGTCCCGTGAGATTCAAACCCACAACCTTGGTGTTGCTAGTGCCATGTTCTGCCACTTCAGCTGACCGTATGCTGTTATTTTTCCCATGAAACACAAAAGTAGAAATCATCCAACAGGCTAAAATCAAAGTCTAAATGTTTTGAAAATCACCCCAATGAGGGAGCCGGTCACACAATAGGGCGACGTGTTTGGGACAAGGGGCGCAAGCACTGAATCGCAGCGTTTTCCCCCTTGCCCTGCCGCTCTAGGTGTTGAATAGAAATGTCAAGCCGGCCCTCATGAGAGGAGAGGGGCCACCCCAGAGGGCCCGGCTGCGGCTCTGTGGCCCTGCCTGCTCATTGTCCTGTCTCTCAATGTGCCTGCGTGACAAAAGCGCTGAATTGGAGGGGCTGGGCTGAATCAGATGCTGTCACAAAGCTGTGCATTGAGCAGAACAGGCCGATTCTTCAGTCTTTTATGCCGGTCTTCAACTGCAGATTCGGCCCGTATATGTAACCCCAGCTGTCAGGCACACCAGCACTTATAGAGACGATTACATTTGTCTTTTTTTGGTACGTCACAAGCTTTAGCATTTTGAGGTAGTGAATGCCTAATTTTAGGTTGTAACAATGTTTCCCTAACGTTTCCATTAAGTAACCAAAATGTTAACAATGTTATTTTGAAAGTTCCAGGAACGTTCAAAAAGTTTAGTTTTTTAGACCTACTGATGTTATTGCTTGGTTGTAAGAACATTATTCAAACATTTTTTAATTGTGTTTTTATAACATTTTTAAAATGTTCCACTAACTACTTAGAAATAAAATTTTTGTATATCTTATATAGAACGTTAAAAATGTTCTGCTAAAGTTTCTGCAAGAATGTTTTTTGATAATGTTGAGTGAACTTTTAGAGAACATTAGTTAACATTCTGAGAACATTCCCTGTTAGCTGGAAAATGGTCCAAAGAAGAGAGATGTATAGATGTATTTTAAATGAAATTGTCTTTAATTTAGCATTAGGATTTTGGTGAAAGAGAAGAGTACTAAAACAGCTTTTAAAATATAATAAACTAAAACAAAATATTTAGTTTGTAATTATTTATATCTAACTAGATTTTTTATTAATACAATTTTTTCTATAATACATAAACAAGTTGCAAAAATGCATTTTGAAATGATCAAACTAATTAGTTTTGGTAACTTTCTAATTTCAGTTTTCTAAGATGTAAAGCTTTTTTTAGAAAGATGTGGTTTGATTTATGACTAGCAGCATTTTCCATGTTTTGTGTGAATGTTTCTCTCTTGTCAGCTGTTGCAGCAGAACTTTAACCGTGTGAAGCGATGCATCCTCTTCCTCATGTATGTGGGCTCCTACATCAACAGCTGCTTTCAATGGGACTCTCCACGCAGGAGTATATGTGCTTTCCTGGTGAGTGACAAAACTCCACTCACAGAGTCACACACAGTCACGGGTTCACACAGAGCCACAGCCCCACAGCTCACACTCACGTTATAAACCAGCAAAAAACACACCGAAAGTTTGTTTACATCATACAACTTTTTTAACGTTACATATCATTTTAAAAAACGTTATTCTGAAGTTGTTAGTGGAATGTTTTAAAAATGTAAAATTTTAAAAATGGATATCATTCTTATAAACAAGCAGTAACGTTAATACAACATCAAAACACCTGAACGTTTTTAGAAGATTCAAAATAACATTTTGAAAGTTTTTGTTACTTAATGAAAATGTTAGGGAAACGTTCTTACAACCTAAAATTGTTAGCTGGGCATTTGCTGTAAAATAACAAAAAACAGTAAAGAAATAAGCTTTAAATATATGGACAGAAATATGACACAGTAACTATATTATGGAGGGATGATGGATGGGTATCTCACCCCTGGGAACTTCAGCTGGCATAGTTAAACACAAACTCTGAATATGTGAAACAGTGGTGGAGTTTAGTTTGAGGCTGTTTGGTAACTCTTGTGTGTTGAAGAGCGAGATGTTTGGAGTGTGCTCATAGTTTAGGGCTAAAGAACCCTTGAGCTAAAACGAGTCGAGCTGATCTCTCAGACGCAGCCCCTCGGTGACCTCTGCCCAACCTCACCCCGCGCCCCCGCCCGCCCCAACACTCAAGAGCTCTACACACACATCTGACTCTCATCCACGAACATTCACAAACTTCAAACACATGCTGTCGTTCCCTGTCTGAGGGGGGCGCTGTACACTCTCAGTCTCCCACATACAGTCTTCTCATACATTTCTCTTTTTTGTTTCTCTTTATTTTTGTTACTATATTTTTAACGTTGCCTAAAATCGTTTTCTATCGTTTGCCTAAAAAGTGTCTGAGAAAATGTCACTTAATATACAGAATATATTTAAGAGAAAAATTTAGTCGATCTATCCATCATCATAAAATAAGTGTTATTTTAATAATATAAAAATATATAAAATAAGAAAAAAGGAATACACTTCGATATCTATCTATCTATCTATCTATCTATCTATCTATCTATCTATCTATCTATCTATCTATCTATCTGTCTGTCTGTCTGTCTATCTGTATATCTAGAAACTCTTAATAAAGAATAGACCTCTTTCTGTCTGTCTATCTATATTGCTATAAAATAAGAAACTCTGAATAAAGCATACACCTCTATCTTCATATGGTCAGGTCTTTGTGATGGTGGTGTGGAACTTTGAGATCTACATGGTTCCACTGTCTCTGTTGCTGCTTCTGACCTGGAACTACTTCCTGTTGGTGTCCGGGAGGGAGTCGGGCGAGCGGCGTGTGGTGAGAATCTTGGATGTTGACTCAGTAGTTTAATGATTGCTAAATTTGTTACATTTATCTCGACCTCATTTTTTCGAGCACAGCTGGAATTTAATATTTTCCTCCAATTACTTCAGGTAATTAAAAGTTGAGAAGATATACGGGCATAGAAACGTGCCATTCCACTTACCTGCTGCATTTACTTATCGCATTCTCCAATTAAATTGTGTCAAACTAATTTCACGCCATGCGAAAATGTTGCCAATCACCGCTGAGTGTGTATGCAAAACTCTCCTCCCTGGAAATTGATTCTGTATTAATTGTGAAAATGGCGTGAAAAGAGTGCCGATAACTTTCAATGAGACGTGTTTCTGGAGAGGGGATTCGCTTTCCAATTAAGCCATCAAAATTTTAATTAAATATTTTATGGGGGAATAACCGGTCAAAGAGTCAGTCGTGATATGCATCTCACAGGTCCCAAAACAATAAAATCATCATTTTCCACAGCTTTACAAATTAAAATATGAAATTATCAGCATGCTGCAAGAATCTCTACTTTTTTGCTGTTTTATATGTTGGATTTGGGCTGACAGACAGAAAGAATATTTGTGATGTCTCATACTGTCATTGACATTCAGAAGTAAATTGTCACAAATGTCAGCCGTGGTTTCTTATGTTTTGTGTTGCTAGGGTGGATTAGGGCAAGACATGGTGGATTACTTACAATTATGTATATGTATATATGTATATGATGTACAGTAATATACCGTTTTCTGAGGAAGCCTAATTGGGTCTTTGGATGTTTCCCTAACATTCCATAGGAATTTAATCGAAATAGAAATATCATAATAGAAATATCAACAAAATGTAAAATTGTGATTTTTTTTTTTTTTTTTTGTTTTACAGGCCTAAACAAGTTATAAAAATCAAACTTTTAAAAAGTCACAGAAAAGTTATTTATATACTAAAAAAACATTTTCCCAGTACTGCTCAGTTCTAAAATATTTCAGTGACTGGAAATTACTCTGTAAGTAAAATCTATATACAAAGATTTCTTTAAACGCCTGATCCAGTAATAACAGATGATTTAACAGCAATTAAACAAATTCAGAGAGCTTCAGAGAGATATAAAATAAATGAGGATAGCACATCTCAGATTAGTTAAACAAGGAAGGATTTTAATGAGTAATGCCTGAACTGATATCGAAATCACACAGTTTGTGTATCTCTGCAAATCCAAGCAAGGCGATATATGAGATTACTAAGGTATTTTTTTCTTTTTCAGGAAAAACATCAGAGAAACGAGACGTCCTACAAAGTCTTCTTTGCTCTATTTAATCTCATTGCCGTGCAGAAATAAAGAGAAATTAATTTCTTATTGTTCTTCTTATTGTCCCATAGCAAGCGATGGAGGACTTTCTTGAAGATGAGGATGATGATGATGACAAAGATGAGAAGGTAATCTTGATTGTTTTGTGTCACACAGTAGCCTAATTATTCCCTGTGTGAGTTTGTCCTGTTAACTCTGTTTTTCCCTATTGCTGACACACAGAATTAAATGAACTTGCAAAAGCCAAAGGAAATCCACCATTATTCCTCTAGTTTATGTGCAGAATAGCCGGTTCTGAGTGCTCTTGTCTGTTAGCTGGTGCTCTAGGGGACAGCGAAAAGGTTGAAGTATGGACACACAGCTTAAAATATATGTCAGTGCTTTACTTTAATTGCACCTGAGGTTTGTGTTGCCAAATATACTCAACATATCCCAGATGTTTAACTCGGACTGTTTCTTGCGTTCCCATAACCCTTTGTGCACCACAAGGCAGCCATTAGCGGGCTGACCTTTGACCCGCGGAGCTAACTTGGGTATTTCGGCGCAAATGACCCAAACACCTGTTTTCCATTCATAAAGACCCCTCGCAGGCCCGGGCTAAGCCTGGACATATGTTTGCACTTAGCAGAAAATGGGACGAGGGTAGATATCACTCATGGAGCGTTCCGAAATTGTTCCTGCTAATTTATAAGGACAATTGATTAGTTGAACCCAGGCTCCTTAAGTTGTCAGGGAAAGAAAAACAGAACTTTTAGCCCCTCCCACTAAATTTACATCTGCGCCCTCACAGGTCAAGAATAACACTGTCAGGCAGTTACCTGCTAAAGAATTAAGAAAATTCATCAAAATCACTTTGTCTACAAAGGCAACAGGAAAAAACAGGCTTTAATGGTTTGAAATCACTCGATCAGACTCATTTTCTGTTAAATGCTTTAATAGTAATAATAGATTTACTGGAGCAAACTTAACCACGAGAAATATTGAGAACTTAATAAAATAAAATGCATATCTAATGTCTTGTTTTCTTTTTTAAATGATCTTAATTCCTGTCACAGCCTGTATAGTTCATTGTAACGCTTGTAAAATTTGCTACATCGTGTTGGTGGTCGGCGGCCTGTGGCCGGTTGTATTGGAGGAGGGGATGTTTTCATTCCTACGGTCATTTTATTAGAGTAGAAAATGATGAGATATTAATATCTCTGGTCTGGTTTTGGAAGAAATGTCCCATTTTGATTTCTTACAGTCTAATTTCTAAAACAAGCACTCAAGGTAAACTGCCCCGTTTTTCCGAATGTAATTCACCATATTTACGTTATCTGAGCATTAATTTGATTTAAATGTTCTGGCAGTGTTTAACTGTATTGCGTTTGGGCTGCAGGAACCGTGTGTTGTCGAGAGGCCCTCTGTTCCATATTAATGAATCTGTGGTTGAGACTGGAGTTGAGCTGCTTTTGTGCTGAGCTACACCAGCTAAAGCTTTTAGTCTAAAGAGACACCAGCCCGCGAACAAAAGCTCCTCACCCCCACGGCTTCTGTTTCTCATAAACTAAACTAAACTAAACTAAACTAAACTAAACTAAACTAAACTAAACTAAACTAAACTAAACTAAACTAAACTAAACTAAACTAAACTAAACGTGTATTATGTTACTAGATTTCCTATAGACTCAAGCATCACAAACACCATGAATATTGTACATACGACTCAAAATGAATCGTCTGTGCTTTTAAATAACAGGAGTCTGAGAAAAGGGGCTTCTTAAACAAATTCTATGCCATTCAGGACATCATCATCACTGTTCAGAAGGCTCTGGATGAAGCGGCCAGCTTTGGTGAAAGAATTAAGAAGTGAGATGTTTCGTTATATCGTGACATGCTTGTTTTGTATTAGCGATTTGATCCGTGTTATAATCAGTCTCGTGTTATTTTTCCTCCTCAGCACATTTAACTGGACTGTGCCTTTCCTCAGCTGGTTAGCCATAACAGTGCTGTGTGTGGGCGCCACTCTCGTGTATTTTGTCCCACTGCGCTACATTGTGCTGGCCTGGGGTGAGAAATCCTTATTCTTGTGCAATAAACATTTTAATTTCATCACATTCTCAAGTTTATTGAGCTACCAATTTTAGGTTTTTAATTTTAAGTAATAAAAAAGTTGCATTAAAAATGTTATTTTGAATGTTCTAGAAATGTTCAAAACATCCAGTTTTTTAGACATTGTCTTAACGTTATGATTGGCTATAAGATTATTCAAACTTTTAAATTGTAACATTTTTAAAACTGTTCTGCTAACAACTTAAGAATAAGAAAGTTTTTCATATGGATGTATAATGTCTATAATTCTGCTAATGTTACCACAAGAGTGTTTTTTTAACTTTGAGAGAACCTTGAGAGAACATTTTGAGAAAGTTCCCTGTTAGCTGCCATATCAGCCAGGCCAGTTAAATTATTTTGGGATGGAAACTATTTGTTTTATTACGCATTTAAACTGAAAACCTTATATTGTTTGAAGACCCCCATATTGCTCTGTAGATACAATTACTCATTGGTTTTGTTCGTTGTTATATATCTCTTAAAATAAATAGTTTGCATGTATAAGGTGTTACAGAATGTTTTAAGTGGGATTTTGTTCCCTACCCAAAATAACCCATCAGATGTGTAAATAATTATATGAACATGTTCCATGCAGGTATTAATAAATTCACCAAAAAACTTCGGGACCCTTATCTCATCGACAACAATGAGCTGCTGGACTTCCTGTCTAGAGTTCCGTCCGATGTCCAGATGGTATGTGACTGGTGACGATTGTAAACTGCTGTGTTTTCATTCCTGTGCGTGTGATTTATGGCCAATCTATCCATCAGGTTCAGTACAGAGAGATCAGACCAGATTCCAGCCAGAGTCCCAGCAAAAAGAGGAGAAACAATCCCGGATAATTCCTGCTCTGGGATCTTAAGAGTTTTAAATCAACAGCTTCCAAAGCACTGCTCATGTACAATACACTGTGAATGTCACGTAAACTTTAAAAATGGAAAGATATTCCTGTTGTTTTTATCATTGTCATTTATGCAAATTTGCATACCACAATCGACCAATAGTAGTGTACTATTTGTGTACGTTTACATGGCACAACGTTGAATTGATGTTCATATTATATAATTTAAATTATTTATGCCCATTTATATTGTGTACCACCATTCCTATAACACGACTCCAACAAAAGTATGTAACTGTAATGTTTGGTTTCTGGTGCAAACACTTTTGCCTGCATTTATACGTAAGTGTTCGGCGTTTACAAACATAATGTATGCAAAATTGAATGTAATGTATACAATCTAAACTGGGCTACAATTTTGTACAAATTCATCTTTGAGGTTTCTTTAAAATACCCCAAATTTCAGAAGTGTCCTTTGCACTTTTTTATTTAATTCATTTTGGGATTCTTGAAAATCCACACACACACAAATACATACATATATATATGAGGATATACATAAATGCATGCTGTGCATTAAAATCCAAGGGGTATGTTTACGCATCAAAAATGTATTGTAAATATACATTGTGAAAAGACCTGTGACCTTTCATACTGCTGTTGCAATATACAGTTTTTTTATTATATAATGTTATGAGGAATGATTATACAGTGTTTTATTATATTATAATATTTGTATATTTGTGTTATTTGTTGAGAATGAATCTTCATGGTGTGTGAGCATGTATAAATGTTACAGAGATATACTGCATAAAGAAATTGTCATTTGGAGAGATTAATCTATTTTAATGTTGCCTTTCAGAAAAAATTCAGAGAATTCTTGCATACAAAGAGTAACTACTTGATGTCTTAAACGCTTGCATGTTAATATGGTACTGGAATCAACCAATGAAAGCCAGTCTGCATGCTAATACATTTTCAACCTTTTATTTCTCCAAAACAATATGCATTGATGAGGTGTTCGTAATAAGATCAGGAACGTATTTAAGGTCAAGTCTGATGTCATTCTTCAGTAATCCTGCTCTGAAAAACATTAGCAATTTCATTCCTTAAAAAAAACAAAATATGTTCTGTTAAACAACTTGTTGCCAGTGGGGTTGTCCATGCACGTTGCATAATCCAGTATTTCCTCCTTGTGTAAAATGTAGATCGGTAATCATTTTGTTCTTTTAAGAGGAGAATCCAATTAATTAATCCAGATTAGAGGAGCAGTGTGTGTGAAAGCAGACTGATGTAATTCTGTGTTGGGGAGGGGCAGTAACAGTATAAATGAGTCATTAGGTGAAGTCTTGTGACTGTGAACACGTTCATATGGGCTGCTGGAGTTACAAATGAAACGTTTATAATTAGTTTCTTTAATCCCTGCTTTATTAAATAAATGCGTCTCTGGGAATCAGGACAGACTAATTGAGCTATGAAGGGCATCTTTTTAAAGTAGCGGAAGGTGCAGTCTCCCTATGGCCTAGGCTTTTTAAAACAGATTAATGAGAGTTTAAAATGGTCTTGGGTTTCCCTTTCACGTTAATAAAGACCAGTGAAACTCTGTTGTGGCTTCATTGATGGTTTCAAGTAAAGAACAGTTTCTGTTAACTGTTGGTTTGGTAAACACCAAACATACTTGAAATGCAAGCATTGAACTATTGAACTGAGCAGCGTAGCATTTTAAACTACACTACAAATAATAACTGTGACCGGGATTTATTGAAAGTAGCATACTTTAAAGTTAATACTAATAAATAAATACCTGGCCAATGGAATTACGTTTATGCATTTGGCAGATGCCTTCATCCAAAGCGACTTATAGTGCATTTAAGCTACACATTTGATCAGTATGTGTGTTCCCTAGAAATCAGACCCACAACCTTTGTGCTGTTAACCAACTGAGCTACAGGAAAACATGAAAACACATTTAATATACTATAATATACATTTTTCCACATTCAAGAGCTCTAAACCAGTTAACAAAATTTTCCTGTGCAAATCCCCAAAAAACATTGAATCATTTTTAATACCTTGGACCGCACAACAGTTTGTTCTGCCACAAATAAACATAACACCCCTGGGCAGTCCTACACCCCTCAGGCTCAAATACCCACTGGATGATAAAGGCAGGGAAACAGACAGAACCTGGAAAACTTTGGACGATTGTACTCATTTTGCTTCAGCCTTGTATTGGTACTGTGTATACCTGCATGCTCACACGTTTGCATTTTGAAAGCCAGTCTTCCCATGAGTTTTACTTCCCATGAATCCCAGCCAGACGTGCAATTCTCTCCCTTACAAATGCAAAAACCTTTTGTTGTTTCGGTAAGCAAAATCTGCAACTCACCCCAGCGCATCTGGTACGGTGGAGGTGGAAAGCATGACGGATATACATGCGCTCATAAAATGTGTGCTTTGAGAGTCACTTACAAACATCTGCCAAATATAAAAGTCAATTTTTCCCACTCCTTACATATAAACAACAGCCAGACAGCGTTATCACCAAGACGCACGGCGCTGCATCAGGTAAAACAACAAAATATAGAGTATAACACGCCTGTATAATGAACCATCCCTTGCTCATCTCCATATCATCTCTCCAAGACTGTGGCACGGACACAACACATTTAAAATTAATAATGGTCCGATATGTATGTGAAACACGTAGCTGCTGTTGGAAAGCAATGCATGAAAGCTGCCCCCAGGTGCCGAGCAGGGATATGAGCGCTGGCACCTCCGCGGGTTCACGCAGAGTGCCGCGCATCTAATTGCTGGAGTGTCCGCGCAGTCACCGCATTTCTCCGCGGCATACTAATGCTCAGCCCGGCGGCCCATGCGAGGAGAGCCGGTCCGGCCTCGCATATTCCTGCTGAACCGAGCAGGATGAGTGAAATTGTTAAAGGTGAAGTATTTACGTCGAGCATGTCACCTTTTCACTTGCAACAAAACTGGAGAAGACTATAAGAAGTTGGGATCTAAGTCAAAAGCGATTTTGCGCACTTGCCTTCCTTCTTCCTCCTTTAATTTGCTTGACAAGTCAGGCGTCATATATATATATATATATATATATATATATATATATATATATATATATCACATAATAAATAATAATAGGCATGCAATTAAAAATGTTCACATGCATAACGTGTGGAGGAGCTTCTTTCCATGACCTGCTGGAGTTTGTCTCTATATATCATGTTTGTGTATGAACATGTCATGCTCCTCTTTGAGGGCACTCACCTCTGATAGTGTCTTTTTAGTTCTTCTTTCATTTTATTTTCACTTTTCAGAGTTCTGCCTTGAAAAAACACTAAGGATTAGCTTTTGCAGGAGTTTAATCATCCTGAGTCTTTAAAAGCTTAATAAGTTGCACTTTTAGACAATGTATTAATGTTAATGCTTGGTTTTAAGAACGTTATTTAAACATTTATATCTATATAGAGATATATAACATTTAAAAAAAATCGACTAATGTTACAGCAAGAGTGTTTTTGATAACTTTGAGAGAACTTTTAGAGGATGTTAGATAATGTTGTGAGAATGTTCCCTGTTAGGCCTTAGCTGAGCTACAGGGACAGCTAGCCTTCAACAATAAAACCTCATTTTCCATCTTGTATGTTGCATCATATCTACAACATTAAAGCTTTGACTGTGTCTGCTATTTCAGTGCGGAGGGGAAATGATGACCTCCGAAACTTGAAAGAGGAAGTTAAGGCTCAGATAAAAAAATACCTCACATACTGTGTATTGACAGTTAGTTTATTCCCCTGTAAGGAAAAGTACCCAGTTCTGGTAAGTGCACCACTATTTTTATTTTATAGAATATAACATATGATAACTGTACAAAAATCAGTAAAATCTTGACTTACAAAGTGTGTGTACATTGTATTACAGAACTGAGTCGCTGTGCGTGATGTAGGTACACAACGCAGTAATATTAGAAAGCTTCAGAACATTTTCTTATCAACTGGAGTCTCCGCAACAGTAGGAGAATGATATTTGTGCTCATTTTTATAAGTTCTGTCCACTCATCTCAGGGCTTCAGCTGGGCTTGGAGAAAACTTCCGTGTGATGTGATGTTTTCCAACAGCTCTGTGGTCTTGGATTGCTCAGGTAGATCTTTAAAAGGAATTCCAAAAAATTTGCTCTGGAATGTGACTGAGCTAAGCCTTTCTAACAATGAAATAAGATTTCTCACAAAAGAAGCCTTCTGGAATCTGATCAATGTTACATGGATAAATCTCAGGAAGAATCAACTACAAAACCAACTTGAAAAGGACAGAGGGATTTTTTCGGGGTTGGCTAAACTGGAAACATTGCTTCTTGATAATAATAACATCTCCACATTTCCAAGAGACCTTCCTCCTGGACTTCAAACTCTGAGCATGAATTCCAACCACATCAAAACCATTGGACCAATAAACTTTGCAGGAATAAGGCAAATCAAAGTTTTAAAATTAAACAAGAACTGCTATCATAATGTCAATCACAAATTCATAATTCTGGAAGAAACATTTCACAATGTCAACCTGACTGTGCTGGAGTTGTCAAAAAACAGACTGCAAAAAATACCTTCTGCTTTACCCAGATCCCTCCAACATCTCTCACTTCTTCTAAACAGGATTGAACATGTTGATGCTTTTGTCCTACAGAATCTAACAAACCTGAAACTTCTTGATTTATCTGGAAACTGCCCGTTTTGCTTCAACGCTCCTTTCCCATGTACCCCCTGTCGGACAAAGAATAACGCTCTACAGATTGACCCTGATGCCTTCAGTAGACTCACCCAACTGCAAGACCTACGGCTGTCTGGAAATTCTTTGCTTACAATTAACCCATCCTGGTTTAAGAATCTTAATGTGCTGAAGTATTTGTATCTTTCCTTCAATTCTTTGGTACATGAATTCGAAAGCGGACAGTTCTTCAGTGTGCTACCACACGTGGAGGTTGTGGATTTCTCATACAACAATCCATCTCAAAATATTTCCCCGAGACTGAAGCTCTCGAAAGGTTTTGCTAGTTTAAAATCATTACAAACGCTTCACTTAGAAGGTTATATTTTCAACACCCTCTGTGAGGAGGATCTAACGCCTCTCTTAGGTTTGAAAAACTTAACTGTTCTAAACTTAGGAGTCAACTTTATTCAAAATGCCAATCTCTCCGTGTTTAGGAATTTTCATAACCTGTCTCTGATATCTTTGATTGACAACAGGGTGTTGTTAACAGGGCAGATTCAGAGGCAGTGTGGACGTGAGGGTCTGTCTTTAAATGATGAAGGAGATCACCGTGAGGGCCCCTATATTCACACAGATCAAGAGTTTCGTCGTTACCCTCCATTTACCAAACGTGAGTGTCTGACGACCGGGCCGGTATTAGACCTGAGCCTAAACAACATATACCATGTTAACCCCATTTCGTTCGCAGGAGCAGAGTACATTGCCTGTCTCAATCTTTCGTCCAACTTCATTGCTTCATATTTCAATGGTACAGAGTTTAGTCATTTTCCCAAGCTAAAATACCTCGACTTGTCCCATAACAGAGTCTACATGCATTCAGATTTAGCCTTCAGTGAACTAAACCAATTGGAAATTTTGGATTTAAGTCACAACAAACATTACTTTGAGGTGGCAGGTGTGCGACACAGTCTCGCCTTTCTCAAAAACCTTGAGTTCCTCAAAGTTCTCAATCTGAGTTGGAATGAGATAAATACCCTGACCAACAAAACCCTCTATAGCAACTCACTGACAGAGCTACAGTTTCAAGGGAATCGACTGGATATAATGTGGAAAAAGGATCAAGGATTCAAAAGTCTTTTCAAATTTCTCTCAAATCTGACACACCTTGATATATCCTATAACAAGCTTTCCCAAATACCAGACAATATATTCAGTTACTTTCCACCGAACCTGACGTATCTTAGCATGAGCAGAAACACGTTAACCTATTTTGACTGGAAACAGCTCAAATATTTGCCTCAGCTGAAGACTCTGGATCTAAGCAAGAACAAATTGACTTACGTAACTGAAAAACTAGCAAAGGTTACAAGTTCACTGAGGCTTTTGGACTTGAGCCACAATCTGATCACCAGGGTAAATCAAGACTTTCTCAGAGATGATAAAACCCTGTTAATCCTTAATCTCGCTTTTAACCATTTGAGGCATGTCATCGACACGTCCTTCGAAACAGGTGGCGATCACTACCTACATCTTCTGCATTTGGAGAGGAACCCCATCCACTGCACTTGTGACCTTTTAGATTTTATTCTCTGGTTAGAGAAAAGCAATACTCTTCTTCCTCATCTAGCAACAGAGGTCCTGTGTGACCTTCCCGAAGCTAACCGAGGTCATCCTATGATAAACCTGGATATTAAAAATGCTTGTATTAACAACGTCATTGCCCAAATCTTGTATATGTTCACCTCATCCATCATCATCATTATGGTATTCATCATCATCACAATCCATGTGTTCTACTGGGACATATCATATATCTACAACTTTTGTAGGGCCAAAATAAAAAGTTATAACTTCAAGACTGACTGCATCTACGACGCTTTTGTTATCTATGACACCTCAGATCCAATGGTCGCAGACTGGATCTTTAACCATCTCTGTTTTGAGCTGGAAGACAGAGGTGGACGGGTTCATCCACTATGTTTAGTGGAGAGAGACTGGACTCCTGGTACGTCCATCATGGATAACCTAAACCACAGCATACACAGAAGCAGGAAGACAATATTTGTGTTGACGGAGGGCTTAGTTCACAGTGGGATTTTCAAGATGGCGGCTTTTCTAGCTCAACAAAGGCTGCTGGAAGAGGGTGTGGACGTGATGGTACTGGTTCTGTTGGAGCCGGTTCTTCACCAATCAAGGATCCTGAACCTGCGCCGATGCCTGTGTGGACACAGTGTACTGGAGTGGCCCGTAAACCCGGCAGCAAAGGACTGGTTCTGGCAGAGTCTGAGAAATGCAGTTAGGTTTGAGAGTCAAGGTGTTCAAAATAAAATGTTTACAAATTACTTCAGCTGATGATGAACTGCTACAATATGAGATGTTACTGTTTAAAGGGACAGTTTACCTAAAAATTAAAATTCTTGTGTCATTTACTCACCCTCGTGTCATTCCAAACCTGTATGACATTAATGTTTCTGAGAAACATAAAAGAAGATATTTTAAAGTACATTGGTAACCAAGCAACAGTGGCACCCACTGACTTCCATATGGACACAAAACCATTTTGAGACATTTCTCAAAATATCTTAAATAATAAATGACACAAGAATTTGAATTTTTAGGTAAACTATCCATTTATAGTACAGATACTCCAGCGTTTTTTTGTTTGGTTGTTCTCCTCAAGGCCATATCACTAAAAAACAACATTCTGCTTTTTGTTACAAAAGTTTCCCCACCAATACACAGTCACTTCCCGTTTAAGCTATTTTTTTTAGAAACTTCCCATGCGTCTCAGTGATGATATAATCACATTGGCATTTATACAGGAGACACTGTGATGTATGTAACACGCTAAATGAAGATTTGGTGTGGTGATGGATTTCTATCAGAGCTTTTTGTGGGCTCATATAGTTACGATACACAAACACTCAGTTACTCCAGCTCTCGCCGTCCTTCTCTTTTTCATCTTTTATTCATCATGAAACCAGTAATGAAAAATTCATGACTGTAGGCAATGAAATGAATGCAAAATGAAAACTGTGGGCGTATAAAAGGGGCTGAAACGAAGAATGCCTCTATCTAGGGTGAAGTTTGCACTAGGTATGGATCACGGCGAGGGCAACCAGTTCTGGAGAACAACTTTTTGCTAACTGTCTCTATGCTAATAAAGCAGATGAACTTCTGATGGACCCACTCCATGCCAAGAATTATTACAACACTTTCTGAGTCGTGCTTTACAGTAATGATCTTAACTGACCATAATCTAAGGTCACAACCAAAATAACTCATGGCTGTTGTCAGCTCAGGTCTCAAAGTGCATGATATAGAATATTATTATTATTGATTTAATAAACAAATGAAGACTCTCATAATGTTACTGTGTGCAATTACTAATAGTATATGATTCAATGCATTATGGATTAATTTTCTAAGTGGTTTAAATAAAATCAATGTGTGGCTCCAAAGCTTTTTAAACTGTACAGTTCCTCGTTATATCTAAATATCTCCATTACCTCATTAGCCACAATTTTACTCATTTTTATGTGTACACACTTAATTTAAAAATATAAAGGGTATGCTTTGAATAGCGCTGAGCATAGTTTCTGTAAGCGACGCAAGCCTAGAAATATGGTCCCACAATGCAATGCGCTCAACCCGAAACCTCCATATTCACGTTTAATTATTATTTTTCACCCCAAACCCATTATTTACAATAATAATCATAAATATAACAACAACAACAACAAAGACATCAAAGTAAGTAAACCATCTGAAATCCAAACGACTCGCTCATTAAAAACGTGACGCGCTAAAGCCACGTGACGTCACACCACACCACACACTACGTTTGAAACGTGCGTCATTGCGTGCATGTGTGCCGATAATAATAGTGTGTTATTTTAAACAATATTGTGCTATTTTAAACAATATTGTGTTGTTTTAAACAATATTGTGTTATTTTAAACAATATTGTGTTTAAATATGAGTTGCAGTGAGTTTTTTTTACTGCATCACGGTGATCGATTATTGCTGATCACCTTGTGTTGGTGCGCCGTCCGCCTGTGTACGCACGTCTCCCGGCGAGCAGATGGAGGCTGTCGGCTTGTGTCGTCTGGAGATGTTTGCTCTGGATGTCGGCGGAGTTTGCGGGTATGTTATTGCTCATGGCGTTCAACTCTTTTAATAACAAACTTACATCCTATTGCACCGCGCGGAGGAATCGAGCGTCAACACGGAGGACCGATCTGGGATCGGTAAAGTGTTTCATAAATACCGCATGAACGACTGCTGTAATATTGCATTTTATTTCCGTATAAGTGAATATGTAACGGGATGTGGGAGCGTGTCACGTGAGCACCGGTAAACAGTTGTTTACGTCTTGCAGTGACGTCATCGCCCAAAGTTTCTCACGTGGGCTGATTCGTCACTGTTTCGCAATGAAAGCAACTTATTATTCTTATTAAAATCTTATTTGTACATTTTAAATTAAATATTGGCTTTAGACAAACAGGTTGCTGTTATATCTACTGTTAGCCATACGACTCTTACTATTAGCTGCCTATATATATAGGGTAACCGTATCCTATATATAGATCAAATATATAGATAATGAAATGATAAATAAATATTACAAAATGAGTTTATCCGCAGTGTAACAGTGCAAGTGAAAATAATGCCATATCATGCCTTCAGCTCAGAGAAGGTTTGCGCGTCTTCATATGCAAGCTGAAGCATCTCTCTCTCCCTGGAGCTCAGAGGCAGCTGTCAGCACACAGATGCTGCCCCACAGGAACCCGCTCACTAGATGAAAGAAGCCAAGCAGAGGGCCAGCTAACAGTTTAAAGTTGTAGGAACATTTCCCTGACATTTCCATTAGATACCAAAAACATTAAAAATGGTATTTGGAATGTTCTAGGAAAACCTTTTCACATCAGTTGTGTTAACGTTATTGCTTGGAACATTATTTAGACTTTTTCTTGTTTCTAAAACGTTCCACTAAACCACTTAAAAATAGCAGTTTTGATGTATGATATATAACAAGACGTTACTGCAAGGACTTTTGTGATAACTTTGAGAGAACATTAGGCAATGTTCCCTGTAAGCCGGGTGACAGCGAGTGTGTAACGAGACGGGGTCTTCCTCCACCTCTGAGTCCTGAGTGATGAGCTCGGTATCGGCAGCAGAATCCATTCTAAATATGAACAGAAACAAAAAAAGTTCTGTCTCTATTCATCACTATTGTTCTGCTTGTTTCTGCTTCGGCTTCGAATTTTGGGGCCTGCTGTGTGTGTGTGTGTGTGTGTGTGTGTGTGTGTGTGTGTGTGTGTGTGTGTGTGTGTGTGTGTGTGTGTGTGTGTGTGTGTGTGTGTGTGTGTGTGTGTGTGTGTGTGGTCTGCTTGGCTTTTTAATGCTGCTTTATTAAAGAGAACATGCCAGTGTCTAATTAGGCGTAGTTTGATGCAGTCCCTCATCGCTGCAGCCTCTCTCTGGTGGACTGATTGCTTGTGTTGAGTTTCGTGCTGTTTTGCTGACACTGACCCTGCCACAGCGCTCCAGATGCCACACTGAGACGTGACTGGAAAGGCAGAACAGGAGAGCAGAGACTCTTTGCATTTCATTGGTAGATTCACGAACCAATAAAACATCAGTGTGCAACGCAGAAGGCCAAATGCATGCCTAATTTGTTGTGCTTTCACAGCTAATTGCGACTTGTTTGTACCGCAGTGTTGAGTTTCTGATACTTTTAAATGGTTTTAAGCTTTTCTGGCAGTTCAAGGGCCACATATTTCCAGAGATAAATACTTCACAGCTCTGAAAATCTACAACAATCTATACTTTAAACAGATTGTTTAAAAATGAACAGTATATTTATGTTTTTTGATCACATGAATGATCTGAATTAAGTACAATGGCTAGATCTCGTGAAATCGCTTAAGAATATCTCCGGGTTATATTTCACCCCAAATCAAATAAAAAATTACATGTAAAAATACAAATTTATGTAAAAATGTTTTTTTTTACATAAAGAGAATGAAACCAATAAAGGTTGTTATAGTAACAAGGTTGTGGGGGAAATGTGTGTTAAATGTCAGAAATAAACGAATATATACAATGCAAATAAGCTAAGTGGTTGTAAAACAGGCTTCATGTTCTTCATGCACAATATAATCTTTATTATTTGAGTCAGTGGTCACATGAAACCTAAAGGTGTTCCTGTGAGGTTTAGCTGCATTTGTAAAATTGTTTGTTTTATGTACTTCATCGATTTTTCCACGATAAAATAAAATAAGAAAACAAATGTTACATTTTAGTTTAAATCTAAGACTGAATCTGTCTGTTTTCTCAAGTGTATTAAGTTTCACGAGAATATGAGCATGTTTTAGATATAGCCAGTGGCACAACACTTGACTCTATTATAGACTTATTATAGAGGACGGTCCTAAGAGACACATAAGATTTCTCTTTTTCTTGTTCTCTTTCTTTCTCTCTGTTTTGAATATCCTAAGGTGCCATGACCTGAGAAAGTATTAATGGCATTTGTGCCACTTTAAGTGGGTCATTTAGAGGTTCAGACATTTAAAACGCTGTCACACGCTGTCACAAATCACGACAACATGTGTGTCTTTATACAACATTTATATTATATTTATGAATTATGATTAATAGACAACTACGTGTTGCTGTTATTTTAATTGCCTAGTTTTTAATAAGAAAGTGCAAAATAATACAGAACTATTAACTATTTAAAATGCAATGAATGGCTTTTCCTAGGGCAAACATCATTACTTGTGTTATTCATTATATTGTATCATTTTCCATAGATCTACACTGAAAGATAGATCTGAACCATATCTAGGATCCAGAATGTGTTCCTGTAGCTCAACTGGTTGAGCATTGTGTTAGCAACGCAAAGGTTGTGGGTTTGATTCCCAAGGAACACACATAACGGTAAGTTTTATACCCTGAATGCACTGTAAGCCGCCTTTGGATAAAATGCTAAATGTATAAATGTATATCTAATTTAATACAAACGAATAAGGGTGTAACCACCTTGCAAAAACCCAGAATAGCAACTTGTATTCCTTTAGCCACCCTACAGCAATACACTTAAAGCTGCAGTCCATAACTTTCTTGAGTTAAAAATGAACTCAAATCAGTGATTGTGTAAGTACATAACAGATCAGTGTTCAAAACACTGAAGTCTTTACTTTACACCGATTCACAATGGTAAGTTTATGATTTATAATTTGTGCTTCATTTGACTTCAACAGATATAATGAGAAGTATGTAAAGTAACCTGCAAATTTATATTTTGAACAGAGATGGTGATAGAGAGGCAAAAGTTACAGACTGCAGCTTTAAAACCGCTTAGAATACTTAGCAACTGTTTAGAAAGCTTTAGCATCAACACTCCAGCATTGTGGTGGTGAGTTTTACACACATATTTTCTTCAGCATAATTATTGCATACCAATAAAAATGACAGTAGAGACTGGAGTGGACCTAATTGCATTAACATGTTGATTGGTTTTATATGTTGTCCCTGGTGAGGAAGACTGTGGAAAGAATCACTACAGAGCGAGGGTTCCCTGTAGGCTGCCTTTCAAGATCAAAAATCAATTTGTGCTAAATGGGAAAAAATGACGAGCTTCCAGCCTCCTGGCCAGAGAGAGGAAGGCGTTATTGAGAATAAACATGCTTTAAACAGCTCTAAACACACACGTTCAGATATGTGGGGAGGTGGATAAGGAAAGACAATAGTTAGAAGAAAAACATAACACAGATCTTTTGTACTGTGAGATCAAAATGGGACACGTTATAGCCTACAGCCTGTGGTAATTATCTCTGACTGTGAGCCAACAGTGTTTCAGTGGAGGGAGCCAGAGGGCGACAGCGCTGGCGTTTACAGTGAGCGCTGCCAGCCTCAGGTTCTCTGACGGATTCAGACATTTAATTCAGCTGATCGCTCTGTATCAGACACTGTACAGAAACCACACGTTTTTGTGTAATGTTTGTTACGGCTGCACGATATTGATGCGATAAGCGACTTGATAATGCCGTAAGTTTGTTAAATGTATTTAAATGTATGTTAAACTATACCGAAATAAACTGAAAAGAGGTTTCACATTCTTTCTGGGAAAAGAAACAGGCTAAAATTTTGACTATGCATAACTTTTTGAAGTATTAAAATCATTTAGTTATTGCAAATCACAGCGATATGCGCATCTGCGATATTTCGATCATTTTAATATATCTTGTTTGTGTTTTGTTTATTTTCCAGAAGTTGTTTTATTGCAGTAAAGTTAAAATCTTAGTAGCTTATAGACAAAAGGTGAAAGACAGAATGAGCATCATTCTCAGGTTTAGCTTTGGAATTTAGTAATATAGATTTTGCATTTATATGATGCTGAATGTATATAAGAATTTCTTGTTGGAAAGAATCAAAATAAGATCTCTTTAAATCTCAATTGTTTCTCCTAGACCAAAGCAAGAATAAATAAATATCAAATGCAGGTTTGTTTCTTGCTTCTTCCTCCTAAATTTTCCTCTGAAAATGTCCTCCGTAATCTCAAAACAGCAGGTCTTCTCTTAAGTTATGAGAAGAGATGTCGACAATGTCACACACTGCTCTCCAAAACTGCACTTAAAAAACTCTAGAATTTAATGTGAACTTAAACATTGTTCATCAGATTTTCCAAAACCAGATAACCAGATAAAAAAAACATTTATTTTAATAGACTTGTGTTCAGCAATTCATTTTTGAATCATTTTTAACTCTTATCGTTATGGATAATTCATGAGCTTATATATTCCATTGGCTGCTGTTTTAGTTTAAGCATTTCAGTGACACCTGATGACAAATTTTCTACCATATTTGTAATATGTCAAGCTGTCCATCATAGTTCAAATTCAAATCTGAAATTGAAATTCAAAGCACAAGCTGAATTTTCCAGACTCAGATACAGCAGCTGCAATAAACTGCCATTATACATCTATATGCCTCAATACCATATATATCTTTATGTACAGAGTACATGTATATGTGCCTGTATTCAAGTCTGCGAATCAAATTTAAATGTTTAACACTTTATTGCATAGATCGATCATAAATTACATCAGTGAAATTATACACAGCATATTTTAGTAGAAAAGTAATATTGCGTCCTATATTTTATAATATATTTTATTTCTCATTTGTTTTCATTTTAATCTTTACTCTCTGTCTCTCTCTCTTTGTCTCTCTCTGTCTCTCGCTCATGTTAACCTGTCGATGGCTTGTGCGGTGTGAACCTGACCTCCATCTGCCCATATGTGACTCCTCACCCTCTCACGTGACCCCTGCGCTCTGTTCTGACAGCCTGTGATTAATTGCTTGCTCGTATGATTCATGCCTTAGAAATATTTCACAATAATAGATAACAGGTGTCTGCTGGGGACTATAAGTGCATGTCTGCATGACCATGTGAATATGTATTTAAAAGTCGATTTGAATTGTGACATCATTTTAATCAAACTTTCTATTTCAGTATTAAGATCAAAAACATCTTATTGAAAAAAGGATATATTTATCTTTTATTCTAAATTTAATTATATTCCTTTAAGTTGATTATGTCTTTTTAACATAAATGTAACGATTGTTAAAATGTTCTGAGTGGTTGCTAATGCATTGCTAGATGGTTGCTAGGGTATTCTGAAAAAGGAGCCCAACCACAATCTCTGGGATGTTCTGTATGGTTAGTATTTGGTTTATGGTTAGTTTTATTTTATTAGTCAGGGTAGTATTGTATTTCCCTGCTGTTTACAAACCAGCACGACAAACCAGGTTTGAGTTAACACCTACCAGTTGAGAATAATTCTTTTGTCTTACCATCTGCCAGGAAAAAAATGTCAGAGCACTTAGGGTTAGTCGCCCGAGTATAATACTTATTTATTTATAACCACAATTTGCTGTCAAATATAAAAAGTCTGGTGTTGGTGTTTTTGTAGATTGACACACACATACAGACACACACACACACACTCATGTGGTTGGTCTCTTTCATGTGTGATCTGTTGGAGGGCTTTTCAGTTGCATGGCCCCGGGCGAAGTTTCCCTTTGGCAGTGATCCAAAGGTCCAATCGGACCGCTCACCTCACTGTGAGGAAAACTGCTGTACGTCCCACAGATACTGCCAGTCTGAGTTCAGCTCCAGCAGTTCAGACACAACACACAGACTGTCAGAGAGAGATTCTGTTAGCCACATGTTCAGATTCACACCCGCAGGAAAGAGAAATCACCGAGATCTCCAGCATAGCTCAGATATTTCTCTTGGGTGGCAGGGAGAATAGAAAGAAAAATGGAGGCAGATTAGCTTCAGTGATATAGACTATAAAATATTTTGTAGGCTAATCTAAAACATCTAAATGAACTGGTTTTATGATTCATCACACACACAGATCTTCATGTTCTCCACTCTTCTTCTTTGAATGCAAATGTTTGGAAGTCCACACACACTTAGCTGAGTCTTCCATGGGTGTGAACATTACCATTACCGAGTGTGTTCTCTGAATGAACCTGCGCTGTCTGTATCGCCTCCAGGCCTTCTGAAATGGATTCTGTATGTCTGAACCAGCCGTGTCACGCATTTGTCCTTGGGATTAAAAAAATGGGGATTTTTTTTCTTTCAAAAGAGAGAGGTTATTATCAGAATGGAAGTTAATAGTTTAGTCCAGGGAAATACTGGCTGATCTGACTCTTTCTTGTATGTCTTTTTTAAAACATCAGAAATTAAATGTAATGCTTGTGTGTTATGATATGCATTCTGGTGTATCTTAAACACACACCATTGGTTGAGTATGTATTTCTATGCAATTTACAAATGACTAAAGCTTTTTACATCAAGACAATCTACAGACGTCTGCTCTGAGTTATAAAAACAAAAAACTTCAATAACATAATTGCTTCTTTGAAATGAATGTCAACATGCATTCTTTCATGAGCAGACGTGAGGTGTTAAAATGATCTTGAATTGCCAAAAATGTATTTGTCGTGTTAGAATCAAATTTATCATTTAAATTAATTTATAGTTAAAGTGATAATGCAGGTGGACTGCTGTCTAATTCTGGAATTATAATTAAATCAAAAACAATCATGCTGTTAAAATCCTGAACAGTTTCCAGCCATCACCTCCAGTCTGATGTGTTGATTTGACTCTTTGTTTAAACGTGCATGTATGTACGAGTGTGTTTGTGACGGTAATGAGTGAGCTGGCAACAAGCTGTTGTGTGCAGTGCTGTGGGGCCCTCAGTATGTACAACTGCATTAGATTTTGTGTCTGTTAGAGATGTTGACAGACATGCACAGATTTTGGGGAGGTGTAATGCATCGGTACTTCATTGTAGCTTTAGTATCATTACAATTATATTTATTTAAGTGTGGTATAAGAGGCTGTGCTTTATTATGAATATACTCACGGCTAAAGGACATTGTTAGGGACATTGCTTCAGCAGTTACTGCATTCACCAGTTGATATAGCCCTGAAGGGCCTTATTCTTATTACCTGGTTAATGTTTTATTAAAGTAATGTTGGGGAATGTAATGTTTATTATCATTTAATTTTAAAAAATGTTACTGTAAAATCATTAAATGTCATCTTTCTGTTAGAAGATATAACGTGCTGTTTTTGGGGTTTGGTTTTGTTCCAGAAACATTTTTTGTTATGCTGGTTGAAAGTTTCTTCTGTTTATTCGGTCCGAATGCAATTATTGGAATTTCCTACTTAACAGTCACACTGTGTATGCATTCATGGATTGGAGGAGGCGTGGCTTTGGAGATCGCTCTGAATGGAGGACGGGATCTTATGCTTTTAAAGCTAGCTTGCTATTGCTAGCCTCTCCAAAAATGCCTGCCGTACCTTTAGGTGTCCAAACACATTTTGAGACACAAATGGACTGTATTAGGAATGTTTTTCCATGTTCAAAAATCAATGTTTACTTCATTAGTAGGATTATCATCTGTAATGGCTAGATCTGTTGAGATCATCAACAAAACACAAAGCTGATTTAATATAGTTGGGGGCAGTTGTGGCCTACTGGTTAGTGAGTTGGGCTTGTTATCAGAATGTAACTGGTTCTATTCCAGCACTGGCAGGTAGCAACTGAAGTGCCCCTGAGCAAGGCAACTAACCCCCAATTGCTCCCTGGGCGCAGTAGTGTGCCGCCCACTGCTGTGCGTGCGTGTGTGTGTTCACTCCTCACCAGTGATGGGCTAAATGCAGAGGTCACCTTTCGGGTATGGACTCCCATATCTGATAAAATATGTCACTTTCATTTAACTAGTTACTGCTTTAAGTCAAAGCAGATGACGCACAAATTCTAGAGCAGCTTGTTGCATTGAGGTGACGACTGGAGGTTACCAAATTGTCCGGTTTATTTATCATTCCAAAGTGCAAAACACTATCAGCGAGCATCTTAAACAAGTGTTTTTATGTATTTTCTTTTATTATTAAACAACAGAGGTGGCGGTTGTGTTCTTCCAGAGCATCAGCTCTGGAATTGAAGATTTTGACAATTAAACAGCGTGACGATCTGCTCGCTGCGCTCAGATCAGCTCAGATTGTTAATGCACAAAAGCTGATGATGGTCCAGACAGTTAAGTGGCCTGAAATTACTGCAGCCGCATCGTAATTGGCTGAGAAAATAATGGACAGTGTCTGATAATCACTGAGCAACAGAGGAGGTGGAGCCATCTCTGATTGTCTGAGGGACAATGGCAGATGAATCCTGTTGATCAAGGTTAGCTTGCTATCAAAGTGAACGAGGCTCTTCAGACGTTCTCCATACATGCTAGCGATCAAAGAGCCACTGAATATTTACTTGCTCATATGTGAAATAATCTTAATCTAAAGGAAAGTAGGCTATTATTAATAGTTCCTTATATGGACGATTGTCTGAATATAGGCTGTAGACTGTGATTTTAGGAGTCTAAAAATCCACTTTAAATATATACTACCTGGATTTAGTGAGTGAGCTAATTAAGCCAGTTTAACAAATACAACAGGGCCTGATCTGAGATTTTGTTTCAGTGCTAAAAGGTCTGTCCCAGCTAACAGGGAACATTCTCAGAAACTTTTGTAATGTTATTTATGATATGTATCAAAACATTTTTCTTAAGTTGTTAATGAAACATTTTAAACGCGTTACATAATTTAAAAGTGTTTGAGTCTTATAACCAAGCAATAACGTTAACGTCTAAAAAACTGGACATTTTGAACCTTCACAATAATGTTACTTTATAATGTTATAATTAACATTATAATTATAATTAAGTTAATGTTAATGTTATAATTTTGTTACTTGGAAATGTTAGGGAAACCTTACAACCTAAAATTGGTAGCTGGGATTATATATTATCCAGGATCCATTATCCATGTTAACATAATTCATTAACACATCCATAAACTCCATAAACCCCCTTTCCTGGCATTCCCACACGTTTTTAATCCAGCTACGACTTTAATACTGCAAATGACAGAAAGGTTTCTGTGGGCGACTGTCCATATTTATCAATTAAAAAAAACACAGAATGCTCTGTTTGTTAAATTACTGACTAAAAGTAATTTTTCTTTTTTGCAGAATCTCCTGTTTTACACAACAAACATTTTTGAGAAAAACAATCCTGTTGAGAACATGTTTGCTTACAAGTGTCTTATTCTGTATTCCCACAGTATTTGTTTGGGCACAGATTCCCGCTAACAGCTGGACCCTTGATCCGAGCACACAGCCTGTGATATAAACTTCCAACGGAGACCCTCATTCTGGCCATCAGGAATTCCCTGTGGGTGAGGCCGGGCTTTATTCTGAGCTCCAGCTCTCCTCACAGGTCCCCAGGCACCGCTGGGGTCACGGCGAACCCAAGCACTCTGTCAGCATTTCATACAAGATGCCAGGAGTTCACCTTCCACCTATGAGCTGTGAGTTGTGCTGGAGGAGATGTGCACATGGTGAGAGAGGTGTGGGTCAGGGGTTCATACACAGGGTCATCATAACCAGAGACCCGGGCTGTCAGACTCAGCACCACAGAAACACGGACACACACACACACACACCTTAGCTATCTAACTGAGAACATACCATAGACTTCTGTTGTTTCATATATAAGCTACGTGAATATATTAACATGTAGAGTTTAACGTAATTTGCTTTATCTTTTTTCCAACTGGGGACTTTTTAATTGAGGTTTTGTCCTATTCAGCTCACTTCTGGGGACAATTTTGTCCCTATATTATAGCTAAGCAAAAACAAATGGACAAAAAGCACAGATTTTTTTTTAAGAATCAGCAAAACTGCAAAAACTATAATAATAATCGAATAACAAGAAGCTTCCAAGATTACAAATACAAAAAGGTCTCACAGATTAAATTACACGATGATCCTTGCAAATTGTAGCCTGTAATTTATACATTCAGTGAATGATAAAAGAATGATAATCATCAGAGACATGATCTGTGTGTTTTTGAGAGTGTTTTCCTTTTAAGCTGTCTATAACTTTCTGAAAAACATATCTAATAAATGCGTTTCTTTACACATGTTAATTTACATGCTCGATAAGCTATAGTCAGTGAAATAATATTTAAACGTGCCTCATATTTATCAATGATAAATTACAACGTTTTAATGATAACTTCTTTTTTATTTACTATAATAAAAGCGCAAATTGTGTAGCTGTTAATAGTCCATCACCTCTAGAATACGTACGTATGATGATATGAAGTTTTAATAGCGATTTATACAGCCATTTTTAAAACACAACCACAATGTACATTAGACCTAATACAAAGACGAAATAAACTGCATATAAATGACAGAGGAAGAATGCATAAGAGAAATATGCAACACAGAAAATTTACATCGTTATATTGGTACCAAGATCACGGCACAGGTCGTTTTAATTCAGATCAAATATGATATTTGTGAGAAATATATATTTTACAGCCCAAACTAAATTCATTGCATATTTAGTGACTATGCATTAGAAAAGTTTTCCCCTTTTTTCATTTATTTGGATAGCACCTTAACAGACACCTGTGAATATAATTGTGAATATAATTGTGTATGAAAATGATATTTTTGAGGCAGAGTAATGGAGGTATATACCACAGCTCTGAGGCATAAATAATCTGAAATATGAACAGATATTCATCGTGAACTGCGCCTTATAAACCCATTAATTATGGTAACTGTAGGCTATCATTATTAAAATAGTTTTATACTAACAGTATTTATTTTGAGAATTAAATTGTCTCGTATCTTATCGCTCTCACCCACAAAAGACTGAGGTTGGGTTGGTTTCCTTGCATTGCAATATTTGCAATTAAAAGCTTAGAAAACATTTTAAAACAAAAAGGTCAAAGTCTTTGAAAAAGAAAACAGGAGACAATGATCATTCGTGTGTTTTTCTCAGGGTTAGGAAAACTAGTCTTTAGTGGAGAAAGTTCAAATGAAGGCACATTTACGCACGAAAAGGTTATTGGAAATGGTTTAATCATACGTTGCAATGTACATCAAATCCAACAGCCTGAATAATCTCAGACAATCATCTGTGTGTGTTGAAAGATGCTGATTTTAGGCAAGTGTAATATTTATTAACCGAGAAAATGCACCAGAAACATCATCGACCCTCGGAAAAGCATCGACTTAAGTGCTGCGTTTGATTGTATATCAGGTCGTGTACAGGAGGCCGATGAGCAGGAAAATAAATACAGGAAAATAAATAAAAGATAAATCCATTGTCTCCGCTGTCCCAGTTACAGTAAACGTATAAACCTTTTCACCACCGTCCGCTATTTATTCCTGTTCATTCTAGTCCAGCTGGGCTTCGTTCACAAAACTAAATTAAACAATTACACTGCTCAGGAAATGATTTTAAAGTTATTTATAGTCTCAAAACGTATGCCATGTGATTGTTAAAAGAAAGAAAGAAAGAAAGAGAGTGAGTGAGAGTTACCTTAAGCTTCACATTTTCACATAACATGATTTCTATATAAACCGGCAACGAGAGATGCGTTTCTATCCGCCTATCGATGCTGTTGCGTTTTATTTTGATGTAAAATGCTCACCAAACGTCCATCCTCATCCTCATCCTCTTCCTCATCCTCTTCCTCGCTTTGAGTCACTGAATGGCCATGTAGGGCCAGTTGAAGCTACTCCCGGACAGCAGCATGTCTCTGATGAGGGTTTCAATGGGCGTTTTACCCACCAGACGAACGAAGAAAAGCTGCTCGATCACGGAGGAGGAGACCATCCGCAGCGCGGGCAGCCTCAGCAGCAGCTTGCCGAAGCGGGTGGGCTGGCTCGGGTACTGACTCCTCACGTACTCCTCCAGTGCGCACTGAGATTTCTCCTGCAGGCCCTCGATGTGCGGCACGTCTGAAAGTCCGCAAGCGTCTGCGTCAAACGGAGGACACGCATTATAGTTCATATTGCCATTAAACTGCATTAAACTTTCTAGTTATGGCAGAAAATGTGCTTCCCGAAATGCAGTAATCTGGGGGACGTGCATCCGTAGAAAGCATGTGATGCTCGCAATGAAAAACTCCTCGGTTGTATTGTATGTCGTGTAATGTTTGTCGAGGGATTTGGCCTACAAGAAAGCAAACTGTGATGTTGAATTGGGATGTTATCGTAATGCACGTTTTAATTATTGCCGTCCGATAGGAAATGCGGGTAAAAGCTTCGTAACGGTGCAAAATGAAACGTCATTTGTATGGGATATGTTCACCTAGACGAATAAATAAAAACTCCTATAAACTGTGCAAGTAAATAAAATAAAAAAAACGCTGTAACGGCATGGGCTGTATGTAGACTTTATACATAGACTTATATATATATATATATATATATATATATATATATAATGTATAGTATAGTATAGTATAGTATAGTATAGTGTATAATATATATGTAGACTTTATACATAGTATATATATATATATATATATATATATATATATATATATATATATATATATATATGTATAAGATTTATATATATATATATAATATATATTATATATATATATTATATATATATATATATACACACACACACTAGACTGTATACAGTATGGTGGAAGTGCTCTTATTTATCTGCATATTACAATAGCAGATTACATACACACATTGTATATGTCTGTAATTGTGGCGTATAGATGCATCGTGTCAAACAGACAGTATGTGTATTTAAAACAACATTTACAAGCATTAAGTATTGTTGATTTAACCACTATTGGACGCGTATTGGAAATACTATCATACCATGAAACTAACAGGCTGCTTATAATCCGATTGTGCGCAGATGGCACTTTTGACAGATTAATGGTCCATTACGTCCATTATTTGAAACGCACATCGGACCAAATAGGATTACCTTACCGACAAGGTCCAGGGAGTTCATTGTATGCGTATTGAAGCAGGTAAGTCAGTCTATGTGTGGGTTACCTGATGTAAACAGCACTATTGCTTTGGCGCAGCTGTATTCGGCGGAGTCCACCTGCAGAGCCTTCAGTTTCTCCACCTGCTCCTGGAAGAACCGGATATGATCCATGAAGGCCACGACCCGGTCCGCGGACATGGGTGACGCGTGAAGCCCGGCGGCGGCCAGAAGAGGGGCTACGTGGATGGGCATGTCGCACTGGGCCGCGTTCAGCACAAACAACTCGCTCCAGGTGAGTCTGAGCAGAGACACCTGATCCGTGATTTGGAGATCGGGGAAAAAAGGGATGTTTTTGGCCCATTCCACCGCACTGAAGAGCAAACGGGCCGCCAGCTCGCAGATGTTCTCTATGCCCATGATGTTGCCGGACTGCATGCACTGGTTTCCGTATCGGGAGGCTGGATATGACTCGGCCCGAAGAAGGAGGGATATGTATCCGGACAGGTAGCACTGGCCGCCCAGAGGGTCTCCATTGGCCAGCATGTAATGTCCGGGGTTCGGCTGGTTTGGAGGCATTCTTCCTCTCTGAACGGCTATCAAAACAAGGAGAGGAGGGAATAAACGCGCATCAAACAATGCAACGATTTATCTTTGTGCGCATTTGGGGAATTTTGTCATTGCAAGCAGATCTATCTGTCTAATGTGGGAGAAATAACACCGTTTATACAGTTTAGGAAAGGAAAGCACTGATAAAGGCCTTCGTAACGTGTAACAGGGTCATTTATGAATAAACTTTCATTGTTATCACAGTTCAGGATAACACAGTTCAGGTTTGGTTTCGTCTGTTTCTTGTTTTAATCCACAATTAATTGTGCGCACACAGTACAAAGACAGAAGTCATCTTGGACCTGGACGTTGTTATATGAAAGTCAATGAAACACTCACCTTCTCGTCTCATTCCCACTTTCAGACATTTCTTCAGCCGGCAGTACTGGCACTGGTTCCTGTGGTGCTGATCCACCGGGCAGCTTCTGTTGGCACGGCACGTATACGTTAAGTTCCGCCGAACGCTGCGCTTGAAGAAACTTTTGCATCCCTCGCAGGTCAGCTGCCCGTAGTGCTTCCCGCTGGATTTGTCCCCGCAAACCACACACTCGGTTTGCTGCTGGTTCTGGGCTGAATTTTGCCCTTTATCCTCCGCGGATGAGAGTCCAGCGTTTGGAGAGCGCGAGGCTGCGCTCAAGCGGTGGTTGTGGTGCTCCCTCGCCGGTCCGGTGGGATCATCCAGGGATCCTCCTGGTGCCAGTTCCACCTGCGGGTCCCTCCACGCACTCATCACCATGGCCATGGCTGGACTGCGGTTGTGAGCGTCCTGAATCTTTTACGCGTCTTCCCCAAAATGGTTCAAAAAGAGGACCAGTCGCGTCTTATCCATGCAGAAGAACCAAACGATGGGGAACGCTCGTCGGAAACGCGCGGTGAGACGGGGATGTGAGTCCGGCCAGATCAGACAGCGAGAGCGGACTGGATACTTCAGGAGCTCCGCGTTGGCGATGTCTTCGTGCGTAAAAGGGACAGTCGGGAACCCCAAATGAATTAGATCCGAGGGGAGCAAAGGCGCATTGTTGCGAAACCTGGCGTTGGCATGACTGAAACAGTCTTGAATGGGAGAATTGTACTCTGTCTGGCAAAAGCTCAGCGTTTATTTGAAGCAGTGCGGATATCCTTACTGGGCGGACTCAAGTTCGGCACGATGATGGTCCAGATGAAACGTTTCGGTAGGGATGACCACACCTTTACTCTCTCTGGTCTTAAGCGCTCCAGTGATGGTCTATTGAATGCTGTGCGTTATGGACCCCATCAGGTATTAAAGCACAGAAGTGGGAGGCTCCTTTAAGCTTAAACACTCCATTTGATTGGCCATTTAACTCGCATCCTTCCAAAAGGAGGGTGGATGTGGATGCAGTCGTGTCCACAATCACTTTTGAGAGACACTTGTGTGTTTTTTCTTTCATTGGATGAGCACACCTACAGATCAAGATGTTTTAAAGCTTTATTTTACCTTAAGCATTATATATGAATTCATTCTGGATGGTGTCAGATATCTTCATCAGCAAGGCAGAGCTTTATAACGTTGAACTAATTAGTTTACAGTTCCGCCACAGTAAGTTTATAATAATGGTTTATAATTTGATATCTGTCATTTGTAAGGAAATGTACGTGAGGTAGCCTGCAGTTTCACGTTTCACACAGAGGTGGCGGTAGAGAGGCCAAAGTTGTGGATTGCAGCTTTAAAAACATGATAATTGCAGTTCTCATGCATAATTCAGGGGGTTCAAGGGTCAACGTTGTGCTTTGAGTTGCTGGTGAACCTCAAGACAGAGGGATGGAGCAGGGTCACGTGACATGGGTCTGCAGGGTTGGTTGCATGTTTGTGAACAGGCCGTAGAAGCTGCGGGTTAAGGGGTCATAAAGAGACAATGAGCAAAGGCAAGGACAAAACCCAGGGTTAGAGGTCAAAAGAAAGGTTACTTCTGCATAGATGGCAAAGTACTAGAATGATATTCAAGCATCAGCCTTAATCTGTTTAATAACCTTAACAAGGAATACTGTATAAATCTACAGAGTAAAATAATACGTGCATTTGACATTTTGAAATATACTTACAATCAATTAATTTTACAATATTATCAGATACATTGAGGTAAGTATGTGATCAAATATGAAATTCGGGCAAATTACAAAAAACTGGCCCATATTTATTTGAATTCATCCCTGTTTTAAAATATGATCAGATGCAAATATGAATAATTTTACAAATACATGAAATGGGTTTAATTAAAGCTGCAGTCTGTAACCTTTGCCTCTCTACCGCCAGCTCTGTTTGAAACATCAAATTACAGGTTACCTTGCTTTTCATGACATGTTGAAGTCAAATAAACCCAAACTGACATTTCCCAGGAAATCAGACCCAACAGCTCAAATTATAAATCATTATTGTAAACTTGCAGTCGTGAATTAGGAACACTGATCTATTATGTACCTGCTTAATAAATTATTTTTGTTTATGTTCAACCGAAAAGTTACAGATTGCAGCTTTAGAAAAATAAAGATAAATCATAATCAATTAATATTGAATATAATAATGTATCTCTAGAAACACTTCTAGAAAGTCATTTTAACTAGGGATCGAGTGCTGGCGGAAATCAGGTGCCTAAATCAAAATGTTCGACACTGGATGTTTGGCATCAGTCCACAGAGACTCAGGGGCAGCAAATGGGGTCAAAGGGCATCACGTTTCACATGCAGATGTGCGACCTCCGTGACCTCTGCAGGCACTAAGCTCTCTGGAAGCCAAATGCAGGCAGCTGGATCTCTGAAACTGAGACAAGTAGTGCAGGGCAGGTGTGAGCTACATCGGCGGCTGGGTTACATACAGTACAGGGCCTCTGTATTAGACCTCACTGTATAGGCCATAAGCAAATAAATGAATCCCCAGTTTCTCTCAATGTGGACTGATTTTAATATATTGATCAGCAGTGACAAACAATCTAGTTAATCACTGCACGTAACAGTTACTTAGCATCACTGATAGGGAGATAAATAACTTGCTTTTGTTATTAACTCATGATCAGCTCATAATGAGACTCAAATGTCAAGAGAATAGATCGGTATGTGAATTAGGGAGTAAGGTAATGCATTTTAATTTTAACATTATCTGTGTAGAATTCAGCATGGATATTAGAGGTAATGTGTAAATGTGAGAATGAGTTTTCGTTCGGTTTGCATATGATCTGGGTTTCCTCAGTCAATGCAGTTTAGACATTATAAAACCTCTTTGACAGATGCCAGTTTAGAGATGTTGGTCGCATGACCCGTCAACAGAATATTTTAGAGAAACAGGACTCAGCATCCGTCCAGATGAGACAACAGAACCGGTCTGTATCATTTACCACTCTGTCAACAGCCTGGTCCTTAATATTTACTAGGGGACAAATCTGTGTCAAAGGTCATCGGACCCTCTGCTGACCTGTTGAACAGATGGAAGCTTTTAGTTTCCCAGGCTGTCAGGAATCTTGATCCAAGTGTGGGAAAGATGTGAGTCTTCAGATTACATCATGGCTCTTAAACACACATGCACGTTTACTTATCTATCTAAATAGGGACATTACATAGACTTCTATTGTTTTGATACACAGCTAACTTAACCCACACTCTAAGCCTAACATTTTTTTACAAATTTATTCTCAATGTATGGTTAAGTAAACCCACACACACAAAACAATGTGCCAACAATGTACCACTTAAGAAATGTTTACTTATTGGTGGAGAGGTGAGCTTAAGGGTGAACAGAGGTGGACAGATCGAAAACTAATAAATGCATTTTCATTAAATTATTCTAAAAATAAACAATTATGTAAATTTGAGTCACAAGAATCATAATTTGATTAGACTACAATTAGCTGGATGCCTGACGTCAATAAAACTGACATTCATTTAGGAGCCTTTAGTCTAACAAAAATGGAAACTCTGTGTATTCATCAGCATTTTGTCTTTCATTTAAATACTGAATTTAACCTCTGAACCCTGACGGTGACCTCCGACCCGAAGAGAGCAGACCTGTCCCCGCTCTGAAGGACGGAATTGATAAGATCATTCAGTGTAATACAGAAGATGAAGAGAGAAAACCATAGAAATGGATCCATCATCTCAGTCATGTCCATTGTTTTTGATTGACAAGAGCAGAGTTTTAAAAGCTTTTGTCTTGAGCTATAGTGGTCATTCAGTAAAATTCAGTCTGGATAGGAAACAGAATCAATAACCACTGCAAAATCTTTTTATAGAAAGATATCCTTTTACTTTTAAATAAAAAGTAAAAACTCTCAACCTTAAAATCACTATACTCATGAACTAGTGGAATTTTAAGGCCCAATTTTCAGCTCATGACAGTGTTAAATACACTATTGGTAGATTCAGAAACTTTTTCTGGTATGGAATCTAACTCAGAACAGTTCTTTGACATATAATAAAAGGTATTTGGTTAGAAGTCAAAGCAACAACTGCTCTCGTTTGCTTGAATATATGTCATCTGTTCAGTCATTTTCACTTTGACCACAGTCTCTTTAACTCAGAAACACTTAAAAGTTGAATGCACTACTTTAAAAGGAAAATGTCTTATGTTCTAATGATATAAATTATGTTTCTACTCAGACATGAAGCTGGTGAAGGCTTTCCTTTTAAGCCAATCACATTTAACTTAAAATTCATCCTGCGCTGAAATATTTAATTGTAAAAATGTACGTGGAAATTGAACTATTTCTTTGTTTATGGTACATGTGCATACAGCTCCCTGTTGTCTCATTTCATATCAGATTAAAGATAACAATAAAAACATATTAGTTTTGTCACATGTGTAACTGCAGTACAGTGCTCATACTTCTCAATCATAAGTTGGTCCATAAAACTGAATAGAGCTTTACCGCCATCTGCTGTTGGGTAGCTGACAGATATCTGAGCAGATATAACAGGTTTTAGATTAAAATTTTAATTAATGTATGTAATGTGGCAAATTTCTGTGTGTTTTTTTTTATTGTGTTAATCATCTTAACATTTTGCAGCTCACTAAAACAGTGACATGAATTTTAAAAGTGAAAATACTTTGTCTCAATATAAAATAAGGTCATAAAAGTCTTGCATAATTCTAATCGTTTAGTTAGTTTATGTTATTCAGTATTCAGTACTAATAGTTTATGTTATTCAGACATAAACAATGCAAAACCCTGTTTATAGGTATATGTCTCTATAGTGGGCTAGTCTTACAAAGCAGCATAATAAGAGAACTAAACAGCATGCTTTGAGCAGAAAAATGTTTTAATTTCACAAAACATTGTATTTATATTGTACAAGTAGTTCAGAAAATACTGTTAACCAAGATTTCTGTCGGTTCTGTCAAACTTTCATATCCCGGCATTCATAAATCGCGGAGTTATTATATGCAATGTCCAGTTTAACCGGCAGGTGGCAGTAAAGAGCCACGAACAAATCCTGACCAGTGATGATAACGGCACAGGGAAAGCAGATTATCATATCTTAAGTTAAAACACGTCCCTAAAGTCTCAAATTAGGATGTATCCCCTTAAAGCTTTGAATGCATTACAGAAATGAAGATATTTCACCTCTGCCGTGCATGTTTAAACCCGTAAACTGTGTACGTCTGTCCATTCGCTTAACTTTTCTTTTGTTTGCCTGCGCCTACTGTATTCACGTTTGTCTTTTATTTTACCATTATGCGCTATCGGCTCATATTATAATAAAGGCATTCGTAGGCACAGGAAAGAGTCGAATGTAATTTGTGTTATATATGTTATTTTAAATGTTTTCTTTATATTTGCACGTCTACGCAGACTCTTACACAATAAAGCGGGCGAAGGCCGCGTATAAGAAGCCGGAAGCGACACAGCGGCCTTATCGATTGCGCATGCGCGGTGGGGTTGTTTTCCACCGATAGGAGGTATAAGAAAGCGGCGTCAGCGCAGAGTTGGTCTGAACGCAGATGCGACTGCATGTTGTCGTGCAGTTCCTGCACAACTCAATGAATGACAAGCCGCTATAGCACTGAACCCGCCTGCAGCCTTTCTGCACGGCAAGCCTCCTTAGATGATCCACCACAGAAGAAGAAACATCTCACACAGGAGACAGTCTTTCACACATGTGAGTAACATCTCCACCATGGTGCTCGGAAAGGTGAAGAACTTCTTCGTCAGCTACGACTGTCTCAATGACAGCAACGTCCCCGTATTCGCCAGCGGGGACTTCGTCTCAGGTCGGGTGGTCGTTGAAATTACCGGAGAAATTCGCGTGAAATCTCTGAACATTCACGCCAAAGGACTGGCGAAAGTTCGCTGGACGGAGTCGCGCAATGCCGGATCCAACACCGCGTACACGCAGAATTTCACCGAAGAAGTGGAGTACCTAAACCAGAGACAGGTCCTCATCGGACACGATCAGGGTAAGAAGGGTTTCGTTTCGGGCTTAAATCAGCCGGCCTGCGGTGACAGCTGCTCCGTGCATCGTGCCTTTTGTCTGCTTTTACATGCATTTCGGTTTTATTTCACTTTGCAAGCTGTTGACTTCTTCCCCGAAGAACCGAGATGCGGGCGACGCTTGGTGCCAATCCATCCGTCGCTATTAAAATACTTCGCCGGCGTTAGAAAGTAAACATTGAAATGAAAAATATAATATTGCTTTTAATATTCATGCATCGATCATTTGCACGCGTTCAGATGATTTTAGAGAGTTTATAAACGCGTCCCCAAACAACCACCCGGTTAACAATTTACTTAAATCGCGGATGTGTCGTGTTCCCCCCGTACTGAACTAAATGACTCCGGTTCGTCCATTTTCTCGTGTTTATATGCATTTTGATTCAGAAATCGTAGTTTATTGCACAAGCTGTTCTGGTAACTTTCTAGTCTTTGTTAGAAGCGGTTTAAACCTGTTCAGAAACGGGTCGAGAGGGGGTTGTGCTGGGCCGAGCCTCTGCTCGCTGATTGGTGGAGGGCAGGCCCGTCCGCTCGCCGATTGGTGGAGGTCAGGCCCATCTGCTCGCTGATTGGTGGAAGTGCTCGTGTGTCTCCGGTGAGCTCACGTCTTTGCAGAAATGTCAAGACTGCGGCGCAACTTGGTTGCAATAACGTTAACTTATAAAATGTGATCATTTCAGACGAGCTTCACCTTATGCATCATCCTGCATTCGTTTAGGTCCTGTACGAAACGCGCAGTCCGTTTATTAGACGATCTACTGCCGCTGGGAGTCAATAATAAGCATTAGAAATCAATCGCTCGTTGTTTATGTGAGTGATGCTGACTGTAAAGTTTTACGGAAAGATGCGAGTGTTTACGTTATGCAGATGTCACGTTTTAAGACGGCACTATTGTTTGCGTTTTTCGTTCAGCAGTTTTTGTCAAACGCACCCACTATTTAACGGAGCTATAACGAGACGATTCTGCTAATAAAATGAGATCGTTTCGAAATGCGTTTTCTGTCTTGTGTAGTTTTGTTTGTCTAAAACCTCGCAGAAACCATGCTGCAGTACACATGTGAGTTCAATGGTGGGGGCGTGGCCGAGAGAAAAACAGTCCGGGTCGACCAATCAGCAGCCGTCTGGTAATATATTCATGAGGAGATCCGGCTGAGAGCGGCTGCTCGCGCCGGTTCAGTCCGGTCCTCTCTAGCTGCCGGCCGCCATCGGGTGACGCTCAGCTGACAGTAGAGAAACAACCGAAAGAAACTTGTAGAAAAACAACAATAAAATCATAAAAATCATAAAATCATTGCTTACAAACAACGAAATATCCCTGCTGCTCTGGTAAACTCGTAAACGGCTATGAAAACCTATAGACAACTATATAACACAAAACATCCATCTAAAAGAAGAGCTGCATATCTTGTTAGTAAAAGTTTATTTTTTTACATGAAGTTTCATTTAGTTTTTCGTGTTGTGTCTTTGATTCTGGACTCTTTGCTTTTGTATTTCCTCTTACTAAAGGTTTTATGACATTGTGTTGCCTGGTTAAGCACCCGGTTAAGGTTTAAACTCTTGCTTTATGTTGTAAGGCATGAAAAGACAATGGGGGCCTTTCTTTGTTTTGTGTTTGTTCACACTACTCGTTTATTAACGTGTTAAATATTTTTCTGCTCTTTTTTTTTTTTAGATGATGACAGCTTTGATGAGGGCTTCACCGTTCTTCACTCGGGCCGACACGAGTTCCCCTTCAGCCTCGAGCTGCCCCAGACGTAAGTAGCTCTCCTGTCTGATCATACGCATGTATAATGTATAGGCCGAAACGCTTACATTATTTTTTAATGTGTTTCGGCAGGCCTTTGGCTACGTCGTTTGAAGGCAAACACGGCAGTGTGCGGTACTGGGTGAAGGCGGAGCTTCATAGACCCTGGCTTCTGCCCGTGAAAACCAAGAAGGAATTTACTGTCTTTGAGCACATTGATATCAACACTCCACTGTTACTGGTGAGACAATCCCGTCTCGGATGTACTGCTCTCTGTATAGAGTTTGGTGGCTAACTTACTAACGTTTCCCTGTTCTTTACAGTCTCCCCAGGCTGGCACAAAGGACAAAACGCTTTGCTGCTGGTTCTGCACCTCAGGGCCTGTATCACTAAGTGCCAAAATCGAAAGGAAAGGCTACACTCCAGGTGAGATGACAGAGACTCTGGAGATGTTGTATAAGCTGTTTTTATTGTGTTGACATCTTTTTACAGGCTCGTAAATCATGTGCCTCAATCAAATGAACCTTTTTTTGTTTATCTCTGTAGGAGAATCCATCCAGATCTTTGCAGAGATCGAAAACTGCTCTTCCCGTGTGGTGGTGCCAAAAGCAGCCATCTACCAAACACAGACCTTCTTTGCCAAAGGGAAGGTCAAGGAGATCAAACAGCTAGTAGCTAACCTCCGTGGAGATCCTCTGCCCCCCGGCAAGACAGAGACGTGGGATGGTAAGATGATGAAGATTCCTCCCATATCTCCTTCCATTCTGGACTGCAGCATCATCAGGGTGGAATATTCACTCATGGTGAGTGCCCGAAGCTCACCTGAGTTCACAGTCTGTTTGATTCTTGAACAAGGCCAGTGTCCGTCACATGGCTAACATCTGGCCTCTCTACAGGTGTATGTGGACATCCCCAGGGCTGTGAACTTGACCATAAACCTGCCCCTGGTGATCGGAACCATCCCTCTCCACTCCTTCGGTAGTCGAACCTCCTCTGTCAGCAGCCAGTGTGATATGGCTATGAGCTGGTTGGGTTTACCCGAGAGACCTGAAGGTAAGGCCCAGTCCTTGTTCAGGTGCAGAAGTTTAAGATGCTCAACTAGGACCAGAGGTTGTCAACTCAAGGTCCACTTTCTGTTTAGCTCTAACCCTGATCAAACATAACTGCTTGTAACTTTCCAGTAGTTCTGAAGATCTTGATCAGTTTGTTTAGTTGGGTATGATCAGGCTTGGCGTTAAACTCAGCAGGAAAGTGGACCTTGAGGGCCAAAGATGAGAACCTCTACACCTAAATTAAGGAAACATCACCAAAAATCTCTTCTTGGCCTAATGCATTTCTTGTCCTTATCTTTATAGCTCCTCCAAGCTACTCTGAAGTTGTAACAGAAGAACAACGACAGAACTGTCTTGAACTTCCAGCCGTGAGAGATGAGATTGAAGGACCACTTTACGCCTACATCCATGAGTTCCGTTACCAACCTCCGCCTCTGTATTGTGAGGTATGTTACAGTTGCAGCTCTGTCAACATTGCCTTGTAGTTTTTGTTTTGTAATGCTTTAGTCTGAAACAAACGTCATATGAATTTTCCTCCTCTCTTGTTAGATTGACCCCCATCCAGAGCAGGCGTGCGTTGCCGAGGACGCGAGGCCAGACGTCTGTCCGTCCCGCTGAGGTTTTGAAGACACCTGACCAGTGCTGTCGGGGATCTCTTATCTCTAACTATAACCCCTTAACAAAGGATTGGTCTTTATCCATGAGGAGGCACGAGCGCCCATCGTGTTGGTGACACAGATCTCCAGGAAATACTTCCACTCCCCTGATAGTCCACCAGGTTGAGCCTGGCGGCCCAGGAAAGCCACTGAAGATCCTAAGTGAACTTCCCATTCCATCCCTGGTGAAAAGAGCACAGGCAAGAATCGTCGGAGTATAACTGTGCCCTCGACATCAAGATGGACTAAACGCAAAGCCACTGAGTGCAAGAACAGTGGCCAAATATCACAACTTGTTCCTTACTCTGGATGTGATCATTCACTTATTTGGATGATTGTACTGAAACAACATGATGTTTTATCTGTGATCATCAAATTGGAACAAGATGACTGGGTTTAGACTTTACTCTCACTAATAGCAACAAATTACTCCAACAACAAATCAATATCTTACAACCACTCCAAAAGAACAAAGACTTTTCAAACTCTCTTTTTGTTAATTGTCGGTTGTTTGTTGACACACAAGACGTTGCTATACCACATCAGATTTCTTGAAACATTTGAGAAATGATATAAATGTGGATGTGGCGAGACCTGCTGCAAAGAATTATGGGTAGGACTCCGATATGCCACGTTGCCTTTCTGTTAAAAATACGGAACAGCACTGCTAGAACATCCAACAAGACATGGCACTGTTTCAAATGGTGAAAGAAAAGAGACCATTCATGACGAGTGAAGAGGACGCTTATCGAGATTTAAGACGATTGACATTCCTGAATCGGTCCGCTCACTCTCTCTGTTACGAAATGCGTAGAAAACTGCACTCCAGAACTCTTTATTGAGGCTGGTATGTCTAACAGCTGAGAGCTACTTAGACTTTGGTTTATGTGACACATTCTTTATCATTCTCACTTAACGACAACTGTGGCCTGTCGGCATAGGGCTTATTTTCTCTTTAATAACGATTAGCACTTTCATCAATTGCATTCAAAGTGTACACAGAGGTTTGGCTAAAACGATGCACAAGTTTGACAAAACATATATTACGATGTTAACGTGATTTGGGTATGTTTGTTTACATAAATGTGTTATCGTTAACAGGCAAACTAAAATGACTAGTTGTGCATTTGGACTAATGAAACAATCTCTGTGGCCTTGATACAAAAAAAACAGTAAAATATTGTTATTATTTTTACTGTTTATGGCTGAATTTGTGCGCTGTGCTTACGTTTTACCTTGTGGAAAAGGGACTGTGTATTGTTTGTGAATTGTATGCATCCTTTGTTTTTCGTGCTTAAATTTAATGTGGAACATGGTGAAAATCGTTACTGTTTAAAAGTCACTTTCTTGTATTTTATTTAAAACATTCTAAAACATGCACTTCCAGGGATTAAGTTGTCCTCGCAAAGAATTGAACATTGTTTAATGCAGACTACACAGGGGAAGAGATGTTGCTTATCAGTTAGGTCCATAGCTAAATAAACTAGCTTCCATTTTACCATTTCAGGGGCTTATGGGTAAAATTTTGAAATAATAAGCTACTACTAAGTCAAAAGGTGCAATATTCTCTCTGTGTTTTGTGTTTTTTGTATTCTTAGCTTGTTTCTAACATTTTTACCATGATTTTGTAGGTCCTCTGTATGATGTCACAGCAAAAAATCGTGTGTTTGTTTGTTCTGTTGAATAAATATGCCATTTTTATACAGAAAAGTGTGTTGAGGTTTTGTTGGGATTACATATAAAACAACAGAAATCACACACGGGTAATAAATGACGTATGTATCCTGAGGCTGTCGTGATCAGACAGGACCTTTACTCAGTTCATTGTGCTGAATGACAGCTTCAATGTGTAACTACTGTCAACATTTACGTTATCTGCCCTCAGGTTGCCTTTAGTTAGCGCTTAAAACTGTTCAACTGAGAAATATAAATTCTATACAAAAGAAATATAAACTCAAATTCTACATTGTTCTTAAAGTTATACTTTTGCAGATGGTAGCACACAGCCGTTAGGCTGCATTTTCCTCAACTTCCTTGCAGAGGAAAATGTCTTTTCCGTTCGTCTTGGCATTTCAGCATGCAGGATATCTAAGGACCAGACATGCTGCCAGAACACAGCTTTCCTTGTCTCGGCACACACAGCCTGTTTTTTGGGCCCAGCCCTCAAAAGTTACAGACGAGCTTCATGGGCGGTAGAAGCGCGTCATATTTTCCTTCCCAGCCTTGCGGGCAGCTCATCTGGAGCAGATGTTTGCTCTCGAGAGATGTACGTGAACCACTAACCTAATTTCCCTGCACTGGTGCAGGATAAATCCGGTCTCTGCTGCTGATGGCGTGCAAAACGTGGCTTCAGGTTTACAACTGGAAATTTAAGTTTTATGTCGACGCATCGAGGATTATGCTGGATTTAAAGGATGTTATTTTAGGATGTTTAATTTACATACTGAGGCTTGATTTCACACTTTTTGCTACAGTGTAGATTTTTTTACAGTAAATTTCCGTGGCACAGCTTGAATAGAAAACCATAAACTGCAACATTATTAACAATATTAATTTTATATTATTAAATTATAAGTAACATTATATATTAACATTATCATTATTGTGTATGAATATGGTGATATTAGAATTTTTGTTTGGTGAATAAATAATTCTATTTTAGGGCAGTTTGGCATTTAGCCAAAACTACAACTCTTCATATTTCCATCAAACATGGAAAGCAACCGTGATTTTACAGACACGTTTTTGCCTCAGGCTTTTTCTTTAAATCAAGTCTCTCCACGCGTTGAGTGTCTAAACCTGACAAAACATCCAACAGTCTGTGTGTGCAGCAGGTATTTACTTCAGTCCAGGATTAACCTGAGAAAAACAAACGGCCTGCGTCATCTGTTCTCTCCGGCGAGGACTTAACACACCTAGAGACAGACGAGAGTCTTGCTAAGAGATCTTTTAAACATGTCAAAGTCTAGACATGCAGACAATGAAAGAATGCTTGTTTTGTCTGGTTTTGCTTTGTTGTTTTTCATGCAAGGTTTTCTGGGTCTGCAGTCGGTCTGTGACTTAATACAAACATCCACAGCATCCCAGCTAACAGGGAATGTTCTCAGAACGTTGGCTAAAGTTCTGTAAAATTTCTAACTATCTATCAAAAAAAAAAAAACGTTTTTGCAGTATCGGTAGCAGAGCATTTTTCTTCTTTTTTCCTAGAATATTAAAATTAACATTTTTGTTTTGGTAAGGTTTTTGTTACTTAATGGAAACGTTGGGGAAACGTTCTACCCTAAACCTAAAATTGTTAGCTGGATGGCTTCCATGCACAAATACAGATAAATACACATCAGAGGACCACATGCACAGTGCAGTGTTGTCTTATTCACTGTTGTGTTGGATTGATCAAAACTGATAATACCTACAAAGCATGTTTTCAGTGGAGAAACACAAAGCAAACAATCCGAGGCAAAAAATATCAACATAAATGCAGTAGCTCTAAAACAGTATAATGCAGTATTATATTGCAGCATATCTTACATAACCTGCGCATTAAGACGCCTCTACGCCTTACATAATGTCATGGAGCTAAAATAGTAGTGCAGGACACTTTCATAACCGTGACATTAGGCCAGAAACGACGAGACATGTTTCTAAGATGGGTGCATGCTTCGCGGGTTAGAGATTGTCCGCCTGCGACTGTTCTGCCAGAGCAGTTGATCCTGACACACGACACCTGCATTCAGCTGAGTCAGTAGAACCGGCGGTCAGAGGCGCAGGCCGCATTGGCCACCTGCACAAAGTCTTTAGAAGGTCTCGGATGAAGTATGTATATCTAAAACCGACCTATATTATATAATAACGATTTAACATTGTTTGCTAAGACAAGCATGAATATTACTCTTACTAATATTACTATTATTAGAATATTACTGATATTAGTGATTTAAACAAACCTTATAGTCATAAATATTCACCTTTGGTATGTAACTCACAAAGTCATAAATGGGGCCCACACAAATTGTGTGACGTTTTCAGGAGAGACAGGTTAGGGTTTAAATTTAATTTAAAAATCCTGCAGACTTACAGGAGATTTCTGAGCCATAACTAGAGAGCAGAATTATGAATATGAATCATAATAATAATTCTGTGTGTTATAAAGCTGTACTAAAGCTTTGCTCTCACACCCAAGCTTTCACAATGATTAATCTTCTAACTGTGAGAAAAGGCAACAATAATTCTTTGTTTTTCACAACTTTGACCTCAAGCACTCTGAGTAAATGAATCATATTGGTGTTTAATGCAGTGATACTCTGTGCAAGTCTAACTAGGTTTACTCCCTTGCAGTTGTTGATACAAGGGTGGCCACTGTGCCAATGATAAACAAGAACCGGTTTGGACTGGCCTACATGTAGGCGACCAGAGCGGCAACCCAATAGCTCTCTGTGCGCAGGACTTCTCGACATACATACTTGGGAGTGTTGAAATATTTGATCAGGCCAGACTGAGCCTCAGGCTGTGAAGTGGAGTTCACAGGGAGTGCGGCTGCTCGCTCTGTGTCACCAGCTCTCTCATTTTACAGCTCGGCCAGTTTAATCCGGCTCTCATTGACTTTTACAGAAGCTTATTTTAACCAGATCCTTCCATTCATTCTTTCAAAACGGCCCCCGTTTGCTTGGGTGGTTTCCCGTGCAAAAAATACTGAGGTACTAGGATACAATAATGGTATCTATCTGTCTGCCTAGCAACTGCCTAGCAACCACTATAAACACATTGGACACCACCTAACTAGGCCCACATTTCTTTGAAGGCAATTTCAGACTAGTTAGCAATAGCAAGCTAGCTTTGCAGGTATAAGATCCTGCCCTCCCTTCAGAGTGCTCTCCAAACATATGAATGCATGCATAGCTGACAAGCAAGTTGGGCATCCTATCATTGCATTCGGACCGAAAGCAATGATTGAATGAACATCATTATCGTATGTCTTATGAAAATACATCGTAACACATTGAATAACGGTCATATAAATTAACACATTCCCTGAAGAATTTGATTTAAAAAATGTCCCTACTGCATGCAGTGCAGGAAAAATAGTCCAGCGTGCTTATTTTATTACCTTTAGGACTGATAAACTAAAGGTCATGTAACCAAGCACTGTGTCAATGTATCACACGCATGTCTTGTCAGCCCTTCATCTTAAGTACAGTGAGTTATAAAAACCAAACCATCATTAGAGTTCAGCTGACGTTTGGATATGAATGCATCGCTATGACGACATTTCTGCTGCTTACTGCTGCGTCTGTAGTCGCATAGGCTTTACTAGGGGCAATGTGAGATATCAGATGTCCAGCACGCAGTTCAGTATTACCATTAGACTAAACACACAGCGGCCATAATCCAGACAGCATCCATGTCAAAGAGCTCCAGGATCCATTTCAGACTTAGCAAACTACACTCGCTCACTGTCGACACTTGATGACAGCTTGTGATTTGGCTGCTTTTGGATTCAGAGCTGATTGTGGATTTCAAACAAGCTGCCCCTCACACTGCGGGTAGATCAGAAACAGCCCAGCTAACAATTTTAGGCTGTAAGAACGTTTCCCTAACATTTCGTTAGGTAACAAAACGTTTAAAATACATTTAAAATATCCAGTATTGTACATGTTGTATTAACATTTTTGCCTGGTTAATGTCTACTAACATGACTGCAAGAATGTTTTTGGATAACTTTGAGAGAACTTATAAAGAACGTTAGAAATGTTCCCTGTTAGCCGGGACATAGGACTCACACAAACGTTTAGCTGAGCTCAGAGCATCTGGCTACAGGATAAACTATTGGCCCAATGCCCGATAAATCCTGGCAGGCAGGTGTGCGTGCGTGTGAAGCACGTTTTTAAAGCGGTGTGACCACCTTAAATGACGCATGAACATCAGCCTAGTAAACAATACTCAACAGATACGCAGCACAGCCACATGTGAGATTAGATATGTGAGCTGAGCGGTACAATCCAGCTGAACAGTGTAGGTGGCTGTTTGGTTAGAAAATAGCTACCCACAAAGTAAAGAGGAAGTAAACTGTGTTGAATAAAGCGGATCAGAAACATTTGACAACCGCATGCCCGTCAGAACAGAGTCCACAGAGGTGTGATGGACGTGTGAATGCATACAAGACTGTGTGACCTTGTCTGGAAGGGTTTAGGATGGAAGTGTTTTTCTCCTTAACACCAGCATGAGACATATTTTACCTGAGCATGACCCATTTGAGAACATTATTGACACAGGTGTCAATATGTAGGATTGAGCTGATGGGATGAAGTCACCATTTTAAACAGACACCCACACAAAATGTAGTTTTGTAAAGGCAGGGTACGCGACGTTTTCCAGAAACATGTTTATCACACCTTGATAGCAATCATATATATTCATATATTCATATATATTTAGACCACCTGGTCTGTGGGGTAAAAGGGGACCACCATATGTGACAGGTAATCACATGACAAAAGAACAAACATTGTGTCTTACATATAATTCTGGCCAACATTAAATTAGTACTGAGTCTTCACACAGCATGAGACGACATTTTAAAAATAGAAAAAGCCTTTCTAAAACACAACAACACGCATTCACACAGTGATGTTGCATGCAAACAGAGGAGCCAGTCAGAAGCACTTCACAGAGACAATGATTTTTACACAGCAAGAGAGGGACGTAATACCCCATTAAAATTTGGCGCTGGCACTGTTGCCTTTATGCAAAGTTTAAACAAATCTCAAGGCTGAAGAAACATTTCAAACCTCAGATGTGGCTTAACAGTCATGCATAACAACAACTTTATTAGTGTGAGTGTTTATTCTGGTTCAGAAGAACCCCTGTCTGATCACTTCAAAGTCTGAGAGCTGCACAGAGCAAAATTGCACTGACAAAACGTTTTGAGAACGTTAGCCAACGATCTGAGAACGTTCCCTGTTAGCTGGGCTGGCCCTGTTTAGATTTGACTAGTTTTCCCTAAACAGATTGGTAACCTTTTTCCTCACACAAGGCCTTCACCTTAACTCAGGGATTTGTTGAGAAGTCTAATCGTCACAAAAATAAACACATCACATTTAACTGTTATGAAAGTGATGATCAAATGCTGACAAGTACAGTTTTTTTTGCAGCAAGAAGGTTTATGCATTAAATCCTGAGGCCACAGGCAGCTGCTGGCTGTGGATTTGTTTTGCACAGTGATAATCTTCCCTGGAAATCTCTGATTTTATTTACCTCTGTGTGCGTCAAACACTTGAATTACAGATTTAATTCTTGATCCAGCTGTTGTACTTTATCTGCACCTGCGACCTGAACTCTGATGCGACGACTTCTGATGCAGGACGCTTTTATTGGACTCAGTGTAGCAGGTGTTAACGTCTCTGTGAACTGGCCTGAAAAATGCAGTTTTCTTTCCTGTGTTGACATATTTCCAGTGAAACAGGAAGTTGGAGTAAAAATATCAGAGCAAAGAGCAAAATTAGTGGGTGCGGTATGTGCACTGTTCAAGTGAAGAACGACACAGAAATAATGTTTTTTAAATGTAAGATGCTGCTGTTGAAGATGCTACAGTTATCCGTATTGCTGATCTCAGCACTTTCACACACAACAGGAACTACAGCAAGTCAAAGTGCAGGTTTCTGTCGCGGCAGGAGTGATCAGGAGAACATCTTGTACCGCTGACAAACGTTCAGCAGGTGTTACGTGCTTAGAGGCATGCAGGCATGCAGGATGGGGGAGGGTTCAGCTTCACACCTGTGTGAAGCCCAAACACAAAGCAGAGCAGTTCAATTCAGGGCACAAAGCAAACCAGCCAAAACCAGATATCCTATCAGCGAACATCAGTGAAAGCAGTACAACTTTTCTCTCACATCACAGAGAATCATTTTCTTCTCACAGGATAAAGATCTCCTAATACGTCAGAACCGATGTTCAAGCACACAATTTTAGGTTGTTTTATTAGTAACAAAAACATTAAAAAATGTTATTCTGAAAGTTCTATGAATGTCCAAAACATCCAGTTTTAGACGTATTAACGTTATTGCTCGGAACGTTATTTAAACATTTTTAAAATGTGTAACTTTTGTGTAAAAAGACGTTCCACTGACAACTTAACAAAAACGTTTTTGATGTGATACATGATATATAAGGTTAAAGAACCTTGTACTGACATTACTGCAAGAACTTTATTGATAACTTTGAGAGAACTTTTAGAGTACATTAGCCAATGTTATTTTGAATAGCTGCATGTTTCTTTGGCTTTGGCTGAGACTGGCAGGAACCCAAACTCCTGTGGCTCCACGATTTGGAGCTGTGTACACACAACATCTGCCTTTCCTTCTGTCCCAGCGAGAGAAAACAAGTAAGAAGCCACATGAGCGCATGTGGTCTTTAACCCTATTGCCACAAGAAAAACTTCTCCACATGATTATCACTGCAACAGCCCCACAGCCACACGCTTCTCCGATCTCTGAGGAATAATGGCTACAGAAAGAGCGTTTATGTGATCATACATATTTTTATTGTATTTATTTATTTTACAGCAGATTATCCATTAAAAGAACATAAGGTTCAGATACAAGCCAGAACACACCATAGACTGTCATGCACATTGTCATCTTAGCCAATATGAATATAGCAACAATGGAGGGGGCGTGTCTAGAACATCACGCCACCACTAAGCTGAAAGTATGGGTATTTGGGGAGGAGCTTAGGGAGTGGTCAGAGGATTGGGCCTACTGTACTTACTGCTATAGTTTGGCCATAAGTCAAATCATTTAACCACAGGTACCACAATGAGTGAATGGTATCAGGATTTTCTATTGATGCTATTCTTATTCTTAAGTAATTAGTGGAATTACTTAGTTTTAAAAACATTACAGAATTAAAAAATGTTTGAATATTGTTCTTATAACCCGGCAATAATGGTAAAACTGTCTAAAAAATGACCCTAACGTTTTAAACAGTCTTAGAAAATTTTAGTAACTAATGGAAATGTTAGGAAACGTTGTTGCGACCTAAAATTGTTAGCTGCGATCGCTTATTATAATTATGTCTTAAAATAGTCACTGGAAAGCTTCTGAAGGCCGCCATACCTAAATTAACCACTCACACGACAATTGACAAAAAACAAAAAACTCCCACCCCCTCAATGAAGCCTTCAGTATTAAACCCGCACCCAGCTACCGGTCTGAACTAGATAGTTCCAGCCTCAGCAGCATCGTGGTACTTCCTCATGTGCTGCGTTCAGCCAGTCAGAGTTACTGTTCCTCCCCCACAATCCAACATCAAACTGAAACACACAATAAACACACAGTTTAACAAAGTATACCATGCTAGGGTGCTTTATATAGCTGGAAACTGTGTTTAAAAGGTGTTTATACAAAGAAGATTGTATTCTGATGTTTTTAAACTATATATATATATATATATATAGTTAGAAGATTGAAGAAGATTGTATTCTGATGTTTTCAAACTATATATAGTATATATATATATATATATATATAAATTTAATTTCATATGTAATGCCATGACCAGCTACCAAAACTCAAAAAAGGGCAGATGGTTTAGACATATGAGGGTCCTTATGACCAAGAAACCAGCACCATGAGACACAAGTAGGCTAATTAAATGACTGGGGCCGTCATGTGACCAGCACCGTCCAATAAGAAAAGAGTTGCTTTTAGGCTAGACAGGCTTGATTCTCCATCAGTCATCATTAGGGAGGGACTGCACGGGTCCCATTTGAAGCACAATGTTTATCTTTCTTAAAACAGACATCATGTCCTCCCTGAACTTTCTGGTTTCAAGTTCATGTGCCTGCAAGCGATCATCTTACATGAAAATTGCGGAAAAATAGAGTCAGCAGCAGTTTGTTCTAAGTAATGCTTAGAGAACATGTGAACAGACCTGTTGTTTCTTCACACAAACATCTGTCAAATGTCAGAGGTTGCCCCGGGGTCATTTTTTTGTCACGGTGACGGGATATTCTAGTTTTAGGTCTATTAAAATAAAATAAACAACTCTGTTGTGCAAAATATGAAGGTATGCGCTGTGCATGATTAAAAGCAGACATTCCCGGCTTATGATGAAATCATTTTTTACAGTTTGGCATTGTTTTGCTTTTTTGTACTTTGCATAGGTACAAAATGTTTTCATACCGTTCCACTAACAAATGAAGAAGAACGTTTTGATATGTTGATAAAGTTCTACTGCCGTTAATGCAAGAACGTTTTTTGATAGCTTTGAGAGATCTTTGAGAGAACCTTTAGAGGACGTTAACCAACCTTTTCTCTTAGCTGGGTTAGCCAGCACAAATCTTGGTGTATGATATTGTTTTGTTGATCTGGACACCAGACGTATCACCCTTGCCTGCAACAGAACCCACTAGGGTGTGGTTTCATGAACTTAAGACCTTTATCTGGAACCCACAAAGGTCTCCTGAGAACAGAGGCCCTGCGCTCATCAGACGGGAAGTGGTTAGTGATCCACCCAAATAACTTCCTTAAATGTGCTGCAGAAACGTTCTCAGCGCTCTTGATTATGCAGTGAGACAAACAGAAACAGAACCCATGTGAATGATATTAAACACACACAGTTTGGTGAACTTTATTTAACCATTTGTGAAGTCAAGTAAGAAGTTTGAGTTTGTCTTATTCCAGAACAGGGAGCTGCATCAGTGATGTCACGGTGTTTGGGGCCCTCTATTGGTGGTTTAATAAAATGAATGATTTCAAGACTAAAATCTTATTCAATAAGGAAATGTTGACCATTATTACTTCCGCAAAAGCTTAATTACCCTAATTAAATTGACGACGTCATTTTGCAAATGCGCCAATGAGAATTTATTTTTTTACATTTTATTTAAATAAATACCCTAACAATCCGGCAGATGTTTACAATTACTCATTGTGCATTTATTTACATTTTAAATTCATTACAAAACTATATTGAGAATGAAATAGAATAAATAAATATCTTACAGCCACACGAGCTGCGACTGCGCAGTTGTCTGTCCACGTGACATCAGCTAGCTCTCCCATTTGCTGCGGACACCGCCCATCAACACTCCAACCCGCCCAGAATACTCCAGCAACCAATCAAAAGTTTCCTTCTGTTGTCGTTCAGACCTTCGCAGCCAATCATGAACGTCTCCTTCAGAACCAGCTGCCCGGTCAGTGTCCGGGTCGTCCGCGGGTCGGCGGCGCTGCAGGAGCCGAACATCTCTCACTGATCTTACCGCCTCCAAACTGCAGCAATGAATGTGTCTGTCAGGTAAACATGATGTCCGTTCACTAGTGACTCGCTGCCGGAGTGTGTAGCCGACGTAGCCGTAAACTGCTGAAACTGTAATAAGAAGAATAATAATAATAATAAGAAGAAGAAGATTTGCATATGTACTTCATATTTGTAACATAATGTAGTCCATAATTGCATATCTGTAGCTTTACATGTCTGTCTCTCTGTCTGTCTCTCTGTCTGTCTGTCTGTCTGTCTGTCTGTCTCTCTCTCTCTCTCTCTCTCTCTCTCTCTTTCTTTCTTTCTCTGTCTGTCTGTCTGTCTGTCTGTCTCTCTCTCTCTCTCTCTCTCTCTCTCTCTTTCTTTCTCTATCTGTCTGTCTGTCTGTCTGTCTCTGTCTGTCTGTCTGTCTGTCTGTCTCTGTCTGTCTGTGTCTCTCTGTCTGTCTTCTCTGTCTGTCTGTCTCTCTGTCTGTCTGTCTCTGTCTGTCCTCTCTGTCTGTCTCTGTCTCTCTCTGTCTGTTTGTCTGTCTGTCTGTCTGTCTGTCTGTCTCTGTCTCTCTCTCTCTCCTTCCTCTGCCTCTTCTGTCTGTCTGTCTGTCTCTCTGTCTGTCTGTCTTCTCTGTCTGTCGCCCGTCTCTCTCTGTCTGTCTGTCTCTCTCTCTCTGTCTCTCTGTCTGTCTGTCTCTGTCTGTTTGTCTCTCTGTCTGTCTGTCTCTCTGTCTGTCTGTGTCTCTCTGTATCTGTCTGTCTCTGTCTGTTTGTCTCTCTGTCTGTCTGTCTGTCTGTCTGTCTCTGTCTGTCTGTCTGTCTGTCTGTCTGTCTGTCTGTCTGTCTGTCTGTGTCTGAATGTCTGATCTAAGCTATGTTCAGGTTGTTTAGGGTGCTTGTGTGAATCAGATGTTGAAATGTTTCAGAAAGTTCTTCTGTATTTCCACACATATCATCAGGACTGACTTAACAGCTGATAAGAGTAACAGGAAGAACAGGAGAGAACTTTCTGAGGAGCAGAAGGATGAAATCAAGGAGGCATTTGAGCTGTTCGACACAGACAAGGATAAACAAATAGATTATCATGAGTTAAAGGTAAAGATCTACAGTGATTTGATTCTCAGTGTATGTTCATCCATGTAGTGGTGTGAAGATTATAAAAGTGGATCACTGGAAAATGTGAATGATATTAGTTTGTGTTTCCTGCAAATTGTTGTGTTAAACCCTTTAATCGCAGTGGCTTTGTGACTTGTAAGTAACAAGCTGTAAGATCTGGTATTTGAAAATAAAAAATAACCCCCGAACTATCGATGTTAAAACGTGTGTTACAGGTGGCGATGAGAGCTCTGGGTTTTGAGGTGAAGAAGGTGGATGTGTTAAAGATCTTAAAAGATTATGACAGGGAAGGAACTGGGAAAATAACTTTTGACGATTTTAAAGATGTGGGTAAGTTAATCAGTTCAGTACTCGTCCAGCTGAAATCTTCAGTTTTTAGAGAAAAAGATAGAATGTGTTCGGATGAGAGCACTCTGTTGTTGACTAAAAACACAATTAAATTAGCTGTAATAATGAATAAATACATAAGGGCGAGTATTTGTCTTTTAGAATAACAGGTGTACTGAATCACTGTGTTTTCCAAATGCAAATACCTGCAGTTCATATTATGCAGCATAAGACACCAACTGCTTGCTGTTACGCTTTAAAGTAAACTGTGTCTTACAGTTTCCGGAATAAGTTTCTATTGTCTCAAAGTGACAGACATGATATTGGACAGAGACCCGAAAGAGGAGATTCTGAAAGCATTCAAACTATTTGATGATGATGAAACGGGGAAGATCAGCCTGAGGAACCTGCGGCGAGTGGCACGAGAGCTTGGAGAGGACATGAGCGATGAGGACCTGCGAGCCATGATCGATGAATTTGACACAGACGGGGACGGAGAGAGTAAGTTGCTGGATTTTCATCTGGGGAAGAAAAAAAGTGCTATTTTTATCACCTCTAATGAATGGAAGTAATTACTGTGCTTTTCCCAGTTGGCCCAGAGTGCTTTTCTCAATTAAGAAACAGCAAATTAATGTATTGCAGCCAACAAAAATGAGAGCAGTAGAAATGAGCTTTTGGTTGGAAGCTGTTTGTGCCTCTTTTGGCCTTGTGAAAAGCTATGATGTGTAATTTAATCAACAAAATATGAAACGCCTGTGCTTTAAATAAGTAGGTTATAAGCAGAGTGATCACATTTGCTCTCGTATTGTCTTTCAGTTAATCAAGAGGAGTTTCTCTCCATCATGACTGGAGACTCATGAGCAGCTGTGTTAAGTAATGGTTCAGTGAAGATCTGCTCACACACAGAGACTGTGTTGGAGAAAATCAGTCAGAGAGGAGCTTGTTCTTATTTGTGGATGGTACATCTCATTTCACCCAAACGTATGGAACGGTAGGTCTGATTGGTGCTGAAGTTCTGGACACGAGCTTGAACTGACCTGGATGTGATCAAAGACCAAAACGAATCGGTTTGTTAGATATTTATAGGGATACTTTGTATTTTATTGCGAACTTCTTATGTCATTATTATTAATGATTTGTATTGTAGATAGTCATTCTTTGTGTGAAAGAACATTCCAAACATTCTATTTAATGTAATGCACAGTAAAAAGAACAGAAATACTTGATCATGTCTTATTGTTTTATTGATAAAACCAAAACTGAAAGTAAAAGTGGTTCTAAACTCGTGGGTGGGCATCTTGAAAATAATTTAGAATTGTCTGAGAAAGAAAAGAGATTCAATGTACTGGCACAATTTTCTAGGTTCTAAGATATAAATGTGTGTTTTCAATTCTGACCAATAGAGGGAGACATTCATTCATATTCATTCATTCAAAAGCAGGTCTGTGGCGTTTTAAACTACTGTTGTTAGGCGCTATACCATTACAGTCAAGAACAAATGTAAGATTCTGTTCAAAAGGAACAAAACTCTCATATCACCAAAAAAATTAAATGCATAGAAATGTAATACATTAGAAATTTGAATATACATGTATTTTTATACATGGTTAAATTTACATATAAAAAATTTACACCCACCATTCAATTAATATAAAAAGAAAGTTTTTTTCCAATCAAATGACTACCTGTGTGAGGCCAGTTTAGTTGTAAATACAGAGTGACAGTGAGATGACAGGAAAGCTTTAAATAGCTTAATGGGTTGAGCATCACCTCTTATAATATTAGCTAAATTTATCTGTATGACCACAGATCTGACTTCAGACATATCTGAGTAATGTGAGGGCGATCTGGTCAGTGTGTTTTTGTCTAGAGACAGAGGTGGTACTGTGTGACGTGAGAACAATTCCCTATATCAGCACATCAGCGTGGAAACGGTTGTCTTGGATACATGTCAGAAGAACATGGATGAAAACAAAGTCAGGTGTTTTCTGCCTGATAAACTGAAGCTAAACAAATCAGGCTAAGATTCTGACGTTTGCTAAATGCTTGCTGAAACAGACTTAATGTTCTTCAGACATGATGGACCCGCAGTACTGTGTAGATGAAAGTGTCAAACATTTTTACAATTAACATGATTTCTGTAAGATTTTCTGCTTTATTGTTTTAGTTTATAGGCAATAGATTGTTTAGATAGATAGATCTGTCTATCTATCTGTCTGTCTGTCATATATGTGTGTATATGTATATATATATATACATATATATATACACACACACATATATGATCACACATAAATATGCATGTATTTATGCAAGTGTGTAAACAAGTGTCCTCATTCTGTTGTGTCAACACTGAGCTACTGGCGTATAATTTATTCAGTTATGACACTACTGAATGAAGGTTTATGTTTACACATTTCCTCTTTCAAAGCTTATGTGGCACATTGGGGAACCCAGGACAAATACTGAGATAAAATGAAGCTTTTGAGGTATTTTGAGACAAAGGGTTATAAACAGAAATGAAAACAACACCAAAGGGTCGTCTACAGCTGAAATCATCTGATGGTGAAATTTGGTCAGATGTCGTAATGTGATCCAATGAAAATCACTGGTGTGCTTTAGATGAGGGAAAAGTGGGGTCAAAGGTCATCCTGTCATTAACGTCAGGCCGTCGTGACGGTAATCGCTTCCTTTTCAGTTGTCAGAGGAGCCAGCAGGGACAGAAGCTTTCATGAGCGATGTGTTTAGGTTTAGAAACCAACCAAAAGCCCACAGCAGGCCGCAGGCTGACATCAAATGTTTGGTTGATTCTTGATTAGCTGTGATCGCGAGACGTCGTCTGAATCGCGGCACGACGCCCTCAGATGTTTCTGTTCAGTTGGATTAGTTTTCTTTGGTAATTATACAGGGCAGCCGTTCAATGAAGAAGGCAATAGAACTGGCTGGGCGCTCTCCCTTTAATTTTGGCTTTGAGGGTCTCGTAACGGCTATAATTTGGAGCATATTTAACTTTGGTGTATCTTAAGTTGAAGCCACACGATCATGGCGTACTCGTAGAAATTTCAAAACCTTCTAAGACGTTTCCCCCCACACATGGTAATTTAAACTCAGAGGGAGCTGTTTGTAAAAAAGACTGGCGTATCCATGCATTTCAAGTTTATTTTTAGCATATATGATCCAATTTTTATCACTCAAACACAAAGTCACCCATTTTAGAAACTTGCGTTTTGAGAAGACACCACAAATTCTCCAGTGAATAAAAATGCATTCTTGAGGTGATATTTTGGCCTGGTGTTGTCTATCTTCTTCTGTAGTTTAACACAATGTCCCAGAGTTATTTCATGTAATCTGCTGACTTAGTAAATCCGGACCTAAGGGAGAGGCTTTCCATGATCTCGGGCTACATGTGTGTCCACAGCTACACCCTCAGTTCCAGTCAAAAGTCTGGACACACTTTGCTTGACTGAGTTCATGTTTATATCTATGTAATGATATGAAAAACCTTTTGATTTAATGTCTTATTCTAAAATGCTTGAATTTGGAGACATAAATTGTGTCATGAAAAAATCCATTAAAAACAAACATTTTAGTAGAATCTATTTTTATTCCTGTATTAATGTGTAGGTATATATTCCTATATTAAAGCTGCAATCTGTAACTTTTTGCGTTAAAAATGAACAAAAAACATAACATACCTAACAGATCACAGTTCAACATGATCTCTTTAACCTTACTCCAATTCTGTACGTTTATAATAATGATTTATAATTTGAGCTGCTGGATCCGATTTCCTGGGAAATGTCAGGTTGTCTTCATTTAACTTCAACATACTTAATAAAAAGTATGTAAAGTAACCAGAAATTTTATGTTTCAAACAGAGATGGCAGTAGAGGGACAAAGTTATGGACTGCAGCTGAAGATCTGTGAGAAGGAGAGGAGTCATGGTGGTTATAGGTCAGACTACAGGATCATCTCTCCCAGAGCTATGGGAAGAGATTCCCATGAACTTGTGTTTGTTCATGGGGATTTAAAACAGAAAGTGAAAATTTGTGAGGCTGTCACAGCTACATCTTCATTTCTGACGGCTGCTTTTGTTGTTCGGGGAATACAGTCTCTTGTGTTGGTTGGCAGGAACTGAAACCCATGTGAATTTCTCAGCTCGCTGCTCATTAGCACCTGCGGTGGGCTAGTTTAGCGAACAAAAGTGCAGGCATTGAGAAAAACAGCATCACAGTATTAAGATCCAACAGATTTCTAATGGCAGCAGTGCAGCAAAATCATGTACTGTCTGTGATGTCTGCTGTTGGCAAGATATAAACAGCAATAAATAGGTGTAAAAAGTGAGATATACAGCAGTCTTTCAGTGATAGCTTTGTTTCATTATGTGCATAAGAAAGATACAAAATTTTCCATAAGTTGTAAGTGTACAAATGGAAGTGTAGTTGGCTTTTTGTTTTATGTTTACACAATAAATCTGCAATTTGTACTTTTGTTGGGTTAAAAAAGAACAAAAATCAGTTATTGAGCAAGTACATAACATATCTCTTTCCCTTACTCCACCACAACGGTAAGTTTATGATAATGATTTATAATTTGAGCTGTTGGGTCTGATTTCCCAGATAATGTCAGTTTGGCCTTAGTTGACTTTAACATATAATGAAACGTATGTAAAGCAACCTGCAATTTTATGTTTCAAACAGAGATGGTGGTAGAGAGGTGAAAGTTACAGATTGCACCTTTAAATTATTGCTATTTTAATAGATTTTTATATTCTGTAAAAACGCTGAGATTAATCACAAAAAGGAAGTTCACCTAAAAAAGAAAAGTCATGCACATGTGAAACAACATGAGGGTGAGTGACTGATGAGAGAAGTTTCCTTTTTTTGGGGTGTGCTAATCTTTTAAAAAATAAGAAAACTGTATGTAACTCCATCTAAAGCGTCTTCCTGAACAGACATGACAGTGTAACCTAGAGAGATTACACACACAGTGTGGCTGATGGAAAAGCATGTGAGGGGAAACTGCTGTATTATCCCACAATGACAAATCATCACTTAATGCACTGGAATCCACAGGCAAGAATGGGAATATTTTCCAGTTTGTCCTTATCAACTTTTCCTTTGTAGAGTTTCAGTCACTAAGTGTTTATTTCAGTATGTTCATAAAACCTTATATTCTACATGCGGCACAGAATGTTGCTTAGAAGGTAGAAGGTCCAGCTTAAATCTGTGCAATGTATACCACAATCCCAGCTAACAAGGAATGTTCTCAGAACATTGGCTAACATTCTCTTAAAGTTCTCTCAAAGTTATCAAAAAATTGTTCTTGCAGTAACATTGGTAGAGCATTTTTTAATGATATGTATCAAAAGCATTATTCTTAGGTAGTTGGTGGGATGTTTAAAAATGTAACATAATTAAACAATGTTTGACTAACGTTCTTAAGCAATAATGTTAATACAACATCTGAAAAACTGGTTGTTCCTAGAACTTTAAATAGCATTTGTCATGTTTTTGTTACTTAATGACAATGTTGGGGAAACGTTCATTCAACCTAATTTTGTTAGCTGTGATATTGCTAACACTGTGAAGTTGCACAGGTTCTCTATTTTAGGCTGTATATGAGCAGCGATTGTTTAAAGTCAACGGCCCACTGTTGCCTCGAATAGAGACGCTGAATATGTGTTTTAACTCCAGTGAAGCTGAAAGCCGCCCACTTATAACTAATCTCTCTCTCGCTTGCTTTCTCTTACAGCCCGGCCTTCACTTGTACCCATCCGCTAATGTGTCTGTCCTTTTCTAAACCTGCTCAAGGTCAGATCTGATGTTGATTGTAAAACGCTGCATCTGACGATTACTAGAGGATTAAGCCCTGGAGAAAATAGGCAGATGACAGGCAATGGAGATGGGGGTAAAACCGAGTGGGTGAGCAGTACACAAGTTACACGCCTTGGAGCTGGCACATGCTCAGCTGTTGGAGACTGGGCCAGTTTTCCAGCCAACGTGTGACTCATAGAGAAGAGATGCACCAGAAATAAACAGCCTCTCTGTTCTTCCTGGTTACAGGCTGGTCCGCTCCCTCATGTGGTTTCGCTTTGGGGTGCTGCTGGTCTGATGGGGTCTGGAGAGGGAAGCCTTGATTTGAAAAGCAGGAGCACGGCAGTAGTTTGGGGTTTGAAAGATGTCATATTTTGGTAGGACAGCTGACCCATTTTAATATTGTGTGTTTGTACTGGGGAAATTCAAAGCATTAGCTGGCGTTTTGAAGCCAAGAAATGTGTGTTTAAAGCAGAAATAGTGCACAACAGAGTGAACTGATGTCTTCAGAGTCAATAGGAAATTAAAATTGACCCAGTGTACTTCCTGTTATACACTCCAAGTCTAAGTATGCACAATATATCAGTGCGTGTTTTTCTAAAGTTTTTGTAATTTGTCGTCTGAACGCTTATCTGCTACACCTCTGAAACAACTTTATTTTGCAGCCAGCATCACAAAGACAAACAGAAAGGCCTTTTGTCAATGCCTTCCCACTCCCATTACCTGCTGATAATTCTGGTATATAATGCTGACTTTTAACAATCCAACCAGTTCCCAAGGAAAACTTTATTCTGTCCTATAGTTTTTCCTCACTGATTGACCTGTTTTCATTTACAAATGCATCAGATTATAAAAATAAAATAGGTTGCGATTCCTGTTGACTTTAGGCTTAAAACAGTGCATGCAAGAGTGCTCAGATATCCCTAAGATTCTGGAAAATTCTGACTAGTTTTTTAGGTGTTGTAGTAATGTTATTGCTTGAATATAAAAATGCTATTCCAAACATTTTTAAGTTCTGTAACTTTTTAAAACGTTACACTAACTATTTAAAAACAACATTTTTGATATATATGATATATAAAGTTTAACAAAATTCTACTAATGTTACTGCAAGAATGTTTTATGATTACAGCAGAATGTTACCTGGGTAGCTTTCCAAAAAATTAACATTTTGGCATCATTTGCTGACCTTCATGTCACTCATAACCTGAATAATGGTCTGTCATCTAAATGCAACAGACGATTATTAAAAGAATTCAGTCAGATGGTTTAGGATGAGTAAATAATGATGGAATTTCTCTGTGAATTTTTCCTTTAACATTTGAAACAAAAAATGGAAAAAGCAGCACACAACAAGAGCAGAATGGAAAATGATTTTGCTACCGATAATTAGCATTTCATTGGACGATAACTGCTGAAGTTCACAGTCCAGACAACTGTAGACTTTATTCTCTGTGCATCCCTCAAGCAGCAAAAGCCTGGAAACTGTCTACAAGATTGTGGCGCCACTGCGTGACTGTGGTTACACAGCCCGACCTCTTTGATTTCTAAGAGCAAGCAGAACAATATTTCACATATATACTTACCATTGCAGTGGCGCGCTTTAAAAAGCAGCATTGTGTTAAGAACAATTGCCACCCACTGTAGACTGCTGTCTTGCTGTGAGGGGAAGGAGTGGGCTCGGTTTCACCAACTTTTTGGCTGCACCCTGTAGGCAGAACAACAACACTCCCACCCCAGGGAAATGAGGAACAGGGCTTCTGAAGTGCATTTCCAGCTCACACTGAAAGTTCTCAGAGAATTGGCAAAAGTTCTCTCAACGTTTTTAAAAATGTTCTTGCTGTAACATTATTAGAACTTTTCTAACGTTACATATATATCAAAAACGTTATTCTTAAGTTGTTGGTGGAACATTTTAAAAAGTTGGAGAATTAACTAAATGTTTGAATAACATTCCTATAACCAGGCAATAATGTTAATATTAATGTTAATGGACTTTTGAAAGTTCTTAGGACGCTTTTGTTACTTAATGGAAACATTAGTGAAACATTCTTGCAATCTAAAATTGTTAGCTGTGTTAACTTTTATGAACATTGACATGCTATTGTTTGCTAATTCAGAAGCGTCAACGTTGGGTCTGTTCCACAACTTCTCACGGTGTTGGGAAGTTGGCTGCTCTACAAAAAATGTTTGGTTTCCCAGGAGAACTTTCTCAGAATCATCTTGTTGTGTTACAACAGTAGGTGACCTTTAAATCAGCATGAAATGGCTTTCGTAATCCATTTTACTTGTGCAATGCAATGTATTTCTGAGTTATATGGAGAACAGAAGAATTAAAAATGTAGGGAGGGACTTGATTTTATCTGTGGGGAATTAATTAGTTAGTGTCTATTGGCTCATGACCAACATTATCCTATAGCCCACATGGTTTAGGTGACGTCAAAAAAAGTCATTTGGAGGAGGAGAAAGTTAGTACATTTAGCTTTGAACACATAAATGGCTATTTTTTCCCTCTGAAATCACACACATACTGATGAATCACACAAAGTAAGACCAAAAACACGTTTTAAGAGGGTTAACCCGTAAAAATATAATTTAGATTTTGCATTGCTGTTAATTGTAAATGTAGTCTGTATTGATCATTGTGCGACTTCACTCAGTCGTGTCGTTTGCAGCTAGGTGACCGTTTCTTCAAATCCATCTTGCCGAAGAATTTGTGATTTAAAGCAATTTTTAAAAATACATATGATGTTTACGACTACGTAAAGATTTAAGGGCTGGATCTGGAGTGCAAAGATCAACTGAGTACTAACCCAGTACTAAAACAATTTCACACTGCTCAAGGCTGTGCATAAATTTCACATTTGTTACACTGTTCTCGTACACTGTCTACCATTCACTTCTAAACAAAGAAGCAACTAACCTGCCCCATGAAATGAGCCATACTTCCTCTCACACTCATAAGGCCCAACTGGTCATCTGGGGAGAAACAAGGAATGAAATGTTTTGGGCTAAATGAACTTACAGGATACTGGATAACAAAAATTAATAAAGGCATTAAGATACACTTATTTATTTAGTGCTGATTGGTTAGTGTATAATCTGTTTTATGGGTACCATTTAAGAATGCTGCTTGAACAAAGTGATTACATAGTGTGTTTATCATGGCACTTACATGCGATAGCTAAGGTGAATAGACTTGATTTTAGTAATCACCTCCATTAAATCTATGCTAGAAAGCTACAGATTTTTAAAAAACACAGTATATAAATAAATGATGATGACGATTGTGTCTGTGCTGGCTGATATTCCTCATTAAATTGTTCTCTCATAGGGAACAAGATCCAGTCCCAAATTAACCAGTGCAGTGCGAGACTGATGGGAAAAGCCATTATGCGACACAAACAGCGCATAAAACGGCGAGTTTTAATGTTCTTTGTAGCTCAGTAAAACACAGTCCAAAAAATAATTATGTGAAATGGCTCAATTTGGAGGGATAACTACTTATTATTTGACTTCCAATTTTAGAGAGGAACATTAAAAACAGAGAAATACTGTATGACTGCAGCTGTTTGAAGCTGAACTGCTCCATTTTAAATTTAAATCTTTCATTGTCCTTCTTCATCATCTGAACATACTATACAAATACATCTGAATTATGAAAATCTTGACCTTAATGTGACGGAATTTAAATCATTTAAAGCAAATAATCAAAGTTAGAAAACCAAATTCAGGCCAAGCTGATAAAGCTGATTATTGTGGCCAAACCTGGACCTCAGACCAAACAAAGCAGTTTTTACATCGTATTCAGATTGTCACATACATTCAGAAAGTCTCTCGTCGTTGTCTCTGATTCTGCTGAATCTCCATTGAGTTTATGAGTTTGAAGCAGTCTATTTGTTTTCAATCTCAAGATAAGTTCTGTTTATCAGAACACTCAAACCGCCTTAGAGCTGTCACTGAGGGAAGCGTTTCCCAAACCTTATCTTATATAAACACTCAATACCTTATAAAGATAAGGCTCAGATATGGTAAGCTGTCTGTTTCAAATCTGCGTGCGAACCTTCTCACACTGTCAGATATCTGTAGGATTTCCCGCAGGTTTATCTGTGTTTCAGATGATATACTGTAGACAACAGCAGTATTATAAACCCCTATTTGAATAATCCCCTAACCCAAAGTATTAAACAGGGAACAGTCTCAGAACATTGGCCAACATTCTCTGAAACTTCTCTCAAAGTTATCACAACACGTTCTTGCTGTAACTTTAGTAGAACATGTTATTCTTAAGCTGTTAGTGGAGCGTTTTAAAAAGTTACAGAAACATTATAACCAAGCAATAATGTTACTGTAACAACGTCTAAACAACAGGAGATTTTGAATGTTCCTAGAACATTCAAAATGACATTTTTAACAATTTTATTACTTAATGGAAACATTAGGGAAATGTTCTTAGAACCTAAAATTGCTAGAAAGAACCCTGTAGTACTTTAGACTTCTAGAATTATTTTTTGTGTGATGCATGTTATTGTAAAAGTAGTCAGTGCATTATAGAGTATCCCATTAGACATGTTAATGGTCTAATTGTATGTTTAAAGATTTATGCTTCTCTGTTTACAGAATGGTGGTCCAGGCTTGTGTTGTCCTGGGGGCAGGGTCACTTTAATGCCCTTACTGATGCCTGTCAGCTATTAGCCGAGATATGTGGCCATATGTGAGCATTTGGCCCCTTGACATGCGAGTGACTTCTTTCTGCTCACTCAGAGACGTAAAGAACGACTGCCAAACTCCAGTTCCACTCTTCAGAGATGCCATTTTGGGTCTTTCCAGCATTATCAGGTGCAATCTTTCGGGATACAATAAATATACAACGCAATAAAAATGATGACTGGGATTTGCTTAGAAAAGCATCACTATTGCTTTTGTTGATACTTATTGTTAGAGATTTAACTAAAACACAAGTTTTAAACTTTCCCACCTAACTAACAATTTTAGGTTGTAAGAATGTCTCCCCAACATTACCGTTAAGTTACAAAAATGTTAAAAATGTTATTTTGAATATTCTAGGAACGTTCAAAACATTCAGTTTTTAGATGTTGTATTAACATTATTGCTTGGTTATAAGAATGTTATTCAAACAATTTTTAATTCTGTACAATTTTCAAAATGTTACACTAGCTACTTAAGAATAACGTGTGTGATATTTATGATATATAACATTAGAAAAAGTTCTACTGACATTACTGCAAAAACGTTTATTGATAACTTTGAGAGAACTTTTACAGAACAGTTGCCAACGTTCTGAGAACATTCCCTGTTGGCTGGGTTGGCACTTTTTAGAGATGCCATGAAATCAATGATCCAGTCTTTGAGAAGAAGCAATTCCTGTTGCCACCGACACAATTGGTTCAGATGTGACCGGACCACCTGTTTCTGAGGTTTGTGTCACTACCTGTTGTTTATGCTGATCCAGGCTGACACTTCAAAGTACAGCTCCACATTACTAACATGGATCACATTCTTCCAAACATTCTGGAATGTATGCAGACAGCTGAGGCCAATATAAACTTCATAATGGACTGACATGGGTTTTACTGTATCGGTTTTATTGTTTTACTTTATGTAACACAGTGTGAATGGAATTGGATACGTTTTTGTTGTTCAAGAACGTTTTAATATATTATCCTTTTATGTATCTCACTGAAGAAATGTCTGTATTGTTTGGATATAACGCAAATTAAATTTGCATAAATGTAGAGATATAGGACATAAAGTGTTGCAGTAAAAAATGAACAACATAGAGGGATTTTTTTAAAATAAAAACGAAAGGAATAGTTCACCAAAAATGACAATTGTCATCATTAGTTTGTTTTAAGTTTGCCATCAATAACATTCATTGGTTACCGTGTTTGTTGTGACTGATCACAACAAATGTGAATGTTTACAGATGTGTCACATTTTCCGTGATGTCATTTCTGTTTTCAGGGCCAAAAACTTTCACAAGAGCTTTTGAGCTGCTTTAATGAAATGTATATGGTGCTTTATGTCCTTTTTAGGATCTTAACAGCCTCAGTAACAACTCATCCTGGATGTTGCGCAAAATATCTCATTTTGTGTTCCATGGAGGAATGCAAGTCAAGAGTGTAAATAACAAAATTTTGATCTGTTTCTTTAGCAGTGATTCTGTAGTAATTTAACAGTATTTTTGCTTTCATAGGACAAATCAGAGCTGGAACAGATCTCTGGAAATGTCTGTGCTGAGATATGCCGAGAACTAAAGACGAAACAACCGAGCACAGACCCGTCAGGGAAGCCATCTGTTCTCTGTTGAGAGAAATCAGAGCGTCTGATGATGATAAACAGTTGAAATGTGTGAGGAAGCTTATTCATCAACACTATCAGAGAACGAGACGGTACGAGAAACCAGCACCTGTCACTCACTCTGATAGGGTCTAGCTCACTGGAGACCTGTGTGGTCTTTCTAATGGATGTTCTGCTCCTTTGTGACGCTGTCCAGCCTTTTCTCCATCTGTGTGTCGTCTGTGTGTTTGCCACCAGTTGGTCTGAAGTAGAAACAGCAGTAGCTTGATAGAAACTTTAGGGGACATTGAGAGCACCAAATGTGGTTATTCAGATTTATGACAGCTGGCTGACTTTCTATTGGCAGAAATGTTTGCGCAAACTCACAACTTTCTGAGGCTTGTATATATGTAATGTTAGTTCTAGTTAGGTTTAATCATACTCAAGACTGATGGTCTCCGAATGAGGCACTGTTGGGGAATAACTAACCAAAAACTACTAACTTAACTATATTACCATGACCGTAGCTTAGCTGTTTTCAAAACCGCTTTTTTTACCGCAACTTTTTTTGTTAAAACATTGCGGTACATTACTGTTTTTTGTTACATGGAGTCCATGGAGTAATAATTAATTACAATAAATTAATAATATGCATAGTATTTTACAAAACGTCTTAACTATTATTATATTTAATATTTAGTTAAATGCTGAAGTTCAATGCTGAGGTTCAGTTTGTGGTGTTTCGATTATTTTTTAAGTTTCATTGGTGATATTTAGTGTAAATTGCTTAAAAATGTTATCAAGGAATGTCACCCTAATTGAGAACCCAGTACTCTGGACTGGGAAACATGTACAATTCCAATGTGAATGTAAGCCTTAATTGTTTTTGTACAGAAACATCCCCCTCCCCAAATAGATTTAATGCATGGTATATTTTCATTAGTAGCTTGTATAGCTTACTACTTTTTCAAAAGTGTAGCTTTACTATACTTGCAATGCTTTAAGAATAGATGCCAAGTAGCTTCCTCAACACCAGACACAAAATTGTTCCGCAGTCTTTGTCACTTTTAGGTTGCGTCAGTCACAGTAGGAAAATTCTGTCAGCATTCCCTGAAATGCGTGATCTGTTTTCATGTGCCTGACTGTCACATGGTCGTCACGATGAAGAGTAAGAGAAAGCAGTGTTTTTTCAAACGGTAATTTAACTGTAACAGAATCTTCAGGAAAACCACTGCACGTTTGTAAGAAACATCTGGATTGCGACCTGTCCAAAACGCAACTGTTTAAATATGGAAGTAGGGCAGATCTTCATGCAGCGGGGTCCGTCCAGAGCGGCCCATTAGAGAGTTGCATCTGCTGCGAATATCCATGTCGGTGACTGTAGCTGTGTGGTTTCCTCGTTTCGGATGATTTCAGTCTCAGGTGACATAGATCAGACACTATGAAAGGATTCTTCCGACCACAGTTTGCTTTGGCTAAGACCTTGACGTGCAGCTTGATGCAGGACATGCGTCTTTCCTCATTGTGGCATAGATCCTCTCGTCTGTGCGCTGCTGCTTTGGATTGTGGTGGGGAAAAAATCCCTTCTTCCTCTTTTGAAACTGAGACAAATAAACATGAGTGAGACTTACCATGCTTACCTTACCCTACATGCAATCTGTTCCAGTAGGCAAACCCGCAGTGTGAGTGATGTGCGGTTTTCTATGCGCTCTAAGGGAAATAAATCAATGGTCACATTGACAGATGCCGTGGAGAAATTCCAATGACATAGTTTACATTAGAGACTCAAATATTTAAATCATATCCAATTACAGTTTACATTAGAGACTGAAATATTCACATCATATCACAGTGTGGGATTTCATAGTGCCTTTATTCTTTTAAAAGTATTGCGTCAAACAATGCAGAATGCGTCAAATATCTATATATAAGAAAATGCATTAGAGAGAGGTCAAATGTTGTTCGGGAGATGGGGAAATGCTGTGTTGAAGTCTCTAAGAAATCTTAGCGCAGCAGGTGAACTCCCCCCACTAGATAAAGAATCTGAGAAACATGCGACGGACTCCAGGCATGCGCCACAGCCCCGCAGCAGGAGATTACTTTACACTCTATCATGGCTTTCATTGTAACTCAATCTACTGAGCAGCAAAGACAAGCTGTAAGTGCAGAGATATTAGTGCCTGCCAGTTCCCATCATGCACTGTTCTCGCAGACTGTCTGCAGTCCTGCATGCTGTGTAGTAGCGCCCGTTATAATCACCGTCAAGATAAGATTGAAATCACGTTTTGACGACCAAATGTTGTTTAGTAGAAAAAAGGCTGTACTTTTTCTGGTTTGAAAGGTTCTCATCTAAAAACAGCAATTTTATTCTAATTAAGGATGGGTCCATGTCATGTTGAGATTGTGACCAGCTACCCAGACAACATGGAATGTTCTCAGAACATTGCCTTATGTTCTCTAAAAGGTTTTTAAAAGGTATCCAGAAACACATGGTTGTAGTAACGTCAGTAGAACATTTTTAAAATTTTATATATCATATATAAAAAACTATGCCTAAGTTGTTAGTGGAACTATGTTATTCTATAACATAAAAATGTTATAGAATAAAAAGTTTCAATAGCGTTCGTATAACCAAGCAATGCAACGTTAATGCAACATCTAAAAAACTGGACATTTTGAATGTTTCTAGAACTTCACTTTTTATAACGTCTTTGTTACCTAATGGAAATGTTGCGGAAACATTCTTGCAACCTAAAATTGTCAGCTGGGAAAATACCACCCAGTCCTTTTGGTAACCCCTGTTTTTTTTTATCTGCACCTTATATTGAGCCATATCATATATTTCTATATATTTACCAGTTTTAATATATAACATTTGCATATTAATTTATGGAAGCAAGTTTTTGTTTGTAAACATATCCACTATTTTTTAGTAGTTTAAAGGGATAGTTCACCCAAATATAAAATATTGTGTCATTATTTATTTACCCTTATGTCATTCAAAGCCTGTTCTTTTATTTATGTTTTTTCTGCAGGTATGGACCACCTCCAAAGCTCTTTGTATTTTACATTAACTTAAGTCAGATGGTCATTTATTTCCAACAGATAATTAAACAGTTGGAGATAAGAAGTCTAATCAGTACCACATTAGCTACAACTTCCTCCTGTCATACTGTCTCCTAAATGAAGTCCTGCCCATCATCGAGAGGTCATCATGGGGCTCGGGGGCCACGACCCCTAGCTGTGACCCCTCAGGCCCTGAATAATGGCTCCATCACAGGATGCCCAGACGTCACTCCAGTCCTCCCCCACACCCCCTAATCCTTTCCTGGAACGCCAATCCATGCCAGTTTCCCAAAAACATCAGTTGTATTCTCTCTTTAACTGTCTTGTGATGGTCGGCACTTTGTAGAAACATTCATCTGACTATCACAAAGTTACAGACCTTACAGAACTTTCCGAATGTGCATGAGGCGCAAAAGCTAGACTCTGTTTGTTAAAGAAAACGTGTTGTATTTGTTTTGATTAACTGGTGGGTTCTCCTAGACTCACTTTAGGCCACAGTTTACCAAGCGCAGAAGAAAGTATTGTGTGTGTTTCATATGCTCTACACTGTCCAGATGTTTAAAATCCTGTCAAAACCACTTGCCTGAAAAGTGAAGGGAAAAAGCGAACGTTTACTTTGCACTTTCTAGAGGATGCCATTAGAAAAATTTAATTTGAATCGAATTACGATCTGGCACGTACGCTCTTTCAGCACGGCTGTGTTTAGCCTATTAGTAGAGAGACGCTTTTATAAATGACACAGTAAATGTGGCGTGAAAACCTCAAATGTGATGCAATCGGAATACGCACAGAGAAACACTCACATCCTGTTAGTGGTGCTCCCATAATTCTGGCCTGAGCAAACATGAAGAACGGAAAGAAAAGCACAAGTTGTCTGGAAAATTCTGAAAATGATGGTCCAGATTGACAGTGCATCATTTTATCCCATGAATATGAGTATTCAGATGTCCGCAAGCGGAATGCAAACAAAAAGCTATTGAAAACCAGGAACGAGGCGCTTTCAGGTAAATCTGGACACTGGTCACGATGCTTGTTTATTTGACCACCGTATTGTTTACATTTCAGCGAGAAACGGATAATTCCATGAAACTCTGTTATTTTCCAAAACAAGTATTTAAAGTACATTTTTTCTAAGGATTAAAACACATTCTGTCAGATTGTGTCCCAAATAATATGGGATATAATTATGCCTTTAGAATGGCAACATATGATGAAAAGAGTTTTATAGTTTAATTCTGAATCATTACAAGCTTTGTGCTAAAGGCAGTGAAACTACAAGGTGTGTCTTTGGCCAAAACACATCCTGAAATAAAAACAAAATTAAATATAGTTAGCTAGATTTTTGTCAATCAACAAAAAATATCTACATTAGCACACAATGAAAAATTGGCATCAGCTGTACATCAATAAAATAATTATTTATGCATATATGTAAGTATATGAGTGACACAACTAGCAAAACATTGTAATTGGCTCAAAAATGTAGAGCAAACAGGTGATCTGTTGATTCTAACTCTCACTGTGAGAATGAAGTTCAGCGTTTAGGTTTCATTGATCTGCCCTCAGATATCAACACTTCACCATGTGGAGAAAGAGGCTGAGAAGTCCGTCTTCAGAACACTTCCCTGGAGTTTCACTTGACTAAGTGGTGAGAACATTAGCATTTTCAGTCGGGCCGCTGGGAACCGCTTGGAAGAGATTCGTAGGAGAGGTGCGGGCTGAAGAAAAACAAGCGATGGCACTACCAATAAGTCGCCCCTGAAAAGAACCAGATGTGTATGCAAAGATCTTTTGAAAATATTATCTTTGGAAATAGCAGTTCTAGGAACTGTTTTTTTTCCCAGCTCCCATAAAACAACACTTGCTCTCCACATTTGTTTCAGGCTGTCTGGCTTTCCAGTTCTTAGTGTATTGCTGATTTTATACAGTTTACTGTCTTTAATAGCATTCTGTCTGATTTCACAGATATTATATAACCAAAGCAAATAACTGTAGGTCTACTATGGTACCATTGTTGTAGTTGCGTTTCTCTGCTGTGCCTGGTCATAAAGCACACAGTGAGACCTTGTGTGGCAGCACAGGGCCCTGGAGGCTGAACCGGGCTCACGCCACAGCGTGTGAGGGAAACGGCACGGTTCTCCTGCACAGAGGCACCTCTATGGAAAGCCAAAAGAGCAAAGAAAAAATGTGGCCACAAACCTCAGGGCTTTTTCGAATAAAACTAGCCTGAGTCTCTTATTTTTCTTTATATTTTGTGGTGACTATAGCAGAAAGACTGGAAAACGCACATGCAAATCTGTCAGCTAACTCGTTAGCATATAGCTCAGACGTGGAGTTTTCTACCCCCAACCTGCCACAGAAAAACAAAAAGCCTTTGAACGATAAGTCGATGATGATTTCACATTAGACTCAGGAATGAAATATTGACGACCCACATCGTCATTAAAGTGCGATTGTGGTGCTAACAACAAAAACAGTAAAAGGTTTGTGTTGGGTACTGTCACAATGTTGGAGCCCCTCCTGGGTGTGTCGTACACGCTGTTCCCACAAGCTCTCTCTGGCTCTTGTGCTCTGTTATTAGGGCCCTGCCACCATTGCCACATGCCACTCCTAGTGCCGAGCAAAAACAAGGCCAACGAGACACACTAACAGGTCCCAGGTCTGTTGCCAGAGCCGCCCAGACACCCCCACAACCAGATCAAACAGATTTTACTGGAACTTCTGCAACAGAGACAGATAATTGACTTTCTCAATATCCCACGATCGTTTGTTTGAAATGTCTGTACGGTAACTGTACCGTACACACAGGTTATGACTAACGCCCATTTAGGTTTTCAGATTCTTCTGTTTGGCATGAGAAGACCAGCCCAGAAGATTTTTGATGAGTTTTACAAATCCAGTTAAATCTCTGCCAACAGGTAACGTTTTATAGCATGTCGTAACATGGGCTTCAAAAGAGTAATTTCCCAAAATCTTCATGGTTCGATGCTCTTGCCCCTGCGTGGGAAATGTTTGTTGTCTTTGGTTTCAGATGGAGATGCGCAGTGTCTCTGCATACCAGGACAGACCAGCAGGGCCCTCCCAGTACCACACGATGACCGGGGATGTGTCACGTGATTGCCAGTGTCCTGTTTCCCAGCATATCTCATTGCAAAAGACACATTCTGTTGGAATACAAAACGTTCCAAGCAATAAAAATAAATAATAAATAAAATACTTTTGATCTATCAACACTGCAATACAAACAAGTCAAACGAATGAAGCCTGTCAAAAACATATCTATGTCAGAATGTACTCCCGAAAACAATAGAAATAATGTTTCTATTAAATATTTCTATAAAATGTTGTATCATGACACACACACGCACATACATATACTCAAGTATTAATACATAACAGTATTTGTTGTGCATCATTTAATTATTTAATTTTAAGGAACAACAATAATAAAAATAATAAGATATTTTGTGACCTGTATGTGTTTTGATGTGTTTTGTAAGACTGCTAAGATCACCACACTCTTGTCCTGTCTGACCATCAAGCTCAGTTTATATGCATGAGAAGCTGCAATATCTTGTCGAAGGGGCCAATCATCCTGCGTACTTTAGCCAAGGCCAACAGAGGCCTGCATGACAGTGATACTCAAATCTAAATATACATCAGACAGACAGAAGCAGGTGAGAGGAGGCCTGCCAGACACTTGTACTTAATGATCAGATCACGCATACAGTGAAGGTCCAGCTGACATGCCTGTGTGTGTGTGTGTGTGCGTGCACGAGTATGTCCTTGTTGGGTGTGGTTGGGGCTTGGGTGACATTTCCCTTCACTGTGGATCGAGATCTGAACTAAACACAACCCAATTTTGGGTTTCTCCTCAAAGCCAGCTGGTCTGGCTTTAATTCTTTACTTTTGCGTGTTTTTTCACACTTTCTGTCTTTCTTTTTTTTTAAAGACTGGCCCACAGCAGGTGCTGTAGGGTTCAACTTCCTGGAGAAGCAAGCTAGGACTGGTAAGTAGTCAAAGAAATCCAAATGTCCAAAACCATGGCTGGACAGTTGAGGAAAAGTGGTGGTGCCTGTGGCAAACCTGAAGCTAATATAGTGTGTGCTAGTGTGACACGGTGTTTCAGCGCATCTCGTTTGGGGAATGTGGACCTGAGAATAGAAATAGAGAGATACAAATTTAGAGAGGTGGTCTTTTTTTCGGGACATGGTTTGCCTTCGTAAATAGATATGTTTTTCTAGGAGATGAATGCGGCGAGTAGGTCATCGTTAGCTAATATTGCGTCCAGCTTGTTTATGGCTCCTTTTATGACAAAAAAAGAACTCTGGCCACAGTTTGACACTTGAACCGTGGCTTTCTTTGTTGGACAGGTTAGAGAGTTCATTAGACTAGTCTATTATAGGAATCTGTGACACCATTGACATTTTTGTTGGAATAAAAAAGATGCATTGATTTGGATTCAATCCGGTTTAAAGTAGTGTGCACAGCTCCCCAGGGTAATTCAAATTACTGGCTCTGGTTCTCCTCGCTTCAAACTCATCTTTCTCTATAGAGGCCACAGCTGTGGGGAATCCATCAGCAGTGTCTGATATAATGAAAGGCATATCAAGGGCATTTGAGGTGGCCACAAAACCACCGATTCCTGCCCACAACCACTGCAGACTTCTCTTCTTACTGCTTCAGTGTCAAAACAAGAAGCACTGATAGTGCTCTCCTTATTGTATTGAAGATGGAGTGTTTGCTTTTGAGTATGTTATTTGACTCCTTGGCTCTTCTGTTGGCTGATGCTCCATGAAACTGAGTGTGTTTGAAGAGAAAAAGCAAACTGACCCAATTTGATGTTGAACATCAATGCAGCAAGATTTGCATGTGCAGTTAGACCAGTGGCGTTCAGTTTTTGCTGCATGAGCTTATATTGTGAGATGATTTTAAAGGAGATATAGCATGCATTCTATTCAGTGTCTTGTATTCTGAAAGAATGATATTCACATTTAGTTTAACATATCTATTTATAAGTCATTTTGCATCAAAGCATGAATGCTAATGAATAAATGTGAGTCGAGGTTTTGGCTCATGCTGGTATTAAGAGAACAGGTTGGGCAAGGTTGGATAAAATGCAGCTATCGGCTGCTTTATCTGTCTTTTACTAAATGCGAAAATGTATAATGCTTCATCTGCTCATTTGTTTATTAATTTTGTAATATTCTAGGAGGTTCAAAGGGCTTTCCCAATCAGTTCAGCAAATATATGTTACAAAGTATGTAATGTGTCAGTTTGTGATTGATTTTTCATCTCTCTGTATTTAAATGCGTTGTGCTAATTATAAAAAATAATACAAATATAAAAATCAAATCTATTGTAACTATTACCTGGCATAATGCAGTGTAATGTGAGATACTATGAGATAGTGCTACTGTAATCTATATTGCTCAAAAGCATACATGCAGGGATTGGTAACAGTTTACCAGGTTATGAAATCCAGGTTGACGTGCCCATAAGGCAGGTTTAGAGATGTTTAGACATTCGTAACGATATCTGAGAACTCGCAAAACACAACATGGTTTGAATGGGGTTCTCCACACTAGATCACCCAGTGAAACGAGAGTATGAGCTACAACAATAGAAAATATGTTTTCTGGGTTTAGGCAAATATATTGTGAGTTACCGGTGTTTAGCTGTAGGTGATTTACTCCACAACATATTGAAATGACATGTCAGAAAGAGTTTTGTCATGCATTTGTTTGCATGTACTGAATGTAACGTGTACATTTATGCGTATATATATTATATATATATATAAAAGTTTAGCAACGTTACTGTAAAATGTTTTCTGGATAACTCTGAGAGAACTTTTAGAGAACATTAGCCAATGTTCTCAGAACATTCTCTGTTAGTTAGGGATGTGCTCTCCGGGAACACATGACCTTGGCATTTAAAGGGCCGCACGCTACCGGCTGCTGATACATTGTTGTGGGAATTGTCGTTGACAATGTCGCAGCACACTCATATCATATTACTACCACTACAATATAAATCTGTCATTATATCTTCCTCAACAACAAGGAATGTCCTCAAAACATTGGCTAAAGTTCTCTCAACATTATCCGAAAAACGTTCTCGCAGTGATGTTAGTAGAACTTCGTTCTTCTCATTTCTTTACAAACATTCTCCTTGTAACCTTATTCATTAATACAGTAAGACACTGTCCAACAACGTTCAAAGTTAAGCAAAGATTTCCTTCACTTTAAAATGCAACTTGAGGAAATCTATGCTTGAAAATGTTTAATCTTGAGACTGTCTGTCCTGGCTGTCCTGTAATACAGAAACGTAACCAAAATCTTTATTATCCCGCAAAAACTTCACAACGCAAAGTAATAATAAATGTAATGTGCTGCCCGAGCTTGGCAGCTCCGAAAAAAATCTTAAATAACTGAAAAACAAGACCCGTGTTAGGGTCAAAGTTAGTTTGTGAGTTTCAGGGTTAAAGAAAGTTTTGGAAGGATACACAATTGTCAACTGTCTGTGTGTAATAAAACACTCACGGCTATTCTACTAAACTAAACTAAACTAAACTTATTTTTCATAAATTTGGTCCCAGCTGAGAACTTAGACCCCCAATCTTCAACACTGTTGTAGAGGTGTAATACCCAGACTCTCCACTAGTCTCCAGTAATGAGTCGCCAAACAGCACGACTCTCTAAACTTCACTAATGCGTTTCAATGTGCATGTTTGATGTCTGCCAATTATCCCCCAGACGGAAAACATATTCATACGATAATCTGATGAATATTTATTCATATTAGGTGCCAAACGAAGGGCCTGGATTCCCCAGAAACGCATTTGATGGAGACGTAAAAACATTGAAGATTCAGAAGGAGAAAACGGAGAAGTTGAAACAGAAAGTCGAGAGCAAGTGTTTGGTAAGAAGGACTTATTTTCTTTTCAAACTGAAGTCATTAAATGAATGTTTTAACATGTTTATTTAGAACTGAATGCTATTTATTAAATGACAAACAACAGATAAATAAAAAGTTCGTAAAGTGCATTCTCCATAGTAAGTAAGTATAATAACGTAATGGATTTAATACGACTTCAAAACTGCTTTCAGGCGTTCCGGAAATAAAAACAAAAAACGTCATTGACCTAAAACAATAAGTTAGCCAACTCAAATAAGTTTTCCCTTCCTAATATAAGACAAAAATCAACATATAAAGTCATGCTGGGAATAATTCAGGATGCGTATCTGTATCTGTAACACGCGACGGTTTCCGATGACGCGCGCGTTCAAGCTGGACGCGTCGCTCGCAGCGTAGACGCGTTACGGTACGCGTTAGATCCGCCCCTTTCAGAAAAAAGAGAGAGAGAAAGAAAGAAAGAAAGAGAGAGAGAACCGGTGTCTCTCCTCCATGACGAACAAACGCACTGCAAATCGTGCCCGTGAATTGGAGGAGACCTCGGACATCACCCATCTGTCCATTACAAGAACCGGGCTGATCCCAGCGCAGTCGTTTCCTTTCTCCATGCGTCAAACCCGACGCGTTTTCTGCGCTCCTCCTCACACTGACGCGCACTGAGGCGCGTCGACGGGCTTCTGGATTTGGAGAACGCGTGAGAAGTTCTGGACGTGTGCGTTGCGCATCCAGGTGGACCCAAATCTGACGTTTAACCCCGATGCATGAAGGCTGTGAAAGAGAGACACTTATGCATAACGAAGTAAGTTGGACTGCCACGGTTTTATGCTTTATATCCATTTATACTTACTTTGAAAGACGCACGTCTATTGCATTCTCTAATACAAAGCTGACATGTCTCATTGGTAGTGTTGTGCATGAGTTCTTATAAGCTGTTTTGGTGTTTGCATGTTTTTGTTCATTTTTTAAACTCTTTAAATGTTGTCTTGCTAGTGTGGTTGAGGTTAGACACTAAGCAAGCAAGCGAGCATTTGTAACTGGTGTAATTATGGTCAAAGCATTGCTATTTATACCCTGCTGGGTTAATTTGAGAGCTATAAACAAGTTCATTTAAACAGCAGCGTCCATTGAAACGAATGGCTTTACAGTGAACCCACAGTTTCCCTGTGCGATACGCCATTCGTTTCAAGAGAGTTCATTTAGAAGAGATGAACTCTCCGCTGAAGCTCTTACAATATAATGACCAAAGGGTAAAATATGATCTGCTGGGAAAGTCCAGGACGCTTCCCTATACTTAATAACATTCATTACGTCCTTTTTTTCGATGCAGTCTTTTAGTAGTAAATGTCCTGTACATACAAACGCAGATAGTGTAGGACAACAGCACCCTGGACCTGGAAAGACTGGCTATTAAAATGTTAATGTCTTTAATGTTAATGTGTTAATGTTAATTCTTTAATACGAATTATGCAGGTTTAAGTGGAGGTGATGTACTTGTCAAAACACAACATCAAAATTGACTAACACAGGAAATGTGTGCCATGCACAGACCCAGCGAAGAGCGTTTCCCTAATGTTTCCATTAAGCAAGAAAAATGTTCAAAATGTTATTTTGAAAGTTCTAGGAACGTTCCAACCATCCAGCTTTTGAGATGGTTTATTAACGTTATGGCTTGGTTAAACGAACGTTTTTCAAACATTTTTAAGTTCTGTAACAAGTTCTACTAACCACTTAGGAATAACGTTTTTGATATATGACATGTAACATTAAAAACAGTTCTACTAAGGTTACTACAAGAATGTTTGTGATAAGTTTGAGACGGCTTTTAGAGAAGGTTAGCTAATGTTCGGAGAACGTTCCATGTTAGCTAGGGAGACTCTGCCGTGTGTCTCTTAAGGTATGACACACTTCAGCCGTTTACTGCCGCTAGGAAACAATAAACCTGCTGTGCGGTCGTATGCGTTAGCAGTGAATTATGACAACATCCATTAATTAGGACAACATCAGTGAATGTGTTTTCCTTCACATATACAAGCTGCACAGGAAGTCACTTCACAGTAAAAAGTTCATCAATTTGGTCTGTGATGCTTATTTTAGGCTTGTCTCAGTGAAACTGTTTATTTTGTCTGAAAGAGCAGCAGAGAGAAGCTAATCGTCATTATTTTAAATGTTTTGAGAAGGCTGCTGGTTCTCGCAGCTGATCGTGCTTTTAAGAGCAAGAAGTCAGTTTGTCATATTAAAGGTTTTGATATGGTAAAGTTGTAATTGTGGTAGTTCGAGCGAATGCTGGGCAGACGTATATTTGGATGACTGCAGTGAGTATGTAAGGCAGGGTATAGGATCTCCTGCTGGGTGGTCTCAGTGCTGGTCAGACCTTCATGGCCCTATCTTTGGTTTTCTTCATTAGCCACTGAGTAAAATGCTGCAAAACCGCAGATGTTGCCATCATCGGTCTCTGAAGAGACAGCTATGCTGATCGTATCTTCTGAACAAAAACTCTTTTTCAGCTAACAGGGAACGTTCTCAGAACGCTGGCTAACATTCTGTAAAAGCTCTCTCAAAGTTATCAAAAAATGGTCACATGAGTAGGACACTTTTTAACAACATATATCATAAATCAAAAGTGTTATTTTTAAGCTGTTAGTGGAACGTTTTAAAATGTTACAGAATAAAAGTTTAAATAATGTTCTTATAACAAATAATGTTAACAATAATGTTAATACAATGTCTACAAAATTAGATGTTTTGAATACTTTCACACAATAACATTTTTAACATTTTTGTAACTTAATAGAAATGTTAGAGAAACATTCTTACAGCCCAACATTGTTATGTGGGTTATTGTCTGTATATACTTTGGTTTCCTTACGTAAGTGTTAGGCATTTGTTTGAATATCTATTGGAACAGTAGTATTGGAACAATGGTTTATGAACTATTGTTACAACAGAAATAAACTGTGTCTGTTTATTAATGTTGGCACTATGTATGTTCAGCCTAATTTCTGAGTGTAACCTGAGCTGTGCTGGTCTGAGCTGTGCTGATTTTGCTCTCAAAGCATTTATGACTCAATCTTTGCCCGAAAGTCTGATATTTTCCCCTGACATGTAATCTGTTGTTTGTAATGTTGTGACAATGTAATGTTATTGTCACTAGTGTAAAATACTCAGTTCATTATGTTGCATCCTCCAGTGAGAAGGCTTTGCACAGAGAGCTCTTTGTATGACCAGCCGCATATAGAGTTAACCAGAAAACACTGAATTAGAAACCCCCCATTCGGCGTGTGAGCAAGGGGATATTTTTGGTGGAGCATGTGTTCATAGTTTGATGTGAGGTTAGTTCAAGTATTCCAGATCTGACTTATTAGCTTTGAGGTAACCGTGAGGTAACCGTGAAATTCCGTCCTCCACGACACAGGAATCCTGTCAGATTATTCCTATCAGGATAGTCAGAACTTAATTGTCCCATGGTTCCCTCCGTCCATCTCCTGTGTACGGTTTCAGCATATCTGTGCTGTTTCAGTAGTTTGTTAGCATTTGAGAACTCAGCTGACGATTTCAAAGAATGTGAAAGGTGTCTCCCATAGCAGAACTGGACACTCTTGACCTCGTGAGGTGTCTACAGAAGTCCAGCTGATCAAGCAGAGGTCCAGACAGTCACGTTTTGTGTGTCTTTTTCTTCATTTTCTTTTTGGAGTCGTCCCCGCTCTGTTTCAAGTCATCAAACGCGCTGTGTGTCGAGAGTTTTGGTAAAAATACAAATATGACACGTGTCTTTTGAGGTCGTATATGAAAAGAATTCCCACTGCAGCTCTGATTTTGTTTCTTGTAATGTAAACCAAGACACCTCAGTTCTGATGAGCTGTCAAGTTCAGCCACAGCTTTAGTTGTTTGAGGTAAAAAGTTCATCATTTTATTTTTGGTTCTGCTCAGTTTACGCGGGCTGTGTATTTGGAAGAGGAAGTCTGCGAGGGGGAGTTTGTGGGGGCAGTAGAGTCGAAGACCCGCCGCCATCCTGGTTTGGTTTGCAGTGCTCCAGAGTTTTCACATCACTTCCTCCCAATGAGATCTTTCCCATGTTGCTGTAAACACCCACATCCCGATCTCCAGGCCAGCACTGCTAGATCAAATCCAGTTCTTATGGTGCAGAGACTGGGAGAGATAAACATATGAGCTGAGACAAAATGTTTAGGCTTCTTACCAAGCAATAACATTAATGCAACGTCTAAACAATTGGACGTTTTGAATGTTTCTAGAACAGTTTTAATGTTTTTGTTACTTAATGGAAATGGTAGGGAAACATTCTTACAACCTAATATTGTTAGCTGGGTATACCTTTGTCACCTACATCTAATGTCTGGACCTCTCACCACTAGGTTATGGTTCTGACATGAGAGCTTTTCAGGTCTGTAGAATGCCCATCAAAATCCATCAGAAAATAGTCTATTTCAAATGACTCATCCATTCGGGACCCATCAAATGGACTGGTGAGAAAAGAGATAGGAAAGAGATTGCTGGATTAGAGATTGATGTGGAAACGGTCGGCTGGTTTCTTTGGGTCACTTACCTGCTGTGTGTGAGTGCAACCCGCCCAGCATCCCGTACACCTGCTGCCAGCGGCCCGGAGAGCTGAGAGCAGTGAGCGCAGCCTTCACCACCAGACCTGCTCTGATGTCCAAGCCAACCAGCTGGCAAAATCTGTTCTTCACATCGGGCAGTCTGATAAAAACACTTAAGGGTGACAATAGTGGATCCAAGTCTTGTTTGTACTTTTTCTTGTTTTTACTCTTATGTATGTTTAGCAAGACCAATAAAATAAATCATAAAGATTAAATATTACATTATATATTAAGTCATCAGTATACATTTTATTAATGGTACAAAGTGTTATGTAAGTTACATTTTATACCATAGCATTCTATGGTCAAATATTTGTGAATTATGACTAATATGCGTAACTGACCCTAGATGTGCCAGTGTCATGTCTCCTGTAACAGTCCAAAGGGTCGTTCAGTTTTTAACATTTATATTTTTTAGCAGCTGAAAGTCATAGCAGCATTCTTTAATGACATCATTTGAATGCATTTCCAAAACTGAAGGAGGAAACAGAAGTGATATCTTAGCATGTGGCGGTGGACAGCCACAGTTTCAGTTGACTGTGGGTATCGGTTAGTGGTAACACACACACACACACACACACACACACACACACACTGAGAACGCAGCTGCTAGACACACATCTACTGCAAAGGAAGCCATGCAAATAAACTCTGAGCAATGCGCCAAAATGTGTCATTATATAAAGAAGTGTAAAATCTTACAGTTAAAATAAAGAAGTTAAAATCTTACACCGTTTTGTTTCGTAAATAAATTCATTTTATTTTATGGAGGTTTAGATATTTTAATTGGAAAACGAGACCAAAATACGGTTTAAGAAAAAGATTTAAACAGAGCCAAAGCTCAAATGCTGCGCATAAGCAGACAGCATAAGGCTATCTTCAGATGGCCCATGGCTCTTCCTAGCGCATTGTGAGGAACCTGAGGTGTAGGATATGGGTATGTAACAGGCGTCTGGGAGCTGGTCTCATTCAGTGGTACCACTAACCTCCACAGCTTATGTGCTCTCATTGAGAGAGAGAGACGGTCGCTTTCTCCTCTTTGTCCTTGAGAAGTTGTGAGGCGAGCCGTATGGGTGGGTGGAGTGTCACTCGTCCTCATTTCAGCTCTGACTGATTCCGGTCTCCTGACTGACACTACTCTGAGCCATGGCGCTCCCTTGATAGACACCAAAGAGATGAGCTGTAGAATCTTCTCCATGAGCTCCAGCTGAGGAGAATCTGGCAGAACTTATGTTCTCCAACATTTTGAATACTTATTTGAAGGCTGCAGGGTTTTAAGTGACAGTTGTTTGGTCACATAATAGTAAATTGGTGCATATTAATTATATTACATATAACTTATATACGCACACACATATATTCAATAAATGTATATATATATATATATATATATATATATATATATATATATATATATATATATATATATATTTCAATTGATTTAAAAAATGTACCAATTAATTGCATGTTTTTTTGTAATTAATCACGAATAATCGCACCTAACATTTAAATTCACAGTGATATATTTTTACAGTTAATCATCACTTCAGACTTAGATATTATATAATATAAACAAATGTATATGTATATATTATGTGTAATATATATGCACTGTAAATATAATAATTAAGTTTAAAGCTAGCACTGTACTCTGTTCGTGGTACTTGCTAAGGCAAGCATCTAATATGGCTTCTACTCAGTGTTTGAGAAACCCTTAATCTGAAGTATTAAAGTTTGCTTAGATAAGATCATTACACATTTACACGTGGGCACATTCAGCTATGAAGTCACACTGCAGATTTCCTTTATGAAAGTTTATATTATCCAGTCCGAAGCTGCAATGCATGATGGTTATTTGGTGCCTTGTTGTCATTTTATCACAGAACTCATCAGGTCCACCAGAATGACAAGATTTGTTGGTACTTCCCATTCTTTGTATCAAGGAGCGGTTTATAGGAAAAGGCATCATTTATTGTGTTCACCATGAGATGTCACTTCCTTCCATGAGACCGTCTGCAAAGATTTCCTGTCATTATGTCCATCTGTGTAAGCTGTTGGGTGTTGTTTGCGAAGAGTCGCTTCCTTCTTTGTTGGAGTCAGTCGTCTGACACCTCTGGGGTCTGCTAAGAGCTCGGAGGATCTGCTCTGACTTGCTTTGACAAGTTACTCAGTTGCCTGGCACGGTTCATTGTTTCAGATGCCCTGAGAGATAGTGATAATGAAGTTGTACAGGCTCCAATCTTAATTGTGTTGTGTGACGTTTGCCAAGTTTCGCCACAGCCTGTTCATAATCTTTGTTGTCATTTTAATAATGATGCTTGCTAAGGCAGGTCAGGAGTTTTGCAAATATTTTGGTTTGTTTTGATATTTAAAATTAGAAATGACATTTCTAAAGGATCAAATGGTTTTTTTTTCCTGGCAGACGATTAAAAAAGACCTTCTTTGGAAGAAGTAGCCAAGCCATATCTAGAGAGCAGAATATCACAGAGACCTTCTAAAAACAACACGGCAATGTGCTAACTCAGAAGTCTGCATAGCAACACCATGGCAACTGCTCAAATCACCCACCAAAAATGGCCTAAGCATTGTGAAGAGAATGTAAAAGTGTTTGTTTTTAATACATTAGTGGTAATCAACAGCTTAAATGCCATGGAGCTGAATGTGTGAGTTAACCTAACAGTTTTTTGATAACTTCATTGACTGTTGGAGTTGGTTTGTCCATAATCTCTTTGCTAATTTCTTCAGGTGAAAGCAAAATTTTCACTCTCTGGTTATTCTTCACCAGAGCTAATTTGTAAAGTGTTGCTACAGTAGGAGATCCCCTGCTACACATCTCTGGAAGTTGTCCGGGGTCTAATGGCCCCTCAGGAGACAGTTTCAGCCATATCTAGGTGTTATCTCAGCGCTGTTTTATTTCGGTGGCACCATGCCGCTCGTCACAGGGCGAGGAGATATCTGTCCCCTCCTGTTACCCCAGGAAAAGGCAGCGAGGCAGATTAACAAAGTGGCTTAATGTCGCACATTACTCTCTGGAGATCTCTGCTCTTGGTTTCTTGGCACTCATCCCCCTCCCACAGCTCCTCCCCCGTCTGTGTCTCTCTCTCTTTATCTTTCCGTCACATGGGTAAACACGCCAGCATCTCTGACCTCTGAGCCATTTTGCCTCTGCATGTCCAGCTCCTGTGGGCTTTTCTGAGTGTGGTTTCAATGTTTCACTGATCATACCTGGCAACTCCCTTGTGAAAACTGCTCATGAAAGACAATTCTACAGCCGTACAGAACAGATGCACAGAAAGAACTCCACATGTACAGCATATTTGAATATTTAATTATATATAAAATATGTCATAGTTTTTGTGGAAGATTGTAGAAGATGTTTCCACCCCACAGCATGTGAACGATGTCCTTGAATAACTTCTGCCTGAGCGGCTAATCTCGAAACAAAGCCGCGACACATAACCAGAGTGATTGGTTAGTTTGAGATGAGTGAGGTGGACATCATCAGGCGAGTGGCTAAAGAGAAGTAACTCTGGTTTAATGGATTACATGTCCTGAACGGCTTACACTTATGTAATGTGTTGCTGCACGTGCTGGAGGTAACGTGGAGATCCTGTACATATAAAAGGTTGTAACTGTTGTTTTGGCGCTAACTCAGTTATTAAACTCTGTGTGGTTCTAATTTGCTGCTTCTCATGTGGAAAGAACCCAGCCAGCTAACAGGGAATGTTCTAAGAATGTTGGCTAACGTTCTGTAAAAGTTTTCAACGTTATAAAAACACTCTTTTGCAGTAACATTAGTAGAACATTTTTAACTATATATATATATATATATTATATAATAACATAAAATATAATATAATCAAGCAATAATGTTAATAAAGCCTCTAAAAAACTGGATGTTTTGAACATTTAAATAACATTTAAACAGTTGAACAGTTTTGTTTCTTAAGAGAAATGTTAGGGAAACGTTCTTACAAACGTTTCCCTTACAAACGTTTGTTAGCTGGGTAAACTGCTACCGATTTAGATTAAGTGCAAGTTTCCTTTTTTTGGCAAACTCTCTTGTCGTCAGCAAAGCCAAGTCAATGCTTTTATCATTTGGTGTGCTTTTCAAATTCAAATGAAAAGCTGTCACAACATTCCTGCGACTTCCTCGTCTGATGTGTCATCTGTTCTTTCCATCTCTTCTTCATAAACCCTTCACATCTCACTGGCTTTTATCACTCGACATGAAGCGCAATCAAAAGGTCACGCATCGCCAGGCTGTTGACCACGCCAAAGCAGAAGCAAAGCAGTGGATTTGACCCTAAATGTGTTTGTTTGCTGTTCTGTGTGTTCTGTCTCTTTCATTGTGAGTTTGAATGTTTCACCGCTGTTCCCTGGAGCCCTTTGCTTTCTCTCATTTGCATTGTGGGTTGATCTCGGGTTTTATTTCCTCTTATGCAAGTTGCTCTGGTGTTCAGCTGAGGGCCAGGGCCAGAGGGCCACAGCTATTACTGTGAAGATGCAGAGCAGTTATTTTCTAAGTGATCAGACTTATAAAACCAAAATAATGATTGTTTTAAACCAGTTTGAAATACTCCCTCTGTCTGCCACCATTGGTCAGACAAACAAATATCCCCTTCCAAAACTCTTACCCTTGTTTTATTGGTTGGCTGATGTTGTTGTTACTTAAGGTGATTGCAGTTCCATTTGGTGCCACTAGTGAGATAAGTTCTGCCATATTATATCTATATGTATAATGTATAGATTATACATATATATATATACAGCTCACTTTAAATCAATACTCAAACAATTTAGAGAGGTTTATACTTAAAGCAAGAAAGAAACAATCTTCCAATCGTCCAATACAGTAAAAAAACTTCAAGAAGTATTTTTTAAAACATGTCTTAATATCTTCTTCAGCACATTTACCATGTTTAGTGGTATTACTACTAGAAACATGACAAAAATGCAGATTAAGAAAACAATTTTGTAGCATTGTGAAATCTGTTATGTTTTCCAGTAGGTCTTGATTTAGTTCACTGCTAATCAAAAGCTTCTTGTTTTTACCACATTCAGCTGCTGAGTGATATCACACATTTGGCTGATAAAATCTGTGTTTTTCTGTGTGTCTTGTCTGTTCAGGAACGAATGCCGGAGTCTTTGAAATAAGAGGAACAAGAACAGAGGACAGACTGCATTGAGGATCGGAGAAAGAGAGAGAGGAAGGAGTCAAGCGAACAGTACTTTTGAAATAGGAAGGAATACCAGATCTATAAAATGGGGAGGAAAAAGATTCAGATCGCAAGGATAATGGACGAACGCAACAGACAGGTAAAGAGATGTTATCTTGTAGGAAAGAATGGAAATGCGACTGTCATTTCACAGAAATGTGATTATAACATGGTAATCACTTTTAAAGAGTCTTTAACACACACACACAAACACACACACACAGATAGTATGCATCACTTAGGGAAGTGGCTGCGTACCGACAACAGCATCACAAGACAGAAGCTGAAGTCTCATGAATGGGCTGCGTTTAGTATTGCTCATGTAGGTGGTGAATTTATGTGTGTTTGTGAAATATGGTATTTCTAAATCCTCATAAATGCGAAATTCAGTATTTCTAAATCCTGATAATTACTGTTTTAATACTTCGTTAAAGGTAAAGTGACATTTCTGCACCACTAAGGGTAATAAACAGAATTGCAAAAATGATAACTGTTTTCAGACAGGTTTTCTTGCCTGCCATTGGTTGAACAGACAGAAAGCCCCGCCTTAAATTCAGTACCGTTGAGTTAATGTTGTTAGAGGTTGTTAAGAATGCTTAACAAACAATATTGCAGCGTTTTGATAGTGCCGCAGTGTTTTCAGTTTTTAAAGGGGAATTCAGGACAGTTTCCTTATAATTCACTACTTTGTACTACTGAATTGAAACCTGATACAGTTACTGAAGAAGCAGAATTGCATAAGAAAATAAGACTGAAGAATATATTTTACATACATTACATATAACAGTTAACCAACTGGTTAGATAAAATAACCTTTAAAATAAAAAAATGAAAAAACATTCTTTGAGGTCTTATTATCTTACACAAATTTGCTTCTCAAGTAATTAATCATTTTAAGTTTTTTTTTTTAATGAAAAATGCAGTTTTTTAGCGAGTAAGTGAAATATAATGATCCTAAATCATCGTAATTGCTATTTTTAATGTATTTATCTGTGAAAAAAGCACATTTCCCTGCACAGAGGATATGACCTAGAGAGTCTAAATCACTGAGTTTTGAAACGGAGAAGAGGAAACTGTCTCAGCCAGAGGGTGTGTCATTCACTAAAACCAGCACTTCCAACCTATTACTTACCCGACCAAATACAAACGCAAGATCGCTGATGGTTTCAGCCACATCTGACAACACTTTTCACTCTCATCTTGATCAGACCAACCTCACTCAGACGTGAGGGTTCGAAGCATCCAAAGCATGTTATGGGTTATTTCATTTATGAACTTTGTGTTAAAAATAGTTCTAGTATCTATTTTGTGTGTCTCGACCACATAAATATAATATGGGTTTGTGTTGTGCAGAAGTGAGAGAAAATTCAATTTCATAATTAACCCTGATAGCTTCAGGTCAAACCACAAAAATCTGTGAGGCTCTTAAAAGGATAGTTCACCCAAAAATGATACGTTTTCCATCATTTACTCACCCTCTCCAAACCTCTTTTTGGAATGACGTGAGAGTTTTTAATTTTTGGGTGGACTGTGCCTTTAAGAGCTGAGTTTATCTGTTCTCAGAGCAGCACTGAGGAGAAAGGTTAAGCATTTAGCCTGCTTCTCTACATGTTGTTCATTGGTTCTAAACAATGCTTGAGTATTCAAGCTGACAGTAGCTCAGGGTTCAGCATAAATGGCTGCCTGTCATCTTTGTTCCCCACCTGTCTCGCAATGACCAGCACAGGGCCGGAAGCCAATGCAAAGCCATTGTGGAGGGGAAGCCATTGGACCCTTCCTGTTATGACAGGAAATGCACTCAAATGTGTTTCCTGACCCCAGTGCAGTGGCACGATTAGCCCAACCACCCCCTCCACCCCATCCTGTGGTCTGAGGGTCCAGATGTATTCTACTTGTTAGACATCTTAACTAGCTGCACATCTCTAAGTATCCTTTTAACTAAAGCTACATGCACTGCAGACATCTCACAGTTTAGCACCAGAAGCTTGTAGGAAAACAAAAAAGTTGTCTGTCTGACTCTGTTCTCAGAAGAAGTTATTTTAAAGTTATATGTCATTTATTAAAAATGTTGTTCTTAGGTTGTTCGTGGATCATTTTTAAAAACATTTGAACGTTTTCCTAGAACGTTCCTAGAACATTCAAGACAGGCAGAAGACAGAGCGTTGTGTGAATGCTTGCAGTGTGCGACAGGCAAACGGTTTCTCTGTGTGTACGTGCATGTGTAAGACATCTGTCGTTCCCTGTGTGTGTGTGTGTGTGTGTGTGTAGCGTAATTTAAATCATGTGGAGGTGAGACCATCAGCGTGCAGAGCAGAAGAAGTGAGAAGATACCCTGCTGGAGTTTGTTTGTGATGAGCACATGACGTCCGAGCTCACGCACAGGGATGAGACACACACACACAGTCTGTGCTGTGGATTACTGTCCTCACACGTGTTTTCTGCATGTTAACATGTACACACAAAACACAGATTAGATGTCTTTAATGTCTCATTTGTTTCTCCTGATAAGCCATGAGATCTAAATGAGACTGAGGCTTATATGTACTGCTTCTCGGCTGTGTGTCATAGATTTCAGTGGTCTCAAATGCATCTTCTCTGGAGTTTCAGAACAGAGAAGATTTCTCTGTTTTAAGTGTTAATTTAAGCCTAATTATGCAGTGTGCTAATCACTTTATATTTATACTCTTACAGTATGTCAACAGTTTTCTCATTTGTGTTCTCTTAATTGTCACATTCCTTAGGAATTTTAGGAGAAACATGTAAATCCTGGTCAATGCTTCATTGAGATCTAACTAAGAACTTCATTAAGTGTCCTGAGCTTCTCTGAGAAACCCTGATCAATGCACTCTTACTATATTGCAGCTCGCAGGGAACATTTTCACAACGTTTGCGAACATTCTCTAAAAGTTTTCTCAAAGTTATCAAAAAAGTTTTTGGAGTATTGTTAGTAGAACATTTTTAACATTATATATCATATATCAACAACATTATTATTAAAAAGTTAAATGAGAAAGTTAAATGAAACACAGCTGAGAACTCCTGAGCTGTGAATGAGAATCCTGTATGCAATAAACTAAGTCTTCCGGGCTTGACGCAGTTTGATGTTAGAATTTAATAATCCAGAGTTTGACTGTTTCAGGCGGGTGTCCAAGAGAGTTTTTTAGGGTTTATGCAGCCCATATGGCTGTTCCTCTCTCAATTTCATTGCCATCTCATCACAGATGGACAGTTTGTTCTACATGAGTTTAAATGGTGTCTTTGGGAAATTGTCCTTTTTAAATGGAACGTGTGCTGTGCTGCTGGCGTTCCTGGGTGATGTTGGGTCACCATTAGCCCAAGCTCTCCTGAACCCTGAACTCTGCCACCCGGGGGCCGTCAATTTGTGAAGCGTTCTGGGCAGAATTTCACCTTGAAATCCCCAGTCTAAATTTAGCATGGCACGCGGAGCCCTGATAGTCTGTAACCCGAGAACCCTGTCAGACTATGTTGTTTTGGATGGACGGGACCATGTACACTGTAGCAATAACCCCAGCTAACAGGGAACGTTCTCAGAACATTGGCTAATGTTCTTTAAAAGTTATCTTAAAGTTGAAAAAGTTCTTATAATAACATTAGTAGAACTTTTATTTTAATGTTTCATATCATATATCAAATATGTTTTCCTTAAGTTGTTAGCGGAACATTTTAAAAACAAAAAATGTTAATAAAACTTTTAAAAGAACATTTTTAACATTTTTGATGGAAAAAGTTCAGGAAAATTGTTATCCGGGGCACCATTACAAAGTATTATTTTGATGGGTCTGTTTACTCAAGCTTTGCTAATGAAACAATTTTAAATTTGGAATACAATAGAACAGACTCATCACCCTATCCTAAAATAACCCCCTGCTTGTCCTTTTTTTTCCCCAGGTGACATTTACAAAGAGGAAGTTTGGACTAATGAAGAAGGCCTATGAGCTGAGCGTTCTGTGTGACTGTGAGATCGCCCTCATCATTTTCAACAGCACTAATAAACTCTTCCAATACGCCAGCACCGACATGGACAAAGTTCTGCTCAAATACACTGAGTACAACGAACCCCACGAGAGTCGGACTAATTCCGATATTGTGGAAGTAAGTTTCTTTTGGAGTGACACCGTCATTAGCATGTCATTAGAAGGTAGCTAGTATTGGTTGCTGGTCCAAAATTGACTGCTAGCTACCTGAAACCATCCACCATGTCTCAAAACCCAGCCACTAGCTTACGATTTATTTTTCTCAATAGGATTTGCCAAAAAAATTGGGTTGAAAATGCGAAGATATCAGAGATATCTAATGGACAGATGTGACCTGTTGTGTAGATTGGCACAGTTTATTCACATGAATTGCAACAGGCTATGTGAGTTGCAGGATTTGACACCTGGCAGTGTTTGGTGGTCATTTGTTCGGGGTGCGTGTTGTAATATTTCTTGCAATTATTCTTGGTCTATACAGTAAGAACAGCTGAAGTTCATCCAGGGAGCAGGGATGAAAACGTTACTGTATTCCATCAGAACAGTGTTATGCAACAGGTTTGGAATGGAAAGGCAGGTGCCAGGTGGTGCGTGTGGAGATTTACGGTCTTGCTTGCTCATCACTGTTACCTTGTGTGACATGTGAGCTCTTAAAACGGTCACGGGGCAAGTGTCACGCTGCATTAGGTAGTTTGCTTTTTCACTGATCTGAGACTAACTTCATCAGCTGAATTTGTCACCAGGAAACCAAAAGGCAGCTGTGAAACTGCTCTCAGATCATCGACTAAAAGGCAAACTCCTCCAAATCACCTGTCAAAGCTGGACTTTGGGAATCAACAGGCTCTCCCAGGGGAGGGAGGAGGTGAAGCTTTCCCACCCAATATGCATGAAGGGCCATGACGCTCCCAATGGGAGCAGTGGGAAAAATATTTCCCCTGGAAAAGTCCCTAGTTCAGGAAAAACACAGAGAGATGTCAACTGACTTGTGTGGTGCCACACAAACAAACTCTCGCCAGTTAAAAACAACAGAAAACAAGCCATAAAGACGAGAAATGACCAAATAGATGTTGCTGAAAAGGGGCATTTGTGGAAGCGTGAGTTGTGCTGATGGATTTTTTTATCTCTGGTCATTCAAGCTTCAGCTTGAATAGTTTTACAACATTGTTTTATAATTGTTTTGCAACTTTTCACTTGCACATACAGTAACTAGCTGCAAATTTAAACTCAATTACTGTGCATTGTTTAGTCTCGCGTGACATCGGTTAAACACACCATTTGCAACGTTGACACATGCATTACAAGCGTGACCCTGAGGTCAGACTTCAGCTGGGATTCTGCTGTTTTTTTTTATGAGGCAAGCTGTCCGTTTCAAGGGGAACAGCACAACTCGCCTCACGAGCGGAGAAACATCTAGTCTCCACATGGCTAATCTCACAGACTCCTTACCAAGCCCGGATAATCCCATTTCCTTGATTATCTTAGTATAATCTGAAAATACCCCTAATCCGTAACAACACGCCCACGTCCTCCCCAAACGTGGAGTTTCCAGACACCACAGTTTTTGGTTTTCTCACCTGTTGAGAAGTCAGTGAAACATGGGTGTAAGAAAGGAAGATGCTCATTATTTCCGAAGGTCGTGTTGCTAATGACCTCAGTGGTGGTTAATGAGATAGAGGAAAGCTTTGCACGCATGGTGCTTGACCTCTCGCGTTTGGTCTGTGCTGGAAGGCATTAGAGGTGATAACCACATGCTCCCCATTTGATTTCACCCACACAGGCCTCTGAGAACACACGCCTCCAGCGATTAGCAGACTGATATTATTAATATATATATGTAACGGAGAAAACTTCACCAACTTACTGGCTTCATTTCAAGGCACAAAAAGCCTGAAACATTTTTCTGCTCACCCACTTTAGATCATTTGTCTTCATGGAGTTGCATGTCAACACATTCTTAAGTCCCACATTCTGCTGTGCTCATTGTTATGTCATCCGTTATTGGAAGTATTTCTGTGCATTCCCAGCTAACAGGGAACATTCTCAGAACGTTGGCTAAAGTTTTCTCAAAGTTATCAAAGTAGAATTTTTCTAATGTTATATATCATATATATCAAAAATGTTATTCTTAAGTAGTTAGCGGAACAAAATTTCAAAGTTGGATTAACATAACCAAGTAGTGCTCATAAGCAATGCATCTAAAAAACTGGACATTTTTAACATTATGGTTACTTAACAGAAAAATGTTCTCACAACCTAAAATTGTTAGCTGGGTTTTCAGTGATTTGTTTTATTTAACAGAAGAGCAAATGTGATGGGTGCAGGAGCTCTCAGTCTTTCTTTGGGGCTAAACGCTGATGACGGTTGACAGGTTAAAACAGAATCAGATTTCCTGGGCTTACACTGCTGTCACACTGCAGTCACAACATGAGAAAGGTGCCAGGAGCTGTTTGCCTTACAGAGTATTTACACTCCAATCTGATTAATACAATTGTGGCTTTATATTTATATATACTGGTAACACTTTAAATTAAGGTTCCATGTGTTAACATTAGTTAACTACCTTAGTTATAATTTCATTCCAAGAGATAATACAGAATTTAAAACATTACATGGATTTTACATGGAAATTAGGGCCATAAGGAATTTCACCAAATAGAGAAGTCTTTGTTTTGAATTCTTTCCCCCTCTTCCTCCACCAAAGGGGTTAACATGAGTTTACTGCCTCACTCGGTAACAGCGTGGCGTATTTTGTGTGCTTGGCCGAAATGTGTGGTTATTTATAAGATGGAAGATTTTCACATTCTTTACCTCGCCCCATGTTTCCGTTCTCTGTCCTGGGCAGAGAGCAGCCGAGCTTCTGAAATAAGGAACAGACGCCCAACTTTTGTGCCAAACCCCTCCCCATTTCAAGCTTTTGTGATTTTTTTAATGTGGTCCCTCCCCGTTAAATGCTTGAAAACTGGTAGTTTTCTAAAAATAGAAAGCAGCACGTCTAAAAATAGCTCTGGTCTGTCAGTCGTGCCAAGGAAAATGGAGAAGAATAGGCGTGGAGAACGAGAGAGAGAGAGAGAGAGAGAGAACACCACACTTGTTTTCTCCCTCTGAGTAAAAACTGCGTCTGATCGAGATCCCAGGGTGACCACAGACAGCTGTGTACTTCACTAAAGCTTAAATCAAACTTGTTAGGGCGGCATTTTCACACTTTTAAGAGAGGAAATAAAGACTTCTTTAAATTTTGGGCCTTCTCCTCGCACGCCCTCCAAACTTCCCAGAGTGTTTCTGTCAGCTCATATCGTCCATCTGTTCTGCTATGTAAACTTGAAAACATGGTGTGAAATTTGAGTGTGCCGTGACCTCAGCCCACATTTCAGGTCATTGTTCTGATGTGCTCATGCTTAGAGTTTCTAACGCTGTATTTATCGCCCTGTTTTCTTCATCCTCGACTGAACGACATCAGAGGGCGGTTTTACATTCCACGATTAATCTGAACCTTGTTGTGTGAGTCAGGTTTTCCGAGACCCGATGTTGAGGCAGCGCAGGGCAGAGTTTGTTCAGTTTTACAAGCAGTCTCTCCTTTGTGACGATCACCCTGCTAATTGTTACCCGGCAAACAGTAAAGTTCATCAGGGTGTTATAGTCCCAGCTAGCAATTTTAGATTGTAAGAACATTTCCATTTTAACAAAAATATTAAAAATATTATTTTGATTTATTTGACTTATTTTTTTAGACATTGTATTAAAATGTTTGCACGGTTATGAGAATGTTATTCTTTTTTAAATTCGGTGACATTTTTTAAAATGTTCTACTATCAACTTAAGAGCAAAATTTGATATATGATATATAATGTTAATAAAATGTTCTACTGTTGTTACTGCAAGAATGTTTTTTGAAAACTGAGAGATCTTTAGGAACGTTAGCCAACATTCTGAGAGCACTCCCTGTTAACCTGGGTATGGCCTCTTTTGAAATATGCTGCCTTTGATAAAGAGTTCAGAAGACAAAAGCTGTTAACTGATGGTGAGGGTGAGATGTAAGATAAAAAAGAGGACGGCTATAGTTCTCACGGCTGTTTAAATCGATCATCACTGCTGTTTTTGTGGCAGAGCTCATATACAGTTCAGTCTGCTAATTGTATATGCTTGGGGCCCACAAAAGCCCTTTAATGGGTACAGTGAGGCCCTTTGTGTTAAAAAAGGGCTTGATCAGTAATATTTTATCATGAATAACGATACTGTCCTCAGTTCTGGAGATGATGCAATGGAAAATCAAGGCACAGTGCAGCTGTGTTGAATAATCACATGAGCGTGTTAGAGAATGACAATGCTTTTGTATCATACACGTATTGATTTAGATACTTGATCACCCGAGATGTGTCCTCAGAAAACGATGCAAGCTTTACCGAACTTGAGAGGAATTTTCTCGCGACTGTCTCACATCAGCTGCGAAGCGCGAGAGATCGCAAGGTGTCGTTTTCCAAGAGCTGACAGTCAAACCACCCAAGAATATTATACCAGGACGTTTGCTTTTTCAGCTCAAGTCATATTCAGAACGCTCTTCCGCTTCCTCGCGGTCAGATTGGATATCCAGTTTGGAGAGAGTGCTGCGGATGTGCTTCCCGCACACCATCATAAATACCCTCTCGAGTGTGTTTAATACCAAACACACAGCGCTCAACTCGTGGCAGTAAAAGAGAGAGCCTTTGATTCCATATTATAGGGTACTGAGAGCATCAAAGGAGGTAAATTACCCAGAATTCCCCAGTGTGGCGTTTTCCAAACGTTGCCCAGCTGCTGTGGTTGGGGCAGCTGGTGGAAAGGAGTCCTGGAGGCGGGCCAGACTGTGCCACGCATCGGCCGTGCGACCTAACGCAGGAGAGGGGGCGTCCCCCGCTGGCTCATCCGAATGTGGGTTTTGCATCTCTAATAGGATTCTGGCTCTTTTACAGCCGGAATCAGTGTAATATTTGTTTTCCACCCAGAACCATCTGGTTTTATAAAGTTAGCTTGATCTACGACACCAGTGTTTTTATTTAAATCTTATGTGAGTTTTTGTTTTCTCCGACTTCATTAAGAGAGTTTTGAACTGATAGTTTGTCGTTTCCTTTTTTCATTTCTGTGCCAACAAGCCACACTTGTCAGGGTCAGTCTGCACGTAGTGTCTTGCGAGACTGCGCCAGTTTGTGACTCACGGAGATAAACCAGCAACTTTCCACGCAGGCAAACATGACACGCTCACACATGCACGTCTGAAGAGGTGGAATAATCCTCAAGCGAATAGCCCTCTTGAGATGAGTGACAGTAAGGCAGTATTTCACTGAAGCTGACTTTTTGTGGTCACATGCTCTCTCTTGATTGGCTTTTTGTGGTCACATGCTCTCTCTTGATTGGCTTTTTGTGGTCACATGCTCTCTCTTGATTGGCTTTTTGTGGTCACATGCTCTCTCTTGATTGGCTTTTTGGGTGTTTTAGATGTGGCAAAATTCAACACCACCTTGATGTGTGTGGACGTTTATTTGAGGAAAAATGTTGTTTAAAGTAAATAAAATTATTTAATTTTTTTAATAGTTTTATTAAACTTTAAATTAAAACATTAAACATAACGAAACATTAAATGAATGAATGAACGCAGATATTGTTTTTACTTCTCTGCCTGAAATCTGACCAAATGTGTCTCATTAAATTCTCCTCAATTTCTCCCAAGACTAAATGACATGAGCTGTGCAAGAAAGATTGTTGTTTTTGTTTTTATTTCCATTGTCCTTGATTTAATAAGAAACATGTGATTTTTGATAATTGGATCATAATTGAAAAATTAATTTGGTCTCCTAACAGCAAGCTTTGAAAAAACTGTTTTTTGAGAAAACACTCTTACCGTATCATTCATATTTATGCATTTGGCAGTATATTCAAGTTATATATTTTGTGCTTCCCTGAGAATCAAACCCCCAACCTTTGCGCTGCTATCGCAACGCAATACCAAGTGATCTACTGGAACTATAGCAGCAATCTTACTGTACAGTATCTTACTGTGTCAGAGATTACTGTATCTAATTTGCCAAATAAGAAACATATGAGACTTTATTTTTTATTTACTTATTATACACATAAGCAATACACACCTGTACTGTATGTCACCAATTATCTCGTTTGTTTCAATTTTTATTTCTTTCGAAGCATTTCATAATAAACATCTGAGACAAAGTTGATACTCGAATAAGAACTCTGTTAGATCCCATGAGCTAGGAAAGAGCAACTTATGAGCAATAGAATTAGAGTACTAGAATAGAAACTATGAGCAATAGAATTTTCCTCTGTTGGTGTGTGTGACTCAGAGTTTTTCGGCTTTGCTCTTGGTTAAAGTGTATCGTAATGAGCTTAGTTTAAGGTGAAGGGAGACCACCCATGTGGACCTCAGAAGAAGATACAAGGTGACGTGGTGCGTTCAGTCAGTCTGTCCATCAGCTGCCGGCTGCAGGCTCAGCTGTTTACAGTTCCCACCTGCTGTGCATGTACCATCATTTCTCAGCTGAAGGTTACTGGCTAGTGGGTTATATAGGACGCCGTGTGTACATACGGACAGACTGAGGCTGTCTTTGTCGTGGGAGCAGGATGCAATGCTGGTTTAATTAGGGGCAAGCCTCCATAGGGTTGAGAAGACTGGGAGGAGAAGGAGGTGCTGATGGCTGTGTCTGTCCTCCTCACTCCTATATCTTTCGTCTCCTGGTTCTTATGCGTTTGAGAGCCGACGTTCTGAGAACATCTGTGCACATTTCAAAACAAAGCCACCATTGATAAGCCTTTACAAGGGCAGGAGGTGTCAAAATGTGGCCATTGCACTGTACGCCTCAGAATATATAGGAGATGTAGTATTTCTCATAGGTTTCTCTTTAATATGTAAAAAAGTCGGGAGAGTTCAGAACAACCTTCCCAGCTGACAGGGAACGTTCTCGGAACATTGGCTAACGATCTCTAAAAGTTCTCTTAAAGTTATCTAAAACGTTCTTGCAGTAACATTAGTAAAACTTTTTTTAATGTTATGAAAATAAGTATGAAAAAGTTATTCTGAAGTAGTCAGTGTAACATTGTAAAAACATTACAGAATTAAAAAGTTCCTATAATGTTCCTATAACCAAGCGGTAGCGTTAATACAACATCTAAAAAACTGGATGTTTTGAACATTCCTAAAACATTCAAAACAAAATATTTTTGTTACTTGATGAAAATGTTAGGGAAACGTTCTTACAACTAAAATTGTTAGCTGAGTATGTCTTGTTTGGACCGCTGTGCTCGCTGTCCTCTGGTCTGTCTTTGGTGTGTGATGAAATAAACAGGAATGCTTGGCTGAACACCACTCACCCCCTGTCGGTCTGGAGCGGTTTATATGCCAGTCTGAATGTTTGGTGTGCTGATGTCAGGCTTTAGCTAAAAGCATTGAGCTGGTCTGGACCATTGAGTTGGAGTTCTTGGAGACCCACAGACGGTGTGATGGGGGTGGATGGTGTAGGGTTTCCGAGTGGCACTGGGGCAAAAAATAGCCTTCTACGGCCATCCCTGGGGTTTAGGGCTGTGATTGGCTGGAGCCCCGGCCTCTACCCCTCCCCTCGAGCTGAGGAGATTTGTTGGACAGGTGCAAAGTCTGACAGGTGAGCGAGTGGAATTGCTGTAGCTCAATGATGAGGCACAGCAGAAAGAAAGGCTAAGCTGAATTACTCGCTGTCCTTTTAGATGAAACCTTTGAACTTTAATCCTCAGTGTTACTCACAAAACATGGTCAAACCCTTCGTTTCCACTCTAGTGCTGTTCCTGTAGCTCAACTGGTAGAGCATTGTGTTAGCAACGCAACGGTCATGGGTTTGAGTTCCAGATAGAGTTTTAAAACCAAGGGTCGGGGTTTGTTCAAATCACTAACATAAAAATGAGCACTAGGAATAGTACGAGAAGCACTAATAATGGTGATTGTTGCCTCATTTTAACCCTCGCTCAGGCTCCAGGCCCCCGGTGGAATCCGATCAAAGCATGTTTTTCTCCGAAATCAAAGATCCACAGCTCACAAACAGGAAAAACGTTATTTGTTTTCAAATATAGCCCTCATGTGGTCAAACAGGAAATTGCTCCTCAGCGTTAACAAGGCTTTCATCTGTGACAAGTGTAATTGGATTTCTCTTCAGGTTGTGACTGTACTCTCTGTGTGTGTTTCAGACACTGAGGAAGAAGAGCCTCAATGGCTGTGACAGCCCTGATATTGATGCCGAAGATTCAGGCCACAGTCCAGAATCTGAGGACAAATACCGTAAACTCAACGAGGACATTGACCTGATGATCAGCAGACAGAGACTGTGTGTAAGTGCCGCTAACACATCTGTCTCTGATTGGTCAGCTGCTTTTTACGGCCAATGCCTGAATTTGAAGAGCAGTATGTATGTGTGCTGTATGTAATGAGATAATTATGTTAGTGATAGAACAATAATTACACAAAATATGTACACAATATATTTACCAATTTTGAGAATATTGGCATTCTCCAATAGCTTTTACAATTCATTGGTTGTGGTAAATATATCATAATCCATCCATTTATATATTATATTGTTGTATTTGTCAGGAAATAATCTCCTATGATAATATCCTGTATTTGCATACAATCCGTTGTACAGGCGATCCCCCCGTCTAATTACGACATGCCTGTCTCGGTTCCTGCAAGTAACCCGAATAGCCTGATCTACACCCACCCTGGAGCTTCTCTGGGCAACCCCAATCTGCTGCCCCTGGCCCACCCTTCACTCCAAAGAAACAGCATGTCCCCTGGAGTGACCCACCGCCCCCCAAGTGCAGGAAACACAGGTACGACCCCCGCACCCGGCTCTCCATTTTGCCCGGGACTCCGGACCACAGCAGTTTGCAATAATGTTCATTTACACGCTTTAGCAACACCATTAGCGAGCTGTTCCGCTGAGGACCACCAACAGCTCTGGTAAAGCTATCAAAATACACCTCACATGTATTCAAACACCGCATACAGATCATTACATACGCTCAAATATTTCTTTCAGCCATATTCAGCCGGGCTGGGCCTATAATATAAACACTGGGTACTCAGCAGAACTTTTGAGGTCGTCCCAGGGCTGAAAAAAGTGTCTGTCTCTATGGGAGTTTTGGCTCCTTGTAAAGGAACTCCCCGATTTCAACAGGCAAATAAAGATGACCATTTTTTCCTTTTAACTCTCGTTGTGACTTTGAAAGGCCTGCGTCTGTGGTCAGGGTTTCATTGAGCGGAAGTGTGGTCGGCTCAGCATTTATCAAAACACCTTATATATTATTTCTGCTTCAGACACAGATATACAAACACAAACTGGCCATGGGTATTTCTTTAACTACAGGCACTTTTATGTCGATTTTTATTCAAACTAATCGAGACACATTTAAACATTCCCTTTTATTATTTTTAAGGGGTGGCTTTATCATTTGTTGTATAGATTTTTGTATAGATGTAGAGATTATGTATAGACACAGATGTTCAGGGTTAAATTATGAAATCCGTCATAATAATAGAAGCATTTATACATTTAAGCTATAATAATCTAAACAAAGAGAGCATAAAATATGCATAAACCAAATCAATATTTTCTGTGTGGAAATCTGTGTGATTTTAAAAGGACAGTTCTCCCAAAAATGAAAGTTGTTTCATCATTTACTCACTCTCATGTCATTCCAAACCTTTATGACTTTTTTGCTTCTGAGGAACACAAAAGATATTTTGAAGTACAATGGTAACCACACAACAGTTGCACCCATTGACTTCTATTGTATGGACACAAAACCACTGAGACATTTCTCAAAATACCTTCTTTTGTTATTATTTTTTTTCCCTTTAAGGTAGTAAACTTGTTTACCAAGGAAACAAAAGTGTATTGCTTGAAGACATTTAAATGAACAAATAATTGTTTGTGTTTAGGATTTTCATATGTCAGGTAGGAAATTAGACTAAGCAAGACCAAAAAAATCTGCGTCTTTATTCCAGTAATGTTTAAAATAATTTCCTGAACCGTCATTTCTGCTACACTAATGAGTAGTGACATTAAATTGGCTGGAAGTTTGTTAATACCAGTTAAAGGCAGAATTCTCCTGTGACTGACCTCTTTTCATTGTTGGACATCACTGGTGCGGTACATGAATTAAGTTGGATAAAAATGTGTATTAACAGAGTTTAGTTTCTAAAAAGGCCAAGTGTGCCCATAATGAATGAAACATCCAAATAGTATGTCTGTAGACAGAGAGAGTGAAGGTTTAGGAAAGAGACAGTTTTTGGTGATATATGTGTGGGAAGTTTAATTCTCTGTGGGTTTGTTATTATTGTCTGAAAGATCTATTTTGCGCTCCGGTCGAGTCTGTCGACCACAGTGTCTCTCCTGTCATTATCCTTCGCCCTGCTGGTACAATTTGCTTCGTATTACAGGAGCAAAACTAAATATGAGTTTTGGCAGCGATTGTGGCGTCTGAAACCGCACAGACTTTGAAAAGTTTTTCTTGGATGGAGGAATCTTTTCAGTAGGGCTGAGCAGGAGTTTGTGGGCACTAGATGTTTTTCACACTGGCTTTCATAGATGTTTCACGGGGAAGACGAACGCTCGGATGTCGAGTGGCCGTCTGGTCGCGGGGAAGAGGCGGCAGGCAGGCGTGGCTTTGGTGTTTTTAGTGCCAGTTTTGTTTAACGTCTTCTGTCTTATCCTTAGGTGGCCTCATGGCTCCAGATCTTGGCGGTGGAGTGGGCACCAGTGCTGGTAAGAGTGATGTATATTTACCATACGTGTATGTTTGCTATCTCAATATACAGACAGAGCCACTTGGTTTGATTCAAAGCTTCTCTTTGCTTGACTGGTTCCTCCCCGGATATTTATGCAGCTCACCGCTGTAGGATGTTGCGGTGAAGAGTCTTAAATAGTATATTTAAAGAACTGCTTCATAGAAAACATCCTATGGTAAATTCTAATATGATGAAGCTTTCAACACCCACGTTAGGTGAGAGGAAACATGGCGCGCCACATTCACAGAACTTGAAGATTTGAGGCTGCATTCTACCACAAAAGCTCTAAAAACAGCCAAATGATGTGCTGTACATATTTTTACAGATGAAAACTGTTCATTCATGAAGTAGATTAGGAAACCACCAACATCTGAGCCCTGCAAAAAGGAACTTTAAGCAAAACCAGCCATTTATGAAGAAAACAGGCTAATTTTGCACAAAGCACCATCACTGTTTTTATTGATAAGAAAATCTCCTAAATAAAGTTTTCTGAATTTAAGATTTAGATTTGACAAGTATTAGAGCTTTTTCAGCCTAGTAATTGTGCTTTCATGATTTCTGACCATTTGTAAAACTCATGAAGAAGTAAGATCCACAGACACAGAATCAGACACAAATCAAAAGATTTTTTATTATTTTGACTATTTATATATATATATATATATATATATATATATATATATATATATATATATATATATATATATATATATATATATATTTTTTTTTAACATAGTTCTTAACTATGTTTTCGATTGGACGAGGATATTGGGTGGAACATATGAAAGAGCTCTAATAGGCTGTTACAACAACTGCCCCAGTTTGTGGTAAGATGCCCTGATCATCAAACTTCATTGCTGTGATGTGGCAACAGCCTATTAGAGTGAGTTGGGCTTGTAATCAGAAGGTTGCTGGTTCGATTCCAGCGCTGGCAGGTAGCACCTGAAGTGCCCTTGAGCAAGGCACCTGACCTCCAGTTGCTCCCCGGGCACAGTAATGTGCTGCCCACTGCTCTGGGTGTGTGTGTTCACGGCTTGGAGTGTGTGTTCACTCCTCACCATTGATGGGTTACATGCAGAGGTCACGTTTCGGGTATGGGTTACCATATCTGCAAATATGTCACTTTCACTTTTCACTTGTTTTTGAAACATGTTTTTTTAGGTTAAATAGAGTATTGTGTTATTTTGCAGGAAACGGGTATGGAAACCATCGCAGTTCCCCTGGTCTGCTGGTCTCTCCGGGGAACCTGAATAAAAGCATGCAGGCCAAATCTCCTCCACCAATGAGCATGAGCGGCCGCAAGCCGGACCTGCGTGTGCTGATCCCCTCCGGCTCCAAAAACACTATGCCCTCCATCGTAAGTGTGCTGCTGCTTCTCTACCTTCAGCTGCAATGCATGCAACATCAGATGGATTCATTATCACGCACATATTTATTGTATGTGCTTTTGATTGTTTGATGTTTGCATGTGATTATTTATTATACACACACACATTTCTTAGATATCTACTGTAAATGGAGACATACCTTCAAATTAACTTTTCAGTTAAAGCTGCAGTCTGTAACTTTCGCCTCTCTACCGCCATCTCTGTTTAAAACAGAAAATTGCAGGTTACTTTACATCCTTTTCATTATGTTGAAGTCAAATGAAGCCAAACTGACATTTCCGTGAAATCAGACAGAACAGCTCAAACGATAAATCATTGTTCTAAACTTACGCTTGTGATTTGGGTAAGGAGACCGTTTGAACTATGTTCTTGCTCAATACATTTGTTTAACCTAAAAAAGTTACTGATTGCATCTTTAAGGGTAATTAAAATATGTGCAAATATACCCCAAAAACTCAGTTTCTAGAATAAATAAAAATGAATGCCCAAAAATGTTTTGTCTCACCAAACGTTTGAGGACATATTTCAGCACATTTGTGTCCATTGTATAGATACAGTAATTAGAAACACACACACACACATGTTGAGGTATCACAAATTATGATGCCAAACACGCCAAAAAAGACGTTTCTGACGTCTTTCTAGCACTAATTAGAATTCCGTTCTTTTTTAATTGCTCTTCAGTCGGAGGATGTTGACCTGCTTCTGGTAAGTGTCGCTGCGCTATGACAGAATTGTAAACACAAGTAATTGTCAGAGTCGTACAGAAACACACAACCAACACAAGACAAACAGCTGCAAAAAGTTGAAATGCACATCAACATCCCTCTGGCCTGAATCTGCTTCTATTCAGTCACGTTCTTCTGTTGCCAAGGGGACTGCTTCAGCAGTTCCCATAGCAACAGTGAGACCTCTGGCAGAGGTGGTTAGATGATTACTAGGTGGGGGGTAATTACCTGTTATTGGCATCACATGATCTATTAAGCAGTTAGACGATCGTATATGATACCCCTGTACATTTACTTCCTGCCCTGTACAGCTGATTTCTATTGCTTTTGTTTTAAATATTGTTTTTTCTTATTTAGAACCAGAGAATAAACAACTCTCAGTCAGCCCAGTCTTTGAGCACCCCAGTGGTGTCTGTGGCCACCCCCACTCTGCCGGGGCAGGGTATGGGCGGCTACCCATCAGCCCTCTCTACCTCATATGGTACAGGTGAGAGAACAATCAACATTCATCGACTCCATCATTCTAAAGACGAGTGCTTATAGCCATTACGAGGCACAGAAAAATGATTCGTTTGAGAAAATGATTATTTTAAGAAAAGATTCTACAAAATATAAACATTTTGAGCAGTATCATGTACAGTAAGAACAGGCATATTCACTTATAAAGGTAATGTTTTTAATGTTTCAAATATAATTTAATTTAATAGAATTTATATTTTTGCTGTGAATTTGCCTCAGATACATATTGTGTATTTCAGTCTTTAAGTTGTATTGATCATGGATTAGTTTGTGATTATATGCAGTATTTTGAACAAGTTCTCTGTATTTATCAGTACTGTTTAAAAAGCCAACATTGCACCACAAGGTGGCGCCATTTACTTACTTTTTTTATTGCAGCAACCCAGAAGATACACTACAGTCTACAGAATTCATACACTGTGATAATTAGAGTTCTTTCTTTTCTCTTTCTAGAATATTCTCTCAGCAGCGGTGACCTGTCCTCTCTGACGTGTTTCAACAGCTCGGCTTCTCTTCATCTGGGTTCAATGACGGGCTGGCAACAGAACATGCAGCATTCTGGTCTGGGACAAATAGGGTAAGTGTCACTCACATCTGTGGATTCAAAACACTGAAGATATGCAGCAAAAAAAACTGTCTGCATGTACAATGATGTAAAGCATGTACTGTAGATGACACAGAAATACAGTGAGGTTCAAGTTTTTTCCTTTTTTATTTGAACTTAATGATACCCAAAAATGTTCCTACTTTCACAATATCTCCATTGTCCCTGTTGTATGTTTTAAAAATGCAGCTGCTGTCAGTGTGTCAATGCAAACACGTGCTTTTGCTCCACCCACAGAAACTGCACCAGCGCACAGTTATGTCAAAGCTCCACCCTCTCCCTGCCGTCCAATCAGACCCTGCACATCAAGTCAGAACCCGTTTCTCCTCCCAGAGACCGGGCCGGGGGCACCCCGGGGGTTTACACCCAGCCTCCGCCCCCTCCTCACCCCCAGCTGCAGCAGTCCCAGCAGGGTCATCTGCGGCACGACGCAGGGCGTTCACCCGTCGACAGCCTCAGCAGTTGCGGAAGCTCGTACGACGGCAGCGACCGTGAGGAACACCGCACCGACTTCCACTCGCCCATGGGACTGCTGAGATCTCAGGACGAGCGGCAGAGCCCGTCTGTCAAACGCATGCGTTTATCCGAGGGCTGGGCCTCCTGATTGCACCACGGTGGCTCCGCCCACTAGTGGCACCGCCCATTGGTGGCCCCTCAGGGAGGGCTTTTGTATGTGGAGATTTCACTTTAGTATTATATTTGTTTCTGCTGAGTGTGAGTGCTACATCAAGTATTAAAATGATATATAAGATAAACTGGGAGGGTGGGCATGTTTGTGATGTGGGGTTGGGGGCAAGGGACATGCATTGCTTGTGCCATGTGTGGGGAAAACAAATATATATATACATGCAATTTTACATACATGTGTATGTATGCAAGCATACAGGATAAAAAAGAGAAGTCTGGTACTCTTGTTTGGTAAAGCTACTTTTTAGTTCAGTAATATATATTGCATAATTAAACTATTAAAAGACGCATTGATGTGTCTCAGGGCTTCAGTTGTACAAGTAATACACCCGTACAAATCGAGGCCTTTACGCTCACAATCAATGCTCACTGTCTCGCAAATGTATGTTATCACAGACGTTGTGTTGCAGGTTCAACGTAATTTATGTAAATAGAGAACAATGAGGCTTTTGGGTAAATATCCTGCCAGGATCTGCAGGTTTAGTTACAATTATTGGAGTGAGAAAGTCACACACCATTACTCAACGTACTCAAGGGCCCGGGGTTGAGGAATATACATGATTTAGAATAAAAATACAATCACAAATTGTTCTAAATAATAAACAAACCAATTCTGTTGTAAATGTTGTTGATATTTAGATCTAAGAGCCATGTTAACAACTTTCAAGTTCTTTGGGCCATGTGTTTCTTGTCCCCGGTGGAAGAGATGTACGATACACTTTGCTTATATTTTCATAAAAATGCAGAGCATTTGTTGCGACCTGTTGACCACGAGTCAAAATGTGATTTCAAGCTTTTCCGATGTTGAACAGAGCGGTAAAGCTGTGTGAGCTCCAGAATTAAAGCCAAATAAACCGTTTAACATCAAAAACCTATTTGCATTACTGCTTTATTCCAAACATCTGACCAGTGAAATGTTGCTTCTGAATGTCATTGGAAGCATTAAACATCAGCATTGTTAATATATGTATATGCATCAGTTCCTAATGATGGTGTTTTAACTTAAAACAAAATAACATGTACATTTTGCTAACAGCTGCTGCTGGGCAGTGGTTTATCTGTTCTCAGATCTGTCAGACTGGTGCACGTTGCAACGTTAAAATGAAAAGAAACTAATTATTCAGCTCAGATTTTGCAATGTATTTTGTGCCCATCTACACAGCCTAACCTGAGATCAGTTCAGAGAGCAGAATGCAGTGAGACAGAAAACTGTGTATTTTAATACCTTTATTATTTTTAATTAGCAATGGTCTGCATTTACCTGTTTAATGTTCAGACATTAATACACAAACACACAGTTTCTCCATCTTTGTTTTTTTAACACCCCACACTAACGATATCCAACACAAGACGATTCTGGTCAGATGACATTTAGTAATTTAATGTGAAAAGATTGTAGGAAAATCAGAGCTGGGTCTTTCTCAAAATAAACAAGACAGAATGAAGCGTTCTCGTTTAACATATTTGTTACTTGCTTTTTTACATGGTCAGAATTGCTGGCTTTATAATTGTTAATGTGTGAAATCTAATTTTCTTACAACAATATCAATTTCGATATGCACGTCCGCGGTATCAACTCGATACGATTCATCCGTCTGTGTGTCTCCAGTGAAAATCCTATAATATAAAACCGTATAATTAAAGCCATTATTAAAGTCAGGCTGTGCACACTAGTTACTAATGAGTGATCTTGGTCTAGTGATCTTGGTCTAGTGATCTTGGTCTAGTGATCTTCGTGTGAGCTCGGATGGAAAACTAGTCGAGTCCGCAGCACGAGAAATATGAATAAGGGAAAAACAATATGTGTGAAAATAACATGTACAGCTATATTAATATAATAATAATTTACCACAAAACGACAAATCAAATAGATGCACATTTAAGCAACGCATAATGTACAAAAATAATGTTTTATTATTTTCAACTTTACGCGGTTTAAACCATTTCTTCCTCATTGTTTTTATTTTGGGAAATGTTCATGTATGCGCCTTCTTTTCAATTTGGTGTAATTTCTTTGTCCTTGTTTTTGTGTGACCGAAACTTAAACATATCTTATGGATTTAATCATTCTGTATTTGGCCCAAAAATAAAGCCCAAACTGTTGTTTAGCTGCCATGTAATCTTTATAAAAAAAAATCATATATTTATAAAAAAAATGAACTCCACTGTAAACGCCACCATTGTGCCACCGTGATTTGCTCTGGTAATCATTTTCTCATTTGGAAAATAAAATCCTTTACATGTTCACACACTGTGCACGAAAGAAAATTAAATATAGTCTGTCTTAGTAAACCAACGACAGTATAAATGTCAAATACTGATCCGAGATGTAAAACGTTTATCAAATGATGAAGTATTGTATATGAAGATATGTATTGTCATTATAGTCGCGACCGCCAGGTGTCGCTGCAGTGCAACATCTCGACTGATCCGCGTAACTGCTCACACTTACACGAATGTTTTCATCCAAACGTGCCGAAAAATTGCCGAAACACACAAGCTCATATCTAGATAAAATGTGTAGTGTAAAATACATGAACTAAACTAATACAATTAAATGCATTGAAACACAAACAGGCTAATTTATAATAATAATAAAATTGTAGCCTAAGCACGTTGTGACTACATTGCTCAGCATGCAATTTTTATAAAAAACTTCCATTCCGTCTTTCTCAGCATTATGCCTTCATAATAAACAATAATAAACGCTGTTTTAAAGCATCTGCTTTCATTGTTGGCTTTAGTCTTCACAGATCCGTTGTGTGTGTGTGTGTGTGTGTGTTTAGGGTTGTTATTTACTATTTCTCTTTAACGACGAGGAATGTTAAAATCTGCAACAATAAAACAACACACAACCTAATGTGTGATCTATTATATTTTGCATCATAAATTATAGACAGACAACACAGATATACATTTTAAAGCATCACCTCTGTTTAAAAGTCGATCTGGTCAGAAATGCCTGTTTTTGTTTGGCCAATAATTGCAGTTTTCTTTAAAGGGGTTTAACAAACGTGAAAGATGTTTGAGATGTTTGCTCTCTCTCATCACTCAATAGATCGACTTAGACATGCGTATAAAATCAACATCCATATGACTTATCAAACATCTGAAAGGAAAGCAAACGCAGGTCTGATGTCTGGAAAGGTAAGAATATACATTTGTTAATTCTGCAAAACGTATATCGACGTTATTGGCAGACATATCGTAGCCTATAGATCAATAGTAATATTTAGAGAAGTTTTTTTGCTTTTTATTCTGGTTTTGGTTTCAATGTGTCCTCACTCGTAGTCTAGCTTTCCTAGAGGATACTTGCTTTACAACGTGAGCATTAAATAGGCATGAATAAAACGAGCTACTTTAATAAACTTGGCAGCTTATTGTGACCTTCAAACAGAAGGTCCATATAAAATTTAATTGCACTAAAATCTATTTTAAAATTATGGAGACATCGTATGTTTAGTATTGCAGTTTTATCTAACAAATTATAAGTGCCGAAATCTGAACGCAAACCATTATTTGTACTATATTATTAACTTTCGTCCAAATACTCACCGTCAGAAAACAGAAAGTTTAAGGTGCTTTTAAATGCCTGAAACAAGCTCCTGAAAACCAAACCTGCATGCAGGTTTCTACAAAAGCTCAAGTCTCATTACAAGCGCTAATTTCTCAGGATGATTTTCCACGTCCTCTCTCCAAACGACATTAAAATCCATCAGATCTGGGTTTCTTTAGGAGCAAAGCTCGCAGATAAACATGCATTAATTTCGGACGAGGCATTGTTTCGTGTCAGTGATGTGATCATTATGCCTTCATTTGCATATTCAGCTTCACTAATTTTCTCGGTGCATCTAAATATGGCTGCACGTAACAAACAAGGCTACGTCATTGAACGTGACCCCCCCAATCGTGCATCAAATATACGACAAATACATACATATTTATTTTCACCATATGCATTCAACTGGGAGAATGTTTTACATTTTTACGCATTGCAAATTCACCATTTCATCCCAATGAGGAGAAAAACAAATAGGGACGCATGGAAGGGAAGGCTGGATGGTAAAATGGCGTGATCATAAAGACGCTGGCAAATAAAACGCATTATGAACGCATGAAATGACATCCTCATTTCATGACATCCTCACGTAATTCACTAACTTGATCACACCTGAGAGCGTCATCAAGGCATTTGGTACCATGGACAGCTCACCATCACAAACCTCTTTTCGAAACGTCAGGGTTTTTTAACAAGTTTGGGCAATTGAAGATCATATTAATTTCATTGCACGTATAATGCAGAGGTACAGGGGGTGGATCAGGAATTGCCCATGCCCCCCTTCCCAAAACCCACCCAAACTTGCAGGGCTGGCGCTGCCCTTCCCATTTGCACTGGAGAGCAGTCAGCTTACAGTGTGAACTTCTCTCCTATAAACCCAAACATTATTGGCTGGAATACGTGTGTTAAAGCTCGATGCCAGATGCATCTGTTGCAAACATGTCGTGCAAGGATTGCGTGGATTTGATTTTCAATCGAGGATGCCCGTCTGTGCATTTCACAGCCGGATGACTGGCGACCTTTAAGATCGTTTTATGCCTCGGAGTCAAAGACCATGTAAGTACTTCAAGTGAAATTTCTGTGAAAACATGGTCATCTGTAAGTGGTGTAGTGCTGTAATTGTTTTTGCATTATCCAAATAAGTGTGTGTGTGAGAGCGGTATCGAAAAATAAAATATATATTTATTGTTTAAAAAAAATATATATATTTTTATTGTTAACGACCACTCTTAGCATGGGAAAGCAAAACCTGTAAATGAGAAACGCAAAGTATATATATGATCACATTCTAACGCTTGGCCTTAGTTATTTGCTTATGAGTTAGTATATCAAATATATATTATTATTATCTGGAGTTTTAAAACATTTCCAATTCACTTTGAACCCCAGGAAGTTTTTTCAACACTGTGTGGCATTATGGTTTGAGAGCTATAAGAAAATGTTTAGATTAACACGCGTTTCATTTGCCTTTGAGTCAATGGACTGTACAAGTATAAATGTTAATCGTCCTCTGCGTGACGTCACGACGCACGCCGTAAGTGGTTAATTGCTTTAGGGTGATTAAATGAAAAGCTATCACAAATCATTCACCATTATGAAGTGTTGTTTTGATGCTCTGCAAAAGATTTAAGCTATTTATGAACAAACATTTAATAGACGGCCAGTTTGAAGCTGGAGGCAGAAAGCATCTTTGTTCTCAGGGTTACTGCAGTTCGCATAATTTCCCTCTTTATTTTCTCCCATGCAGATTTTCTAAAGAAACCTTTCATGCATTTGTATCGTCTAATACAACACGTTACAAATACTGACAATTTATATAGACTGCATGTGTTATGAGGAATAAATGAATATTCATGAGGGGAAATTGTACCAGGCTATGTGAATGAACTACGCTTTCAAAAGAAATGTTTAAAAAGAAATACGAGATCTGCTTTTTAAAGGTGTATAATAAAACAGTAATGGGCAGATTGTTTTGTGTAGTTGGCTTGCAGTTGGCATGTTTGATGACAATTGAAGGGTGACGCGTGATATTTCTGCTACAAAAATGAATCGGCGAGTTTAAGGCATCAAAATGCTCCAGTTTGGTGTTTTTGAACACCTGTAATGCTAATCCCGGAGTCACATTAAAGTTTACACTGATCAGTAATGCATTTCTGATATGCAAGGCTCAAAAACATGCATGCATGTGCATGCTACTCATGAGGATTCACAATTAAAGTATTGCTGAAAATCAGCCCGTCTTACCTTTGAAAAAACACGCCACTCCATCTGACTGCAAAACTTTGTGACATAATTGAACTTTCGCTCTGGCAGTGTCTCAAAACGCAGAAAGCAACGCGGTAATGACAGAGGCAATGATGGAAACGCCACAGCGGGCGTCCAATTTAAATACGCCGCGACCTCGAGACCTTTGACCCCGGGTGAGTCGTGGGCTCAGGGTTTGACCCCCGTTGGGTGCGTCACGTCTGTCATCCGTGAGCACGTCACAGGCAGCCATAAGGACGTCGTGATGCTCGGCTGCACTTTGTTACCCGGAGCGATCGAGCAAAATGCGCCCGGATCAAACCTGCGCCCGTTTTTTGAGGGCCAAAACCAAGCGGCCGGGTGTTTACTATAGAGCCGCTGCTCTGTGCCAAACGCCTGCGTTATGCCTTGCGTTTTTTGCTGCGTTCCCGTTTATTCTCTTGCCTGGATACGCAGGATTTCATGCGTACTGCGCTGTAAATCCAGCCAGACCGGAATAAACGCGTTCCCGATGGATGCAGCGGAGTCGTTCACGTTCATCCTCCTCGTTTGACTTCGTGATTTAAGAAGTTGCACGGGGACGTCCTCGTTTTCACGGAGCCCGAAATGAAGGACGGAGCGCGGCGAGAACTTTCTCCTTTTTGCGTGAAACTAATCACTCGTGTACGGTGACTTGGGAAGTGATGGGCGCAATGGGTTTGGCGCACGTCGTGTTGCGATACGCATAACGTTGGGGGCGTGTTGTTATCTTTGGTTATCTAGCTGTATGAGTGTGCTGGTCGTCATAAAGCTAGATAACCGAAAGTAAGAACCGCTTCTGTCAGCATCAGCAACGTGGATTATTAAACATATAGATGAGGATCGATGCATACAGCCAGCAGATGTTTCTAATGCACATGAGGCATCTCTGTTATGCATGCATGAATGCATGCATGCATCCTGTGCGTATGCATATTCATAATGCTCGATTAAAGGATAAATAAAAAATGCACGCAAGACAAAGCCTTAAACCTTAAGTTTGCTGTGTAGTTCTCAACATGTTGAAGCCCACGTGTGTCCGTGAAGCATCGCTGACTGCTGAAGCTCTTCAAATGAAGTAACGGGAACTCAATGAGGTGGGAAAGGAACGGGAACTGGTTGGCACGGGAACTCAATGAGGTGGGAAAGGAACGGGAACCGGTTGGCACGGGAACTCAATGAGGTGGGAAAGGAACGGGAACCGATTGGCACGGGAACTCAATGAGGTGGGAAAGGAACGGGAACCGATTGGCACGGGAACTCTTTCTTAATTGATGCGCACATGGGGGAGACGGTGTGAACGCCCGTGGACCCTCATTCCCACGCTCAAGGGCAAGTGGGCAACGTCGTGTCTGGGGCAGAATATGACAGACAGCCGTATGCGGGGCCCCAAGTGCAGCTCATCTGCATCTCTGTGGAGGGTGGAACAGCGAGACGGCGTGAATGGATGATGCCGGAGAGCGCGGGTGTGACGGGAATGTGGAACGGGATGCTGTGGTTACAAACCGAGAGAGTCGTCTAGGCCCCGAGCCTCTCTCTTTATTTCACACACAAATAAAACAGCTGGCAAGGCTTTATCAGAATAAAGCATATCCCCAAATCTTCAGCTTTCTGCCCAAGTTGCTGAGCTTGATTACTTCTAGCTTCACATGAAGTGTGTATAGCCCGGCATAAACCTTTAACATCAGATTTAGTTGTGTATTGGACGTGAACTATCCATTTTTTTATTATGTGAAATCAGTCTGATGGTCAAAATGAACTTGAATTTGACCGTGAACCCTGTGCTGAACCCTGACCTTTGATTCCTCTGGGACCGAGAGCATGAGAGGTCAGAGGGGTCAGCCCGGACACCGGGGTCAAGCTGACAGGACATGGGCTTAAAAATGACAAGAAAAAAATGTATGACATTTCAGGGCGTAAAAGTGCATTAAGTGTTCAGAAATGTTAAACGGATACTTTTATTCAGACCTAAAATGCTGAACTAAAAGGAAATTAAAACTGCTAAACGCAAGTGCCAGCTAATAGGGAATGTTCTCCGAAAATTGGCTAATGTTCTCTAGATGTTCTCTCAAAGTTATCAAAAACAATCTTGCAGTAACATTAGTAGAATGTTTTTAACATTATCTTTCAAAAACATTATTCTTAAGTTGTCAGTCTAACATTTTAAAAATGTTACAGAAACACAAACTGTTTAAACAATGTTCTTACAACCAAGTAATAATGTTAGTACAATGCTGGATGTTTTGAACAGTCTTAGAGTGTTTAAAATGAAATTTTTCATGTTTTCACTATTAATGGAAAGATTACAGAAATGTTCTTACAACCTAAATTGTTAGCTAGGTGCTTTGTTCAAAACGCATGAAAACAAATAGTAGGGTTTCACAGACAAAGCATTCAAGTATTTTTTTATATATTACAGAAAATATAAAAGATCACACAGTGCATTTTCAAATTACTATCCCTTATTAAAAACTGATTAATCATCACTACAATGAAACCTTCTCATTTTGTTTAACAACTGTTATTTAAAACATTAAACAAAATGACAACAATTCAGTAAACATAATACACTGTTTAAAAAAGATGTAATTCTACATTACTACAGATTACTACAAAACTACAGCTACGGTATTTTGGCCAGAACTATACTCTTTTCTGTAATAGAATAGAAGGACATAAAATAACCTGCAATAAATAGTATTAAAATGAAATAAAAACATCGTAAGTGAAGAGCTTGTGAATTACTCTGTCTGCTGTCCATCATCTTATTGCCTCACTGTGAAGGCCTGTGCTTGCCAAAAACAGTCCCCATAATAAACAGCAATAAATGAGTTTGCTGAACGTCCACACAAAAATATCATCAGTAAAATTACGTTACTTTGGCGGTGTAAAGATACGGTAAATCATGTTCAACAGAAGTTATAATTAACCTATAGCTGCAGTTATGATGTGCCCAAAGCTGTCATGTGTGATGAGCTCGTGTGCTGATTGGAGTTTCCATGGAGATGATGAGGCGAGCTGTCTCCATATGGGCCAAAGGTGCCAGTGTGTCTATAGCTGCAATAAACGTAATGACAATAACCTTGTGTTACTGTGTTTGGTTTCAAAGCACTGTGTTCATTAGAGTCAAATAGACCTTTACATGCTTTCAGAACACTGTATGTAGCATCGACCTAATCATATATATATGTGTGTGTGTTAGTAGAGCAAACACTACATATTGTAGAGCAAATACATATATATATATATATATATTAATATATATGCTATACATGTTATATGTGTGTGTGTGTGTGTGTTAGACAAGTAAACACAACATATAGTAGAGCAAATACTATACTATTCATAATATATATGTGTGTTTTTGTTAATAAACACTACATATAGTAGGGCAAATATTACATATATATACACATATACACGTATATATACACTATACATGTTATATACATGTTATATATATATGTGTGTGTGTGTGTGTGTGTGTGTTTTTAGTACAGTAAACACTACATATAGTAGGGCAAATATTACATATATACACTATACGTATTATATGTGTGTGTGTGTGTGTGTGTGTTTCTTAGTAGAGCAAATACTAATACAATTGTAATTGTATTTTTGTTTCAGTATTACATGCAATCATTCTCATCTCTACTAATGTTTTCGGCCGTGGCTAACAGCAGCTGATAGTGAGATCGGCAAATGACTTTGTACTTCATAAATGTTGAGCCGACTCATGAACACAATGAGCCTGTTAATTTCCTGAGAGACTGTGGGAGTTTAATGTAGAGACATAAAGACATGCTCCGTTCCTCTCTGTTGTGGCCAAACAGAATGTTTTCACTGAAAATATAATATAATCGCATCCTTCTTTCATTCTAATCCCTGATGTGTACAACAAATGGTCTATAATTAAAAAAACAGACAATACTATCACAGCAGATGTAACCATGTTGTTACTTTTTCCAGTAAATCAGAAAATCCATCAGGAAATCAAATATGATGATAAAGGATCAGTGTGTCTCTGGTATTGCTATTTAAACTATCTTTGCAAAACATTAAAAATCCTCATTTATGTGTTCTTGATATAAGGAGAGAATTAAATAGGAAAATCTCTATTACAAATGACCCTTTTGATTCACTTGGGCATCTCCAAGCATGTCACTGTCCACAGTAGATGTACTGCCTCTTGTTTGCCACCATCTTAAAGCTTTGGCAGTGGAGACCGAGAGGGCAATCCCAAAATGTCTGCTGGCACACACACATTGCACGCTTTGCATATGTCACAGCACAAGGACTGCCTGTTACCATGAATACCAATTTTCTAATTAGCACCATTTTTATTGGTTTAGCACCCTAAGCACCGGTGTCTGATTGGTGGTAATCACGCTGCCTGGAGATTTTCAGGAGACCTGGTTTTGATGAACATTCTGTGTCTTGTGTTTTGATTCGACACGCATAAACCACTCGGAAATATATAAATAAAGGCCTTGTTTACTCTGTAGCATTATCTGCCTTTGTTTCTCTGCAGCAAACTGCCTTGAAAATGAGTACAAATAAATGTCATGATTTTAACTAATCTCTCCTTTCATTATTTTCATTTTAGAGCATTAAAAACAGCTTATCTGAAGACTTAATACTTGGATATGTTTCTCCATGCATGCATTTTTCAAACGTGCCCAACATTTGATATCACAGTAACACAGATGCAGGAATTTTCATTACTTTTAGACTGTCACATCTGTGGTATGCATACAATATGAGCAGCCGAATTACTGATAAATGGCAGGCATGATATACGCAGTTAATAATTAATTCAAATTGAAGATATTAATGACACTTACATTACACTTGTATAAAATTTATGCATCGCACTTTGCATTAACTGACTCAGATCTTAAACTATCCCAGTTTCTACCTAACGAGACACCAGTATCGCTTGCTGTATTGTAATACAGTAATATACAAAGAAAGGACAGAGCTTTGTTCTGAACGGACAGCTTTTACATGCAACCAGTTCATTTAAACCTTAAATACAATGCTCTGGGTCACTCTTGTAGTTGTATTAGACTGAGTAGAGCCAGCAGAACAGTGGATGTGATAATCTGCCTTTATTCTGGGTGTAATCTGAAATCTCTCTGTCTGTGTGTGTGTGTGTGTTAGAGAAAGCTGGAGCTCTGACTCGCCCGCAGGAGAAAGTCAAGGCTGTGTTGCCTCATGATGCTGATGTAACTCGAGGTGAGTGGAAAGCCACGGGGCAAAGAAAGGGATGTGAATATTCTCTGTAGACCATTCATAGCCATGCCTGCATGCATGTGTGTTATGTGTTGTGTGTGTGTGTGTGTGTGCATGTGTGTGAGACTGCCCAACATGCATGTGGAAAAAATATTTAGATTTGTTTTGGTTATTGCATGCAAATGACCAACTATAAAGATGAGAGAAATTTTGATACCAAGAAATAAGACAAATTAAGTGGGAAAAATAAAACTACAGATGGGTTGGAAGTGTGTGTGCTTGTGTTGGGAATAAAAGTGGGCTGTATAGACTGATTGTGTGTTTATAAAGAATGTAATCGCTTCTGTAATCATGGCCCATGTTGCAGTTTTAGAGTAAATCTGGTTTTATCGAGCCAGAAGATGTTGGAGTGTGTGTGTGTGTGTGTGTGTGTTGTTTGAAGCAGGGTGGTATAAAAAACCAGGCCAAAGGCAACTTTAAACCCCTGACCTATTTTTTCAAAACAAGTCTGCAGAACTGGACCGTTATATTCACAGATAACAATTTTGGGTTGCACAAACGTTTCCCTAATGTTTCCATTAAGCAACAAAAACATCAAAACTGTGTATGCAGAAAAAATGATTTAAGACATTTTAATAGCATGGAAATTACAACAGAAACAACCACAGGTAAAACCAAACAATATGAATATATTCATATTTTCCAACAGTCTGCTGATTGTTGTTAAATATGCACCACTGTGCAAATATTAGCAGCTTAGCTTTTATCAAAATCTTCCAAGATTTGTCATCCAAGCGTAAATGTTTTTTTATGTGGGTTGGATCTTTCTTTCGAGGTTCCCACCCAGGCAACAAAAGGCATGTGCATAATAAAATCATGCAAATACATGCAAATTGCAAAGCTAAAATAGGGGTATAGACTTGGTGCTTTCCTTTGTGATGCAATCACCCCCCTCTCTGTGTACTTAAAGTGCTGCGTTAAGCAGGATACAAAACGCTCTGAATGGATCAGAAAAAGGACAAAATACAGGTGGGTCGTCTTGTGCTAATAATTCAATGTTTTTACATTCGACAAGGAAAAATAAAGAAATAAAGGGGGAGAAACATTTTAACTCAAAAATAATTTGGGTACTTCAGTACAGCATGATTTTACTCTTTAACTGAAGCATTTTTTTTTGCTACAGATACAGTAGCTACAGATACTCACGCAATGATATGTTTTACATGTTTATCAGCACGTCTGTGATTTGCAGCATTAAGCCGAACACAGACACAAAAAGCGGCTCTTGTGATCCAGACGAGACAGGCTTTTCTCTCAGACACAATATGGCGAGATGCGTGAAGGCCCAGTGTGCAGACAGACGCCTCGCCAGCTTCTTATAATGCGTGTCCACATTAACATTCTTGCATGTCTAATGCAGAGCTCGCAGCAGACACACACCGTCCGGAGACCGTGTGAACGAGGCCGTTATATCTAGCATGCTCCTAATCATTTATTATTGCACGCAGGCCTCATCTGAATATAAGAGCCTGGATGCACAGCAGCTCTGCTGGGCAGATGGGCCAACTGCAGGTACAGATGTGCAGGGCGTGCAGCATGTGTCGCAATGCTGTGGGGGCATGCACGGCCGTAGAGGCCTCACTGCAGTACTGCAGGTTATTCCAATGCCAGGCTTTTTCCTAAACGGGCCATTTCCTAATTCAGTTAGTAATCAGTGTTAACTGCTATTTGTTAATCAGTTAACAACTGACACATGAATTGCTGTACAATTTTGCCACAGATCTCATGCACACACGACCTGTCATTTATAGAATATCAACAATATCATATCAACTAACAGGAAATGTTCTCAGAATGTTGGCTAACATTCTCTCAAAGTTCTCAAAAAGTTCTTAAAAAGTTCTTGCAGTAATTAACTTTTAATCGTAAATATATATGTTGTATATCAAAATGGTTATTGTTACGTTTTCAATGGAACGTTTTAAAAATATTACAGAATTAAAGTTTAAACAGTGTTCTTATGGGTTAAGCAATAAAATTAATACAATGTCTAAAAACTGGACGTTTGACCTTCTTGGACCTTTCTAAATACCATTTTTAACGTTTTACTTAGTGTGACTTAATGGAAACGTTAAAGAAATGGCTAAAATTGTTGGATAGAAGTTGTTCACACTTTGTTTTCTGCTCATAGCGGCATCAAAATATATGTAGCACACCTAATACCTGTAAACAGTCAAACGTTTGTAAAATTGGGTCTTCCTATTACACTGCTGTTGAGGGCTTGATCTGACCTACAAGCATTATCTCATATTATTAAGAATTATGACCCTTTTTCATACTTATAGAGTTGGTATATATTTGCTGCAACACAGATAAGTGAGTAATTCTATAAACAGATTTCCAACACACATCCACACAAATGTAAATGTGACAGGAAAAGCCATTCTCAACACAAATACAGCCCTGCTAGAGTACATTACATTCCTAAAACACATTTCACTCTGTAGTCTCAAAATAAACCCTTTTAACATGCCACAAATGAAACTACCAGAAGATGTAGCTGTCATAAAACCATGTCATATCCTGAAGCACATACCCTGGTTCACTTGCTATTTTAATACTACAGTCATTTTTGGAAAGACGTTGTGGAAATCTGAAATACTCCAGCTTGAATCCATGCTGGTTTTATATTTATTTACATTTACATGTCATTTATTGTGATTTAAAACCTGTATATGACTCTTTCTTCTGTGGAACTCAAAAGAAGATATTTTGAGAAATGTCTCAGCGGTTTTGTGTCCATACAATGATAGTCAATGAGTGTCACTGTTGTTTGGTTACCAACATACTTCAGAATATCTTCTTTTGTGTTCCTCAGAAGCAATACAGTCATACAGGTTTGGAATGACATGAGGGCGGATAAATCATGGAAGAATTCTCATTTTGGGGTGAATTATCCCTTTAGAGCGACATTTTAGTGCTGCGAGAGATGCTGCTTTCTCTCAGGTACCATGATGAAGTGCTATGTTAACAGTGTGAATGAACAGGAGGGACGACAAGGATGGAGGGGCTCAGGGTGGCCCAGTCAAAGGGTTCATTGTGCTGATGAGGAACAAAGTTAATCAAGAGACCCAGCAGTAATCAACGGCCAGGTTTGGGTTGAACAACTGCTTGGGTAAACATCTATTGTTCTTGGACTGAGGTTCCAAACAATACCAGCATTGTCCCGGGGTCTCTCATTAGGGTGTACTGGGGGTTCCAGACTCTAGGCTCAGGCTGTTAAGGGTTTGGGAAGCGGATGGGAACCAGGGCGGAGGGGGAGAGACACGGCACTCTCACAGTCTCTGTGCCACAAAGACTTTCGACCATGGGCTGCACAAACCTCAGGAAGGAGAGAAAGGCCAAGCCTGTCATGACATCTTCACGTCAAAGTCTCACGAAAGACTCATGGTCGGGGAGGGGGTGGGGCGGAAGTTCAGGACAGGACAGGATGACAATACATCAATTAGAGTTAATATAGTGAGGTAATATAACCATTAGGCAAAGCAAATGGCTTATTATATAAAACAGTGGCATTAGCAATACAATAAAAGATGGCAATAATTAACATTATCACAGAGATTCTAAAGCTCTCGTCTTAAAAATGAAATGTTTTCAATCATTTACCCTCATGTCATTCCAAACCTATATGATTTTTTCCTTCTGTGGAACACAAATGAAGATATTTTGAGAAATGTCCATACAATGAAAGGCAATGGGTGCCACTGTTATTTGGTTACCAACATACTTCAGAATATCTTCTTTTGTGTTCCTCAGAAGCAAAGAAGATTTTTAATGTTTTGGTTACTTAATGGAAATGTTAGGGAAACTTTCTTACACCCAAAGCTGTTAGCTGGGGTGCTACAGGATATAGGCCTAGTTGTGAAATATTATTAAACACTCTGTTGTTCTATTAGACTGTCAGATAACAAGCACTCATTAACTTAGTTTCTCCAACATGGATTTAAAAAAAACAGAAAAACAAATTTTCTACTTTAAGGTAGTATTTTAAACAGCTTTAACCATCAGCTATTAAAAAATAAATGAGCAATGCTAATATTCAGGCTAAAGGTCTGTGTGGTTAAATGAGGAACTAAATTAGATATCTGGTTTGTGAAAATGCAGTCAACATCAATTCAGCAAATGCTTCCATTAAAAACATGCTGGGGATGCAACAAATTCAGATAATGTGTAGCAGGAAATGATACACAAATAGTATAGCATCCCACCTTAAACATCAGCAATCAGAGAGAGAGAGAGAGAAAGAGAGAGAGAGAGAGAGAGATTTGGCCCTCCCATGAAGAAAGGAAAATGTTACTGCAATTAGAAAGCGGCAAGTTTGGCACAAGGATAATTTTCCCCAAAAGCCTTTCATCTAGCTGTTCCCTCTACCACCTCATTTTACATAATAGTAAAACACAGCCAACATGAAACCTCAAGTCATGACCCAGCCTCTATACATCTCTTTAATGAGTATGTATGTGTGGAAAATGGGGGTCTTTTATTCGTTTTAAAACCGGGGAAATTTCTGAGCACTCAAAGAATTTATTTAAAAGAAAATGGACGCTTCATTTCATTGTGTGCCAGCTCCATTATCCCTCCCGGACACCACGATGGCTCTAAAACTTCACGTTCTTGTGGGGATACATTTCAGATTTCAGATCAGTGCGTTATAAAATGGGAACGGGGAAGAACTTGCCACCATGAGACATTTTGACAAGACAGGGCCGGGATGAAGGATCTCTGAGCTGTGGTTCATCTCCATTGTTAAAGAAACTTTGAGGTTTGTTGGTCTCAGATAAGACCCTCTAATGGCTTCATATGAGCTTAGCTGAGCTTGGCGTACTGTATAAACCAATATGAAGTATCCAACACAATACGGTGTAATGGCTACATGTGGCCCAATCATGATGTTTGCTGTATTTTTTGGTTTCAACTTACATTCTACTTAAATCTAAATTTTTGATTTCCTCATTTATAAGATTCCCACCTTGGGAAATATATTTATCAAAGTATGACATAAGCTAGAAATGTTTGTGTGTTTTCTGGTTGTTTGTCACTGGGGTGTTGTATGTGATATTCTGGATTAAGGTGGCCAAATAGTTGTTTTGGGCTTTTGAGGTTGTGGTGCCATCTGTCCGACTGATCTTGGAAAACTGTACCTTAATTAGCATAAGAATAACTGATTAAATTGTCCTTACAGTCACAGAGGCTTGTGCAGGGGATGTGTACGTATGCAAATGTAACGTTTACAAGAAAAACAGAGAAATAAATGAGTGCAATTAATTTGTTTGATGCATCTCACTCACTAATAAAAGGACTGTGGTTTGGCGAGCATGTGAAACCTCAGCATTTTAAAGTAGACTCGTTCTGTGAGAATGCACACTTTAATACTTCATAACCACTTAAAAACAGCATTTGTACCTGTATATATACGTACTGTACATATATTTTCAAACTGACACTAGTTACACTCATGAGAGCTATTACTTTAATCATGATACAGAGAATAAAAAGTGAGCGTCTTGATCAATGATGGTTTAATTTCACTTGGAAATGAGAATTTCCACATCTCATTCCCAACCTCATAAACGGTATGAGAAAATTCAGCATAGCCACAGGCTAACCGGACATTTACAAAGGACAAATTTAGCAGAAAAAATAGAAAAGAAGGCATGTGTCAAAGAACGATCCTAGAAAATGAAAATTTCTGCTGATCTGTCAAGCATGTATTTGTCTTTAGTGGAATTAGACGACAGTATGTCAGGAACTGAGTTCAAAACTTCCTCTTGTGTTAATCACATTAATTCATTAAATGAATGCTCTTACACAAGTAGTCTCAACCATACAGGTCTACAGGTGCTTTAGTCTGGGGTACATGTACATGTATTTTGACTATAAATGTGTATGCTGTGTTCTTTTCTTTACAAGTATGCCCTTTTTTCTTTCCAGGGATAACAGGAATGAGCCCAAGGAAGGGAAGGATCTGATCTAGAACATTTCTATTCACATATTCAATGTCCTCATAGTTCCAGAATGTTTAATCACAACGGGTTTAATACATAATATAACATAACATACAACACAACACATAACAATTCTGTATGTTTTGTCTGTAAAACATTTGTATGGTGATACATGTCCATTTTTGTTTTTCTTAAATAAACAAATTAAAAGTAAATTAAGTTCAAATTTGTCTGTGTGTGCGTTACATTTTACCATCATTGTGGGGACCATGTGTTCCTTTAACACTATAAAACATCAAATCGTCAATGGAACTCTCCACCACAGCAGAGAAACAAGAGAGTGTGTGTGTGTGTGTGTGTGTGTGTGTGTGTGTGTGTGTGTGTGTCTCATCGTCTCAATGGTCCAAACATATAAGGATCATAAAGGCATATCTGTGTGCATGAGTGACTGATATGAACATAACCTATTTCATGGGCATATTCGAAGCTAATGCCCATCATTATACTTCAGTACAGTGAAAACAGAAGTGAACCAGGTCAAACAGGAGTTGCTACTGTTTAAAGACCACATGACAAGTGTTGAGATTTACTACTGAATCAGAGAATATCCAACTTTATTTAACATAACCAACAGCCTTTTCTATTCTAGAGCACTTGAATGTTTGTATATGCCCATATAAACAACATGAGTCTTCAAATGTTTGGTCCATTTCCCATAAAGAGAAATAACTATGTTTAACTGCTAATAGGGAACATTCTCAGAATGCTGGCTAACATTCTCTAAAAGTTCTCTATAAGTTATCAAAAAACCTTCTTGCTGTAACGTTAGTAGAACTTCTTTACCAATATATATCATTGATATATGAAACGTTATCCTAAGTAGTTAGTGGAATGTTTTAAAAATGTTACAACTTAAACCAAGCAATAATGTTAATACAATGTCTAAAAACTTAAAGCATGGACTAAAACCCCCAAAAACTGGGCTTTTAAATCTTTTAAAATCTTTAGAAAAACATACTGTGTTCGATCAATCTACCTTGTGACTAAGATATCGGTTGGAAAATCAGTAAGAAAACAGTCATGAAATGTACTTGATGACCTAACCATCATCATTCTAAAAATTCTGTATAAGGACCTATTTCATGAATTATTAGGGCAGCTTAAACTCAGAGAGTCTACTCTGACATTATTAATGCAGTTATCAATTATAAAGCTATATCAATGGCACTGAGCTTTGTGTACTCTAGCATACGGTCAGTAAACATTGTGAGTGGACACTGGCCCTCAACAGCCTCCCCTCATCCTCACAGGCCCTTGTTAGATGAGGTGCTGGGGAAGTAAATGTGTGATCTACTCTACAGCCTGTACACTGAAGATTAGGAGAGCCACCACGTCATCTCTGAAGGCTATATGGCTGTCCAATCACTTCTGTAAACACTTAAAAATAGAGGCACTTCATAAATCAAAAGAAAAACCATTTTTGGCTATATGGTTCCATAAAGAACCTTTCTTTCTGTTTCACAAAAGGTTCTTTGTAGTGGAGAAATGCTCTTTAGACTATGAAAAGGTAAGAAAGGAATTGTTCTTTAAAGAACCTTTGAATGTCTGGTTCTCTGGAGAACCAAAACTGGTTCTTCCATGGCATCGCTGTGATCCTACAACCTTCATTTTTAAGTGTATATAGACATTGTATTTGCTCTCATTAAATTTTAAATGAACTAAGAGTTTCCAAATAACCAGCAGAAGTTAACAATGCACTTCTAGTAATTAGTTTACAACCTATAAAATAAAACTAGAACTGGGCAGCACATACGCTTTTAGAGAAGTGTGTGCACATTTTGTCTTTCTGCAATAATTGTGGTTTTGAAATTTTGTCCTACAACTGGCATTACTGTTCTTTAGTAAACACAGGAAGTGTATTTGTAGGAAAGTACAAATAAAATGACTCCAAATTTCGCCTGCTGCCAGTGTTAGCATTTAATTAAACACATGTACCAATTATAAACACAATTAAAAATACCAGTTATTGATTTATGATATGGTAAATCAATCAATTATACGGTAGGTTTATAATAATGATTTATAGTTTGAGCTGCAATTTTAAATTTCAAACAGAGATGGCAATAAACAGCCAAAAGTTGCGGATCGCAGCCTTTAATGGATCCTGTTAACAAGACAAAACAAAAAAAACAAAACTAAGCCACCCATCATATTTTCAAAAGTGAGACCTAAGTTATCTAGAGAACATTAAGCTGGGACTGACGGCTGTATCTTAATGGATCGTGGGTGAGATAGGACCTCTGGTTGTGTGCAGGGCATGTTCGAGACAGACCATTGTCCTGCTGTAGGGCTTCAGACCTCACCAGAGTCTCTCCATCATTCCTCGAGTCAGACAAGGCTGAGAGCTTTCAACATTCACCAGCATCTCAACTCACTCCCCACTTCACAACAACGACGCATGATACAGGCTCACTTCAGTCCAGAGGGGCCAGACTGCAGCTGCCCGTCTGGGACCGTGTGAAAGAACGGGGGGTTTTCGTTCAGGCAGGGAGGGGAAGCTGTGAATGCCCTTCCAAAGAGAGATGAGGCATATTGAAAACTATATTAAATTACCCTGATTAACAATTTAGCCACGAACACGAGAGGCAGGGAGGGGTTCTATTGGCAGAGCTGAAGTCTATTCACCACAAGAGCGGAGAGGTCCAAAGGTCCCCTAAGTTCACAGGCTCTGGGGCTTTGTTATGCTAACACACGATCTCGAATCAGCAGCCAAGTGGAGTGTGAAATAGAAATGATTCCTTGAGAACTTTCAGCGAGGTCCACACCGTGTCACCCCACCTAACAATTTTAGGTTGTAAGAACGTTTCCCTTAAGTAACAAAAATGTAAAAATGTTATTTTGAATGTTCTAGTATTAACATTATTGTTTGGTTATGAGAACAAGTTCTGTAATTTTTTTAAATGTTCCACTAACAGCTTATGAATAATGTTTTTGATATATAGGATATATAAACAAATTTTCAACAAGTTAAAAAAGTTCCACTAATGTTACTGCAAGAATGTTTTTGACTTCTTGAGACCTCCCCTTCCAACACCAGTGGCCCATCTGCTCCAGACCTGCATTAAAAACAACTACATTCATTACGGGCCAGAAAACAATTTAAACTGACAATTAGACAAAACATACTGTCTGAAGCTCTCATCTGTTTCTTTTGTCTTTGACTTCCTAAATGATGCATTCATGACTAACACTAAGACATTTAGCAGTGTTTAAAACAGAAAATCTTAAAGGGATAGTTCACACCAAAATGAAAATGTGTTTTCAAACATTCAAACATTCATTTGAAATTATTTAGTTAGTTACTATATACTCTCAAAACCATATTGTGATTTTTTTTGTTGTGAAACATTAAAGGAGACATTAGATAAACGTTAGGGGTCAACCTCCAACCACTGCAAAAAACAAAAGCAGCATAAACATTCTTCCATGCAAGAAGGGAAACAGTCTTCCATGCAAGAAGGGAAACAGTCTTCCATGCAAGAAGGGAACTCACATGATGTAGATTTATAATTTATTTGGATACACTATCCCAATACAAAGTGTCTATTAATTCTGAACTAGTCAAGGACTACCAGTCCTTGGGGATCCGTTCTTGGTCCTCGGGGAACTGTAGAGCCACATCATACAAGTTAATGGTGGGTCAACCAGTGCTTGAATTCAGGTCAACATTTCTTGACCTTCTGGGTCAAATTCAGTGATAGTCAATGACCCTCTATGAGGTTCAGTGGATTATGTCTCTCTTGGGTCTCATCTGTGACATGTTAATTGATACCAGAAGGTGGATGTCAGTATCATCTATAGATTAGGTTAAGAAGTTGGACATCCACCATGTTGGGAGGACTTGACCCCTGCTCTACACTGGACACATCAAATCTGTACATCACGTCACAATGTTCACCAACCACGGACCAATCAGCTGTTAGCTCAAGAATAGACCTTGGCAACAATAAAACAACCAAAAAAGTCATTTTTATTTTATGGAAATATTTTATTTTAATGGAAATTCATATAAAATACACGCACAACTTTATATTTTGGACGAGTGAAATAACTTTATGCATATTCTTACAAAAGTTTATAAAACAAAAGGCGACTTTAGGTCATCCAGAGATAAAACGGCTTTAATAAAATAGCCAGAATATATAACGTTTAAAATTTGATCTAAAGTTGATCACTTGATATTTGTAAATCATTTTTTTTGCAAATAAATGAATTTAAACATTTCAAAAATACGTTTAGTGACAGGGAAAATTGGGGTAAAGGGACAGGGAAAAGTGAAAATTTGGTGGCACAAGTAGCCGTGTATTGCTTCAAAAATTTAAACAGCGCATCTGTCAACCAATTCATTTTGCTACATCAACAGTTTTATTGATTATAATAATAAAATTATAGCTGCATTGCACCGCTTGCTCTGAATGTAGACCGATGTTGCTTGTCCCTCTCGCTCTCTTTTGTGATAATTGCTGGAGAAAATTGCGCAGCAATTTCAGATTTATGTAGCACTTTGAATACTTCCTCCCCCTCTCACGTCTGATTGGTATCCAACCGCCTGTTACCATGGTAATGACAAGATCATTTTCCTGTAGCTCTTTGTGAGGTGGCCTTTCTTAGATGACAGGTTAAGCAGACATGCTTGACCTGTGGGGGCAGATATTTGCCACCTTTACATTATTTCATCTCGCCAGAGAGACAAAGGGAGAACAAAATCACATTCAGTGTTTTGCAATTTATGAAACATGGAGCAAGACTGCCTCTTACAAGTACATTATAAGTACACAAGTTCTCCTACAGAAAAGCACTCTGGCAGTACCATGGTATCTTAATGGTAAGAAATGGTACAATACTTTGGTTTTTTGATACACAACAAGGTTGTTACATTGTACACTACTTAAAAAAACACAATGTCCAAAAAAATAATACTATGGTACTTTTTGGTTAGTTCTGTGTGTGCTACATGCCCTTGTTAAAAACATGGTACACTCCCAATATAAATCAGGTTCTAAACGTATTGTTAAATCATAAAAATTTAACAAAGTTACTTCCATTTATTCGTACAATAGCTAGTTGTGAAACAGGCTACAATGGTAAATTGTTGAACACCACCAATTGCACATTACGATTAAATAGTGCACACATCATAAACAAAGCTGATCTTCCTTAAATAAGACACATAGTATAATAGTGTATATTAAACACAACTTACTGCAGTAAATACTAAGGACAGTCACAGATATTAACTTAAAGTTTACAATCTCTGTAGCAACAACTGGATCTCTTACTGTTTGAAAAGGGCCCGTATAATACACGACTGGATTGTTAAAACATTGAAAGGTAATTTTGGTAAAGGTACATTTGTGAATCCGGGTCAGACATGAACCAGGGCGAGGAAAAAGCCAAAAAAAGCCAAACATATTTTTAAAAATATAAGGAATATAGTGAATTTATTTATTTAAGTTAAGCATTTTATAAGCAACAACCATTTGTTCAGATTTATGATCCATTTCAACTAAGGGATTGATTGACATATTTGACATAAATAAGCAACACATGCTGTGTGTGTTGATATGATTAGAAAACAATGTAATCTATTAGGGAAAAGGATCGTATTGAAACTTAGTTTTAATATTGTCAGATATTGTCTTAGCAAATATTGTCTCGTAATAAAACATTAATTTCGTTATTGAACAAATGCAGTGATGCTGCCGAAATGTGACCGCTTCGTTATTTGTAGCGCTGGACCGAGACTGGTCCTGGTACAGCTTACAAAAGGACATTTGAGTGCACAAGTGTTTGAAGAGGAGATAGGTGACAAGTCCAAGAAATGTGGAGCACTAGATAGTCATGAGTGAAGTCAAGTCGCCTCTATAACTCACCTGATGTACCGAGGTGCAGCCATGACCGCTCCTAACACGTCATAACTAATGGACACTGAGAAGGTGATGACGTTGGGCGCTGACAGATGACGTCCTGTTGGTGCGTGGATGAAAGAGGAAATTTTAAAGATGCTGGCGTTCATATTTTGCGTTTTCCTTTTCATTTATTGGTTTTGTCACTTCTTTCACATATCTGTTAAAAGAACCGAACAGTGTTTTATCAATGTCGAGCAAAGCATTTAGGCCTTCTCACCCTCTTGTTCTTCTAAACCTGTATGACTTATTTTAGACAAACTGGGGCCGCACAATAAAAGCAGACAGGGTTCAAGTTTCAAAAAAGACAAAAATGCAATAGAAGCAAACTGTGTCTCGTATATCAAATGTTATCAGAGTGTTTTATGCATTTGTAGAAAAGCATTTATAAAAATCATGACAAAAGTCCAAACAGAAGTTTGTGTCCTTTTAAAGGCAGGGTAGGTGATTTGTTACAGAAACATTTTATGTTACGCTGGTTGAGAGTCTCTTCACATCCTGATAGCCATCACTAAGTAAAGTGGTCTGAATATATTGATATAGTTTTATATCTTCTGTGGGCCGCACAGGATCATAAAATGTTTGTCCAAGTAGGCAAGTGCATTTGGACCGAATGCAATGATAGGACATCCTACTTGCCTGTCAAATCTTGTATTTGCATACCTCCGCACACTGTTTGTGTGTTTTGGAGGTGTGGCTTTGTAGAACACTCTGAAGAGAGGGCGGGATCTAATACTTTTAGCTAGCTTGCTATTTCTAGCATCTCTAAAATTGTCTACCCTACCTTTAAGGTTTGAGTTTCCACTTGAACCATGATTTGATGACATTTGATTTTAAGCATGGCTAACTAGTGCTAAATAATTCAGAACTGTATTACACAGCTGTGCTAATGCCTCTACGCACTGTACAATTTGTGGTTGAAACAGCTACAGGAGGTGTCCTGGCCCAGAAGTCTGTGTGCTGCTGGTATTTCTGATCTCCCAGAGGGTGGTACAGTACATGCACATTTATTCAAAGTGCTGCTTCACAAAAGATCTCCACAGAAGCCCAACAGACCTAATTGTTAAGAGCAGCCTGAGTCCTGAAAGCCACACCAATTCTGACCGACACCCGGTAATTAGTGTCCAGCCGTTCTTGAACCTAAACCAGGGCTTCTCAGCCCAGCCCAGCACACAACCTAAACCATTTACCATTCATCAGTAAACACTAAATGCACTAAAAATAAATATCGAAATGTATTAGTATTAAAAGTACAGAATGTTTGATTAAATGTCTCTTGAGTTTTGACGCACATTCCAATCCCAGCTAACAGGAAATGTTCTCAGAACATTGCCTAATGTTCTCTAAAAGTTATCAGAAAGCATTCTTGCAGGAATATTAGTAGAACATTTTAACACTCAACATAAACATAACATATATACCAAAAACTTAATTCTTAAGTTGTTAGTGGAAAAGTTACAGAATTAAAAAAGTTTGAATATCGTTCTTATAAGCAATAACATGAATATATTAATCATCAAAATTAATTTTTTATGATTTTGTTACTTTTGGAAACATTAGGGAGATGTTTCTAAAACCTAGAACATTTCCCTTGTTTGCATTGTATTTCCCTGCTGTGTAGAAAATCTACAACCTGGAATCCATCAGTTGAAAACTGTTGCTTTAAACTGGTCATGTGAATATGTGTGCAGATAAAAACAGTATATTTGTACATTTTGTCAACAGAAACTTTCACCATCATTAGAATAAAATCTTGATGCCATCGTAAAGAAAAAAAAACAGATCTTTGGAAAACACAGGTTCCTTTAGTCAAGTCTCTCTAGCTGTGCAAAATACAAAGGCTGTTTGGTGCTTAGGAGGCGGCGTTAAATACAACAGACTGTGCGTTTTTCATCTAACACAATGCGTGATTGTAAATTATGACATCAGCAACCATGCAACTACATGGTGCAGCTGTCATAATATATAACAAAACAAGCCGACAGCAGACAAATAAAAACTAGGCTGGGACTTTCCAAGAAAGGCCTGTCAGATTTATTTCAAACATCAGGGGCTCCCTTATTTCTCCCAACCCCAATTCATCACATGCGCGTCTGAGGCTCCAATGCGGCCTCAGCCCAGGAAGGGAGTCTGTAGCCGTCAACCCGCTGTCTCTGGGGGCAGTTGCCAGGGTACAGGGGCCAAAACTATCCTTCCCTGTCTGGCATCCCACAGTGTGACTCCTGGCATGATCTACACAAGGTACAGCTGGACGCATAAAGGCTGTCTTTGGAAATGAATGCGCTGGCCTCTTGTCTTGCGCAGAGAGAACAAAGACGAGGAAAAGCGCACACAGCAGTCTAACTGTACTAATGTGCATGCGAGGCGGCGTGTTCTGCAGATCTCTAATGCATTAGCAAAATGTAAAGAGGCTTTTAAAAAAACCTGAATGCTCTCACATTAGACATTCGCAGCACAGCTAGCCCCCACCCCCGACACATACGCTAATTGGCGCTTGGGTAACGAGCTAGGTCCTCCATTAGCACCCTGACGCTGAAGGTTATTAGCATTACGGGGGTTTGTATAGCAGCGTTCTGCTTTATGTTTCTCAGCAGCTGATTAAAGAAGATCTGCTTCCTGTCTGGGCGACTTCGCTTCCATCACTGTGTTCTCGTGAGGGGTCACTCAGCTATGAAAAACAGCAAGGAGACAAAAAACAGTGCGTGTATATTTACTTCCTCTTTCTTTCAGATATATCATAGAAATATATCACATACATCATAGAAATATATATGCTGCAGGCCAAGAGAGTAAACACACGAGCCCTTAGTAGCGTTTGCCCTTATTAATGCTTACATGATATGCAAACAAATGCCCCTTAAATATAACAAGAACTCAAAATTCAGTCAGTTGACTTTATTGTTAAAATATTTTCTTATTCCAGTTTAACACTGTATGCATAGATTAGGGTAGAATAAGCGTAAACCATTACAAGTAAGCCATCTGTAGGTTTTTCTCTTTTTAAGCATCTATATATCTGTCTATCTATCGAAGAGCAGAGGGATGGATCATAAAGGCTGGAACTGTTAAACAAGCTGCCCTCGTTTTATTCCCCAAACTCTCACTCTGAACCCTACGTGTTCTTCTCTGACACAAACAGTCCATTGGAAACTCCCCGGCTCCAGTCGTGTGTTCCAGAAAAACTCCTTACAGACTCAGCAGGCCGGAAAATTGGCCCACGCTGTCACAGTTAGCTTAGCTGATCCTTATTATCCACGTTTCCAAGGGAGCTATTGGTGGGTTTTTATCTAAAATACGCCCTGCAATCCAGTGGCCGAATGCAGCAGCCCAAAGGAGAGGGTTCAGACGTTAACAGCAGCTCTCTGCATGGGACAAAGAGCTTTACAACACGTGGGAAAAATGATTTGTCTGCTTTCTGATACTGGGAGAGCCGGCGCTGACCCGAGAGGTCAGCCAGTGACAACTAACCCTAACAGAGCCAGTTTGAGACAAAGCTTTCTTTACAACTATATTCATCACTCACAAACTGTTTCTGTTGCTGTCTGGTACACGATCACAAGAACATACTCAACTAACAATTTTAGGCTGTAAGAATGTTTCCCTAATGTATTTATTAAAAATTTTTTAAATGTTTAAAGTGTCCGGTTATTGCTTGAATATTGGAACAATATTCAAACATTTTTAACTCTGTAACATTTTTAAAACATATAATATTTGAAAATAAATGTTCTGCTAAATAAAAATGTTAGCCAATGTTCTGGGAACATTCCCTAATAGCTGGGAACACACAAAAACACACCATGAACATTTTTACAATACCTTTTGACTAACACATTTATGTCTTCATTTTAAAATTGGTACAATTTTAAAATAGAAAATAATTTGACTTCCTTTTGCTTCAGTGTATCTAAAATAAATTTAAAATAATTTAATACTATTTATGAGCAACAGGGGCTTAAACATTGGTGTCATCTGTACATAACCTCTTCCCCTCTGACTCCAGGGACTCATCAACAACATGTTTGTGACACGTCCATATGGACAGACAAAAAACAGGTCAAGTGAGGGCTGATGACTGCGGTCTGAAGTCAGGTGATTCTCTTCATTTTGCAGGACAAGGGCACCAGCAGACAGCGAGTGAAGTGACCACATCTCAACTACTGGTTAAGTATTGGTCTGACCTGCTGAGCGGCCGGTCGTATCAGCTCACCTCACCTCACCTAACACAAAACACAAAAAAATAAATAAATAAAAGAAGCAGCTCAAACATACATTCTTAGATCATCAGACTTAAATCCATATTTAGCAGAACTATGATTGTTTTTTTAAATACAAATGCTAATTTTGTTCTAACACAAACATTCCTACCAAACATTATACACCAGGCTTCTAAACCAGCTGTTAAACAATTAACATTATTAAACAATTAAACAGGAAACATAAAAAAAACCTTGCTTGGGGAGGAATTAACTGACCCTTAAATTTACAGGTATAGATAATTTGGCATGTTACAACAATAAAAAAAAATAATCAGTCATATAAAATCTGCCATTTTTAAAGAATGAAAAGTTGTTAAATGTCAGTAAGAATTACAGAAAATAAATAAATGAAATGGTGAGACACAAATGTCCCCATGACTGTCTCCAAAAAATGCAAATAAATTACAGGCCTTTCATTAACATATTGTTAAAATCTTCAGTGAACAATAATTACGCATTGAAAGGCAATTGAATGGCTGACGTCAGTGTGGCTATTATGTTTCTTGAGTCCTAAAATCCAGCTTTTGTGGTGAGTGTCTTCACCAAACTCACCACAATGCACTGCGACACCCAAATTTCTTTACCCTGAATAAACCATACAACTGTATTATTATTATTATTATTAAAAAGTTTTAATTGCAAATACAAAGCACTGATCTGGATAAAAGACAGACAGGTTTGGAAAAGTAAAAATTTTTTTTTGCCTTAGCAGAGGCGACAGAACAAATACTTCATAATTGAATCAACTCTGTCCTTGTGCATGACTCATATGCACAGGGATGTTGTAAACCCAGGACGGGCTCAATGACCGGTCCTGTGAAGAGGAGGGCAGGTCTGTTGGTTTTGACTTTAATGAATTAGACAGGCTGTTTAGACCGTCGAGTGAGAGGGCAGCTGTCTGCGGTACTTGGGTCATTCAGAGCGGATGGATTACAAGGAGCTATAGTGACACGCGGCCCAGCGGTCCGGTGGCCCAAAGGGAGGTCAGGGGTTAAATGGTTTGTGTCAGAGGGCCCGAAACCCATAATCGAAAATAGACCTTGTCCTCCTTCAGTTCACAAAACTGGTAGAGAGGTTAAGGGCGTGAGGTCTGCTCACAGGGTGACATATGAAGTCCACTGGGCGAGAGGTCATCAGTTAACGATAATTATAGACTTGTTGCATTTACACATTCCATCAATCATGATGTTACTGATGAAATCAAATAAAAACAGACAAAAGCACACAGGTAGGTTTGCTTAGTAAAAGTCATTTTGAAAAAGCTACAAAACACAAAGACTTTCTATTTGAAAATATACGTGAAATAACCTAAATATTCCTCCTTCACACACGGTCCGTTTCTTTGGTGGGCAGTATATGAAGGTTAAAAAAGAAATCCCACAAATTCTGTGCGTGTGACTTGGTGGTTGGTGGAAAACATAAAATGGCGTAAAGAATTCAATTTATAAAGGTTGTTTTTCACCCTTTGAGTCTAACAAAAAAATAAGCAATAAAGTCATTAATTATTTGCTTGGTTATCTCTAAGTTCACTTGAATTTGTTCTAGACAATTTGATGTGAAGGTACCTTCATACAAAATGCTCTCTGTTAAGAAAATGCTCTCTATTAAGTCATTGACTAACTGGGCAGCAATACAGCCACCTTCGATTTGGACACAGCCATTAAAGTAAAGAGAAAGTATAAAGAGCATGTCAAAGAAATCCAGCTAACAGGGTTAGCTAGGGGAACATTGGCTAACGTTCTCTAAAAGTTCCTTTTAAGTTTAAAAAAATGCTTGTGTAGTAACATTAACAGAATGGTTTTTTAATGTTATTTCAAACATTATTCTTAACTTCTTAGTGAAATGTTTTAAAAATGTTATTTTCACTTCACTGAAATGTTAAGGAAATGTTCTTACAACCTAAAATTGTTAGCTGGGTAATCATCATGGGAGTTTAAACTCCATGCCAAAACTCCTAGTGTATCCCAGAATGCACCGGGGCCTGGCACCATGTCTTGTAGTCACATATCTTGGTTTACAGAGAGAGATTAGGACACCTGCAGGTCTCTTTTATCTGTGGCCAATCGTGCCAGCTTGAGGTTTCATACTGAGAAAAAGAAACTTCACCCCTATTGTAGAATCATGGTTGACGACATTAGGGTGCAAATGTATCTACAACAAAATATTTCTCCCTTCTTCTCCAATGTAAAATTTTAAAAATGTGGCCCAATAAAAATGAAAATGTTCATTGTGAAATTATGTCAATGTGGCCATAACATGCCTTTCTAACTTACAGAAAGGCATGTCAACAACAATAAAAAACAAACCAAGTATATCATTTTCTGTTCTCTTTTGTCCGATCGCTTGTTGATTTTCGATCTGACATTGATTTCATCATTGTTGGGAAAAGGTAAACGTTAAATCCTTTGTTCTCCGCCTGAGACGTCAGCAGGAAGACGTTTTTTCACGTCTCTTTACTCAGACCTGCTGTGCTCTATTTGGCTCTTTTGAAAGAAGAAAATAAAGAGAAAAGTGAGGCAGGAATACAAGGCATAGAGTCCCTTCTGCTGGCCAACTGTGCTGTCAGAGGGGGTATGTAATCTCTATTGTGCGTCTCAGAGGTCGGCGCAGGACAATTAAATCTCTCTGCAGAAGTCCTGCAGCTCTTGCAGGCTGCTGAAACAGGCCCTGTGGGTTTGAACATCTCTGTGAAGTGATAATACAGTCAGGTGTAGAGTTAAAATATAAAAAGTTGTATGTGAATTTGCATATACACGTGTGATGCTGACGTGTGATGCTTTCCAACTAAAAATCTATAACTTTAAAAGCTATGATGTGAAACACCTGTTTACCAACCACAGAAACAGAAACTATATGTTGTAAAGGAATGTTTTGATAGTTTGCTTAATTAAAGACGGTTTGATGACAAATTTACCTTCCAAATTATTTTTATAAATAATAAATATCAGGTGCTTCTATATTTAAAATATATGTTGTATAAACGCCAGATTTACAACAGCACGTCCCGTACAACAGATTGGCTATTTCCCAGAGCGCTGATCTATTTATCTTGAAGCACAATTCTGCCATCTACTGACCAAACTAGATACAGCAGGTTTTCACAGAAAAATAATAATAGGGTATATACACTAAAAACACATCTATATAGTGTATATAATCCTTATATATTTATATACATAAAAATAATAAATATATAATCATAAATATATAATATTTATCTATACCTATATCATTTATCTAAGGTTCAAACAAATGACAAAAATTGATCAAAAATCTAAATTCATTACATTTATTTGCACATTACATATATATATATATATATATATTATAAATCATAATCAATGTAAGTATTTTACAAAATGAGTGCATGCCCGCCAGACAGCATAATCTCACTTAACTTCATGCAAATTATCTGGAAGTCAATGCAGAAAAATACGGACAGATTGCACATTGTTGTGAACTGTTTTGATATAAAATACCTTCCTTTGCTCTTATATCAGCCGAATATATAACTCCAACACATGTCAAATCAAAACAAACCAGTCTGCGTAAATTTGTAACGCATGTTGGTTCATTTTAAGTTTGTCGTCTGCAGCTTAAAATGCTGTTTGACTGATCAGAAGACACACTGTAGTCTACAGCAGTTACGACTGTCTGTCACCTGAATAACATCACATTCTTTCTATTACATTTGTTGAACGTTAAAAGAACTCAGTCTACTGACTGGAATTCTCTTGCTTATATCTAGCTTTCCACAAAGACGGTAGTGCAGATAACAACATATTCATTCGCTCAACATCACAGATCAAAAGCTATAATAAACATTATGCATTTTAGGAACTGTGTAGGCTATCTCAGAACAGCTGTTTCAAATATCTTAAAGTGGGCAGGATGGAAATCTTTCACCTGTAAAGCTTTATCTGCTGCTGTTGGGTACTGAATACTGAGTTTGGGTCTGCTGTAGGAGTTCTGTGAGCGTCTTCAAAACGTGCTGAGAAAAACATTTTATTATACACAATATAGGAACCACCAATAATGTGCGTAAAGCACTTTTTCTATCGCACCTGCTCCTCTATCATTGCTCAGAATCCTCATCTCATCCAAGTGTGTGACACACAGCTGATGTAGAGCAGCGAAATCACAGGCCGGTCTGTGTTGAAGTGCTCTGAGGGCTTGGGCAGCTCTGGAACATTCTGAAAAAAACAAACACGTGTAAGACATACAGCATGTGTGTACCTTTGTACGACATGACTTCATCAATGTTCTTGTGGGCAAAACCTTTGGAAATCAGAGTGGACAGAACGTTTACAGTAGGCGGGACTTAGTGCCTCCAACAGCTCAGGAGTTTAAGTGATAATTCTTTATTGTGTATTTAAGTATTAAAGATCCTCAGTGTCATTGTGAGAAGGAGCACACAGAGATTGTGGTCATGCAGAACTGATCTTGCTTGTTGACTTATATTAAAAAATCTTAAAAAATGTAAAAGTATAAAAAATGTTGGGGAAGATTTCCATTTGTATGTCAGAAGACAATAACTGGAATTAATAGATTTAGATGACTATTTTAGTACACAAATTTGTCCACTTTAAAAATGATTTGAATGTAATGTGACTCAATGGAGAATTTGGCTTCAAGCGCCCCCTGGAGGAGGATTTGTAAGAAGCATGCGAAGTGTGCGGTCCAACAGCAAAAATAAAGTTTGAGATAGTGACAAACTCCAAGTTTATCCAAAAACATGATCATTCTGTGCTTATTATTCTTGATAAATAGATTGACTCCTTCAATGTATGGCTCCTGAAATAAGACAAATCAACAACAAATAATATATATAAATAAATAAGTTAGAATCCACTTTAAATGCTTGTTTTTACTTTGACACCAAATTCCACCAAGCTGGCCAGATTCTGGACGGCTTTGGCCACTAAGGTGAGTGTTGATGCTGGGGGGAGGGAGGGTCTACAAACAGGAAGTCACACGTTTTAAACAAGTTTGCATTCATTCACTTACAACCTGTCCAAAATTTTCAATACAAACTGATCACTTCATTTATATTAAATGTAGAGCTAATCAAATTTCTGACAAACATCTACAACTCACCAGTTCACTCACCAGCGATGATGTTACAAATTCTCGGGTTGACAACAGCAGGACAGATCTGAGAAAGATGAACCCACTAACGGGAACATATTACAGACAGTTAATATAAATTATCCAATAAAATGAAACCAACTAATATTTGTTATAATGATTATAAACAAAAGACACACTGCAGTACCTCAGTACTCTAGTTCTCACAGAGGTTTCTGGGCCATTTGTGGTGTATGGATTTCTGTAAACACCCATATATGAACCTGAGAGTCCTGCAGAGACAGACCTGTGTGAGATGAATTACACTCACAAGCTTTATTCTGATTGGCTGATGGTTTATGGAGAGAGTTTGTGATTGGTGATTCATGGAGGGAGAATTTTAGCAGCCATGAATATCTTCTCCACCAGACACGATGCTCAGCAGATGAGCGAGATTCACGCTTGTGTCCTCGTTCTTCTCCAGTTTGGAGGGATTAAGCTAATTTGCACAATAAGCTATTAGAAGATATTTATAACAGGCCTAAAAATGAACATTTTAAATTTGAGACTCAAACATATGAATTATTTAAATGTGATCGAAAACTTTTGAATTAAAGGGTTTTATCTTTTATGCAGACATGCCCTAATGCTGACGACCCAAATAATTCAAAAACACATTTTATCAGCACCGCAGAAAACAGGGAACATTCTCAGAACGTTGTCTAACGTTCTCTAAAAGATCTCAAGGTTAACAAAAATGTTCTTGCAGACCTTCAGCGCTGATCTGAGCTCGTTCAGGAGTCTCTCCTGCGAAATAGAAGATACACTGCTTCTCACTAAAGTGCTGTACAGTGATCTGGAAACTGTTTGGCCTGTTAAGAAACTAAAAGCCCTCTAAACTTGCACTTTAATTATTAATTAGTAATCAAAAAATATGAAATATTAATTAATAATTTTGGTAATATGAAAACGAGAGGTGTCTAACCTGCCAACATACTGTCATGGACCTCGTATACAGAACACATGCTTAGGTCTATTAAACCTTTGGGTTTAGTTGCCCGTTTCTCACTCTCAAAGTAAATCAGTTGGGAATCGTTGCCTTCCAGGATAAAATACAGATTTTTCCTAATAAACAATAATATGGACATCCAGTATACCTGCATTGATTATCAGTTTATGCGTCAATGTAGATGAATATAGGAATATATGCAGTACCTCCATTGAACAGGATGTAATCTTTCCTCAGCATGTTCTTACAGAAAGCATCTTTGGTCCTCCGGTAAATAGTGCTGTCGATCTCTTTGCCTTCTGCAGAGTCTGTGAGCATCCGCTCCTGGGGCTGATGAAAGTCAGTATTAAATATCAGACCGTACGGATTACAATACAGATTGTACAGTACCGTGTTTCTGTTAGGAGGTTACCGTATGATACAAATGTATATGGACAGCTTATCAAGGGCTTCCTCCACTTCTGTGCCAACACTTACTTGGACAGAAAGAGCATCTTTTAGGTAGTGACCCTCAACTATCTGCTCCTTTCTGTAGTGCTCTATGATGATCATCAGTACTGTCCAAACAAAAAACACAGTATATTGTAAAAAAAAAAAACACTGAAAATGTGCATCACAAAAAGTAACTTATGATGAGTTTCAAAAGTCTTTAAGCCATGTAATTTGGAACCAACCAAGCTTGATGCCCAGATACTTTTACGGAAGAGAAACGATTCATTAGAATAAGAAACAAAATCTGTACAAACACAACAGGGATCCTGCTTGGACCACTTAAACCTGTCCCATGGGTAATTTTAAACACACTATAGTTGCCTTTAACAAAAAGAAAGTCTATATAAACAAAGACTCCTGTTTCAGCAACATAGAATTATGGTAATTGCGACATAGAATGGCTTCCAAGTTAAATTGCTTTTACGATCCCATAGGGTAAATGAAACCTCTCTGTATCTCCTAAATGAACACAGACACATCTCTGTCTCCTTAAAACCAACAGAATAGGTGCTCAAAAAGTTTGGACTCTAAAAGCTAAACAAACAAAGGCAGGTGTTCAGGACCAGTGATCTTTTGTTTCCTGTTTTGGCAAAGAATTTAATTAAGTTGATTAATTAAGTTTTAGAAATTAAAAAGTTTATCGAAACATTTTACATTAGTAGAACGTTCTTACAACCTAACATTGTTAGCTGTCTGACTAAGTGACACACACAGCTTTCTGCTTGCCTTGTGAACACACAAAATAATTGACAGGCAGAAAGCGTTCTGATTGGCTAAACAAAGAATTTGATCGTAGTTGGTATTTTGTTTAGTTTACAGAGTCTACAGCTGTTACAGAGACAAGTGATATCTGTCAGACAAAAGCAACGTTTCCTGCGTGCCAAAAATTGCTTACTGCACCTTTTAAGGCGGTGGCACAGCCACACTGACCTGTTGTAGTAATGTCCTCTCATCTTGAACTGGAGGCTGGGAGTAGGGCTGATTTTGATACGCGGAATGGTCTCTATGGTGCGGACGTACAGTGAATAGTCTCCAGGTGTGCTATCAGATGGCCACACCAGGAAACTGCCCACCTGACTGACTGAAGAACAGAAAGTTAGCAGGTGTAACATTTCACTGCTAATCTGTGATGATGGTTGAGACATCGCTGCATTGGTCTTGTTGCTAATAAGTAAAAGAGTTACAGAATACCTGTATAACATGTAAACATCAGGTTGTTATTTTTATGACTGGCCTGTCATCAGTAGCTTGTAAGCCTCTTATTTGTTGATTCTGCCATGAAACTAGCTAAATCAGACAGAAGAGGTAAAGATTATCAGACATGATGCAGGAATATAATCAGACGTTCCACTCCATTTCTTACCTTAATAGCTAACAGGGAGCATTTTCAGAACATTGGCTAACGTTCTTTAAGTTCTCTCAAAGTTATCAAAAACATTCTTGCAGTAACGTTAACAGAACCTTTTTTTATCATATATCAATACATCAAAAATAGGTCATATATCAAAAACGTTAACAATAAGGCATTATTCTTACTTGTAAGTTGAACATTTTAACGTTACAGAATTTAAGGTTTAAATATCGTTCTTATAACCAATCAGTAACGTTATTATAATGTCTAAAAAACAGGAGCGTTGGAACATTCCTAGAACCTTTTAAAACATTTTTAACATTTTTGTTACTTGATGGAAACATTACAAAAACATTCTTACAACCTAAAATTGATAGATGGCTTTACAATAGATGGGTTTCAATCTGTGCGGCTGTTTGTCACACACAGCCAGCCCTCCTTTAGTTCATTGTAAACTATAAATGTGTCACCTCGACAAAACTGTGAGAAAACAGACATGTGACCTCAAAATCTAACTCAAGAGAACTAGAAACATATTTAACAGTGCAAATTGGCATACTTAAGCAAAGACGTATGAAGTTACATTTATTGTGTTATGTGAAAACAAAACTAACATCATACCTGATTTTGTCTGTTTCGGGCACTTTGGTGTATGATAGAATTGCTCGTACCCTCCTGCGATCTTCAACAGGCTTTGAGAAAAACAAACAACAAGCAGACAAACATTGTGGCATCTGACAAAGTATGAAACACAATATCACAGTGATGACAATCCATTATGTCAAAGCTGTCTATAAATATGAAATATGTATTGATAACCTACCACTGGCTTAACTTTTGATTTAAACAAATAAAAAGGATTAGTTATTAAGGAAGCACATGACAGATCAATGTTAGGCCTGTTTTTACACCCTTTTCTGTATTTCAAGACAGATTTACCTGCATTTCAGCCTAAACAGAGACAGATTCAAAGTCTTCATTGTTTTGTCTTTCTCTCCTAAAGTCAAATCAAGGATAACACAAATGCTGCAAGAAAATACAATATAATGTTGTTTACAATAATACTACGTGTGTAATGCAACAGTGCAAACCAAAACAACACAATGTATCTGGGGCACAAACAGAAAACTCTGGTGGTCTGGTAAAACAGCATTTCCCAAGTAAATAGTAAATAAATTAGCAACTAAAATAAATGTTAACAAAACCCAGTGGCAGTGCATGGATATGACGCATGCGTGTTAGCTAGTTAGCTTGTTTCTGGCAACTTCTAAGTTTGAGGCCAACTTTTCCACAAAAGTTCAGCGTTTGAGGTGAAGTTCAGCCCCTCGATTTATTATCAACAAGTCAAAGTAAAGAAAATATTAATACTAAAATACATATTAAAACGCGTTTTTAGGTGAAGACGATCTGTCGCCGCTCTCACTTTAGCCCGCCTCTCGTGAACCCGCCCAGCGCGCGCCTGACCTCCCCTACAAACAATTACCATGGTAACCATATTTTCCCTGACGCCACGGGAAAATAATGACATTTGCTTTCTGCCTTTTATTTCGCGGTAACCCTTATAATAAATGTTATAAAAGAGTGCCTGTTCATTATGTTAATGATACATTTTTAATTATAAAAAAGTGACGGTAAATGTGTTTAAAGACGCGCGTCATATGACGCGTCTCTTTTCGACCTACAGAGGGCGTCACATACTCAGAACTGCGATTGAATTCAAGACGATGCAAATATATGATCGCAATATACTAACTATTTTCTGTTCTGTGCATACAATAAAGTAAAAGAATGAGAGTAAAGACTAAGTAAATAAAGAAAAACGTGTTATTAATCTCTTTTTCTGGTGCATATAGAAACACGTCTCTCTGGCAATCTTTTTGCTCGTGCAACTATATTCACTTTCTTATTTTGTGATTTATTACTTAAACAAACTTTTTGTTTGTCAAAATTAGTGACTTAACAACCCCCACGGTTAGAGAGGATTGCGGGTCATCCTAACATTAAACTTTCGTCAGGTTCATTTTTCACTTTGGACATTTTGCATCTGTTTGTGGACATAAGGAATATATAAAAAAGGAAAGGATGCTGTCTGTTTATTCCTTTGCATTCGTTATTTTCTTTCCTCGTCTCTTCTTCTCTTCTTTCTGTCATTCTTCAGTGGCTGATGGGATTCAGTGCGTGTTTCTGCATCACTGCGGTGAGAGGCAGCGCAGCATCACTGCTCGGAGTCGCATCGTCGCCGGACATCCTTCGGTCTGATCACTGCGATCCCCGCATCACAACCGGAAAACGGGACCAATTGAGTTTTTGCATGAGAATCAGAGACACAGAAAGGTTCCCGGAGATGGTGCCTTTATTTTTGTCACTGGTCCTCTGCATTGGCCCGTCCATCCCACATCCAACATCCACGGGTGAGTTTACTGGTCACCAACTACAGTACTTGTGTTTATAATACGACTCCGATTCAATCTTAGATGCAATGTTAGTTTAAGTTTATAAGGCATAGTGAAACTTACAGGCTTCGTTTACAGATCGGATATCATTCGCATTTTCAGCATCCAATTCGGTGTTTTATTGAAATGTCCTCAGTCATAATTCATGAGGGACATTTTAATGAGATGTCGGGTTATTTCGGGCTTATGATTTTTATCAGCGCCCTCCAGCAGACCTCTGTTCATGCTATTAAGCGTTGCATTAATGCAAGCACAGCTGTTTGAGAAATATTTCTATTTGTATGTATTTATATATTTGTTGTGCATGTTACTGTTTGATCGTTTGGGATGTTTGATCTTTCATGTTACTTTAAGGTGATCCAGAGGTCATTGTGCACGAATCAATGGGGACATCAAAACATGGTTATCATGTCCAAGCCTAAAGCTTTTGGGTTTTTAATGTACAAACTCTACGTGATTCTGTGAAATGTCATTTTGTTCATCTGTGGCTGACCTTTAAAGAGAGACTGACTCAACTTGGACTGTCACTGGAGACAGTTTATTAGAATAGATATTGGGTTAGCGTTGTGATGATCAATTTCTTTAGTAATATTGCTTACTAGATCTGGAGTGTTCCCAGTTTTGAAGATTTTAGTTACCTATATAAAAATGTTTTATATGAGTTTACAAATTTTTATTAACGTAGTTACAATAACCATTGGGTTTTGGGGTAAATCACTGTATGATTACCATGGAAACTTTTTTGTAAGGGTGTTATTGTTGTGCAAAATACAACTGTGCTTTGAAGATTTTCCATCATGTTGTTGCTATCTTCTCAGCTAACAACATAAGAACATTTCTCTAATGTTTCTGTTAAGTAACAAAAATGTTCAAAGTTGGAAGATTGAAAACGTCCAGTTTTTTTAGGTGTTGTATCAACGTTATTGCGTGGTTATGTTATTCAAACTGTTTAACTTGAAACATTTGTAAACATTTCACTAACTATTTAAGAATAACATTTTTGATATATAACATTAAAAAAGTTCTGCTAACCAATGTTTTTTTGAGAGAACGTTGAGAGAACCTTTAGAGAATGTTAGCCAACATTCTGAAAACGTTCCCTGTTAGCTAGGTTATTCATAAATAAAGTTGTTCCAAGAGTTCAATACCATTCTTCTGAACTACAGACCCCTTATGATCAATGTAGCACAGCAGATGTGGCTGACAGTCTGATAGTTTTGCCTTTGTTGTGAAATTCATTGTATTGGATGGCAGAAGACATTGTGGGTGTGAGTTTTATGTCCTCGGGATGTGATGGATCAGTGTGAAGCCAGACAGTGCATCAGCTGTGTTTGTTTCTTCTCCCGCTATATTTTCCATCTCACTTAACCTTTTGCATGTCTGGACCATTGGCATTTTATCATCTTTAAACATCTGCGCTACACCTTTAAGAGTCAGCCAATGTATTCTGAAGTTGGTTCTGATTCAAAGGTTAGCAAAGCTGAGGAAAACATTACATACTGCCATACATTAGCCTTCATTATCACATTTTACTCTAAAACACACCAAATTAGAAGATGACTTGCCTGTCTATCAGTATTTGTCTTGCTCAGTCAGTTCATTCATGACCGAGTTCGACCTCTTTTTGTTTCAGGTGAGGTGTGTGAACCAGTTCCTTGTGAAAATGGTGCTGATTGTCCCCGTACAGCAGCCGATGAAAATGTTTTTTGTGAGTACAGAGTTCATTTCTACAACAGGCGTTTTATTGTCTGTCTTGCCCTCTGATCTTTGATTTACAAAGGCCAAGCAGAGTTCATTTCTGTCAATATCCTCCTTTATAGGGCTGTTATGGAGCTTATTACGTGTTTGTCTGTTGTTCAATGTGTGATCAATAAATTGATATGCTTACAAGATGTTTTAGATCCGAATCTTGTGTCTTCACACTTTTAAACATAAAGGTTCTTCAATGGTTCTTCAAAGAACCTTAGGTTCAGCAAAGAAACCCTTTTATTAAGCACCATTCGCTCTATGTATGTTTCTGTAGTTTGTGCCAGTCATCATTCTTGATTCTTGGGTTCTATATTCCAAGAATTCACCAAATTTTGAGACATACTTTCTGTTTTCTCAACAGCATCAGGCTGGGAAGAACCATCTGTAATTGGTGAGTTTATTTTAAACCTCATTTCCCTCATCTAATGAAAAGCATCGTATACACACGTTAATGAGTCATGTGCAGAGAGATTCCAGATTTTAGCGTCATATCACACAGGACAGATGGCTAATGCGCAAATTATGAGATGTGAATATCAATTACATCACTTTCAATTTCCATTCATTTATTCATATGTAACATCTGCTAAGCATTCATTAGAAAGCCGCTCTCTTCTGGAGTCATTTTTTAAAGCTAAAGCTGAAAAACATATTTAAATAATGCCCACATTGCAGAAGCCAGAGATACTGTAGGTTGTGTGAGAATAAGTCACATAATCAAGAACATTAAAGATTGGGTAGGCAATTTTGTTTTGGAAAGGCTAGCAATAGCAAGCGAGCTTTGAAAGCATAAGATCCCGCCCTCCCTTCATTGCACTCTCCAAAGCCACACCCCCACCAATACACATGAACGTGCACAGCCAATAAAGTAAGCTGTTGACAGTAAATTGTCTGCACAAGCAATGTGCAAATACATATATTGACAAGCAAGCAGGATATCCTATGACCGAATAAGGACCGAATGCTGTGATTGGATGAACATTTTATGGGATGTGAAGAGATTCTAATACTGTGTTGTCCCTGAATTAGGGCCCTGCCGCCCAAACCCGTGTCACAACGGAGCTGTGTGTGAGATCAGTGAGACGTATCGAGGCGACACGTTTGTTGGATTTGTCTGCAGGTGTCCGCCTGGCTTTGATGGTGTTCACTGCCAACACAGTAAGACATTTCTAAGAAGCAATTTTTCCATTCTACAATGTAAGGAACGTTTTATCAATTAATGTGTTGTGCAATGCAGAACTTTCGCTAACGTTCTCTCAAAGTTATGAAAAATGTTCCTGCAGTAATGTTAGTAGAACTTTTTAATGTTATATGTCATATTTCAAACACCTTATTCTTAAGTTGTTAGTGGAACATTTAAAAAAGTTACACAATTAAAAAAAGCGTTTTTATAACCAAGCAGTAACGTTAATACTTTTTAAAACTGAACATTTTGAATGTTCCTAGAACAGTTTTTTTTACTTAATGGAAACATTAGGGAAACGTTCTTACAATCTAAAACTGGTAACTGTAATAGACTATAGTACTGTAGTGTACTGTAGTTATATATGTGAATTCAGTTATCTGTGCTGATCTATCTACTGCAGTATATCATATAATAATGAAAAATACTAAAGAAATATCACTCACTGTTGCCTGGAACAGCACAATGCAAAGCAGCAGGAAAGCTGTGATGTCGATTCAGCTGGTACCCAGTATTTCTCAAATCACATTCAATTCACACAACCTGGTTAAACTTGCGTTCTTTAGCCATGGAGCTGTAGATTCAGTTACACTGCTGCGTCTGAATATCAGAGCAGGAAACAATATGCTCAAAACAGACAGAACCAAAAGTGATAAAATCATTTAGTTCCTTTCAGAAAAGCATGGAACTAGCATTAAATAAGATCCAGCTCTCGATTCCCATCCCGGCATGTGACTGCAGATTTTGGAACTGATGGACAGCTGAAACATGTTTTGTTGTCAGCCAATGCAGACATTGTAGTTTCTATAATATTTCTTGTTGATAAGTCAGTTAGGATACAGTTGAAACAGGCAGATTTTTGATAAAAATACTTTAACTTTATTCTCATCTCAAAAAAAAATGTTTTTTAAACATTTACTAAGTGACAGGGACATAATCAACACAGATAAATGAAATATATTTTTATCTCTGTGCTATTAGGAGCTTGTTGTTATTTAGTTTCTTTTCGTTTCTGTGGTTACAACACACGGCCTGCATTATTCATTGGTTCAGGAGAGAGAGAGTAGGAGACTCTCGTCCACACCGCATGCAGAGCTCAAAGTGCATCACACACTTCCATCAGTGACCTTAATTTGCACTCTCTCCTGAACTGACTTCTGAGTGTAGTCTATAATTAATGACAGATTGAAAGCGCAGCTAAGACAAGACAGCGAGGCTGGGTTAGCAGCAGGCAGAGCAAAAGAGCTACAATCCTCAGACATTCAATGGCCCAAATGACATCTCTTGAAAAATGATTTGTTTGGGCTCATTGACCTGCTATAGTTTGTATTATAATCTAGCGTCACAGTAGGCATTTGTAAAGCAGTACGAGAAACACTAAAGCCAGTCTTACTTCCCAAAGCTGTACATTATAAGACCACAACTCTGTTTCTCTTTGACAATTTTTAATATTTTGAATATGATGTTTGTTTATACTTTTGGAAAATTTGAATGTTTGTGCAAAACTTGTTGCTAGGGGGTTCTGGTTAGTTGCCAGGGTCCACTGAGTTCACTACTAAGAGTCCACTACTAAGTGTAGATGACGTTCTGGTCACTAGGTTGTCTTAGACACCTGCTTCAATGTGATTCTGTGGGATTTGTTTTTTCGGGGCACCAATATACATATATATATACAAATATGTATATATTATCTCAGATGATCTAGAATAATTTAAAGCTAGCTTTAGATGTAACAAACTAGCAAATATTTGCTAGCATAATATCAGCACAGTGCTTCTCCTTCTTAATTGATTCATAAATTGCAAAAAAATGACATTTCTAAATTTATTTGCTTCTTTTAAACTCACTGTCAGATGCCATTGTAATTGTAACACAGCTGGACTGCACACACAGGATTATGGAAAAATATACAGCAGGTCTTGCAGAATACATCTTTGTTGCCCTGGACAGGCAAGGATGGCAGAATGTTGCACAAGCTTTGATGATTTTTTTACCCCTGGATATTTCAGGTTTTGGACACAACACAACCATGTTCTCAGAAAGGATCCAGCATTGATTTCTACTGATGTATGAAGCCCCACTGACTTCATTAACCTAATTCTATTGGCACAAGCGGGCACCCAGGATCAGAGTTTGCATGTGTTAGAAGTGAAATTCTGAAACCAGAATGTATTGAGCACTGGAATGTCAAAATGGTTTCCCAAACCGAGGCATAATGAGCAGAGATCCATCTTAAAAATACATATATTCATATACTATACATAGGTCAAAGGCTGTATGTTTAACTGACAGCTGACCAATCCCCCCCATTGGTTCCTCACACCAATTTATTTGCTTCACTGGTTGCCCTGTAGCCCCACTGAGGAAATCCCACCAATCAGGAAACGCTGTTCTGTCTTGACTGACAGTGCTGCTTGGATGCACATGACTGGCATAACGATTGAATGCCAGTGGTCACCCCCCCACTCTGAACCTGCCAAAATAAAACAATATTTCCTGTTGGGTTGAGCTAAACATTAAAAGGGTACCCTGCTAACAATTTTAGGTTGTAAGAACATTTTCGTAACGTGTCCATGAAATAACAAAAATGTATGAATGGTAAATGCTATTTTGAAAGTTCTAGGAATGTTCAAAACATCCAGTTTTTAGACCCTGTGTTAACATTATTGCTTGGTTAGAAGAACATTCTTCAAACATTTTTTCAATTCTGTAATGTTTTCAAAACGTTCCACTAACAATTTAAGAATGACATTTTTTATATACATATATGATATATAATGTTAAAATACAAACCACGAATGTTACTGAAAGAACATTTTTGATAAGAGAGAGAACTTTGAGAGAACGTTAAACATTCTGAGAATGTTCCTTGTTAGCTCGGTAATTCCATAAAAAACTGATTCTGCTGTTTTGAAATAAAATATATTTCATGTAAACATCCTCTAATATTGAAATAAAAATAATAAAATGCCACAGTGTGGAATAGTACTGTTAATGTAAACTTAACTCAATTTGTGATCCGATTTTCTTCATAAAATCTGACATAGCTTCACTGTTCATTTCCTAGAAAGCCAAACTTCTTGGTCATTCATTTTTGTCAAACTTAAATAAAAATATTTATTCAGACAAAGTCTTCTTCATGCTAGATGGTCTTGTTCTTGTAGTATTTCTTTGTACTCTTGACATCACCCCACGAGAGGGTCAGCCGTATCTAACATCAGAACTAAAGATCTTTAAATCCCACATTTGCTCTCTTCATCCATTCATTCAGTTCTCATGAGATGGCCCTGCTTAAGATGAGGATTTTGAAGCTGGAACTCATGTTGTTGCCCTCCAGTGCTTTTCTACCATGGTAAACCCAAAGGTGCTATTAATCTCTGCCAGGTAGCTGACAAAATGAGAGCTAAACTCCACCCTGCAGATCCCCAAATTTCTGCTCGGATGACCCTACGGCTTATGGCCTGTAACGAGTCTCTTGAGCTGCTTTTAAGCTGATTAAAAATCAAACACAGAGCTCAGTGTAGGTTTAAAGCAGAACTCTGTGATAGGACACCATGAGTTTTTCAATTTTTAGTTCTCCTGAATAATGTTAGGAAAAACATCTGAGACAGCACTGATACTTTAATGAAAGCTAACTGAGAATCTCTTTACGTCTCATGAGCTGTGAAAGAGCAACTTCCGAGCATTATATTTTTCTCTAGGTGTTTAGTTTACCCTTCATGCAAATCAATATGATGAAAGAGAGGGTTTTTCTTTTAACTGAGAACTCCATTAGGTCTCATGAGCTGTAAAAGAGCAAAGCTTGAGGGATGTGTTTCTTCTGGGTCTTTTGCATCTCTAGTACATAAGCAAGCATTTACATGTTAATTGGTATTATGGTAAAGATGTTTATTATCAATGTGGCAGTTTAGGAGATAATGAGAAATTAAATCTGACCTTTTGGAGTGTTTCCAGGTTGTCACTTGTGATGCATAATTTAACGCAATGAAAAATTACATCCTGCGAATGATTTATGTGTGCTTGTCTTGTCAGATATTAATGAGTGTGAAAAAAATCCATGCAAAAATGGAGGCAGCTGTACGGATCTGCGTGCAAACTACACCTGCCAGTGTCCCAGTGAATACATGGGGAGAAACTGTCAGTACAGTAAGTGCGAACCAACTTTATCACCTCTTTTAATTAAAACTATCCGCTTGAATATTCATTATCAAACTGATGCATCTCTTGAGAAACAAACTCAACAAACTATAACTTTGTACATTCCAGTGTTGTACAGAAATTTGTCTCTCTGTGAGATTACAACTCACCTGTTTCTGCTTGGTTCATAGACCAGGGAGCCTGATACTTGGTCTATATTTGTAAAGCCCGCCCCCCACACCTAATCCTAACTGCAGTAGGGGCAAAGAGGGGGGATGTAATTTCACATGGGGTCAGATTTCGATAGTACACCACCTTGGGGATGAGAGCCATCTGCCTTCAACGGCTTTATTTGGAAGCTTATATGTGAAAGTATGAGGTTAATATGACATTGATGGAGTAGTTACTGCATAGCTCACAAAGCATTCTGTCATTTTTATATGTTCAGGTGAGAAACAGATTCTATTTTGCTTATTTTTGTCCACACTACACATTTCCTATGACAGCCGGCCCCAGTGTGCCACACAAAAACTCGTAACTCATTGTATGTTGTAGAATTCAAGAGAGAACGCTAAGACTTGTATAACTGTGACTTGTTTGCTTTTACATTTTGTTTGCTTGTGCAGCTAAAATTTTAGGTTGTAAGAATGCTTCCCCAACGTTTCCATTACGTAACAAAAATGATAAACAGGTTATTTTAAAGGTCTAGGAATGTTCAATACGTCCAGTTTGTTAGATGTTATATTAATATTATTGCTTGGTTATGAGAATGGTTTCCTAATTCTGTCATGTTTTTAAAGCGTTCCACTAACAACTTAGGAATAATGGTTTTGATATATAGGATATTTATTGTTAAAAGATTCTACTAACGTTACTACAGAACGTTTTGATGACTTTGAGAAAACTTTTAAGGGACGTTAGCCAATGTTCTGAGAACATTCCCTGTTAGCTGGGTACCGACTCAAAAAGATGACTGTAATTTAAAACATCTATGAATGTATAATTGAGTTATTTGAAGATGGCTGTCAGGTGTTCTCAGTTACGCAGCTCTCTGAGGAGCATATATAAAGTTCTCCCTCGGTAAGGTTTGATTTGTGATTATGCTGTCCAAACATCACAGGAAGTGTTCCCCGCAGGCCAGTCTGAGCCGCCCGTGGCTCCTTTTCATACCTCCCGGGTTCGAGTGCGCCACTAAAGTTGTCCCCAGAGCTCCGGCGACCAGGCGCCGTCTCTGCAGGTGGAAGAAGCTATAGCTGCATAAACACCAGAGGTTTAAGGGTTAAAGAGTGATGTCTACAGTCTTTAATTAATCTTTAATTAACCTGCCTGAAATTTTGCCTTACCTGATGGTACTAAAATTAAAATATGAATATGGCTTTTAATATGGACAGCATGTGATCATTTGGTTTTGGGAGAGTTTGATGAAAGATTTGATGAAATTGTTTCTATTGAACTTTCTGGCTTGTGACCGCAGGCAGGCTTTGTTTCTCTTACCTGTGGGTTTACCATGTGTTGCATCTTCTTGTCTGTTGTCACAGAATGTTCCGGACCATTAGGGATGGAAGGGGGGATCATTTCGAACCAGCAAATAACAGCATCTTCCACACACAGAGCTCTGTTCGGCCTTCAGAAATGGTTTCCATACTTCGCCCGTCTTAACAAGAAAGGTCTCGTTAATGCCTGGAGCCCTGCAGAAGGAGATCGGTATCCGTGGATCCAGGTAATTGGACATCGTTTTGACTGCATTATCTGTTTTTATTCAAAGTCTGTCTGAAATTGATCACAAAATCGATAACCTTTCTAAAATCCCCTGCTCTTGTGAACGATTATTTGAGCGTGTTATTCTGAACGAAAAAGTTTGTCCACATAATCTGTCAATATAATATAAAAATGTGGTCTGAAAAAACAGTCCTTTCTGACTGATTTTACCAAGTTTTATTTTTTAATCCTTAAAGGGACAGTTCAGCCAAAAATGTAAATTCTTCCATCATTAACTCAACCTCATGTTGTTCCAAACCTGAATGACATTTTTTGATTCTGAGGAACACAAAAGAAGATATTTTGAAGTTTGTAACTAAATAACAGTGGCACCCATGGACTTCCTTTGTATGGACACAAAATTTTCTTTTGGGTAAACTATCCCTTTAACCTATCTTCAAAGGTATATCTTCATCAGCCATTCAGCGCAATAACAGCATAAATCATAGCATGCCCTACAGTAATCGGTTTATGTTTGGAGACAGATCTTCTAGCTTTGATTTCATTAAGTGACACACAGCGAAAACACTGTGGGTGTACAAAACTGTTCACAGCTCCTATAATGACTTCAGTGTAGACCACGCACTGTCACCAGCCATGCCCACACAGCACAGCAGTTCTGCTCTTATTCTGCTGGCCCTTCTGCTTCAGCGTAACTTAATTTTGGAGCCCTCTAGATTAAAGAAGACTTTAATATCAAGCAATCCTTAAAATCTGACCTCAGCTTGTTGCTGAATAACAGTGTTATCCGTTCGTTTCCTCCTCAAACGCCACTCAACCTGATTATGTTCGTATCTTCTGAAATTTTCTTCCCAGCCAACAATTTTTGGTTCCCAAAACATTCTGGAAAGGTTAGTTTTTTCCTCAGAGAACATTTTGGGAATGTTAGTTTTTGGCTCCTAGAACATTCTTTTGTAGGTTTGTTTTTGGTTAGCAAGTAAAGTTTTTTTTAACAGAAATAGAATGTTAGTTGGTTGTTTTGGTTTGCAAAACATTCTGGGAAAATAATTTTATGGTTGCAAAAAATAAAACCAGTAAAGAACATTTCTAGAATGTTATTCTTAGTTATGAGTTATAAAAATATCCAGACGTGAACTAAATACAGTATATATTTGGTTACCCAAACTATTGTAGCTTTACCATTGTCTCCACCACAGCAAGTTTTGACAGACAGAAATGATTGCTCCGCCCTTCAGCCGCTTCACTCATTCATCTTGTGAGCTGAGCTGGTTGATTTTCTGCTGTCCTCTCACAGATAAATCTGCAGCGGAGGATGAGGGTGACCGGCCTGATAACACAGGGTGCCAAGCGAATCGGGAGCCCTGAGTATGTGAAGTCATATAAAGTAGCGTACAGTGAGGATGGGAGAGCCTGGAGCGTATTTAAAGTCAAGGGCACAGATGAGGACATGGTGAGACGGGACACAGCGCTCGTTCTGCATGAGATGAAAGAGCCCGCGGGGAGTCTTTTTAAATTAAGAAACTGTCAGCTTAAGAATTTTTCCTGCCAACTTGCCCCTCTTTTTTATTTGAACAAATTTGTCTTAATGCATACATAAATACATGTATGACAAGTATATCCAGAATTTGGACAAGAGCTCTTTCATCATTTAAGTGTAGCACCTTCTGTATCATAATCATAATATATATTAATATAAGGGGGTGAAAAGGATCAAGCGTGTACTGTAGTATTCAAAGGTCATTAAAACTGACATGTTTTTGTTTTTCAAAACTGACTTGACTGACTGCAGATAAGGCGACATTGCAAGACTATAACCTCATAATAATGTCACCTTGATTGCAAATTAAAGTCAGTTTTGGTAACTTTTGAACTTTACCTACACAAATGTTATTAGTAAAAATCACATCTACTAATCAACCAATAAACTCGAACAAAATCTTAAAGGGAATTTCCAAAAATCTTACCTGACACACGTAAAATGTTAGTCAGTGAACCATGAAGCAACTTCATAATACAGTTTTTTAAGTCCTCCTGATGAATTCTGATTTGTCATTATTGAATACAGATACTCACCGGAAACACTGATAACAGCAGCCCCTCCTCCAGCTCCTTCAGCCCACCAATCGAAGCGCAGTACATTCGCATTTACCCACAAGTCTGCAGGAAACACTGCACCCTGCGCATGGAGCTGCTGGGCTGCGAGCTCACAGGTCTGTTGTTTTCATATTTATATTCTTCTCCATCAACGACAGTCATGAGAATTGCATTCAGATTTCTTGGATTCTTTTTTCAAGGATGCTCTGAGCCAATGGGGATGAAATCAGGACACATCCAGGACTATCAGATCTCCTCCTCCAGTGTGTTTCATACCCTCAACATGGACATGTTCTCCTGGGAACCATCCAAGGCCAGACTGGACAAACAGGGCAAGGTCAACGCATGGACGTCCGCCCACAACGACCAATCGCAGTGGCTGCAGGTGAGATGCTTCTGGAAGTAAACACAGCACAGTGAGAGTATTTTGGTTTGGAGTCTGGTTTTATGTTAAATCCTACCCCCTTTGGACCCATAAGGCTAGCTGTTTGTAATGCCTGATCAAAAAGCTGTTTGTGTTATCTTGTTGATGCCGATTAGATATACATTCATTATTTACTGATACATCATTATAGAGTTAATATAGTTAATATAATAATACAGTATACTTTTATATTTATGCTTTGTTTTTATTTAGAAACAATAATGCTGATTCATAACCCTGATTTCTCTACAGTGTGAAAATGTGACAGTATTAACTCCAGTGATAAATAGATGCTATTTAAAAACAAACAAAAACAGGACAAACATTTTAGCCAATAGGATTATTTAGGGGTTTTGTTTTTGTTTGGGGGTTATAGTTTTGACGTAACATAGAACCAATAAACCTTCAGTATATCACTATATTTCAGCCCTGACCCTGGATGGCACATGGAACACATTTATCTTCATACAATCAATAAACTGCAGGATAATCTTTCATCTTTACCATCATCCTACACACACACTCTCCCACATCATGGGGTCAGTCTACACTCCAAACTTCACTAACTAAACTAAACCAGTGAACTGGTTACTGTTGTCCATGTTTTCTTTGCTGGTATAATGGACCATTTCAGATCTGTGGGCTGTTATGTCTTTAAACAGTCTGATACACCACTGAACTGAGATCAGGAAATTGGATCCAGGAGACCGGAATAATATATATATTCCATTACACCTGCACACTTGCTGAGCTGAGCTCAGCCAATCAGAGTCTCCTGTGAGATTGCACAACTGCTGTGAATGCTTCTCACGTAAATTCAGGTTAGGAAGTAGAAGAGCTCAAGTCCTCATGAAAGAATAATACAGAGATAGAGAGAGAGAGAGCAATATAGCAACATACTGTAAATTATCCATGCATTATACAGTATATATGCAATAATTCCACAAACATTAAATGATGTTAACAGTGTTTTTTAAACAACCTTTAGAAATGTGTTTAGTTTATATATTTGAATCATTTATAGTATTTAATAATATAATCTCTTCTATTGACTATGGTAAACACTTCATGTTCCAGAGCATTCTGAATCACCAAATATACCTAACATACAATAAACAGATTCAGATTTTGATGTTAATATTTATTTTTATAAAAGTATCTGAAAAACAATGTTGTGGACATTGTTGCTTTAGCAAAAACAAGAAGCTTTATGAGCAGTTAATGACAGAAGATCTAAAATCCTCTGAGAATAAGATTCAGGGTGTGCAGAGCTGATGCTGATAACCATCAGTCTGTACAGGACCTCTGCTGTGGAAGCAGTGCTGTGATTTAGCATGACATCCATCATCTCGTGAAGGACACTAAATTCAGGCAGTATTAAACCCATAACAGCCTGACGGTAGGTGCCACCAAAGCAGGTTTCAGATTTGTTTTTCCATCAAATACCTTCTCGGTCGTTTACTGAGGTATAACCTACTTTAAAATGACACTTTCAGACATCAGCACGTCTTCATTTCTGACACGGTAAACTGTCTCTGCGGCTGCTTTATTACCTCCTGTACAGATTTTATTGTTATTTTACTGTTTTAAGTCTCACCCTGAACTCAAAATATTAAATCTGAAAATCTGATTCTAGTCTAAATCTGTAAAGCTTCCAGTGTCCATTAACAAAAATTGTAAAAAATCATATTTTGAAGGTTCTAGGAATGTGTTTTTAGACATTGTATTTACATTATTGCTTGGTTAGAACAACATTATTCAAACATTCTCTAATTCTGTAACATTTTTAAAACGTTCCACTAACTAACTATTCTTAGAATAACATGGTTTGATACATGACATATAACATTAAAATAAATTCTAATAACATTATTGCAAGAATGTTTTTGATAACGTTTAAAGAATGTTAGCCATTGTTCCGAGAATGTTCCTTGCATCCAGAATCCAACCCACAACTCAGAACAAATACTATCTCTCTCTCTTTTTACCTGTAGGTGGATTTGCTGATTCCCACTAAAATCACTGGAATCATTACTCAAGGAGCCAAAGACTTTGGCCGTGTGCAGTTTGTCGGTTCTTATAAACTGGCATTCAGTAATGATGGAGAGAGATGGTCCATCTACCAGGACGAGAAGCAGAAAAAGGACAAGGTAGGACTCTAGCTGAGCCTGCTGCCTGTAAATTTACCACAGTAAACATATTTTCCACCAAAATGCCACCACAGTCAGTCACTGAGCCAAGAAACTGAAAGATACACATAAATGTACAGTATAAACACATTACATTACGAATAATACTTAAACTTTAACTTTAACTTTGGACTTAAACTTTTTGTAAGAGTGACATGCATCACACACATTATAGACTCACCTGTATTATAAACATTTTTAATTACACATTTTATATTATTAAATGTTTTATTATTAAGCATGCTCTAAAACAATACATTTAGGTTCACAATAATTAATTATTATGAAATTAATATTGTTCTTCTTTTTGTTTTCTTCACACCTTTACGAGAATTTGAAATGTCTTCCCTATGAAAATGACTGAATTCATGTTAAGAGCTGAAATACACGCTGCCTCCCACACAGACATAATGAAGGACATGACATCAGCAGCAGCCAAGAGAAAATTTAACTCTCAGCGTTTAAATGACAATCTCAGACCTCTAGCTGAAGTTATCACCTCTGTGATTCTCAGCCAGAGGGGCGGACAAAAGCTTTTCTCGGCAGCAATTTCTTTGAGACCCCAAAACCTCAGCATGAATCTTTCTGTGGAGGAAAGCGTTGGTTATTAGGGCTGTTTGCCAAGTCAGGCATCACTTATATTTTTGCTTATATTTAGAGTTCGGAATTTAAACATAGCCCTAAGAATCAATATTAACTTGGCGCATAATCCTTTCCTGAAGTAATGCTGCGAAGATGGTTTATAACATTACACCTGGAGGACAAAAAACTGGCAAAAGAATCTTACAGACAGTGAAGGCAAAACTCAGAAAAATGTTGTAACTGCAAAATAACAGGTTTGAAACACACTGAATATGTTAGCAGCCACTCAGGACAGCCTAGCATCACAATGGTGTTTTTCCCCTGACAAGCACCACTCGCATTTTCTCTAGAAAATGTACAAATTTAGTTTCAAGTATGAAAATGCTGTGCTCAGACATCTATAGTACCGCATGTGGGTTGGTGAAACTGGTTCTGTGGTGTAATGTTACTGCACATCACCATATTATTTAAATCAGAGCCATTTAACTGGACGATCTGCCCAGACAGATGAAGAAAGTGTTCAAGGAAAAAGACGGAGCAAAGAAAGAGAGATTTGTGTTGAATGCATGTGTCCCCGCTCAGGTTAAAATTTAGACAGATTTATTATATGAAGATGAAGGGCAGGACCTTGAATTTTTGCAGTCACACAGTGATGTGGGATTGTACTTTTTATAACACTTAACACAGTGCACACACACACGGTCCCCGTGTTTTACGCAAACACACACTTATCTAAATCTAAAATCTACTTATCTGTCTAAATGGGGACATTCTATAGATGTCTGTTGTTTTCATACACAGACAGTTATAAGCACTAAAACCTAATCCACAGTCTAACCCTAGCAGAAAACTTTCTGCATTTTTGCAATTTAAAAAATATTTTTTTATTATACTTTTGTAACCTTTTTACAAATGAAGACGTCTCTAAAAGGAGGTTTTGCTCAGATTTGTCAGGTTTAGCTGGCTTTTGGGTACAAATTTGTCCCCAGTATATGGTTAAGTAAACTCACACACCAAAAAGGGGGGGTTATTAGTGGTACAGGTGGGTAATGTACTCTAGCAGAGCTGATGAGTTGTTTTTACTGCAGAAAAGAGTCTCTCACAGGACCAGTCTGTGAACATTGTCCTTTAATAAGTGCTATTAAAGGACCACAGGTTAAGACCAGTTAAACATCTGGCTCTAAAGCAGATTTTTACAACCTCATTTACCACTCTCATTACTGCACAATTTTTAACGACATCAAAACAGGATGATACTTTCATAAAATGGTTGATTTGGCTGATTGCAGCACTTTTACTAACACAATGTCCTTCTGCGTTACTGTACAGATCTTTCAAGGAAACTTTGACAACGAAACACACAGAAAGAATGCGATCGATCCTCCAATCTACGCCCGATTCGTACGGATCCTTCCGTGGTCGTGGTACGGACGCATCACAATGAGGGCGGAGCTTTTGGGATGTCCAGAGGACAATGAAACGTCCTCTTAATAACTGACTGTCAAAAACACGTTTTAAACATTTCCAACAATGATGTTTTGAGACGTTCAGTCTTCGGTCTTTTAATTACATTTAATGATACTTTATCAATTCTTTGTGCTGTAAATTGTCACGATGCTTTACCATGCTACGGTCAAATGTGCGACTGACTGCTTTGAGAACCAAGTATAATCAGCTGTGATTAGTCAATGAAACAGCTCAGGTCAAATGTCACCTGCTGAAAAAGTTTCTGAGTGTATCATTTATGGATTTAAGAAGGTTGTCAGAAGATGGGTTATTAACTATACGGTATACGCTGTTTGTAATTTATTAAAATCTAAATCAAAGAAAGAAAAGTACATACATTTCAGCTAGACATTATTTATATACATGCCTTTCTGTATTATCTATCTACATATCATATAATATAACTAAGGGCAATAGCCTAATCATATAACTAAGTTCAACAGAAACTAATAGAAACATAATTCAACATTAAATTAACTTTGACACTGTTTACTTTATAAATACATATTTCTGGTCTTACTGTGAATGATTGGTACACACTGAAACTGTCTTCATAATCTTTCATCAGATTTGACAAACTTGCTCTGCCTCTGTAATGATTTGTCTTTCGGCTGATGTCACCAAGGCAACCAACAGATGCTGGTGGTGTGTCCTGTAACAATCGACTACAAGCCCACACTGGTCTGACTCTATGCCCAAATGAAACATCTATGTTTCACAGTCAACCAAACCCCAGTGGATAAAACAGAGTCCACCTCTATATTTCATTCATCCAGTTTTAGGTTGTAAGAATGTTTGAAAAGAAAGTGTTATTCGGAATGTTCAAAACATTTCAGATGTTTTCTAGACGCTGTATAAACGTTATTGCTTAGTTATAGTAAACTCCATAATGTTAATGTTTTTAAAATGTTCCACTAACAATTTAAGAATAACGTTTTTGATATATAGGATATATAACCTTAATAAAGCATTCTACTCACGTTACTGCAAGAACTTTTTTGAGAGAACTTTAGAGAATGTTAGCCAACGTTCTGAGAACATTCCCTGTTAGAACATTTCCCTGTTTCATGACATAACAAAATGCATATCACACATATCACATCTAGACTCAATCAAGCTACAAACTCTTTGTTTTGCAATGTTTTTGTTTTGAAAATCTGTAAATATAATATCCAGCAAAGGTAGTTTTCTTATATAGCTATACTGGCTTTCTATATGTCATCACGGTATTTATAGGACAGCTAGTTATTTAACAGACTGAGTATAATGTATATACTATGGATAGTGTTACTCAACTCTGAAGGGTGACTATAAAAATAAACATGAAACAGAAATTGTTGTTGTAGTAATTTTTCATGTATGAAGATATTTATTGTTCTTTATAGCACTTTCATTTTGCTGTTGGTTTCACTATACACACTTTAGTATGCACAACAAATCTAATTGAGAGTCTGACCTTTTCAAACACATGTGAACAGCAAAAGCAGTGGTGTTAGTTTTGCATATATGCTGCAAATTTTATACCAGATCGTTCAAAGATTGTTTCATCTCTAATGCTGTATATACCAGTGTAAGATTATCAAACTGTTTCAGGAGAATGGTAAGTATGATAGCAGATATGATATGATAACAGACTGTTATAACTTTATAATGCATAAGGATATATTTTACTACAAAAATGGAGATGAAATGAAACATTACTCCAGTCAAGAGATAAATGGAGTGAAAATTAATCTTAATGTTGCATTACTGTTAAATAATACAAGGTGGATATCAGCTGGCTAGTGTGTTGGATTACTTAAACCTCTGAACTTATTAACACAATCCTCTGGTCTTGTGTAAATTAAAGCCATGCAAATCATTTTAAAAGAGGCCAGATCTCACAAGACGAGGCCTGGCTGACATCACAGACTGAACCACATACACCACAGAAAGCAGCTCTACTCATAATGTTTGCAAACAAGCCAAAAAGACATTATTACATAACCTAGCAAATATAAACAGTCAAATAATTCAGTCCAATACAGTATCTGCATTATCATATGCCATAACTAATAAATGCTTTAAAGAAGAGCTTTGATATAATACTACAGTATGAATGTATGATTGAATAAGCACACTATCCCTTTATAGGTCCTTTAATCATTTATACTGTTGATTTAAATAGATAATCAATATTTTATACACAACGTTGATCATCTAAAGTGACATCTAAAGTCAGTAGCAATTATGCGTATCGATTAAGTTAATAGTTAGACTCTCAACCTTTAAATAATAAATACAATCCTAATTTTTTTAACTACTGCACACTTTTTATTCATCCACGTGAACAGATAACTGTGTTAATTATATCCTGAATAATAAGCAGGTTTCATTATACAGTACATGCCACAGAGAACATGAGTGCCATCTAGCGGTAGCCAAAATTCTTGCTAAAATTGTCAGCCTTAAAGCTCTTTGTCAGAATGAGTGTAAGGTCATATCAATGCACACACACAGAGATACAGGAAACAGTCACTCCTCTGTTCGGACAGATAGCTTTGGCTTCATTCATTCAGCTGTCAGTCAGAGAACAAACACCAGGCACCAGCGCTGGAGGCAGGATGTGATGGACAATCATCTTGTGACAACAGGAAGTAGGGACCGAGAAAACAAAGAGCCCCTTCAGACAGCCTGACTGACCAGATCTGCACACAATACATTCACTCTGATCCGTATTAGTGTAAAGATAATGAGATGATAATATAGGCCTCCCTGATGGGAACTGAGGAAATCCATGGTCCCAGTGATGTTAAAAAGAAATGAGAAACCGAAGGCATGTCGTGATAAATGTCTGCGTTGGCATCTGCTGGGTGGCTTCTTCCAAACAACGTATGAATTTTTGTTTAGATACTGGGTTTGGTTTTAAATGGCATTATCATCAAAAGATGTGTTTCTCATCTCTTTTAAAGGCTGAGAGGCTTTTTAATTTTGCTGTCCTAATCCCAGATAATTTTAACTTGGGAAGTTACAAAAACATTAAAAATGATATTTTGAATTATAAGAACATTCAAAACGTCCATTTTTAGACATTGCATTAATGTTATTGGATGACTATAAAAACGCTATTTAAACATTTTTTAAATTCTGTAACTTCAAAATATTCTACTAACAACTTGATATTTGATAACATTAAAAAAACGCTACTGCAAAAACTTTCTTGATAACTTTGAGAGAACTTTTACAGAACGCTAGCCAATGTTCTGAGGATGTTCTCTGTTAGATTATGAAAATTGAATTGTTTACTGAATTATTGAATGCCATAGAAGAACCATTTATGATTTCCTAAAGAACCATTCTGTTTAAGGTTCTTAAAAGAACCATTTCTTTCTTACCTTTTTTATAGTCTAAAGAACCTTTCTCCACAAGGACCTTTTGTGAAACAGAATGGGTCTGTGGATATTAAAGGTTCTTTATGGAACCATAAACAGTTCTTCAGCCAAAAACAGTTCTTCTATTGCATCATTAACGCACCTTTGATTAAGAGTATACTTTCATATGTGGTAAGAAAGGTACTGGCCTAATTAAATTCCTTAAGATAATTTCCTTGTATATGACATTTAAAGATTTTAGGAATTTCGAGATGTAACATCCCTTTAGAAACATATTCCTAAGAGCGGCAGTTAAATGTGTCCTGTGGTTTTGAAACCCCCCGTGGAATGTTTCCTAACACGCATTCAGCCATCTTTAGCTCAACATGGAAAACGAGACAAATAGCCTGTTCATGGCATCCAGAGAAAAAATGTTGATTTTTGAGGCGTGTGTTACTGGGCTAGTTTTCGTGTCGTCTGACTGACCGGGTGTGCCTGTTGGAAAACTGCTGACTACAGAACCAATTAACATTAACACATGGAAAAACCAGTAGCAGCAAAATTCCGTGGAGTTCCACTTCCCTGAATAATGGAATAATCAAAAATGGAATTGTGCAGAACAAGTGTCACACTAATTCAGCCTGTAAGGTCAGACAGGGTAGAATTAAGCCATTCAAAACGTCAATAAAATTCCTAAGATGTCACCCAGCAACAGAATATCCTGTCAAAAGCATAGCAACAGACTTGATACCACCTTAGCAACCACACAGCAGCACCCTGGCAACCGCCCAAAGCACACTGACATTGTGACAGCAAGTTTGGAAGGGAGAAAGCACAAGTCATATTTTCTGACAAAAAAAAGTAACAAGTTTTCTTCATTTAATATATATGTATATAGACAGATAAATATAGACAGACAGACAGACAGACAGACAGACAGATTGATAGATTTTAACACAATAAACAGTAATTTTCTGTGCTTCAATTATTACTATTGAGAAAATGAATATGGAGTTTTAAATCATGACAACACAGTCATGACATTAACTGTTTACCCACACTGTTTGTGCCCTATATGCTTTCTGTGCACTGTATCTTTACTGTACATTAAATGTCTTGGCAACTAATCAGATTAACGTGTTAAACTTGATTCTGGCTCAAAATTCGTCGGCTGCTAGACTGACAAATATCTCTGACATAACAACAGAAGTCATGGATGTTTGCTGTATTACAGTGTAAAAAGACAAAATGTGCCTGCACACGAGATGGGCAACAGCACATACAAGACTCAAGCTATATAGCAACAATAAATAAACAGAACAGTACTTCATTCTATGAGACTGAAAGTCACGTCCTCTCTGACGGCTGTGCCCTTGAGCTGCAGCACGGCTGTCAGGGGGCTGTGCCTGCAGTCAGTGCTCTGGAAGTCACTGTAACTGAACACATCCCACAGGGTCCATCTTCTGTCAGCCACCAGATATCTCCAGCACAGAACTGGATTCAGTTTGTAAGCCTGATGGAGGGGATCACCCTCACTAAACAGCTCTTTCAAACAGTATGTTTTAAGAAAAGGTCTATACAAATAAAAATAACTTAGCTTGAATTGTTTTCTGTACAATTATTCACAACACTGTTTATGTGAAAAATATCTACTGTACTTTATATTCCCTGCCCCAAACAACTGTCTACTGTACTTTATATTACCTGCCCCAAACGACTGTCTACTGTACTTTATATTACCTGCCCCAAATGACTGTCTACTGTACTTTATATTACCTGCCCCAAACGACTGTCTACTGTACTTTATATTACCTGCCCCAAATGACTGTCTACTGTACTTTATATTACCTGCCCCAAACGACTGCCTACTGTACTTTATATTACCTGCCCCAAATGACTGTCTACTGTACTTTATATTACCTGCCCCAAATGACTGTCTACTGAACTACACATTATCTTTCCCCAAACAAATGTCTACTATATTTTAAATGTCTTACTATTTTCTGCATTGAACATAATTCAGAAGATAATCTTAGCCTACAAGCCTGCAAGATCTTTAACAGTGTCTAAAAACCTGGACACTTATGCTTTGCCCCCCGCAGCAATTTTAGCAGGCGAGGAAGAAAGTTAACCACTGATCTCAGGGGGCCATGCCACTAAATTCCTGGGGGCTCCGTTTTCATAATGAATCAGACCTTGTAGGCAACATACAGTACCTGCTTTCTAAGAGACATCGCTCAGAGCAGCGGTATGCGTGTTTTTCCTGCATTTGCGCTGCAGGTATTTGGCAGAAAGGTGTCTTTGTGTGGGCTGATTGTAAACAGTCGCATTCATGCATGCGCTCCAAAAATGTGTGAAGTGCACATGTGTGAAGTCCTGTCTACAAGTGGAGCATGAATGTGTTTCTCTCCATGTTTTTGGATGGATGGTTGGTGCTTGTAAACCTCAATGGATCTGCTTTGAAGTTCGGTAAAGATCTCACATGTTGTTCTTAAATCTTTGAGCCTAATAAAAAGCACCATGGAGGACACAGAAAGAATCTGTGAGGACAATACACTAAAAATATAGTATATAACGGTGAATTTGGTCAACAGATTTGGGAAACAAAGAAAATATTTCCTGAACAAATGCAACAAAATTAGGTAATTTTCAAAGTGTCTATGTAACCCAAGGTGCTCAGAGATGCTGTCACTTCATCTCCATCTGGAATGAACTTGTACTGCCTCAGTGTTTGCATGTGTTTATGCTGTATGTGCTCTTCTGTAACCTGTGGGGACACGTAATAAATGGAATTAAGTGATGGTTACAATGTAGGTTATATTACGACCAACTGGGTAACACTTTCCTTTCAGAGCTAAAAATGCATTAAGGTGTAATACTGCCTTGCTGTTTAAAATACTGGCAGAAATGTCTAATACAGCGTGCTGAAAGTAATCTCCAAAAATAGGATTGCAACCTTATCTTTATAAAATAAAGATATTCAGGAGTGTTTCCTCTAAAAGAAACAAGGACATTTCATACATCGTTTTAAAACTTTTGACCAAATTAGGTTACAATTGTAGTAACTACATGTTTTCCCAATTCAATCGAATGAGAAACATTATGTAAACCACTGATATCGGTCCTACATTTTGACCATTTCTGGTAACACAGAGAGGACGGCCCTGTGCAGGAGTTTAAGGCAATCAGAAAACATCTAACCCTCATAACCAAAGTGCCCCAAATAAAAGTGTTTATGAAGGATATTAACATTATTAACATCTGAAACACATGTGACAACCTGCCCCTATTTAACATTTATAGAAACGTAAGTTTGAGAAAGTAGCTTAAAATTCCCAAAAGATTCAAATTCATTTGGGAATGTTTTAACAAAATACAACAAACCAACATACAAATGAATAGGAGGATACCAAACTAACAGGGAACGTTCTCAGATGGTTAACTTATGTTGGCTACCAAGCAAAAACGTTAATACAACGTTCTTACAACCTAAACTTGTGAGCTGGGTAAACACGCATTCACAGACAGACTTCTGAATCAAAACCATATAGAAATACGCCCTTGTGACAACTTGCCCCGATCTCCCTATTGCATTGTTGTAGTTTTTAAAGTCTTGTTAAGTTTTACATTGTAACAGTTGTTGATGACGTACCCACTCGCACCTTCTGCCGCGCTCTGTGACGTGAGCGAGGAGCGGCCAGCAGTGCGGATGCGCGACTGATCGGAGATCATTCAGCGGGACGCACAGCGCCGCTTTACGAGGTAAGAGCCGCTTTCTCCGTCACTCTCTGTCGCGACTTGGATCGGCATTTTATTTTCATTTCCAGACGTCGTAAATGCGTTGCATGGAGGCTTAAATGAAAAAGAAGACGCCAAACTTTTACGTAAATTATTTATAAAAGTGTTTCTCTTGGTATTTATTAATACATAGTGATAATATAATAATGCATGCAGCTGCATAAAATCGTGATAATATACTGATGTGTTGTTACATTTTCTAGCTCAAATGGTTAAGTATTAATTATTATGGGGGTAAAAAGGTTTCGTGTTAAATTACTATATAACTCAAATAACTCAAGAACAAAACCATGCTCGGGTTTCACTCGTTTTTCTTTTTCGTATGGGCAAGCTGACAAATATTGTGGTCATTTTATTATTAAGTTAGTCTTTTTATTAATATAAGGTCATTTACAGCTCTTGTGGTTTAAAATAGTTTTTAACACAGAGGTACAGCACATTGCAAGTTGCACCATTATCATAATATTTCATAAGTAGGCTGTAGTTTAAGTATTTCATTATTGTGTATGTTTCTGAGCTTTTGAAGCAATCGAAGAATGGCAAGAATTCTCGCTTGCATTTGTCAAAATGTTGCAATTGAATTGCACTTAAAATGGCTACATGGGTCATCTGAGGCTTAATCTCTCCCCAAGTCAATCTGTGGCTTGTTAAAGCTGTGTAGTGGTTGACCAGTGGTCAATTCATTTGAATAGCCCCATTAACATAAACAACTTCCCCTTGTAATTTATCAGTGAATTATGAGACAGTCTGACTCCAAAGAGACCAGCGAGCGTATCCCACATTCCTCAGAGTGAACCGCTGTTTTGTCCGTGAGATGGCAGACAGCTGGTTAAATAAATATTAGGGGCGGTATGTGTGTTAAGGTATAAATTAATAACGCATGGCTTTATTTGACACATGAATGAAGTGCTCTGTTGCTGCTTGGAGAGTTGAGTTTGCCATCTATCAGTTTGGAGCAAGATGTCTTCAGGTAAAAGCCATTTAGGCCCACTGTAGCACAACTAATCGTACATTCCCAACTCTCCCAAAGAGGAATCTGTCAGATTATAACACACAGGGGTTTGGTATTATTTGACTAAGAAATGCATGATGCATTTTTGGGGCTTAGGTATGGTTAATCAAATCTGTCTGGCAACTATTTAGCTGCTGATCTCAAGGTTGTGTTAATGACCATGGCTGAACTTTGGCCTTTTCTTCCCATGGCTGCCAGATCACATTAAACCAGTGGATTTTACTCATGACCTTTCGTGGGGTGTAGAGCAGGGCAGTCCGGGGCGATGCGTTCCGCTTCACCCATGAACTCCTTCAGGTTAATGTCTAGCATCCTTCACTACATTAGCAAAGTTGCTGTTTAAACATTGATTAAACAGAGGATATCATGCTGACATCAGTGTTGTTCATGAGATTTTTACCAATGTTTCACTTCTGATCTGTGAATTGTTGTTAATATTAGTGATGATGGCCTAACTTAAAATGCATACAGTAATTGTGAGGATTCCTTGTAGCACCTTAGGTTCCACAAAGAACTTTCTTGTAATCAAGAACCATTTCATTCCTCAGTTGACGATGTGGTTCTTTAAAGATTACTAAAGTGTGAACGAAGTTGCATCTGACAATTCTAAGTGAAACAAAAAATTGGGGCGTGGCTTGTTTCTTTCACGGGGAATTTGATTGGCTGTAGAAAATTAGCCGTTTTAAAGCTTGCGGTACTACTACTGTCGGAGACGAGTGGTTACCGGCTCTGGCTCCACTCAAGCCATCAGTCTGACATCATCAGAGAAGCTCGGCCGTTCCTTAGTGGAAGTACAGTTTCTGGTTTTGATTAAAGATTACAAGGGCACATAAATAAAAAAAATGATAAATAATGAACAATAAACACTGCAATATTACATAAAAAATAAGAATAGTATATTTTGATTTCATGGGGACTTTAAGTTACAATGTAGGTTCATTATATCTCTGTATTGGTTTCTGGGTTTCTTTAAGCTCCAGTTCTTAGGTACTGTAGTTCTTAGGATGTTGAGAATGTTTTCCTGTGGCAACAGACCTAATTGAATCATTAATTTTTAGCACAGTGTGTGTTGCCAGTTATTGTAGAAAGGTCAGATGGTGTAAGCCTAAGAAATAAGAATCCAAACAAAGAGCTGTATTTCAGTACATATTGCAGCATTGAGAAGAATGTTTCCTTTGGACTGAGGATATCTGAGTTGGACATGCAGATGGACTTTGCGCCTTGTGTGAGGCCGACCTTCTCTGAGGACGCCTATGATAACATATTTCAGTTTTAAAATAATTCATGTGCCATAAAGCTAACAAATGCAGCTCACTGTTTGGAGAAAGTAGATAATGGTCTCCATCTGTTTTCTGTTCACAAACCTGCATTTCTGCTATTGCTTTGTGAATGCAGAGAGCAGGATCTTTTTGAATGAATTATGTATGAAAACAACCGGGAAACGTGCTCACCAAAAGTGAAACATATCCTGGAAGTTGAGGTGGGCACTGAGGGCTCATTGTGCACGCACAGGTGGCGCGAGGGTGACGTCAAAACCAATGAAACTCTAATGAGATGCTGGGTGGACCCACCCCGTGCACCCCAGAGGAAAATATTCTTACTCAAAGAACGTTTATTTGTGGTATGGAACTTTGCATTTAAATAAACAGTCGTACCCAGAAGCAACAGGCTCGCTGCTTTATAGGGCTTGTTTAAGCTAAATAAAAAGACCCTTGTTGTTAAAACTGATGTGTGTAATTTCTGTGCCACTAAAATTAAAGTGCAAAAATAGTGGCTATTTTTAAACTGGTTTTGTGAACACTACCTCCACTGGTCAGACAAACAGACAGTGTCAAAGAAATGAGACTGGTTGAGCCAATGTTGCTACGCTGCCCTGGCGGGATGCTCAAACAAATCAAGAACTTTTGGAGAACATTAGTCAATGTTCTGAGAATGTTCCTTGTTAGCTGGGTCGGGGGTTATCCAGGGCAGGGTTTAGAAGCACTATCACAGGGGAGAGTATTTTAACACAGAAAAATGACCATCATCTTCAAAAATTCTACCTGCTTCGTGGTCAAAACTTCCATCCGCGGTTTATCATCCATTCCTTACGATTCCACTTGAGACACGCCAGGTAGTGCCACTCAACTCAAAGACTCTTTATGAACCGAGTACAGAGGCCTCCCTCATGCCGGCTCTATGAATAAGAGGTATATTGTCTTAAACTCACATGGAACATGATTTGAAAACAGCAAAGAACTGGTATAGGATGAATGAAACGGTTATATTTAAAGTCTTATGTAACTTTAATGTTCACATAGAGCATGAAACTAATGACTCTGGTCAGATTAAAAATGTCTTGTTTCCAAGACTATAAATGGACATCAGTTGCCAATTGATAAAAGGTCATGTGACAACAACGAATAACATTGTCTTTTTAATGGTCATCACTGCAAAATGATTTCTGTTTCACAAACAAATTCCATAAACAAAAGGTAGCACACAGTATATAGTGTGCAGTATTCAGTGTGCATTGCCACACTTTCCAAACTTGTTTTAATCAAAAGGAGTCTTTGTATTGTCCAGAACAGAGTGTCTCCTTATTGTTCACACTGAATGGCTGAACTGTTTTCTGACCTTTTCATATTGTTTTCTGAAAAGGTCGGATGTGAAATATTCTATAACCCATTCGAATATTTTTATTCAAGCACCACACAGAGAGGGTATATAACCATCTGTGTAGTGTAAAAGATTTTAAATTACAGATTAACTAACTTACAGCCATTTAAAAATTGTTTCAACAATGTCAAAACATTCACCTTCTTATTGCAAATTAGGCTTAAACCCTGTCTGTGTTTAGCAAATACTTTCACGACAAATATATTGCATATGGCACAAATAGATTTGATTTATGTAATGCAGACCATGAAATGAACTCAGCAAGGAAACATATGGAAAGAGTTTAAATGTTGTGACATGGCTCTTTAGGCAGCTGGACTGGGAGAGAAGCACTGGATGTTGAAGACTGCGTAATGGCCCATCCATATACATCAACAAACATTGATATATATAAACAACCTCAAAACAAATATATGGCCTTTGCGTCTAGTTAACGTTAGTGTTACTGTTAAACAGAAACATTGAAGGCATTTTAATAACCAAGTCTAGCTTCACTGTAAATAAAGGGGCTTTATGATCCCCAGCCATGTATCTGTCATCGGTCTAATGTCTACTGTAAAGAGACTGTGTGTTCTTCAAACAGACCGACTCGTCTGAAGGGAGGAAACAGCCCTTGCTCACTGACTGATGTTATGGAGATGAAGGGTTAGAGCGCTGTGTAGAATCAAACATAATCATTAAACATGAGTCATTAAAATCACAGGTTCAGCATCTGTTTATCTGATAAGTCGGTTCTGTACCTGAAAACCATCATGGCCATCTGTGCAGGTCTTCTGGAGACTCAGCAGGTTTACTGCCCCAGGAGCTTCAGTTATATCACCAGCAGAACTTCCTGGCAAGCATAATTAACCTATTTAACAAACACAGTATGAACCAATTCTCATCTGTAAAGCGCATGCTTTCAAAATATAATGAGCTAATGTAAAGCATAATGTCAAAGTCTCTTCTGATATCTGTGTGCTGTCAGAATTTGTAAGGATATTTACATACTGTACTGTGAGTTTATTGTACATTTACAACAGTACATCTGTGCTTGGATTAAAGGAGACTACAGTATGAGTTAACAACACCGGTCAACTGTGTCATTACCGTTTCAGAAAGGACGAATCAGAGTCAAAGCTGATGAGGTTTTATCTTGGTCGTCTCCCGCAGGAACATTTCTAAAAAAATGCAAACAGCAGCTGCATCTTAATTGATTATTGATTCAGGACGCTCGACTGTTAAATGTATCACAATGCTCTATTGTGAGACGGTCTACATTTTACCTTGGCGATGTATTCTGAAAGAAAAGATTTGCTGACAGCTTCCCAGTGCAATTTTCTTTCCAACAATTTTAGGTTGTAAGGACGTTTTCATAGTGTTTCCATTAAGTGACAAAAATGTTAAAAAGGTTATTTTGAAAGTTCTAGGAATGTTCAAAACGTTCAATTTTTTATATGTTATTGCTTCACTATAAGAATGTTATTTAAACTTTTTTAATTCTTTAATGTTTTTTAAATGTTCCATTAACAACTTAAGAATAGCGTTTTTGATATATATGATATATAACTTTAAAAAATGTTCTACAAACGTTACTGCAAGAATGTTTTTGCTAACTTTGAGAGACCTTTAAGACAATGTTATTCAACATTCCAAGAACGTTCCCTGTTAGCATCTGGTGCATGTGATCTGCTCATAGTAAACACATGCTACAGAAACACAACCGCTATCACGTCTCAAGATCTACTGCCAAACGACGGAAAAAGTCTTTATAGTAACGCAAACGATCAGACGACTACTCGATTAAAGCACTTAAGAGATTATGTTATGTTATGAACGAGGTCAAAGGGGAACGAAACTCCAACCAGAATGGATCTTTCAGAGCCACACAGCTGCTCAAGAACCAGTGGGAGCCGCTGGGTGATGTAAATAAGTGGCCAAATCAATGAGAATTGTAGAGTCAGACTGAAAACATTTTCATGTCTGGTAGCTTTTGTTTTCCTAACAAGACTGCTTTGATGAAAGACTGTTTATTTATTGTCTTGGGAATGGGGTTCTTTATGAGCCAAACCCTTTGCATTAAGCACTACCATTTACATTAGGAAAGTTCATTTCAGTGCAACTGTTGCGAAACCACTTTTAAAAGACGATCACAGTCACTTGCCTAAAAGCCTACTAAACAAAACAATTTAAATCAGTTATTGAAAGTCCTAGGGAAAGGTTTGAGCTTTGCAGAAAAGATTTCCAAATGAGGAACAGAAAGTTCTGTAGAATTCCTGGTACACTCTGTTCTTGAGTTAAACAAGCATGTTAAAATGGGATAAAACCCCAGATTTTGTTATCAGGTCGCTCATGCAACATGCCACTATTACTGTTTCTAAACCTCAGACATGGCTTCTTCTGATCAAACATTGTCCTTATTTTCACACATTGGCAACGAACATATCTTCATTTGTTTCTGATTGCAAGGACAGGGTTTAATATCAAGGTGGTAACAGCAATCTGGATTAAACCTACAAAACAAAAGACGAAAAGAATTAAGAAGCATTAGAATGTTGAGTCAGTGTTTACACTGGATCAATCAGATTTGAAACCGTTTTCTGGCAGCTAATGATTTTTCCCCTAACGGCAGAATGGGTGCCTCTTCCTAGAAGATATGTTCTCAGCTTGAGCAAGACTAAAATGTTTCTGATGGTAATGTGAGTTAGTTGGTGGTCTGGCACCGGTTCTAAATCATTCCCGTTGTCTTATGAACTGCAGTCGTGTGTTTAAGACGTTCACACACGTTTGAAAAGACGTGGATTGTTGTCCCAGAGCTTGACCTCGCTGGACACAATAGACAGTCACAAAGGAATGTGACTGGTGACATTGTTCTTTGTCAACAGTAGAGTTGGTGTAGATAAGAGTTAACAGTCTGTGTTTGGTTAACCGTCACCCTGCAAAACACAGCGTGTTTGACAGTCGTTACACTAAAAAGGTCTTTGGGTTATTTGGGCGGGAACAGATTCTTTCAGCTGTAACAATTGTGTCATAAACTGGCTCGTGGGACAGTTTAGCACCTAAAAAATCAATGCAGCCCCTTCTGGTCCTGCCTAGTGTGATATATTACTTTTTTAAACAATGCCTAATACTCCTTTGCAATGTGTTTTATTCTGAGCATGTCTTACTGAGGATATGCAAAACAATATATTTTCAAATTCACTCGATCAAAAATATCAAAACTAAAATAATACATCTATATAGGCTAGGTAACCTCAGTTAACTGACTAGTCTATTGTTGGACAACCATTATGAGCCGGCTCTACTATTTTATTTAACAAATTTAAGTTTTAAAAATATTTCCCTAACGTTTCCACGAAGTAACAAAACACTAAAAATGTTATTTTGACTGTTTTAGGATCTTAACATTATTGCTTGGCTATAAGAATGTTTTTCAAACATGTTTTAATTCTGTAACATTTTTAAAACGTCCCACTAACAACTTAAGAGTAACGTTTTTGATATATAACGTAAAAAATGTTCTACTAACATCTCTGCAGTAATGTTTTTGATAACTTTGAGAGAATGTTAGCCAACATTCTGTGAATGTTCCCTGAGTTAGCTGAGTTAGCTGAGTAATGAACTGTATGATTTTACCTTCTCCTAGCTGAGCACACCCACTGCACTTATCTTACAAGAGAGGGCACTGCATCTGCGAGTGCTCATTGTTATCAGGGGTGGCTTTCTGGTGTGGGTAATGACTATTTGCCGGATGGGGGGGTTGGCTACTCTGCAGAGCAGTTCTGCTGACTGCAGTGTAGAGGAACTACCTCAGTGCGTCAGCACTCTGAAATGAATGAAGAAATAGCTTATTAATCAGAGGGACTGCAGAGAGAGACAGAGAGTTCTGCACACTTCCTAACCTGATCTTTTGCGCAGCCATCCTCGCATGTGCTGGCAGCCAGGAGCACACGCTCCATAAGATGGTAAGTCCTTTCTGAATTCTGTGGTCCGTGCTGTCCTGTGAGGGGACAAACTGTGCCATTTAGAAATGAGCCTGCAAAGTTTTGTGCTAGTTAGGATCTTGCCTGCACTTTCTTTACACTGAGCAGTTCTGCAGCACTGGCGTTTGGATTGCATTAGGTTTGGTTAAGATTAATGCATGCGTGCGTGCATGCAGCAGGCAGTCACACATGCATAAAAGCTAAAGTTTAAAGATCCTGGTTGTTTATTTCAGCAGTTGTCCTACTTATGGAGGTGGCCTGCTTGAAAATGTCAAATCAGAGTTGTGAGTGAAAAGGACACGCTGTGTGCTGGGTTCTGTGTGACAGTACAGCACTGGGGACTCACTGCAGATGAAAACAAACGTGCTGGGATCTGGTGCATGCGTACAACATCAGAACGCTGTTACACACTGCAGTTACAATGACCTGACCTTGTTAAACAAAGCTGAAAATCACAGCAATCTCTGACACAAATGTTTTAACAGTGGAAAGCAGTTTTGTCAAACGCCTTACTGTCTCACTTCCCTCATCCTTGCTGTGTTCTCTCTGTAGTGAAGTGACCACCCCCAACCCCTGGTGCTATAAAACATGATGATCTTTCTGGTTACCTTCCTCCTCCTCTCGGTGAGTCGGGCAGACAACTTTGAGGAGGCGCACAGCGACCTGGAACACTACAGGACCATCTACATCTCAGGTAAAAAGTTAGTTAACACAGGTTCAACTTGTGTGTGTTTGTAACTGTGCTTAAGTGGAGAAAAAGAGGGTTGGTCCGCCCACCCCAAAATGTTTCCCCCTCCAGCTACCCTGGGTCACAACACCACTTGTTTGTAAGAATAATTTTTAAAACAATGCACTAACTACTTAAGAATAATGTTTTCTATATATATTTAACATTACAAATGTTCTATTAACGTTATTGCAAGAACATTTGTCATAACTTTTAGAGAATGTTTGCCAACATTCTGAGAACGTTCCCTGTTAGCTGGGATAATCTCACTAGGTGTTGGATTAGATTATTCAAACCTTTCTGGCTCTCATCACAGGACGCATGTTACTGGCTGGAATTTCTTACTATAAGTGGTAAATAATTGATAAGCATCTATATTTACACATGCTGATATATTATCAGCCTCCTTATCAGAATCTGCAAAGCCAATTATGTCAATGTAAGTATTCAGCAGGTTCTGGTTGATACTTTGATGGCTGATGTTTTGAAAGAGAGACATTACCATAGTAAATTTACAGTAGTTTTACTGTAATAGCAGTAAATAGCAGTTGTAGAGTTGTAGAAGATGACAACTGCAACAAAATATATTCTGAAGATGATTTACTGATTTATCATTTCTTATTCACCTCTATGCCACTAAGCAGTTGTAAATGCCTTGTTTATATTTCCTGTGATCTCTGGTACCAAACAAATGTAAGAAATCTGAGTGCACCCTCTTGTCTTAGTATCCATTCTGTACAAGAAATTCTGTATAAGAAATATTATCCACCAACTCACAGAGTGAATTTGTATCATTTATGCAGCCTAAATTAAGTTTACTTCAGCATTCCGCACAGGACATGCAGGAAAGCAATGCCAGGCTTTTACAGACAGGCACACATTTCTCTGTTATGTTGTTTTAAAACTGGAGTGTCCGTCATAAACACGAGGGGAAAATTTTCACTTCTCAAAAATCTAGCAATTATTCGCGATTATTCATTTAACAACAGACAAGAATGGATTTATGGTATTTATGCTATTAAGTTATTGGGCAGTAACCAATACATTAAGCTGTGGACATGGGATTGATAGAACAACCCATTTAAAGAGCCTGCAAACACTTAATACAATTAAGGACATATCAGATAAAGTTGCTTCATTGTTTAGTTGTTTAATATTATTTGGATCAGAGCCATCCCAGCTAACAGTAAATGTTCTCAGAACGTTGTCTAATGTTCTCCAAAACTTCTCTCATAGTTAACCAAAATGTCCTTGCAGTAACATTAGTGGATCGTTTGTCCTAATGTTATATATCAAATCAGAAACATTAATCTTAATTAGTTAGTGGAATGTTTTAAAAACGTTACAGAATTAATAAATGTTGGAATAATGTTCTTATAACCAACCAATTAATACAATGTTTAAAAAACTAGGATGTTTTGAATGTTCCTAAATCTTTAAAAATAATGTTTTAAACTTTTTGTTACTTAATGGAAATGTTATGGAAACATTCTTACAACCTAAAATCGGATGGCTATAAACACTTCTGCATCACATTATCTTGTTCAGTGCTTGTTTGATTGTTAGTCACCTTTGCTCCCTATCTCTGATTTTTAGAAAATGGCCCCCGGATCTCAGTTGACACAACCCAACCCACAGTGATCTCTCAACGTGGAGGAAACGCCACACTGCCATGCAGATTCAACAGGGACCCCTCGGCTGTCCCGAACCCCAAAATAAGGATCAAATGGACTAAACTGACCCCAGACTATCTGAAGGAAATCGATGTGTTCGTAGCTATGGGCTTCCACAAAAAGAGCTACGGACGCTTCCACGGTCGTGTGCATCTCCAGGCCTCAAGCGAGAATGACGCCTCGCTTGTCATCAATGACATCATGCTAGAGGATTATGGGAAATACAAGTGTGAGGTCATCGATGGCTTGGAGGACGCTACTGCAGTCGTGTCCCTTGACCTGCAAGGTAAACATGGCTAACACGCTAGAAAACTTGCCTGTATTTTCAACGCAGTGATAACGTTAGCTGTGATAATGATTCACTGACTTTACACTGTGTGCAATGTCAACTATTTTCAATAGTCTAATAATGTAAATTGATATATACACACGTTATATTGTATATTACATATTCATGTATTGTATGTATGAATATTTGTGTTCACATTAAATGCTTTACCAAATCTACAATTGTCCACAGGCATCGTGTTCCCATACTTTCCTCGACTGGGTCGCTATAACCTGAACTTCCATGATGCAGAGAAAGCCTGCCAGGACCAGGATGCCATCGTGGCTTCTTTTGACCAGCTGAACAATGCCTGGAGAGACGGGTTGGACTGGTGCAACGCAGGGTGGCTCAGTGACGGATCGGTGCAGTACCCAATCACCAAACCTCGAGAACCATGTGGAGGCAAGAACACAACCCCCGGTGTGAGGAGTTATGGGATACGAGACAAGCAGAAAGAAAGATACGACGTCTTCTGTTTCACATCTAACTTCAAAGGTTTGTCCTCACCACTATATAATGAAAGACAGTGATAGAACTAAGTTATAGAAGCTCATTTGAAAAGCATATCAATTGATGTGATATATATGCCAAGTAAAGACATTTTAGATTCTCCTCAAAACTCATTTGTTTTGTGATTTAAACATGATCAACTTTTTTCAACTTCGCAATTAACTCTTTGCGACCCCATTTTTTCCAGGACGTTTCTATTACTTGATACACCCTACCAAACTCATGTATGACGAGGCAGTACAGGCCTGTCAAAAGGACGGAGCTCAGATCGCTAAAGTTGGACAGATGTACGCCGCGTGGAAGCTGCTGGGCTACGATCGTTGTGACGCGGGCTGGCTGGCGGACGGTAGCGTGCGATACCCGATCTCCCGTCCACGACGTCGCTGTAGCCCTACGGAGGCTGCTGTACGTTTCTCTGGCTTCCCTGACAAGAAGCACAAACTCTACGGTGTTTACTGCTACAAGAGCGAAAAGTGAGGTTGTGTAACTCAAGAACTAAGTGTTTTAATGTAAGGAGTTAGTTTGAGTGCATTAAACTGTGACAAAATCTCTAGATACTGTAATACGGAATGATTTGAAGCTACAGTAAGTGATGGGTGTTTGTTTGAAGCAAGACTCTGTAGGATTAGGGACTTCAGGTGCCCTCTTCCCTCAAAATGAAGACTTTTCCACAAGATGCCGACAAGACGAGAATCATTTTAATAAGACGCTGCCAAAAATATACCGGGTCTGAATGATCATTTACAGCGGTGCTGAAGGAAGAGATGTTTGGTGAGATATTGCAGTAGAGATGACACTCTGCTGTTCCATTTAGCATGCAGTAGCTTGAGGGATGTTCCAGTAGTGTCAACTCAATGACAGTAAAGCTTAAACTCATTGAACTGCTATCTTCTGGCACTTAGTTTATCATTCAAGAACATCATATCATCCCATATAGATAGCATGATGGAAAATATATTTTGTGTTGACAGGATTACAAATCATTCAATAGAAGTGCTAAATGCCATGTAGGCATGGCACAGTGAACACAGTTTTTCCTTCTGCCATCCTTACAGGGTGCTATAATGTATTCTTTTATAAAAACCTGCCTTTTTACATTTACTTTAAAAACATCTTGTGCGTGGACCAAGCCTTGTTGAGTCTTACATAAATCACATTAAGAAAAACATTGTTTGTTTTTTTAACTATTGAAATACAAATGTCGAGTGTTGTTTATAAATGTATGTTAATTATCTTTTCCTCAAATTAATGTGTTTGCATGATTCTGTCTAACTACAGAAACGTATAGAGATGTGCTATATTGAGCTCGTCACTGTCAAACGATATTTCAAGTATTCCTCATTTTTTGTATTTGCATTCTATTTCACATCTGAAAGATCAACTCATTAAACAATAGAAAACATAGAAATGCCAAACGTATCCTATAGCAGAGGTGCCAAATGTTAAAACAACTTATTTTGCTAGACAAAGACAGAAAGCACACAACCCAGGTTCCAGCTAACATAAGTAGTTTTAGTTTATGCATGTTACATGTTACAAAGATCAAAACTGAGGTGATCAAAAAGACAAACATGTTACTTAGTAAACAAAAAACAGCACAATGTGATTTATTTTCTATTGCAGTGGAAACAGACCTTGCAAGTAAAGGTTTACACAAAACAAATAATGGCACACAAAAACAATTGTGCATTGTTAGCATGCCACATTTAACCCTTTTACTCGTCTATGAAGCAGTAAACCTTTAGAAGAACTTGTAGCACCTGTGGCATTTGGAAACAAATAATTTAAAACAGACTGCCAAACTCAGGAAAAACAAAGACATTTTATTATTATTACTATTAAAGTCTACACAGTGAGTTTAAAACTGATGGTTATACATTTAGGTGTTGTATGGAATCTCCAAAAGAAAAACACGATGGAAGTTTCTTAATTCTGGAGATACTTGCATTTGTATTCACACTCGTTTCATTTTCTTTATGCTTTTTTCCCGACACGTGCCTTGTTTACGAGATTTCAAGATCAATTTTAGGACTGTAGCTTGGCCAAGTCTTTATAAGCAACTTTAACATTGTCCACCCTTGTTTATGTACATAAAATTCAATTAAAGGTATGATTTGACTGTGTTCATGTGGAGATTCGTCAAAATATAAATATAATCACAATATAATTGTTCTGTATCAGTTAAACAACAGAGGTCACCAGCCGTTTAAGGAAACGTTCAATAACACTGACTTCTTGAACGTGATTGAGGTTAAAATGTGTTTCACTCAGATATCTTTTATAAGTCTGTCATTGTTGTCATGTGACTGCACCTCTTTCCATGTTTCAAGTGGAGTCGAGTTATTATCCTCCAAGTTATTTTTTATTTCTAATGCAATGTAATGCAATGTTTCAAATAATTAGTGAAGATGAAAGTCATGAACAGAAACAGATCGAGCAAAATTGCATTGTGGGACACAGTATGAAAAGTTTGGTTTAACTCCAGCTTGTCGTGGCATTACTTTCCCTTTACATTATCTGTCGCACCATCCACCATCAATCCCACAATCCACCTCGTGAGCCCACAATCCCACAATCCACCAGTGGAGACGCGATGTAAAAATGACTGCGACACATCTCTGTTAAAAGTGATAAACTTTTAAAACAAACTCTCTCCAATATTATCAAAAAGCGCAAAGTTATCCGAGTCACTTCTGTTATTTTGTGGGCTTGATTTAAGGGGGTTATTTTGCACACTTAAATGTGTTGCATGGTTTTTATATTAATATATTATGCGTGACGTTGCACAACATATTGTATGTTAATATGGAATAATTTGTTTGATTAATCTTTGTCCAGAAAGAAGGATTGTACAAAGTTCAGGACGCGCTGATTTTAATGACGGTACGGAAGCGCCACACTGCCCCCTATCGGACAACAGAAGCCATCGCACGATGCAGAATTAATATGGGATTTTAGTTAAACGCAATCCAGCAAAAACACACGATCATAATATGCCAATAGCACTTTATTATTGAAAATCTCACAGTTCATTCATCGTTACATGAATCTCCCACAATAAATTAAACTTCTATGGCTTCATGTATAACATCTGTAAATGTCCGACAAGAAACGGCTAGCACATTCAACCACACGTACAGTATTCATCATTTCATTTTTTTTTTACCGTGACATTCATTTTTTTTTTTAGAAAAGTAAAAATGGTTATATATTACAAACCCACATATAAAAAACACCAAAAAAAGGCCATGTTTAGATGCGGTAACGAGAGCGCACAATGGGTTTATTATCCGAGTAACAGTACAGCCAGTGAGGAAGACCAGGATGAAGAGCATCTTTCCAGTCATGAGTTACAGTCCGAGCATTGTTTTTCACCAACCTATATGAAACATCTGTTCGGCTTTATTACTCCTCATAAAAGCTTTCTGTATGTCTTGGGTTGATGTTTACAGAAGAAATGACAGACGTCTTAAAAAACAGTCACCGTTCACAGCTGCATGATCATATTTCTACTATATACATTAAAACTAAACCCCTCCCGTCCCCATGTTGATACAAAACGCACTTTATTTTCTTATTGCATAGACAACACTCGGTGGGTGGATGATGGTGGTTGCGTTTTCTTGCAGTCCCTCCGGGTAAACCACGTCTCGGCTGTAAAACATTCATCGGGCACAAACGTTTTGGCCTCGTCCCTTTTAATTCAGGCTGAAGATTTTCTCTGCTGAAATATCTGCAGCGCTGTTCTGGCATCAGTGATCCGAGTCTTGACTGTTTTCACCCAGAATTGATTGTTCTGCATCAAGTCATCGTAGCGTCTCTTACTGATGTTGTAAAAGTCACTGTTCAGATGTTTGTGTGCATGCATCTTCTGATAAGTAGATGCTGTGGAGCAAACACAATTGATTATCAATGAAAAAGTGATCAGTGCAATGCAGCCCCATCGTTTCTGCGGTATTATTTCTACATTTAAATTATTTAACTTATATCCTGCACTTCTGCTTAGACCTAAACTGCATTTGCGTTGCATTGTACTTGTGCATGTGTAATGACAATAAAGTTTAATCTAATCTAATCTAATTTCACGCCTGGATTTCGTGTAAGGGCGCAATTTTTGCGCCACCAGTGGTACAGGAAAGTTTTTCATAAAATGCATTTGAGCATAAATGCTTAAATGCATTTGATGCTTAAATGCATTTGATGCTTAAATGCATTTATGCTTAAATGTCGCTTAACATCAACACTTACGGTTCAGGCATGTGATCTGAGGCTTGTCCCAGCGGCCGTCCTCTCTGCATCGGATGGTGGGGACGTGTCTCTGGATGAAGCCGCTCTTGCAGTGGTACCTCACCAGCGAGTTGATCTCGTAGCGCGGCTTCATGCTGCCGTAGATCCGCGCGTCCTTCACGACCGGAGGCGGAGCGCAGGACACTGGAGGAATAACGGAGCACGAAGACATGGAGGTCACAATGTTGGGACGTGAGAACGCTTCCCAAACGTTTCCAATACATAACAACAACGTTACATACGTTTCTTGAGCGTTCGGAACGTATTAACGTTATCTCTTGGTTATAAGGACGTTGCACTAACAACTTAAGAATAACGTTTCACTACTTGTTGTATTCTATATAACTTGTATGTGACAAATAAATCTGGACTCTCTTGTTATTGATGCATAGGATAGAAAACGTTAAGAAAACGTTCCACTACCTGTAAGAGAGAACGTTGAGATAACCTTCAGGAAACGTTCTGAGAACGTTGCCTGTTAGCTGGGATACAACCTTATGTGAAAGGGGTGGAGGGGGTCTCACCTGTGCCCTTCTTGCAGGTGAACGTCAGGTGGTAATTACACGGCACGTCGTTCCACTCTCCGTTTTCGTGCCAGATCATCACCACACAGTCCTCGCCCGCCGAGAAGAAGCTGTCGGGCTGACCCTCCCTCCAGTTGTCAAATTGCTGGAGCAAACAGAAGAAGTCTGCTGGTTACAATCTCCACCACACAAGTACACTAAGAAGGGGAGATGGAGCCCAACAATCACATGGAGCAAACAGAAGGAAGTCTGCTGGTTACAATCTCCACCACACAAGTACACTAAGAAGGGGAGATGGAGCCCAACAATCACACAGAGCAAACAGAAGGAAGTCTGCTGGTTACAATCTCCACCACACAAGTACACTAAGAAGGGGAGATGGAGCCCAACAATCACATGGAGCAAACAGAAGGAAGTCTGCTGGTTACAATCTCCACCACACAAGTACACTAAGAAGGGGAGATGGAGCCCAACAATCACATGGAGCAAACAGAAGAAGTCTGCTGGTTACAATCTCCACCACACAAGTACACTAAGAAGGGGAGATGGAGCCCAACAATCACATGGAGCAAACAGAAGGAAGTCTGCTGGTTACAATCTCCACCACACAAGTACACTAAGAAGGGGAGATGGAGCCCAACAATCACATGGAGCAAACAGAAAGAAGTCTGCTGGTTACAATCTCCACCACACAAGTACACTAAGAAGGGGAGATGGAGCCCAACAATCACACAGAGCAAACAGAAAGAAGTTTGCTGGTTACAATCTCCACCACACAAGTACACTAAGAAGGGGCGATGGAGCCCAACAATCACACGGAGCAAACAGAAAGAAGTCTGCTGGTTACAATCTCCACCACACAAGCACACTAAGAAGGGGAGATGGAGCCCAACAATCACACGGAGCAAACAGAAGAAGTCTGCTGGTTACAATCTCCACCACACAAGTACACTAAGAAGGGGAGATGGAGCCCAACAATCACATGGAGCAAACAGAAGGAAGTCTGCTGGTTACAATCTCCACCACAAGTACACTAAGAGGAGATGGAGCCCAACAATCACATGGAGCAAACAGAAAGAAGTCTGCTGGTTACAATCTCCACCACACAAGTACACTAAGAAGGGGAGATGGAGCCCAACAATCACACAGAGCAAACAGAAAGAAGTTTGCTGGTTACAATCTCCACCACACAAGTACACTAAGAAGGGGCGATGGAGCCCAACAATCACACGGAGCAAACAGAAAGAAGTCTGCTGGTTACAATCTCCACCACACAAGCACACTAAGAAGGGGAGATGGAGCCCAACAATCACACGGAGCAAACAGAAAGAAGTCTGCTGGTTACAATCTCCACCACACAAGTACACTAAGAAGGGGAGATGGAGCCCATGTGACCACACGAGGGCGCAACAATCACACGTAAGAATCAAGGTCAGTTCAAAACTGGCACAGTTGCTTGGGACTTTCCTTGATAACAGGGTCTGGACAGGTTTCTGAAACTCAATGTACTGCTGCATTCAGTTTGCTCAGTTTAACACAAACATACAAGCTTCATTTCAGATGTAGAGGCGGATCAACGTGTGTGGATGTATACAAATGAACGGCATCCTACATTACAGAGAACGTTCTCAAAACGAGCGGCTTCTCTAAAAGTTCTCTCAGTGTTTGTTACAAAAATGTTCTTGGAGTAACTTTAATATATCTTTTTAAGTTACATATCATATATATTAAAAGTTATTCTTAAATTGTTTAAGTGGAACATGTTACTAAGAAGGTTACTAAAACACACACTTATTCACTTATTCATTCAGAATGCAGGATGTACAGTGTGCAGATTCCCTCTATACATGGTATATTTGAATGACCTAATGCTTTTATCAAAACGTCCACTGCTTTAAACCAGTCCATGTGTTTGGTATAATACAGACTGAATGATATACTGAAGTGAGACCTTTGCCAAAAGCATTAGCATAATCAAAGCTCATAGTTTATGGTAGATAAAAGTTGGTTATTTTAAAGGCTGTGCACGCTTAAAGATCATGAAATGGTATTTAAATACATCTAAGATCCAGCCAATCAAAAACAAGGATGGCTTGAATCACGAAGGTGTGAATTCAAAGAGTAAAAATTCAAAGAGTAAACATTATTGTGTTCAAAGTGAATCCAGCCTTACCATAGGGTTCCCGTCTGTCCAACGGAAGTCATTATCAAACATTTTATCATTTAGCCCAATCCACTGATAGTCATGTCCCAGACCTGCGAGACAATTACAGCATGGGTCAAAAAATGACAAGTAAATGATAATGGATTTCACATTTTGGGTAAAGTCCTCTAAAACGTCTTTCATAGTTATCAGAAAACATTCTTGCAGTAATGTTAGTAGAACATTTTTTACATTATGTATCATATATCAAAGAGGTTATTCCTAAGTTGTTAGTGGAACGTTAATACAACATCTGGACATTTTGACCATTTCTAGAACTTTCACTTTTTGTTATTTTATAAAAACATTCTTACAACCTAAAATTGTTAGCTGGGATATTTCTTTAACCTGCATTAAAGCCAGAATCATCAGTCTGAAGTTTATATTCCAGTAAGGAGTGTCTTTATATCTTTCTAAAACCTTTCTAATTAAAGTAATTAAGCTACTTAAATTAAAAATGGTACGTTTATAATGAAGTAGCTCTGGGAGACGACAGAAATTCATTGTTGTTTTGCTATTAGGACCTTTGAAAACTTTCTGGCGTCTTTTCTAGACTACCTGGTCGAAGTGGAAAGAGCAGGAAATTGTGTGACGCAAACATACGTAAAACAAATCATTTCGGTGCCTCTAGCAGCTGAGGGGAGGTTTGTTTAGTTTAGAGTCAAGACCAGGGTCAGGCTTTTGCAACGTGACTAATGCCTCATTGCACCCCTCCACTGACAACCTTTTTAAGTAACATAATTTACACAATTCATCAATGTAATTTGTAATTCGTCACTATAAGTATAAGCAACAGTAATATTGATGCGAACCCCAGTGTTTGATTTGTATTGGATATGGTTCATCAAACGGCACACTTACGATTTACAAAGACCTGCTCTTCATGAGACAGGACGCTGGTGAGGTGTCCACCCTGCACTCGACACTCTCTCTCCGCCGCCTCCCATGTGCGCCGGTGAGTGAAGTATTTATAGCAGTGACTCTGAAACTTGTGCCAGCCGTAGTCACAGATCTGTGTGTCTGAAAAAGAGACAAAATCAATTATGAGAAATGCATACTCAGTTGAACACACTTTTTTATATCGATGCACCCCTGCTCTAAGAATATAGATTTTATATTTAAGCAACTCAATTTTTTTTTTTTTACTGTAGATGCTTTTGTAATTCATGCCTACAACAAGTATAAAAGTGGCCACAGTTTATTAAAGAAAAGATGTCTTGTAATTGATTCTGTTGTCTTTTTCTATGGCCATTATCTATAAATAAGTCTTTCAGATCAAGTATAATGGATTTTCGGTGTGGCCGCACAGAACCGTGTCTGTTTCGAGCTCTGGCAGTAACTGGGTTAACCTAGCACAAAGAACTTTTCATTTGATGACACAGAATAAAAATCATCAACATTTTGCTTGGATCGAATCTCCCCAAAGACCGCAGCACTCAGTGTGAAAGCTAAATGCATACAATGACATCTAATGAGGCTGGAAAGAAAACAGCACTGAATGGGGCCAAGTAAATCATTTTAAACACACAGTACTGTTTTTTTCTCACTAAGTACACTCATTTCAAGCCTTTTTTGTTCTTTGCCCTCATATGCATTAGAATCTTATTATAGCAGAGCTGCTTTTGTAACACAGCTAATGTTAGAGTCTGTGCACAGAGAAATCTATTGCAGGCGACTGTGCAGTAAATAACTGATGCTTTTACAGAGGGAGTAAATCTGAGACTGAGGGCAATCAGAGTGCAGTCTAGATACAGTGTATCTATTATAAATCAGTGTGTATCTACATGATGTGTAGTACACATGTTGACGTTCTGAATTACTGAGCTGGGGGAGTAAAAACAGCATAAATGCTTTGTGATCATCTGATAATGAAAATGTATCTATTAATATGTCCATCATATAATAATACTCAAATCTACAAATTATACGTCAAAAACTTTAAAATCCACATTTTAGATTATGCATCACTTAATTTAGTAAATATGTGTGTCTGAATTATATCCGGTGGTAAGCTGACTCAAGTCTCTGACTGTGATGAACTGTAGTCAGACTGTGGAGAAACTTACGCTCGACTGAGTTACGTACAGCATGGTTTGAACTTTCACAGATGACAAATACTGTTCCATTAACCAAAGCAAACATACTGACAGATAACTGTAACTGTGTACCACAACTGCAGAACTCAAGAGTTTTTTTCCCCCGATCTTCTGACTTTGGCATAAAAAGCCTGAGAAAACAGATGTTCTTAGAGGTGATGTTTATGTATGTGTGTGTGTGTGTGTATGTAAAAGATTAGCTCTGCTGACTAATATTTTGGATGACGCTGGAACCAATCCATTAGGGGACCAACGCCCAGCGTGATCTTCAAGTGAGTGTAAATGTCAAGTCCTGAGAAGGTTAATAGCGCACCTCAAAGTTAAAAAGCAATTTTCCAAGGTGGTTCACATACGTAAGTCCCCCGATTATTTTCAGAGTGGAAAACTAAGAAAAGAAAACTAACCAAGAAAAGCCCTGACTGAGATGGAGGCAGGTGTGTGGGAGTTTCCACACAATGCTTAATCTGATGTGGAGCTTATGAACTCTGTAGGCCTTTGGGTTTGACATAGTAGTGTATTACCTGATTTGAATATGAATGAATCAGGAATTGTATGAATCAAGATTGCCTTAGAATCGCAAGGAGCCTCACCTTCAAGTGGGCAAAGAAACCTAGTCAAAATTAGTCCCAGTCCTGCCTGACGTCATCCCAGCAGAATGGCTGGAGTTTATTATCCTCAAACACTCCACATTGTCTACAGCCATCTGAAAAAAGCTTCCATATTTTCTTTTCTCTCATTTGTCATAACAAAAGCCACAACAGAGGATCCAAAGGGGACGTTCTCATCTCTGAAGTTCTTCACTGTGACTCAAGTGTTGAACATACATTTTGCACAGACAGTGAAATGAGGCTCTCAGGCTGTATGAACAAAATTCTGTCTCTGTATGTAAACGTGATGTAACCAGGCATAAGGGTGTTTTATCCCCTACATAGCCATAGTCTAACATAGTCTAACCAATGTCGGCATGAAAAAAACTGGGGTGCCTTACCCCCAATTGCTTCCTGGGGACCGCAGTGAATGTCATACGAATGGGTTACCATATTTTGCCTGTACGTCACTTCACATAACTCACTACGATATTCTGGAGCCTCTAAAGTAACGATTTGCATGTGAAAAACAAATCATACTTTTCTTGATGAACAAGTATGGAGGAAATGAAGAAAAAAAAAACATCCTTTATGTAGCCACACTAATGTGCCTGGAGTCATGCCAAGTACGGCAGTAAGCTAAGAGACTTGCTCAGCACTTGTAAGAACTGTGGTCTCTGTGAGGGAAGAGGCAGCATTTTCTCTGACTGTGTGCCCTCCTCTGTGAACCCTTCTGTTGGCACAAATCTGCTCTTGTTCCTTTGGACACCAAACCACACACCCTCTGGAGAACCAGGACTGACAGATGTGGTGAGCTCTATGGCTAATAAACATGATCAAATCGCTTACCAGCCTGCTAATCTTGCCACTAATGCACAGATTCAATTACAACTAACTCAAAATATTCCTTCAGCCCAATTAACATTAACAACAATCCACATTAACATTGATTTCGTACCTTGTTCGCAGAGAGCTCCTGAATAGCTGGGCAGACAAACACATCTGAAGGAGTTTAACCCATCGATACATGTAGCTCCATTTTGGCAGGGGTTTGACTGACATTCGTCAATGTCTGCAAAGAAAAAATATCAATGTGAAAGACTCTAAATACATGTTCATCAAAAATGAATAAACTCTGAAAACGACTTTCTTTGTACCATTTTCACAGCGCTCCCCACTGAATCCCGGCATGCAGACACAAATGTTTCCTTTTCCATTAGAATAGCACGTTCCGCCATTCTCGCACACACCCACCGAGCAAAACGTGAGGCCTGAAATAACAAGCTGAGATTTGTTACTCTGTAAATGCTCCATGGACAATATAAAACAGAAGTAATTCAATTTTAGGAAGCAAAATGGGAACTGTGATGAAAATCACCTACAGCATACTCCCCTTTGTTTGCTACTCAATATGTGACAAAATTTAATATGACAAAATAATTAAATATATTTATGCCATTGTACCTTCCAAATCAACCATGTGGCTCTCAACAGTGTAGCTGACAAAAGTCCACAACTCTGGCTCTGTGGTGGTAAACTCTTTCTTGGATGGTGGTTGTCCCTCTACAATCGAGGCACCCAGTGTACTTTCATAATCAACATCGTCTTCGGATGCAACAGTCGTTGGGGCTTCAGTAGTGGTGAGAATGTCTTCTGTAGCAGATTCTGTTTTTTCATCCAAGACCTGGACTGGCTCTTGCACATGCAATTCTGTAAAACCATTTGTGGTGGGAGGACTGGAAACTGGAACAGATGAGGAGAAAGGCTTCTCTGTTGAGAATGGAAATGGAGAATGTACAATTTCTTGTTTTGTCTCCTCTGAAATTTGCACTGAGGCAGTTGTTTCCTCTGAAGGTGTTGTTTCAATTACAACTGTTTCTTGTGAGGAATATATTGCTTTAGGAACATCGGTTGGCAGAATGGTGGTCTCTGAACTTTGCGTTGGGAATTTATACATCAACTGAGTTTCAGTTGAATTAAAACTCAATAATGGTGTATCTTCTGCAGAACCTTCAACCAAATTTTCATCATCTTCCTCATCTGTACCGGTCCTTATTTCTTCAGTTTGTTGAATGGTAGGGGAAGACACAGTAGTAGCAATGAGAGGTTGCTTTGAGATTCCTTCAGTTGGCTGATCACCAGAACTCATGTCCTCAGTAATAGTAAAAATCATGCTTGTATTATCTGTACTTATCTTTGTTTCTTCAGTTTGGATGGGAAAAGATGGTGCAATAGTAGCTATGAGAGGTTGCTCTGAGATTCCTTCAGTTGTCTGTTCACCAGAACTCATATCCTCAGTAATAGTGAAAATCATGCTTGTGTCGTCCGTACCATTTTTAGTTTCTTCACTTTGTTGGACGGAAAGGGGCCGAGCAGTAGAAGCAATGACAGGATGCTTTGGGAATTCTTCAGTTGGCTGATCACCAGAACTCATGTCCTCATTAATAGTGAAAGCCATGCTTGTATCATCCATTCTGTTCTTAGTTTCTTCACTTTGTTGGATGGGAAAGGGTGGCACAGTAGAAGTAATGAGAGGTTGCTTTGAGATTCCTTCAGTTGGCTGATCACCAGAACCCATGTCCATATTAATAGTGAAAATCATGCTTGTATTGTCCATACCAATTTTTGTTTCTTCAGTTTGATGGATGGGAAGGGACAGTACAGTAGAAGTAATGAGAGGTTGCTTTGAGAATTCATCAGTTGGCTGATCACCAGAACCCATGTCCTCAGTAATAGTTAAAATTGTGCTTGTATTGTCTGTATTGATGTTTATTTTCTCAGTTTGCTGGATAGGAAGGGACGGTGCAGTAGAAGCAATGAGAGGCTGCTCTGAGACTGTTTCAGCTGGCTGTTCACCAGAACTCATATCCTCAGAAATAGTGAAAATCGTGCTTGTGTCATCCATACCTATTTTTGTTTCTTTGGTTTGATGGATGGGAAGGGATGGTGCAGTAGAAGCAATGACAGGTTGCTTTGAGAATTCTTCAGTTGGCTGATCACCAGAACCCATGTCCTTAGTAATATTAAAAGTCATGCTTGTATCATCTGTAACAATCTTTGTTTCTTCAGTTTGTTGGATGAGAAGGGATGGCACAGTAGTAGCAATGACAGATTCCTTTGAGACTGTTTCAGCTGGCTGATCACCAGAGCTCATGTCCTCAGTAATAGTGAAAATCGTGCTTGTGTCTTTTTTAATTTCAGCCACCAATAAAGGACTCTTAGTGGTCTCTTTGTCTTGGGTGCTGTCAGATTCTTCAGTATAGACAGCAGAACCTTCTGAGATGGATTCTGTCTGAGAAACGGAAACCACATTGGGTCCTGAACTGGGCATAGCTAAACTAACAGGCTGTCTTTGCTCTTTAGGATCAGTGTTTGTAAAGGAATCTGTGTAGCTATGAGAAGAAACATGGAAGGATGGAGATGACGTTAAATGTTTGGCTTCCTCAGTTGGATATGAATCCTGTCCCGAGCCCTCTTCTTCAGTTGAGGTGGATCCCTCAAGGTCCTCTGTGTCTGGCTGCATATTTTTGTCAGCAGTGCTGGGTTCTGAAGAGGCTGGAGTGTTTTGAAATGTGGCGGATGGTGCCTTGGTGGAGATCTGGTCCCTAAATTTCTCTGTGGTCTTTTCTGGCTCAGCAATTTCTGTCTCATCAGTAGGCCCTGCATCTGGACTCTGAGATTCCATTGTTGGCAGTGCATCATCCGCAGAACCTTCTGTGGGAATTAGATCTTCTTCATCATCTGTTGGCCGCATACCGGAACCCTCGTCAAACACTGGCATACCAAACGCTGTGGTCTGTGAGGGCAACTCATGGCTTGGGGATTCGGTTGCAAATGAGAGCTTCATCTTAGTTATAAATGCAAAGCTTTCTGTTGGTGTGATATGGGGCTGGATTAGGGTTCTTGTCATTGAATCAATTTGATCTGTCTCAGAGGATGTGATGCTCTCAGCCTCCTCAGTAGTTATGTCATAATCAGGGATGGTTTCTTCTGTTGATGGGATAGCCGTGTCAAACTGGTCTCCTCTAGCCTCCTGAGTTTGCTCAGGTTTCAAAGTAATCTCCTGTTTCCCATTGATGAAACTCAATACTGGGGTGATGGTAACAGAAGCTGAGGAATACAAATCAAGGTCTCCGCTGCCCAGAGGTGGCTCATTTTCACCTGACAGAAGGTTGGTTCTTGGTTCATTAAGGAATTTCACAACATTCTCAACTGCAAACAAAAACAAATTGCAGGTTAGTTAAAATTAAACAATTCGCTAAGTTAACACAGCTAGTCCCGCTGCAAGGCCTGCTTTAATTTTCAAATCCAATTCAAACTTTTGGTTGCCAATTTATTGAATTCATCACTTTCCAGACATAGGACCTTAGAAACAGGCATGAGTGGGAAAACTCCACCTACAGACGAGAGTCTCACTTGAGAAAAAATAACTCCTTTGAGTTGATTGTAATTTTAGGCAGTTGAGATCGTACTGATTATTGTTTCTACATTAGTTATGGCTCTTCTTTCATACAGAAAACGTCTTTTTATGCATTCCATTTCGTGACATGTCCCAAAGAAACCCTAAAGTCAAACAGTTTCTATATTGCAAAATATAGTAAAATATAAATAGTGTCAGTCACAAGACCTTTTTCATTTTGAAAGAAATGAAAGAAAGTGATTTCAGCTACTGGGATATTACACTGTTAAGATCTGTGTGACACAGCCAGAGATTTAATACAACTAAAAATCCTCAATAATACCCGCAAAAATATGTCTTTCTCTGGGTGGACATGCTAGCAACCACACACGGTAACCTGATCTGCGGACTGGGGTAAGGAAAAGTAATTAGCTCACTGTGATTACATTGTTGATGGATGTTTTAAAGGGCTTTGCCATTTGACCCAGAAGGTATTTGTCTGTGGCTTTGATAGCTACTTTTTCCTGTCTTTCTCACACTCAATGCCTTGTCTCTCCCTGATGTTTTACAACAGTAAATGCCTCTTTCACAGTATCGAATGACATAAATGGGTCAACTGATTAATGTAAATGCACTGGACCTACAAGAACACCAAAACACCAACTGCATCTATTTACAGAAGTTTATCAACATCATTTTGCTCTAAAGCAACATTGGGAGTCGTTTAAGGTCCTGGGAAAGTACAGAAGACCAGTTTCCCTTCTTCTTTGGATGTAGGCTGCACCTCTGGTTTAGCCATACTCCTAGTTTAGATAAAAGTTTGGCACAATCCAAACCAACTGGTCTGATGTTTGCAAGACAGCAGTGGGCAGATGGACTGAGCCAAGCCTGGCCTGTCGTCAGCCAAGAGCTACACTGAGTTTTCTAAACTCAGTCACTCATTTATAACATACTGCAACAACAATCACAGGAACGTCCAGATCAGCTCATGTGAACAACACAAATTTATGTATTGTGTACTAGCTTGGTCTCGCTGAGCAAGCTTCCATAAATAAAATATATAAATTATATTTAAAATATTAAGACCACTTTACTTATTGATTGCTTTCAGGATGTGAAGAGATTTTAAACCAGCATAACAAAAAATGTTTTTGGAAGAGATTGCCTGCCCTGCCTTTAAGGTGTATGTTTCAACAATAACGTGTGTTTTACAGAAATCTATGTATTTGGTGTTTTAACCTCATAGTTAAACTACGAACAAACTAAACAATTCAATGACTCCTAAGATTCCAAAGTTTCTGATTTCTTTAAATCTAGACACATTTTATTCAACTGAATGTGTCATGTCTTCGAGAGGTAAATCTCACCTGATTGATTTTTATCTTGAATGTCAATTATGAGGAGATTAATTGGAAGCTGATCATGTGTGTTTTGGTGTGTTGTCTCGCCAGGCATGACTGCATTTAAAACAGGCTTTTCCATGGTGGACTCGGCAGCAGGCAGCCCTCCTTGAGTCGTCTGTGCATCCTCTTTGTAAACAATGGCTGGTTTTGCTGGATCTCCTTGATTGTCCGTAACAAACACAGAAACAGTAGAAATCGCAGTTGTAGGGACTTCCACATTCCCACTGCTGCTGTCCTCAGTGCCACTGTATTCCTCATGGGGAGTGTCCATCCCAGGGTGCTTGTCTCCCACGGTGGGCTGACGGGGTAGCTGAATAGAGAACATTGAATCTAGATAATAAGGCATTTCAGGTACCGCCTGCACCAAAGAGCTGTCTTTGTTTTCATAGTCAGTGACTGGGCTTGGAGAAGTCACATCAAAAGTCATGTTAGCTTCAGCTGGTGCAACTGTAACGGCTTTAACAGGGGAGACACTGTGATGTGGAGCCATGCTTGCTGAGAACATGGATGGTGGCTCTTCTGTGGAGTCAAGGGTCTCTCCAGAAGGGGTCTCTTCTAAACTGGCGATTGGAAAGGTGTCGGGAACCTGAGCTGTGGTGGGCGCAGCCGTGGACACAGTTGTGTGTACCGTTGTGGGCTCCCGTGCTGAAAGAAACAAATGGCGTACTTGCAGTTAACTCTACACAATACACTCTGACAGAAGAAAGTATTTTGGCATTGAAAAATACACACTCCACCCTTAAGAGATGCTTTGATTGAGCTGAATAACATAGAATGGTACAGTTGTTTTATCCAAGAAAGGGTTTTAACACTGACTATGTTAAGTCTGATCGCTGTCAGTACAGGCAAGATAATTGGTCATGGAATTCTTAAAAATGCCAACAATAGCAGAGCAGTCTAAGCATTTCTTTGGATATTCTTGGCGTGAAATTAGTTATTTTAGGAAAATGACGTGCTGTGACAGGGTAGAACTTAACAGTTTATATTTGTTTTGAACTCTAGTTTCCTTTCCAGAACTTTTTTGGCGAGGTCGCATATCTTCTGGCCACTTATTTTGTCCCCGTCCGGTAAGTAAATAATCTAGAATAAAGGCAGTGTTTTTTTATAATAAGTTTCAAAGCCGTCTTTTGTTTCTCACACATGATAAAACAAGCTGCTGTCCACATGCATAAAACTCTTGACAGTCCTGACTTTTTAACCAACCAATTAAAAAAGTTTAAACGTGGTCCAGTTAACAAGAGTCTATAATGTTCACTCATTTTTCTTCATGCACATATAGCAGCCGTGCTCACAACAGACCTGCTGGTGGGTTTCCAAAAGGAAAACCCACCAAATCATCGATTTTGAACTGAGGTCTAACACTACAACTCATTCATGATATCATGTATGGCAGTCAGCCATTGGTTTCATGAAGAGGAGCGCAGCACTTTTTATACCAGAACCTGGAACACGTACAGCGAGGTTCAAAAGCCCGAGACCACTAGTGAAACTGCTTCTTTTGTGCATTTTATTTGAATACATAATTATGTTCTGTTTGAACATGATTTGGGAATGTTCCAGAAAGCATCTTATGTATTTCAAGGGCAGAAAGGAGATTTGGTCTGTTGTGCAAAGGAATACACATGCTCAGTGCCATAAATCTGCTTATATTAGATTTTCAGCGTGGTTCAGTGGTCTGGAGCCCACTGTTCATTTTAACACTTAACATGAGTAAGTGATGTTATGATTGTCTTCATTATTGACCAAAACTTTGATTGTTCTGTTTAGCTATTGACCCCATTTGGTCATTCATTCTCTTTCTGTCTTCAGAATAACTGAATAATGCTTAAGTTATGCCGAGCATTTTGGGTAGACAAAGGTCCACACCCTACTCTCCTTCCTTGCCTGTCTTATTTTGTTTTCTAGTCAATTTATTCATCAGTAGGTCTGTCCTCATCTTCCTCTGTGCCTTGTGACAAAACTGTACAGGTATAATATCTCTATCCCTGTCTCAGGGTCTTTGGCTCACTGTGGGGATATACATCCAGCTGGTAAACATTACAAATGTGTCCTCTATTCTTTGCAGTACTTTCTGATTTAAACCATGAGGCATCTTTTCCCCTTATAATCTCCAAGTGCTGTTTTTGAAACAGCACCAGAAGGCCATGTCCCCCACGAGCCCCTGTTTGTATATTATTGAGGGGCACTCTTGACTTCCATGCTTTTTTCCCGGCCTACCCAGAGTGATTTTGTTTGTTTTGCGGTAGAAGCTCATTTAAGAGAAGTGCTTCAAGACCCATTTCATAAAACAGGCCACAGCCAACAGGAAAGCCACAAATTCCCCGGAGGCAGGGGCGAACAGGAGATACTTGATGTAAAATCGGATTAAAAGCACATTAACTGCTGCTTTTGTGTGGCCTGTTTCCATTTTCCTTCAAGAGTTGTGACTGAGCCCGTGTAGACAGCGAGTTTAAACAAACCCCAGCAGGACAGTTATAGGGTTCAAAGGCCGTAGTTGTTCTGGTCGGGCAAACTGACCAGAACAAGGGTCAGACAATTTGTGGTTTTAAAGCGCATATTTGAGGAAGACCTTTAGGGACAGACGTTTAGCAGATGAGGGGCTGAAATCTAAGGACGCCCGGAAAAGACAAACATCTGCTTCCACCCAGCTTGTAAAAAGAGGGGAAAGGTCTTCTCTGAGCCTCTAATTCACAGCTGCTATGATATCACAGCAAAACAGATACCTCCCTCTCTACCAAAATCAACTGAGAAAAGTGAATCTCGTGAAACCTGTAAACAGCATATTTCACCCCAAAAACCAAAAGTAAACAATAAGAACCAGTATTTTAAGAAACATCTATAAGTAAAATTAAGCCTCAGGCGGCAATAACATTAAGTCAATAACAATAACAATAATAGGCAATAACAACTTTTTGCATCATGATATTATTTTCATGACATTTATCGGGATAGTTCACCCCAAAATGAAAATTCTTCCATCTTTTACTAACCCTCATGTTATCCCATGTTACTCAAAATATCTTTTTTGTGGAAAGAAAAGTCATAAAGGTTTGGAATGACAACAGGGTAAATAAATAATGAAAAATTGACTTTTAAAATTTAATTTTAGGTAAACAATCCCTTTAAACACTTTCCTTTAAACACTCATTTGCATGGTCACAGATAAAGATAAAAAACAGTACATAAAATACAGTACTGTGTTTTACAACAAACATGGTTTAGCTAATCAGATTTGAGAGCTTTAGAACTACCTGTGAACTATCAGATAAAATCACTGTGTTCAGTTGTTCAGTTCAATCTCTCATGAAGGCATGCTGTACCTTTAAAACAGTAAGCTCCAAGCTTTTCACTCGGTAAGGGAAAACCTGTCTGGTTAATGTAGCGGTACATTGTCCTCACGCCCAACTGTCCTTTACCACACTGCTGTCTGGGCACAGAGATGGGATAGCGGGCACTGCCGTCAGACAGCCAGCCGAAGTTGCAGCGGTCCATGCCTTCCCTCCAGGCTGCATGCAAATGACCTGGAGAGGCCAAAACTGCATCCTCTCTCTCACACGCCTCTCTGGCTTCATCCAGAGTCATCTTCACATCATCAGATGCATAGAACACCTCACCTGAGATTACACACACACACACAAACACATCAAATCTTGTCTTCTACATCACTCTCTACAGGCTGTGTTGCGAAACCTTGTGAGCTGCCTACATAGACAGCATTTCTACGCATCACCGGCATTCTGTTTTAAACAGTAGGCAGCAAAGTTATACCTATAAAGATTTCTTAATCTTTAATTTGAACAAAATTAAAGCAGCTTTGCATGTACATCATAAAACGTACCCAGAATGCATTGAAACAAGTATAGTGATTTATCCAAGATGGTGGATGAATATGAGGGAATCTTGACTTCAAACATAACTACTACTTATTCAGTAAAGAAAAGTCTTGAAATAGTAATCTAATAAAAAATTACCTTTCATCCAAAATGCTTGTGCTTATATTCTGCCCCACATGTGGATCTATTTTGGCATTATGAGCGTTGTCATAGAAACAAACAATTTCTTTGTTCCAGGACATAAACAGCTCCAAGTTGAACCTCCAAACTTTCAATTTAGTTATTATAAGATTTAATTTCAGTTAGGGGACTACATTAAAATGAAGCTGCCTATAAAGACAACAAGGCAGCTAATCGGGGTTCGGAACAGAGCCACAGTCGCTGTATAAGAATTGACTAACTTCTAAACTCACCCTGAAGTGCTCCAACATAGCAGTACACATCATAGGTTTCTGCCGGATCTCTGATCCCATATGTTCGAACCCCTGGCTTCAGGATCTTGTCTCCATGGCAACCTTCCCGTGGCCTCGTTATGGGGTATCTGCCAAACAAAATTTCAGATATTGTTGACATATCAACAATGAGAGATAAGATAAGTTCCTGTAGCTCAACTGGTAAAGCATTGCATTAGGTTGTGGGTTTGATTCCAAAGGAACACACATACTGATAAAATGTATAGCTTGAACACACGAATATAAATGTAATAATGAATGCGGTGAATATCAAATATTACCTGACAGTTTGGTCTGCCAGCCAGCCAGCATCACACTGGTCAAATCCATCCTCAAAAGCCGAATGCAGCTGCTCAAAAGTGGCAATGGTCGCACCCGCATTAATGCAGGTCTGTCTGGCCTGCTCAAAATCTAAAGTGTAGCGACTGCTGTTGGTACGGTAGTGAAACACAACACCTGTGAAAATACGTGAGGAACAAAATTCAATTACAACCAAAAGCAATGACAGCCCAGCTAACAGGGAATGTTCTCAGACTGTTGGCTTTTTTCTAAACGTTTATTTATTGACAAAAATCTTCTTGCAGTAATGTTAGTAGAATGTTGTTTTTAACCAAACAGTAATGTTAATACCACATCTAAAAAACTAGATGTTTTGAACGTTCCTAGAACATTCACAATGAAATTTGTAATGTTTTGGTTACTTAAAAGAAATGTTAGAGAAATGTTCTTACAACCAAAATCTGTAGTGTTGCTTTAACATGTATACATTACCAGTCAAAAGTCTGGAAACACTTGACTGCAATGTCAGATTAAAAATCTTTTAATCTAAAGACCTTTGATTAAACATTAAAAATGAAATTTTTGGCAAATTCTAGATGAAGGGTGACCTTATTGAATATGCTAGAATTTATCCTATTTTACCCTATTGTTAATTTTCTTTAGTCACAACATAATTCCTAAAGTTACATTTGTGTTATTTCATAGTTTTGATAAGTTTACTATTATTCATAAATAAAAATAAAAAAGATCCAAAATGACCTACAGTGCACTCGAGGTATACATTTAGCAGTTTGCATGGAAACCAGAAACAACTGTTACTGTAAAAAGAGAGAAAAACTGGAAATTTTCTATAAATCACTTGTTGCATTATTGTATATTACACTTATTCACTTTGCTTATATGTTTGTAGCTTATTCGACAGGTCACACACAGAAAACGCTGGCCAGACTGAAGTCTACTTCCAAAACATTTTGTTTGAATCAGACCTGGCTTGTGAACATCAGATTTTTGTGGTATTTTTAGACACACACACACAAAACAAAAATCACCTGAATTGCCTGAACTAACCAGTAAATCTGACTCTTATTTGTCCTTTTATGGGCATTTCCAGCTTTTTTTGTGGTACATTAGCAGAGCTCCTGGCTGAGCAGCCCATTTTTTGTCTGCTCTTTTCCTGCTGGGATGGCAGTGTGTTTTTTTGGGAATCTACTTCCCTTGAGTGGCAATCCGTGCTGCACAGGCCCTAACCAAGGGCATTGAGTGTATTTGGCAGGAAAGCACACAGCTGACTGTGGACCTATAAACACTCCAGTTCTACAGTCTTACCTGGTAAAGCTGTACTTATGTTTTACAACACACAACTGTGCATTAATGTGGTAAACAGACACAACCGGCATTGTTTGGCACCTGAGACAGATTTATATACTTTTGCTTGGTTTAATTTTTCACTAAGAAAAAGTTAGATACTTACAATGGAATGTTGTATATGTTAACACGTATAATGTTTGAGTTATGTGGCACTATTTTTGAAACATCATATTTTACGTTTTATTGTATTGTCCCATTTATTTCTACTGTAGGTCCATTACTGTAAGCACAGTTTTTACTGTTTTCAAAAAAACTGAGGGACAAGACATTATTTCCCACGGTAATGAACATTATGCCCGAGGCTTAAATTCAAGAGGCTTAAATTTGTTTAAACTATGAACATTAATTTAGTATTTATATGTCAGTTCTGGCAGTACAAAGTTTTACATTAAATCTCCTGCAAGGGCCTCAACACAAAATTTTAATTCTGTTTAATGCTGGTTCAGACGTTGAATCATTTCTTTCTATTAACAAATATACAAACAATCAATTCTTTCCTTACAATATTTCAAATACAATAGGGCCTTGTTGGAAATTTGAGGTGATTCCAAAGTTGGAAAATGATTTTCCAGACACTAAAGAAAAATAATCTATTCCCTCTTTGGACAATGTTCCATTTTGGCATCCATAACTGATGACATCATCATATGTGCAGACAGGAGTAACAGTGCAGCACATCTGACAAGCATTGCTGTATGTGTTTGCCAATGGGAACAACTATAAGATGAATAAAATCAACATGAAATAACATCCACAACCTCACTTGTATAACTTTGTTGTATTTTAAAGCAAAACGGGAGTGAATATAGGGTGGGGCTTAGTTGCATCTGTTGGGAAATGATTGGATTGTGGAAAAGTGGGCGTGGCAAATCAAAATAGAGACAGGTAGTTGAAGCGGAGGGGTTTAATATTAAAAGAGGGCTTGGCAACATCCTTAAAAAGGTAAAGGTGATTTAACTGAGCATGTGTCTTAAGGGTCGGGTAGGGTCGCTGTTCATTTCATGTTAAGATTACATTGATAAAGGTGCTTCACAATGCCATAGAAGAACCATTTTGTCTGTATGGTCCCATAAAGAACCTTTAACAGCCGTAGAACCTTTCTTTTTCACACAAAACCAAGAACCTTTGACTGAATGGTTTTTTGGGAACCAGAAATGGTGTGTGTTCTTGTAATGTATGCAGAGGACACTAACCGATGACATCCAGAGACACAAAATCTTGCGTGTCTTCAATACCATGCATGACCTCACAGCGGAACAGCCCTGCATCACTGGCTCTGAGCCTTGCGATGGTCAAAGAGGCATCACCAACAACTTCAGGGTGGCTGGGCACCGATACCCTGCCCTTGAATTCGGACCCGACTTTGAGGACCCCATTCTGGGCCACTAACACTGTGATTTCTGCCTCCCCAACAACTTTAGTCCATTTGATGCGGAGATGATTCTGGTGGGTGCTGGAGATCGTGGCTGCATCTACAGCAGGGGTGCTGGAGGTGACAGCAGGGGGTGGTAGGATGGAGAAGTGGCAGGGAAGAACCACCTGCTCTGCCAGGGACCCCCGAACTGGTGGGCTTTTCACCAGCTTTATCCTATGCATGGAGTCTGGGAAGAAAAAGCAGATGAAGAACAGGATGGTCCTTCACATGAGGAACTCAAGAGCTGACGTGTTTATAGACACATCATATGATCTCATAGGCAGATAATCCTTTGTAAGTTTTTACAAACACTACAAAACACAACAGTGCTCCAGTCCCAAGGAGACAATATTGATCTGAATGATCTTTGTGGGTGTGCCTTCCTATAAATGTCAGTATATTATGAAATTTATAAGCAGTTAAAAACACACAGAATTGCTCAGCAAACACAGTTTTCATTACTGTGATGACATATTTGGTATTAAAACAGGAAGTCAGCAGGGGACCTCAAAGGGCTGGACTCTCTCTTCTTTTGTAAAAGACCAAGGGTTTTATTCTGTAAGGGTTTAACATCACACTGGTCAACCATAATAGCTGCTTATTTAGTTTTGTAACTCAGTCGAATACAAATTTATTATTATTTAGTCAATTGTTTCATGTTTAAAACACTGACTGAAGACAAAAAATGCTTTTAAAAAGCAGGAGGAATACTTGATTTCCTCCGTCTTACTGGAATGCTGAAGTTAGATTTACTACACATTTTTTTAGCAAACATAAAGCCTTGACTGACTTAAGGTCAGTCTACATTGCTTGGTCAGATCGAAGCTTTGAAGACTAACACACGAATAACTCAGAAATGAATTGAAAAGAAGTGAAAAAAACATGAACAACTCACCATGCTGAGTTACAGCGCCGCATACACAGACTAACCAGAGGATGTGCTTAATGTCCAATAACATCTTCAGTCTGTAAATAAATACAGCCTATTTATTTTTGGAAACAAATCATTCAGTCATAAGATATTTGTATTGCTCTTTTAGCATTTACAAGGACATTGTGTGCTCCTAAATGTGGTTCAGCACAAAACTGTTGCTCCAGGTCCAAACAGGTCTGCAATCACACACTCTCTTTGTTATCTTCTGCCCTCACCAATGTGCAGAAATAGTTTTAATAAAGCAAACATCTTTCCTGCAGGCCTAAATTACGTCTGACTATGAATGTGTTGGCGACATCTTTATGAAATCTTCATTGGTTTTTGCTCCACACTTTCCACTCAATAGAGAGGGCGGTCCTGCTTTACAAATCAGCAGGATAAATCATTGTGCTACCGACACAGCCTAACACGACAATGTTTGGACCAGTGCAAGCTTTTAAACACCACAGCGACCCATAAAACACCTTCTTGGGTGACTGTCTATGAATTAATGTTGGCAAATAATCGGCGATAAACCCAGACTATTCGTAATGATGTTCGGACCCAATTGATCTGAAAGCGTATCCAGAAGCGCCCCGGAGCTTATCTAAATACTGGCACCATTAATATCGGCGTTAAGGCAGAATAAAAGACGTGATAAGATAAAGACACAATACAGTCATCGTCTCTCCATTGAGAAGAAAGCACAGCATCAGACAAAGGTCCGATGCTGTGACAAAGCACGCCAAGACTCTCCACTGAGACACAAGGAGATGCTGAGGTGACAGTGTTGGACACAAACCCTGGAAAAACAAATCCTCCCGGTTTAATTTACAGAGAAACGATTATAGAGATCCAGGAAAATGCGTTGAAACTACAGCAAATAATCTTCAGGTGAAATGAAACGCAATAAAACAATACACAGTAAGATCTCAGACCTGAAGGACAAAACTGACAGAGGAATACCGGCAGCTGGATGAATTCAGACTGGAGTTAAAACAATGCATCATCATGTAATATTTGTATATATTTATTATTAGATTATTGACATCATGCAACACATTGCAGTTAGTAATAATAATTATAAGAATAATACTTACTGTGGTATTTTTCCAGCAGACAATTTTGACTCTCCAAATTGGTGAAAGAGATGCGATCCTGCAAAAAAAGTGCAATATGTCTGATGCTCCAGCACCGGCGAGCACAAGCGGTGCTTTCTCTTCCTCTGGTGCCCAGGAAAAGAATGACATGAGCCGGCAGCAGGTTCAAATTCCACGTCCACCCATGATTTCGTCAGTTACCAAAGGAGGGGCCGAGAGTGCCCACCCAAAATGAATCTGATCCATCCCTGCAGAAGAGCCCCAGTGGGTCTCTATACAAACTAGGCATTACATCACTGATAAATGTATTTTCATAAGTATTTCTAATGGATTGTAACTTATAACGGGGCGCATCACAGGGTACGAGGTGATGCGCCCGGCAAGCAGCTGCGCGCAACACAATATACCCAAAGTATTCCGCAAAAGACCCTGAAACAACTCACCAAAATGTTTCAGATGTCTTACTAGAAGTTATTTTATCTCTCAGTTAAAATCAACAATCATTGTGTGGATTATAATCACGCCGCCCTCTTTTAAGATGCGTCGTGCGCAAAAGCGCATCCGCGGGGAACTGCGGCGGTCCGGGTGAGCGCTGAGGATCAGATCGCTGAGGATCAGATCGATGAGGATCAGATCGAGAGAAGGTGCTGATAGAGTAACTGGGTCATTAAGGGGTGTGAAGGTGACCAAATTACTCTTGTAAACTGCTCAAGTGTGCCTACAAGGGCTTCCCTGAGCTTCCCACCAGAGGAGGAGATGGTTCTCCTGGGATGAGATGGTTACTTTCTTTAGCAATAAGAACTAATAACTATCTATTCATGAAACCACTGCAACAGGCGATTTTAATCAAAATATATGCATGTATTTTTATTAAAGGTGTTTTGAATGGTCAGCATTTCTTCACAGGGCGTTGTTGACGTCTGCTTACAGCTTTCAAAGTATGAAGTAAACAGCTGCTTCATCAGCACTTAAAACACAAATTCACTCTGAACATAAGGTTTTCTTATAAAAAAAAGTTTTCTTGCATTTGTTACATCTATTTAATCACAATGTACTGTTAAAAAATGTAACCATAATCTTTCCTCTTATTTACTGTGCATTAAAAAAAATCAACTCATATATGAATATTGTAAAAATAGCATATATCGTATTAGAGTATATTATTCCCAGTGTTTCTTTAAAAAAAACAGTCCAAAAGTCACGGTTGCGATGAAGGCCACTTCTTAAACCCAAAGCAGGTCAGAAATCATCAAACAGCTCATCTGGATCAGGGTTGGTTGCTGGTTTCAGTTGGACATTTGGCCTTTTGCTCGTCCCCGCTTTCGCCTCCTCTGTCGGCTTCTCTCTAAAATTACAAAGTGAAGGAACAACTGTCAACAGAAGGTGAAAGATTAAATACATACCAGGTGCCATTATAAGCCATGACACTGGAGAAAATTCTTACTGCTCCCTGATTACAGTGACCCAGTCAAATCTGATGCCGCCTGAGGCTCACCACCCTAAAGTCAACATGATGTACAGTTCACCCTGTTTCTGTCAGTTCTGCACTGAAATAAGGTCCTTCACAATCAGTTACACGTCATGAGTCTTTAGTATCACACATTTACTGAAGCTAATAAGAGTTTGTAGGTTGCAGATGTACACAATGAAGCTGTCACATTGGATGTGGACCTCAAAAAATGCCAACTTTAGGTTACTAATGCAGGTTATGACATACAGAGGGGTCCAAACTCTTACACTGCTAGTAACAAGTCACTACCTTAAGTTTATTGCATTTAACAAAACATTTCTATTAAAAAATATATTGTCAACATAACTTTAGTGAACAGTTGGATTGAAAACTTATTACAGTGGCATGAACTTCACAAGTTTGTAAAAAACCTGATGGTCCATCACTCTTAAATCCTATCCCATAATAATCTGAGAACATTCCAAAGAACTTCTTGTGTGCTTTAATGGAAGTAAGGGAATATTTTGAATAAAAGAGACAGGCAAAGTCTAAATAAACTGACTTTGATTCCCAGATTTTGAATGCGGTCTTAACTTCTGAACCTAATGTAAACACGACAAAGCAAGTTTACTTTAAAGTTATTAATGTATAACGACGGAAAGTGCATAAAGTGCAGAAATCTTCCCTGTCCAATTGAACGTTTTTACTCCAATGCAAAAAGTGCTTCTGTTAACATATTGTGATAAAATTAAAATGTCAGAAAATGCTCAGCAATAAAACAAGGCAGAAATGGTTAAACTGCAGTAAATCCCACAGGATTTTGTCTATAAGAACTACGGAGAAAGTTTCAAATCAGGTCACAGGGAAAATAAATGAGATTTATGGTCCCGTAAGCCTGTTAATTTCAGGATGTGCTGAGGATCATGTAGCCTTTTAAGCAAAGCTTGACCGGTGGTGCACTAAAAAACACATGGACAACATAGCTGGTATTAAACATACAGGACAGAAGGGTTAGTATGATTAACACACATCTACTGAAAAAGACTTACACAAGCACCACAAGTGTACATTCTTAAAAAAGTTCTTCAATGGTTCATACGGGAGTCAAAGAACCCTTAAAAACGATATCTGGCTGTATAGGGTTCTTGAGCTGAGGGTTCGTGAGATGAGTGGAACCTTTCATTTTTAAAGGGAAACTATTGCTAACACTATAACCTAATGATTTATGAACACAAATATTTCACAAATGAAAAGTGTTTAAAGGCTGCTAATAAATCGTCTATCCAGTTCGTAAACCAGCTTTAGTTGTAGAGGAGACATTTGAATTTGGTTTGTGTTGATAGGTGATTTCATGAGGAAGTACAACTCATATGGAAAAGTTTGACTAATGCAGGTCTGATCAGCAGCTGGCAGCTGAACTGAGATTGTCGTACACAGACTCCAACACCTTCATTTCCCAACTGCTTTCCAGGTCTGGAATAATTAAAAGGAGAAGGAGTTAAAGCACGTTTCTGTGGAGTGGGGACATGCTCACTGTGTTTCCAGATGTGAGCTGAAAACAGAATGTTTGGCCAAATCAGTGACCGTGACGCACTGATGACCACCGAAGCAGATGCAAATAAACAAGTCAGGGTACACAGGATACCATCATGTGTCTACAACGGTGGAAAACTGCCAATCAGGGAACAATAAGTGCTGGTTAGGGATTAGCAACAGCACGCAGTGTACCGAGTTCTGTATATCAATAAAACACTGTTTTTCTTAAAGAAAATGTGACTGGGCAAAACTTTTCGCCTTGAAGCTTTTTTGATGACTTAAAAATGCACAACTCTTCTTAAAGCTATCACCATTTATGTCTGTAGCATAGATGGATGAATGGATGGATAAACAGATAGACAGACAGATAGATAGTAGTTACAATTATTCATGAAAATATGCATGATTATGCTTTATAATGGATTGTATACACATGCTTCCAGTGTGACTAAAAATATCAGGCATCATATTATAAGTTTTCTGTCTCCAGCTGACATATATTTCTGAGCTTTAATAAGCCTCACAGTGGGAGGAAATGGAGTTCATTAAAAGTTAAGAGCGTCCACGTAAAGCACTCACACACTCCTAAAGATCCTAAAACTGGAAACCAACTCCTCATTATTAGAACCAGGTTTGTCTCCAGCAGTGTGTTCTAATACTGCAGCTACAGCAATCAGGGAAGATATATAATCAGGCACAATATATAGAGAGAGAGCTGCCCTGTAAAATACTATTAAAAAACAATCAGGAAAAACGAAAATGAAACGTACAACTGCAAAACAGCCTGTTTGCCAAACTATCAGCTGGTGTGAATTTGTAAATGTTCAAAAATAAGCAGAAAACTAAAACATGAAAAAGGTCCTTCCTTTCCTGTAAATCAACTGGGATATTTTGGATATTTTGATAGTCATGTTACTGCCACATCCATGCCTTCACATCTGGGCCTTGTATCTTAAAACAGATCTGTGTTTCTAACCTCCATATAATCGCAGAATCAATCAGGTATCACTCTGAAGAAACAGATGGCACACTCAGTTGCTTCTAATAAATTCATTTGTTAGAATAAACATTAGTGTTTATGAGATAGCACACTCAACTGAGAATTAAACATCAGTTCTCTCTTATTGCAAAACATGAAATGCTAATGAGATTTTAATTAGTCTTTTTAACTTTTCCACTAAAAAAATATCTAAAAATACTTAAAACAAGAGTGCCTAGTGCATTCAAAATCTGACATTTTAAAAATACATGCTCCAAGTTTTAAATATGGGATGTGTTTTAATGACGTTTAGATTGAAATAGCTTTAGATTCATGCCAAAAACAGAAAATGTATATACCTTTTCTGAAATTATTTCTTTTTATCCTTTATGAAGAGCAAACTGCTTGTATATGGTGTGCAGGTTCCACACTGTCTGTGCTACAGATATGATCCCTCAAACCCTGAGGAATAAAGATGCCTGAAGATTTAGATTCATGCCAATGTGAATACTGAACAAATCAGCTGATTCCTTTTCAATCTCATTTTACTCCCTGCAACCAAATTATATTTAACTGAGTAACTCGAGCGTTGGAAATCAGTCACCAATGTTTTCAGCAAGTAATGTAAAACTACAATTGTCATTGTAAAGCTTTGCTTACTCTCACACGATCTGGATGTAGACAGTGTATCTGAATCTATGTACATGTAAATACTTTTGTCGTGATCAAGGGGCTCTCCTGTGCAGCTTCCATATGGAAGTCATTTTAAAGCAACTAATCTCTGTGGACCTGTAGGGAGAGCTTTGATGATGACTAAACAGTTACTTTCTAAGTGCCCTTCATGAGGAAATCCGTAGGTACCAGTGAGTCACGTTTATTGGGGGCATCACCGAAGGCTAAATACGGCCACACGGAAGCTTTACGCACCTTCACAAACGTGGACCCACCCGTCTTGTAAGCCTCTATATTTGCTATTCTGATTCACATTGTGGGAAAGGGTGGGAATTGTCCGCAGGCTGGAAAAAGTTCTTGTGTTTCTTTTGAAATATTACTGACAGCAGGACGAGAAGCTCTGGAACTAGTTAGAAACCGAGAAGAAGCTCAGAAATGAGGAGAGGGTGGTCAGACGTTACTGTACTCCAGGGGGTCGTACATAAATGTCAGAATACTGCTATATGAGACTGGATTATTTTAAGCTTTACCCCATAAATACAAGAGAAACTGCGGGAGAATAGACCCACACCACCAATATCAGCCCATATATTTTCAGTTTTTTGTTGGGGGGGGTAATCAGAACTAATGCAAGATTTACATTTCACTGTAAATCATATGCTTCAAAATCTGACCCTAAAAACATCATGCTTTTAAGAACATTTCTAATGTGTAAAATATGTACGTGTACAGCTATTGGGATGCGACTTGCCTTCAAATGCAAATAGAGCCGACAAACCCAAATTAAGTTTAACAAGTCCCAACGTTTTGACCACAAACGCTCTCTGTCAGGTAAAGACAGCAAACTGTTGTGATTCAAGCTTATTTATTGGGAGCAAAACAGCAGTGTGCCAGTTCTATCTGCATGTGAGCTTGTACAGTCTTTCTGAATGTGACTTTGGACCAATGAGATTTCGGCGAAAACAGAAACAGGTTTTATTACATTAAACTCAAATCAACGTCAAACAGCCAATCCTGGCCCAATTTAAACATCACATGACACAAAACTGCGTATTCATGGATGAAACAAATACAATAAAACAAACAGCAAGAAAGGTCATCTTAATTGTCCAACACACTGCCATTGGTCTTTGTTAGAGTTTGTTACATGACTCATTAAGAAAATTAGTAATATTGTGTTAACACAAGAATGAATCTCACGAAAACTATCAGGAAATGTCCACGTTATTTTTCACTCCAAAAGTACGAAAGAAAAAAACAAAATTACATTTTGCATTAAAAGGGCTAACCCTTTAAATGACCATTAAGATTATTTACATTGTGGCATTATTTGAATAACAATTACATTTTCTTCCCAATTGTCAGTTCTCTATTACAAGGCAAACTAACCACATTCTTCTAAATATAAACTTACAATAAGAGAATTTGGGGGGAAAATATGCTTAATTGCCATTAAAATAATGATACAATGCAAAACATGTTAAAACAGTTCTTAAAAACAGGCTTCATGTTTACACCACAACACGTATTTTCATATTTTTCTCATTTGATTTTGGGGTGCAAAACACATGGCTGTTTCTTTGAGATTGAGCTGTAAAACAAACACAGTCTGATGGCTGGATTACTGCAGTTTAACTCAGCTGACTGTTGTCTGTTGTCACGCTGTGCTGGTTCTGTCTCTAGGCAGGTGCTGGCAGTCTGTAGAACTCTGTGAACCAGAGACTAAATGAATCCAACTGTCTCTTTGCCTGTCTGCACTCTCGCTCTCTCCCTCTTTCTGACAGTGATCTTCATCTTTCTTCCTCTCGTCTTCCTAAACAACTATTTGGGCCACCAGACAAAGAATGGTGAGTGCTGGTGCATCTCTGACTCTTCTAATATCGTTTTGACTTTCTTCTCTTTGACCTGGTAAGGAGAGATGTTATCGTAAACCACGCCACAGAAACCAAAGTCTCTGCTATGTTGAGTCAAAAGTGGAGAACACATGGATTCGAGGTGAACGCCACATGATGTTCTGGAGCTGCATAAACAAATGATCTGTCTCAATGGTTCTTTTCAGCTTCTGGTTGAGAAATGTTTTTAAAATGGCTTTTATTAGAACAGATGTCATGGCGCGAGTCTTGTTCAGGGTGGTGTGTTTTGTAAAAATGTGGTGCCACTAATTCTCGACTCTCTCCAGGGGCTTGTATTTTGGCTGCCTGGAACTGGAAAGTCACTATTGGTGCTACTCTTCCATGACAATAAAAGGCTTTTTGCTTTTAAATGACTCTACTGATGTTGGCAGCGCAATACAGACATTGGCTTGGAAGACACCAGAGGTTTAAACAGTGACTGTGCATAATCTTGACTCGCAGAATGTGATTGGTCGTTTTGATACCAGCTTTATATGCAAGAGTCAAAATAAACAAGTAATTCACATCTACTTGCATGAAAAAAGCAGCTCGGACATTCTGACTAAAATGTTAATTTTTTTAGGTGAACTGTCTCTTTAAAACCAATTATCATGTAAAACTAATCAGCCTCCTTTAGGATACACAGCCAGTAACTAGCATCAGTTTTAGAAGAGGGTTTCTGCTCTCTCCAACGCACAAAATTGTGTCGCAATTAACAGAGGCAACTGACGCCACGCCATTTCATTCCAAGAAGAGAATAAGATGATGGGAATTCTGGGATATCTCCAGCTGGATTCTCCACTGCTGTGATATAAAGTGGCATTTGCAATTTGATTCTCTAAAGAGGTTAGAGCTATGTTTCCACAGCATGAAAGTCTATTACTGTTTGGAAATTTTTACAGCTGTGGCTGTAAGATCAGTTTGTTAACAGCAGCCTGCAGAAAGACAGACAAGTCCAACACAAACTGGCAGTCCCATTCAACACCTGACATGCGAGCACACGCACAAGCCGTCTGGCGTAGAGGCACCGTTCCATCATAGACTGCTGCGGGGTCTGAGAGTTGCCACTCTGAGAGTCCCCTGACAGCTGCAGCAGTCGACTGACACTGATTCTGTTTCTAGTGCTCCCAGTTTAAGCATTTACATCATCTGTATAACTGTACAAAACACAAACGCTCATTAAACCTAAATCTTTCCATGCCCAAAAAATAACGTCAATAGAATTAGAAGCCAAGATGACCATCATATAGGTCTGCCAACCTGAGAAGCAGAAATTTCATTTTTGAGTGAACCAGTCCCGTAACGTGTAACGCATGTCTGTTGTGCAAGATATGTAAATAAAGGAGCATGTCTCATGCATGCAACCTCAAGAACAGAACAAAGAATAAACACCAATGAATAATACCTAACTCTGAAACTAGTTGTTTTGTTTAATCTCCAAAACAGTAAGATTATTTTAGGACAATTTCTCAGGATCTGAGTCCCTCAGGTAGCATCAACCAAGAAGTTGTTGCTCAATGCAAATCAAACCATTTGGGGATTTTTTTATTGTAAAATTATGGAACTATTGACAAAGAACAAAGTACAATTACACATTTTCCTGTCAGTAAGCAAAATAGCCAAGGAGAAAGAGGAGTCCAGGGGGTCTTTACTGGAGACAGTATCTACTTTGTGTTTCTGTAGAAACAGTGATGGTTTACGCACAATGGAAAATACTCTGGGAAACCTGAAATGGATGCAAATGGATAAAACAACCCAGAATTATCACTGACATTTGTACAGGCCGAGTCGCTGGGGTTTATGGGTATCAAAGGAACATTAGAGAACATCCCTGCAGCATTAAGAGAGCATTACAGACAGATGAACTGCACTGAGAGTGTGTGTAAATGTAAGGGTGTGAGTGATGATACCTGGATCTCTGGTCCAGAGCTGCTCGTTTGGCTTCAGACTCCAGCTGCTGGAGATGCCGATGGCGACGTTTGCGGCAGGGGGCCACATCAGTGATGTCGTTAAGACTGTCGTCTACCGGGCTGTTTTCTGACATCTCTGTTAAACACAATATTTAACACTCCAATTAAGTTTAGCGAATGTTTGCAATTGAGTCGTATATTTAAATTGTATAGCCTTCGTTTTTTGGTTAACAAACCAAAAATATTCATGACTCATCTTGCACCGCACAGGTTGTCCAATCAAATACTCTCTAGTATGAGAAAGTCCATCCCCAATACCCCCCTCAACCAATCAGGAAGTAGCAAATCACTGTTCATGGTTATGATATAACTAAAAACTTTTTAAAAGAGCTATTTTTAAAAGAAAGTAATACCAAGTTTCTGGTTTCAAAAGGAAATATGTTGACATAAGAAAAATAAGAACGATTAGCTCATTGAGCTGTAGGGCCTTTAAAACTGAAGTATGTCACTTATGCTCACCTAGCATCAAAAAACAAACAATACCTTCTAAAACAATAACACAAATTGCAACTTGTTTGCAAATTGCAAAACTGCAACACAAATGGCAAACTTTATCAGACATTGAACTCCCTAAATATCAGCCCTGTTACCATCTGCAGCCAATCTAACGGTTTGATTCATTTCACAAAATGACAAGATGAGTTATTGTTTGTAAATATTTGCAACCGCAATGTTTCTGTGTGTTGAAGAGACTGAACAGGATTAATAAAACGTCTCAAATAAACTCATTAAAAGCATGTTTAGCATCAGCATTACCCCATGTACATGCAGTGTGACTGTAAAACAACTGACTGCATCTGTTCTCATGTGATATGACACTACAGAACCGCTGGCGCTTGTCTTCTGTTTAAATACCTTCAACGGCAAATCTTTGAGCATGGATGTTTGTTGTGGTTTCTGAAACAAGAACCCTCCAGACTTCCACTGGCTATCCATCACACTGCAACAGTACAATTAAAAGGCAGCTTTGATTGTTAGCAGCAATGGTTTGATGATGTCATTGTGGCTCCATCATTAGACTGTCAGTTTTGACTACTGCTCTGGTTCTAATTGCAAGTGTTCTGCTCAAGAACTGTCCACAGGAAGGTGTCGTCTGACAAACATGTGAAGTGACATTTTCCTTGATGTTTTGAGAGCAGGACAATCTGAAATCAGATCTTACTCTGAGAACAAACCAAACAATTTTAGGATGTGAGATCGTTTCCCTAACATTTCCATTAAGAAACAAAAACAATAAAATTGTTATTTTGAAAGTTCTGGGGTGCTCAAAACGTCTAGTGTTGTTTTAACATTATTGCTTGGTTATAGGAACACTATTCAAACATTTATTAATTCTGTAATGTTTTTAAACATTGCACTAACTACTTAAGAATAACATTTTTGATATATATGATATATATAACGTTAACATAAGAAACATTCTACTAATGTTACTGCAAAAACATTTTGTGAGAATTTTCTCACGTTGTGAGAATTTTTAGAGTATGTTAGCCAACGTTCTTGCAGCAGAATGCTGTTTCACTACAGATCACTGTGTAGACAACTGCCCAGTTTCTTTGTTTCTCTCTAACATAAATTAGGTCCTATATTTGTTTTTTTAACTTAGCAGGTAATTTATATTCAAAGCAACACACAAATGAGGAAAAAACAAGAAGCCAACAACACCGCCAGCCCTCAAATGAACTACAGCAGAAGTCGAATTAAAATCCAATCAAGAAAACGATTTATTATTTACCTGTATGGTAATAAAAAGTTATTTATGTGATTATTAATTAGTGAATTGCTCAGGGAACAAGAGTGTGTTTATGTTTACATGCATTTCTACTTAAACTGGATTGATGTTACTGTGTGGGTTTAACAGTGTAATAGTTAACAGTTTAAAGTTAGAATCCTGACCGCATGAAAGAACCCATTCAATTACGTTTTATGTACTGCACCCGTCGGTTAATTTTATTGTGAAGAAAACAGTTTAACTCCTACAGTTTGAAATACTGTACCTAAGTACAAAAGCAATGCAAACCACACGCGTTGTGTCATGTCTGAACAAAGACAAAAGGTCTGAAGAACTACTGTTAGCTGGAAACATTCTCAGAACATTGGCTAACACTCTAAAAGTTCTCTCAGAGGTATTAGAAAACATTTTCGCAGTAACGTTTATAGAACTTTTTTAACAATTATATATCATATGAAAAACGTTCTTCTTAAGTTGTTAGTAAAATAGCGCCTGGCAACCACACATTACAATTCATACTGTTTACAAAGTCATGTGACTGTTGGGGGGGTCTAGATTTGACATTTTACAACCAGCTTTCACTGCACAGGGTTTACACATGGGAAAACTGAGAAATTGAGCAACTCTCAGACTAAATCATCTGTGACTCCCTTTCTCTGCCTCTAAATGGAGTGAGTCAACAGTCTGGACAAACTTCTGAATACGGCCTTAAAGTAGCCTGATGTTGAAATCTACCAAAAAAAGCTGACACCGTTTCCAAGAAACAAACTGTCGACAAGATGAAGTCATAGCTGGGGTCTGAACTACATGCGTAACCAATGACATACACAGCAAAGGGGAGCTGGGGAAATGATGTGTGTGTGCACAGGTTGAGATAACTGCCTGTGGACTGTCGCAATTATTTCCTGACCTGGTTGCTTGATGTTCTGCATGTTAGACTTGGGCCAGGCTCAGTTCTGGCTAATGAGGAGCTCACCGGTTTAGAAAGTACAGGAAGCTGTTTCATCCCACCTTCATGAAAAGCTTCTACCTGCGGTTCTCAGCAAGGGTTATGGTTATTATCTGCTTTGGACATAAAGCAAAGCCCTGAAGCCTACACTGAGGATGTTCTCCAAAAACCAAGACGAAACAACAACGTGTGGAGTTCTTTGCTCTTTAATTGCAAAGAACTTTCTTTAAAATAAAAACAGATGTGGATGATATGTTTTATACACTGTATCTTACAATAGTTTGTTCTGGTCAAAGCTCAAAAAAAGGTTGATGTATTAAATAGCCATAAGGTAATGCCCATTTAGGGAAAATCCAGTGAAATAAATATTTTAAATAATTTAATTCATCCATTAGTTACTAATAATAATTTGCAAGAACAATAAATCTTGGATCATTGCAACAACTTTATATTATGTAACAATAGAACTAAGAATAAGTGGCTGATATTATAAAACAACTAGACTGAATTCATTTGTACCTAGAGCACAAATCAACTCAGTAAATCTTAGAAGTTAGAATTAGCATTAGACTTAAAATTTGCAAAACTGATCCTAGGCAAAGAAAATTTCCATTGTGAGAATTGATTTGACAAATAATTCATTAGGGGGCGGGGTTCATTAAAGTCTGAGGTGTCACCTGTGGTAGGAGCTTTTTCGTTTGGGCGTCTGAGTTCCTCGTCCAGTTCTTCTTCTGTGCTGCCTCCATAATCACTCTCTTCCCCTGAGCTCTTATCTGCTGCAGCTTCACCTGCCACCTGGTCTTCACTTCCAATCTTTTTTCTTCTAAAAGAACATGGCAGGAACTTGCTAATGAGATACATGATAACAGACTATTTCTCAAAACCTCTGCACAATTGACCCCTTCACACAAAATGTACAATTCTGTAAACAATTGATACTGGTTGTATTTTGAATACAGCACATGAATGAGACATTTGCATGCCTGACTAAAACTGAAATGCACACTTCTCATTTTTCAGTATCAATTTTATGATAGTTTATGGATTAACCCTTCAGGGGTTCAGCCCTACAGTCTGTTGGCTACCACAGCTGACTAGCAACTGTCAGTTAAACTTTATTTGTGTAATGCAGACACGAGTTTAATACTGTTGGTTTACACTTTCTCTGTGTCCAAACAAATTCAATATTAAGCAACACAAAACTGGAAGTGACAATCATTCAACATTATTACCTAATAATATTTTTTCTTCAGGATTTCTTAACAGGAGGTTGGAAAAGTTGAAGTGAGAAACATTTACAATATGACAATTCGTCAGACCTTCATGTGAGTATGTATCATAATGAAAGGTCACCTCAGTTGATCTTCCTCCATAGATGTTTGAAGCTCATTGACTCTCGCCTGCAAAGCCCGGATTTTGGCCTTCTTCTCGTTTAGGACCAACACAAAGCGACTATACAATTCCCTCTCCAGGACCTCCTTTCCCTGGACGTACTTCTCCATCCTTTTGCGGGGGGAAGAGTGAAACACACTCAAACACTCACACAGACATATGATGGGTGTCTGATCACAGGTTCTCATTTTACTTCAGAACCCAGATTTTACATTGAACATCAAGCAGTGACCCAGCCTCTACAGTGACAATCCTGCACCCCATAATTACAATAAATTATTGTTGTCTGGTTGGACAATATCAGTTATTGAGCAAGTACATAAGTACATGAAGTCTCCTTAATCTTCCCTGAGTGGCAAGGATGCTTTTATAATAACAATTTATAATTTGAGCTGTCAGGTCCAATTTCACGAAAATGTCGGTTTGACTTTGTTCGTTTGTGCGGTCACATCATGTCTGTAAGCAAAAAGCAGAAGACAAGCTTACTATATTGTGTGTGGGTGCTGAGGTGCAGTGTTTGTAGCTTGTTCTTGTAAGATGTAGCTTGTCGTCCACATTAAAAAAATAATTTGGCGAGTAACTGGCCATTTTATGTTTCAAACAGAGGTGGCGGTAGAGAGACAAAAGTTCTGTATTGAAGCTTTAAGTTAAAAGCATGAACAGTTAATACTTATGCGCTTTATTTAATAACGGAAAACATTAAGAGTGTTTTTAAACTGAGACACCTGTGGTGGTACAGCAAGTGCTGTCAGTTGCTGTCTGTTGGTTAGCGTTACAAATACCCCATAATTCTTGTTTTGAAAGGCATTCGAACGTGTGGCGGTACATTGTGGCTGGTGATGTCACTGCTGCCGCGCTGCAGAGAGGAAAAACTGAAGCAGATGGAGAACAAGAATAAGCCGTATAATAGCAGCAGACGTGTGTACATACACGTGGACCTCATCGCCAGTTCGACCAGGGATTCCGGTCTTTTCCCTAAATTACGTCACCACCCACAATGAGTGCGTCATGTGCTCTGAATAACTCAAATCAGCTGCTAAATAACCCGTTATTCTCAACTGAGAATTTCACTGGTCATTCATCTACAACAGAGCTATTACAGTTCCGTTTTTAGTTTTATTGTAGTTTGCTTTATGCCGTTTATTGCAGTGTTATTAATATTTTGAATTCGCTTTTATTGTTTTTAGTTTTAACTTTGTAACAATCTTGTTATATGGTTTTGTCATTTTTACTTGGGTTTCAGGTTTTTTTATTTTCAGTTCATAATTTTAGTGCCTCAGCTTATTTTGGTTTATTGCTAAGGCAGCATTTCTTATTTTAGTTTAGGTTTATTAACTAATATTTATGCTTATGTTTTATTTGATTTCAGTTAACATAAATGTTTTAATAGTTGTAGTTTTAGTAAACTATAATAACCTTCATCTGTGATTCCCCTTCTTAACACAGCATTGAGTATTATTGCAAACGCAACAAATTGTATCATCTTGTGCATCTGGAGTTTCCTAGCAACCGTGTATAAACGCAGCCAGGATTGTTTCCTTTTGAATAATGAGAGATCACGAGGGGAGAATCCACGAGGAAGTCATAATTATATACAGCTTACAAAATTACATTTTGTCATTTGTGTTTTGTCATTACAAGAAGTTTTGGACGTTTCCAGGAAGAAAGAAACAAACGAGGACATCACATTGTATCCCTGAGATCTATATGGTTAATATTGCACCAAAAACAGTATACAATGACAGGTGAACCAGAAACAGATTTGACCTAGTCAAGACCTACTCTGTGGAGATGTGTTCTTGTTCTCGTCTCAGTTTCTGGTTCTCCTCAAGCAGGTGCTGGTTTCTGGCCTGCAGATGTTTGCTGAGCTCCAGTCCATGTGTAATGAGCTCCCTTATGACTTCTGTGGCCTCAGGCACTGCCTGCAGCTCCACCACACCGAGCCTGAACTGAGAGAGAGAGAGAGACGGAGAAATCAAGATGAATCATAGAAAGATCTTGTTTAGGCTGGCACCTGTAGCAGACACCTGTCTGTCAACTACAGTTTGAAAACAAAAATCTTATTGTATTCTCCATAAACTCTGAGATTGTAAAATGATGGTATGGACTTCAGTAGGCCACAAGGTTTCAATGTGATTAAAAAAATGTTAAACTGCTGAATCCCCGATGAAACGCTACTTACCCACCTTACCTTAATTCTTTTCATTTTGATTTCCACCACTCAAAGTTGCCATCAAGCAAAGACGGCCAACTCCCACAATGCATTGTGAATGATGTAATAGACCCTTCACTCTCAAATTACTAATATATGTGTGTATATTTTAAGTGACCTACAGTCAACAGCTCTTCATTGTATTTTTTTAATTAATCTAAATTATAATTTTTAATGCTTTATTGAGAACAGTTTATTTCCAATATTTTTTCTCATCTTATTATTCCTTAGGAACATAGTCATGCAATTTTGAAATCCATACAGAGAAAATAAATGTCTAAAATAAATAAAAGTTGGCAGTCACTGTGTTTCTCTATTAGCATTAGCATTCTGACTAGACACAGTGATAAAACAAATAGGGTTTCGTATTCCAGCTCTGTCTAACACCTGGACAAACACTCAAGAACTCGTACTGATAAGACAAGCTAACCACTGTGATCTGAGCCAATGAACCACAGAAAGCCTCTGATCCTCAAACAGATGACCTCTGACAGGATACACAGGGGACGGTCGCTCTGCTTGTAGTCTGTGGCAATCTGTCAGTGATAAGACTGACTGCTTTAAAACAAGCGCTCTAAAGATAACAGACCTCACAGAGAGCAGCACACAATAAAATGAAACCTCTGCTCTCAACCTACTGAGATATACTGTCCTATAATTAATCCATGACAACTTTAAGCAAAGGACATTGTGTGGAAACCATCGTCTAGATCTTATCACCCTATTGTTTACAACTCTACTAATTAGTCACATAGGACATGCTTTTAATTCAAATTGACTCACAGTTCACTACAGGGACTTAAAACAGATTACAGCAATACTAAGCAATCACTAAGTGGTATAAACATAGTTATATAAAACGTATATCTTCTTTGGAAGGAGCATGACCATAAAATGTTCATCCAATCATTGCATTCGGCCCAAATGCAATGAAGGGATGTACTACTTGCCTGTCAAACTATGTATGTGTTCATGTGCTGGAGGAGGCGTGGCTTTGGAGAACGCTCTGAAGGGAGTGCGGGATCTTACGCTTTCAAAGCTAGCTTGCTATTTAATTTTGTCTTGTAGGGACTCTAAACCTCATTCGGATATTGTTCCACTATGACTTACTTTCTTCCTTTTAACTACTGCAGTCCTGGGGGAGTGACTGCTAAGAGAACTCCTTCCCAATTCGACATTCTACACAAAACTAAAGTATAAACAGCACCTCTGATGTAACTGTTGCCTTTATGGAGTGCTAAATAGAATCAACATGGAACCAGACAGAATCTGACGTACAAACAGGCAGCACTCACTCATGAGCTAAGAACTTCCATGTCTCAGAGACATTCTGGGTTTGGGTTTCTGAACCTTCTGTGTAACAAACCTCATGCTGCTCTGAGAAGCTCAGCTGTGAAGGCACAGATGTAAACTCTCCTAACAGCACAGCATTGATGCTTCAAAACACTTTTAATAATGTCATGTTCTTAATCATCATTACACATAATCACACATAATCATCATTTGAGCTATTTGCATAACTGTATAACAGTTTTTTGTTTATTTTTAACCAATAAAAAGTTAGAGATTGCAGCTTTAAATTATGCAGCATATTAGAAGGCAAAACGTTGAGATCAGGGGTCGGGATGAGTGAGTGAAAGTTAATAACATTTAATAGTATTCAAGCTACAGTTTAATTAAAAATGAAAAATCTATCAGCATTTGCTCACCTTATGTAAATTCAAAACTGTCTGACCTTCTTCCTTTTGTGGAACATAATAAATAATAAAGGACCATATGTAGGTCTGTGTGACTTGCCTGTTAAATTACAAGGCTTGTGATTTTATATGATAGCTGTGTGTGGAAAACAGACCAAAACGTAGTTAGTACTCACAAAGTCTTCCTTTCTAATATGTCATGTTGTGATTAATTACAAAACACATCACGAAATTGTGTCAAAAATGGGATCTGAGAAGAGTTCCTCACCCAGAGTTACTGCATGACTTCAAAATGATTACAATACAGCGCTTGAGTTTTGTGAACTACTTTTACTAAACTTTTTAATGCACCCGGGAGAATCTGCTAACTGCATTAAAAACACATGGGGGTTGGGAAATGAGAGTGAACAAATTCACTTTTTGGTGAATTATAACTTTAAATAGAAACATTGTGAAAAACAATACTTTCCCATTTAAAAATGGTTTTTATGTCCTATGTAGACTATCATTCACACTACAAAGTGAACTTCAGGGATAAAAGATGAAGCAGAGAAGAATACGGCCCCTCTGAGGAACAAGCATGGATCTCATGACTGATGTACAGACTGATGAACGTGACCAAACTCCAGTAGAGCTGAGGAAACGTAACTGGGAATGACCCCTTCACAGAGCAAGCATTGTTTCTTCACATGGCAGGCGGGTCTGGAAAGTATTAAACAGTTTCATCTCTGCAATCAGTCAAGTGGCCAGTCGAACCCCAGCAGATGCCATCAGAACCCAGTGAGGATGCTGGGAACCACCTCAGCCTGTCCCTGTGGGAACAGTCGTTTCGTAGGTGCCGCACTGGCTCTAAACCACACACAGAGCAGTGTGGACCTCCCAATGTTCTCCAGGAGTTCCTGAGCATCTTACTGCAGAAAACAAATCACATGAGCCTTCTGTCATTATGAGAAATGACAGCTTTGTAGGACCATTTTGGATCAATCATTGACAAAAACATGGATTTTAAAAATTAATGGATGTTTGTGTGCTAATGCCAGACTTGTCATTTATTAGTTACAAATAATTGCTTGTTTTTTGGTGGCACCCAAGTTGCAGACAAAAGATCAAATGATGAAATAAAACAAACCACCTTTCATTTCTAAACAATTTGATAATTAAACGTTTAAAAAAAATGGGTTACTGAAATCTCCACCACTTTAATCAACAAAAATAGCTATAATATGATTACTTGTACCATAACACATACAATTTTGGTCTCCACCCATCACGTCACCCACCATGTTTTAAACGGTCTCTAAGCACCATTCTTCTAAACAATGTCACTGTAAAGAGGTGACCTAGCTAAAACACCTCCACATGTGTTACGTAGATGTTTGGTTTTGTGTAGACCAGCACTGAGGCACAGAACATAAGTTTACAGCTGTGATGCTCCACACACAATGCCAGGAACACGTTCTACAGAAAGACTTGCTCAGCGCCAGCACATGAAAAGTGCTAAACAATTAACAGCAAGAGGAATGAGACACAGAGCAGCAGGGTTTCATTTCAAGGTCCCCCTGGAAGTCTCGTGATCTGATATATTCTTTGTTTCTGCTGTTTGCTTGTAGGATTATTTGAAGAAACTAGATCATATTATTTTTGATCTGGCACTTGTCTGTGTGTGAGACCATGAGAAACTAATAAAGGAAATTAAGTCCTTGAGGTACAGATGGAAAGAATTTATAGGCGAGGGGTTCCGTTTTAACCAATCAGATCCTGGTTTACAAAACAAGATCACGTCATGCCACCTCAGAGTGGCCGTGTGCCCTATCACAGCACAATCTGGACTAAAAGACCGACAGCGTGACGCAAACCAGGTCCTGGCAGCACACACAATGAGAACGAACGTTTGTTCATCAGACAAATTCCATGACTTGATCTGTTTTGAACCATAATGTTCATTTTTTTGTAGTAAGCTTCTTCAACGCTAAAAGTATTATTTAATATTTGTGCTTATATTATTACTTAATTTATATATTTATAATCTTTATTAAAGCTGCCATCTGCAACCTTCGCCTCTCTACCGCCATCTCTGTTCGAAACATTAATCTGGAAAATCTCGAAATCGGACCCAACAGCTCAAGTTAAAAATCATTATTATAAACTGTTTTAAACACAGATCTATCTATCTTTGTACTTGCTCAATAACTGATTTTAGATCATTTTTAACTAAAAAAAGTTACAGATTGCAGCTTTAACAAAAACTTTATAATGCTAGATCATAAAGCGTTTCACCAAAAATGAGTCATTTAAAAAAAATCTGTCTAAATGTGCTTTGCTTTTCAGCATTGAATGAAATACGTGTCATCAGATCAATGTCATGAAGCCACAAGCAATTTTTTCACTTGTGTAGGACATCAGTGCGGGCTAATATCTGCTTTGTAAGAAGTCAGAAGTTTGTACATTTTTAAATGGTTAGCCATCATCAAACATGTGTGAGAGCTGTTCTGGCAGGCCAAACATCTCACAAACCTCAACCTGACCATCTGCACATGAGCTTAAAGGGTCTTCTGTCAGCTGTTATACTGAAGAATGCTGCAGCCCCTCACAAAACCACACACACTGTGTTATTATATGTCTGCAGAAGTAACATGCCGTGTTTCCAAACAGCAAAAATGAATTTGATGAATCTTACTGTAAGGCAAAAATGGTTGATTTTTGTAATATTGACATTTTGACCAGAAACAATGATTATAAATAAAACCAATGTGAATTAAAACGGCAGTCATAACTTTTGCCTCTCTATCTAACTTTGCACCATCTACACTACACGGACATGCTATATCGCAGCCGTATCTTCTTTCTGTTTACAGATGGACATTTCCTGCAAAATCAGACCCGACAGCTCAAATTATAAATCAACCCTTATGAATCGGGGTAAGGAAATCATGCTAAACACTGATATGTCATGTACCTGCTAATTAACTGATTTATGTTCATTTTTAACCAAAACGTTATGGACTGCAGCTTCAAATTTAGTACCAAAGTACTACAATAACATCATTGTTTTTTTACGTTACAGCATTTTCAGGGTTCAATGTGCTGGATTGTCATAACAATGTGACAATGCAAACAATCATAAACAGCTTTTAAACAGTTTTCAAGAGTTTCATCCCTTTAAAATCAAATAAAAACTAGTCGATGATTTTGAAACACCACAGTACAAACGTTTTGCCTTCTGTAAATTATTTAACAGCATGTTCACGTCCTCACACCTCATTAATAAGCTTTACCGAACACTACCAACCATAAACGAATGCTTACATAAGACCGTTTTAAAGTGCTGCTCCAGATTGTAAGTGTAAACGGAGCCAAGGAAACCAACGGAACAACATTAACCATCCAAAACAGCTTTACTCATGGATAAACTACTTGTGGGAGCTGAGACACATCTGTGGGAACGTACGGAAGCTCTAAACACACTCGCGAGTCACAACGACGACAATTTAACCTGCATAATCTTTCCATCACTCTCATAAAGATTCTAACCTGTGGGTGGTTAGCTGCATTACTTGAATATTACTAATTAAACATTTAAAAACACACACAGACATACAAACTTTTTCAGTGTTTGAGATTCTTCAATGTTTGTTGATAACATAACTAGAGGTGATGATGTAATATTTGTTCCTTTGATACAAGACACAAAACATTACCGGCCAAACAACTGAGTAACTCAGTAAAAATACAGACGAGTCTTTTCTACAAATGTGTACGCGGACTTGAACTTTCCTTTTCCTGGCAGAGGTTAGCTTCTCTTTTATTAAGAAAGGCACTTGCCATTTTCAATTAGTCATCCCTGCTGTGACAGCAAAACAGAAACGACTTCTGCTTCTAGAGAATTCAGTGAAGTGTTACTCAAATGCAAGACAACAGAGACTATCGGTTCTTGAAAATAGAAACATCAGTCTAAACATTCTTGTGTATGCATTTGTACCTTTTAATAAAGTTGCATTTCAGATGTAAAAGAGGCTGGATAAATGAAGGGAAAATTTACAGTACAGTAAAGGTTTAGGGTCAATTACTCATTCTTTATGATAATAATAATGGTTAATGCATCAGAACTATGAAATAACACAGAGGGAGCTAAAAGAATTATGTTGTGACTAACCAAATTCAAAAGAAGTGAAAATTGTTTTAATCTAACTTTTGAATAATTGTTAATAATCTGAGTGGCTACTTTGGAGAGGTGAAAATCTTAGTCAATACATAACGTCCATACCTCTCGTCTGTATGATGTCATAGTTACTGTACAACAATAAAGAATGAGTAGGTGCATCCAAACTCTTGACTGGTAAATATGGTACTTGTTTTAACTGGTACAGTAATAGATGCAGTATGCGATATAGACCTGAACAGAACCTTTCCAGACACTGTTTCCTCTGCACCCTCCAGCCTGGCAAGAGATCAAACAGGGAAAGCTCTTTTAAACTCGACATGAAGAGCAGCAGCTCTCTGGGAATGGTTAAGTGTTGAGAGCGATTTTGGTCAATCACAGGTCCAATAGAGCTGCAAGCAAGCAAAGATCAAATGGCCTGTTCTCTCCTTCTTGAGACAGATGTGTTCCCACAGAGAATGAATGAATGAATAAATCAATGAATGACTGACTGGGTCACTAAATGAATGAATGACTGGGTCACTGAATGAATGAATGACTGGGTCAGTAAATGACTGAATAAATAGAATGAATCAATAAATGAATGGGTAAATGAATAAATGAACATATGATGGACATAAACAAAAAAATCCTTGAAATGAAGGTTGTTACAACATCATTTACTTTGCATTAAGACATCAAGACTGAGATTGACATTAATGCATACTGAGTAAAAATTTTACTTTTTTGCCACACCTAACAAATTAAGAAAATCTAGGCCAACTAATGACAACCTGGGTATCATTCTTCCAGCTTGACTTAAACTATGTAATGTTGCACTTTCTAATAAAGTTAATGGCTAACATTACCAAAGCCTTAGTTTGCCTACATTTAGTATTTGGCGGGTGTTAATTGTGGACCCGGTGGCATGTCATGTGACTTCTTGTCAATCAACACGACTGTTACATCATGACGTGCAGTGTAGCGATCTCACACGTGCCACTCACCGAGATGTCGCTCTGCACTTTCTCATAAGACAGCTGCAGCAAGGGGCTCCCGGGTCTCTCAGGTGCCAGGTGGAAGGTGTAGCCCCCCTCTGCTACCCGACCTTCTCCGGTCAAAGCCAGGTGGAGATCCTGAACGTACCGCTCCCTCTCCATCTCTATGTCACGGGCTTCACGGGACACATCCTCCTCTGATACTATCAAAAAGACACAAGTGTGTGTTTTTGATACAAAGCCCAAAGTTTACACCATTTTTCCAGTTTAAGGAGAAAGCAAGCATGAAGATTCTGCAAAAAATGTTGGGTTCCTCAGATGAAATAACAGACTCTGAGGCTGTCACAATATGAAGGTGAGTGAATAAAGATAGAATTTAAATTCTTGGGTGTATTTTTTCTTTAAATGTGATGTTTTGACTTCCTACCTTCACCACTCCAAGCAGACACACCATCCGACAGAAGAATGACAAAACCAGATCCAAGATCTTCAGCCCACTCCAGCTTGAGAAAGAACGTACGATGAGGTTCAGAGGTGATGGAGATCTGACGCACGCTGCTGCTGTGAGACCTGCTGTACAATGACACACAAGTAGGTCACACAGAGCTGCAACACAGAGTCCAGCTAACAATTTTAGGATGTAATAACGCTTACCTAACATTTATATAAAGTAACAAAAACATCAAAACAGATTTTTAGACATTGTATTAATGTAACTCCTAGGTTACGATTTTTTTAATTCAGTAACGTTTTTAAAACATTCCTCAACAATATAAAAATACTGTTTGTAATGCAAATGTTTTTAGGACGTTGGACAAACTCAGACCTCACAGGAGTTAACGAAGGCCAGTAAAGTGAAGTGTGAGGAACCTCTGACCTGAGGTCAGGGCTGAAGATATGCAGTGATGGGGGGGAAAGGTGAAAGATTACAAACTTAGAGTTAAACGTCAGTCACATGTCAAACTGATAATCAGTATGTCACAAAATCCTCAATAAACAGCTCACATCTGCTGTGCATCACCACTGACTAATTTCAGCATGACATTTGAAAGGCAAGCTACAAAATGGGTGGAAAAGTCACAAGCCAGGGACCTACACAGTGCGCACTACACGAACACTCGTGCTTGAGAAACAGGACAGTCATTCATTAGCTACGGTAACATCTGCACTGAGGTGATTTCCCGCGTTTGGTAATGACAGATGTAGCCAAGTCATTAAGAATATGAGAAGGTGCCTCTGAAAAATAAGACAGAATCCTCTTAAAGGTACAGATTCCCCAAAATCATTTAATTACCCTCATGCTGTTCCATGCAATTACACTAAATGGAGCCTGAAGATTTCAAGCCTAAAATGCAATCAGTAACTTTTGCCTCTTTATCGCCATCTCTCTTTGAAACATGATATTGCAGGTTGCTCTACGTACCTTTCATTACGTATGTTTAGGTCAAATGAAGCTAAACCCACAGCTCAGGTTTTATATTTTTATTATTATAAACTTTCTGTTGGGAATCTGGGTCCGGTAAGGAGACACTCTGAACACTGATCTGTCCTGTACTTGCTTAACAAATGATTTTTGTTCATTTTTAACCAAAGTTGCAGCTTTAAAAACAGGTCAAAATCAGCATAACTGCATCATCAAATTAAATATCCTGTGCCAAAAATATTCTTCAAACAAATTCACCTCTTGCGCTCCATGAAAGAAAGCATGTCATACAGGTTCATACAGTAAATGCTAACAGAATTTATATGTTTGGGTGAACTATCCTTTTAAGATGTGACTAAAGTAAGTGGGAGTTAGGGTGGAAAGTTTAAACATTTATCCACGCCCCTGTTTCATCCAAATTAAACTTCCAACATCAAGATTTATGTGCAGTATTCCCAATCATCATGTCCAGAACACAACACTTAATGATGAGTGTGTGACCTGGTTCCTATCTTTCCAGCGGCATCTGCCTGGCCTCGCTCTCAAGGGGTAATGGCTGATGGGAGAGAGCTGTTTCTCAGGCCCACACTCACTTTCCATACATGGAAATTAGGGAATGAGATCAGATAAGGAATTAGGAGGTGAGGCACTGTGCCAAAAAAACCTATAGACTTAAGCCATATCTAGAGACCAGAATATCACAAAGAATTGTGGGTGGCCTTTTTTGACCAGTACGAAACTTAGAAATCACCTAGAAATGCCATAGCAACCAACCAAAACACCCGAATCAAATATCCAAGTGTGTAGCAACATGCTAGAAGGAACTCATAACACCTTAACAACCGCATAGCAACCACCCACAAACACTGCAGCATTGTGCACAGGCAAGCATCACTCACACATTCCACAGAGAATTTTTAACATTGAGGGGTTGTTGAGGGGTTTGTGACAGAATAATGTTCAGAATATATAAATCAGGGTCTAATGCTGAAAACCTGCAACATATTAAACTGGCAAAAGCCGGATAGGCAGAAATGTATAATGAGGAGGGTCTGCCTCGTATACACACTTACAGTTATGAGAGATTACTGGTTCTTTAATAATACATGAGACTTTCTGGGTGACACACAGTCTAGTGTCATTAAAAGACATTCCACTCATGTTTTAGTCGTTCTATCACTGGTCCACAGATGGTCACAAGTACCTCAATAAAACCCTCCTGTCTAAACAAGAATGACATTCTAACATACCTAAAAATCTCCTGCAAGAACGTATTATGTATTAACCTTTAAAAAAAATCAACTATTTTAAACAAATGAACAAACATCAGTTACTTAGCAAGTACACAACCGATCAGTGTTCAAAATGGTCAATTCGCAATGGTAAGTTTATAATAATGATTTATAATTTAAGCTGTCAGGTTCGATTTCATGGGAAATGTCAGTTTGGCTGTCACATTTGTAAACAAGACGCTGACCCAGGTGACTATTATATTGCATGTGTGGGTGCTGAGGATGGTGGAACACTTGTAGTGAGTTCTTACAGCAGTTGCTTAGAACTTAAAACCATCTATGTTAAAGCTGCAACCTGTAACTTTTGCCTCTCTACTGCCATCTCTGTTTGAAACAGAAAATTGCAGGTTACTTACAGTTATTTTCTTAATGTGGATAATATGTTTACATTTTTAAACAACTGCTGTAAGAACAAGTTATAAATGCGACACCATCTACTGTACCCGGAATCTTCTTCCTGTTTACGGATGGACATTTCCAGCACAATCACACACGACTGCTTAAATTATAAATCAATATAATAAACTTACCTGTGCAAACCGGGGCAAGGAGATTTTATGTTTTAAACTGAGATGGCGATAGAGGCAAAAGTTACAGACTGCAGCCTTACATTTGCTACAATACATACTACCACAGTGTATTTTTAGGATGAAATACGACCTGGATATGTTCTTGACAGGTTTCATGAGATTCTCCCCCAAACACGTACTATTTTCCACACTTCTATATGGTTTATTGTATGCCTTCACAACTACACATCATATTCCCCTCATATGTCTATGAATAGACATATTCATCTTCCAGCAGAGCTCAGGGCTTTGTGACTGCTGATCTGACAACGATCTAATGTTACAAGAACATCAACAGTTGGAAGCAAACTGAAATGAAACAAGTGTCTGTCTGTCTGTGTATCTAAATCCATCTTTAAGGGAAAAGTCCCACTTCTGGCTTTTAGAGGAAAAAATGGCCTATTCTCAAGAAAAAAGATAGCTGAAACAAATGGCTTGTGTTTCATACAGCACAGATATTCTGACATTTGCGCATCCTGTTTCAGACGTACAGAACATGCTGGCGAACAAGCAGACGGTCAATTCTGTAGCACAAAGCTCCAGTGTGATGGCAGTATGACATCACAGACCGCAAAACCTCGGCCACATAAGCATGAGTTTAAACAATTTTAAACAATACTGTAAACATACACCAAAAATCGAACCGCAGTCCATAACTGGCTCACTGTCCCAAGAAGAATGATGTGGTTTAATGTAAATATTTATAACAGCTGAAACGACATGGGCAAACAACAAAACAAAAACAAATCATCTAATATCATAATAAGACATAAAGGAAGGAACTCTATTGTGAAATTCATATTTCTGTTCTCTTGATGTTTATGTTGAATAGATCTGTAATTCTGTATTATGCAGTACTAGTAAACTGTGTTAACCAGTTAACTGTGGTTACCATGGTGATTGTTTTGCGATGGAACGAAACCAAAAACAAGATTTCAGGCCAACAGTACGAGGACTTCATTGTTGCTATTTCTGTTTCACACATCTAACATCTTATTTTCCAGTTTTCTGCGTGTCTGTGTGTGTCAGGCGTAAGCTACTATAACTCATTGTTATGTAATATTAGTGTTAGAATTTAGTTTCTGACAGCAAACTTTGCAACAGAAAGCACAACTGTCACCAAACAAGACGCGTTTTGGCCTCAAACACAAGCACAATTATCAAATAATGCACTCCACGGCATGAAAAGCCTCACCTCATCCTGAAAGAGTGAATATTTGTCCTCAAATAAATGATTGTTCAGTTATATTAACACACCGCATCAGGTGCGATGAGATTCACTTCCTGGTCGCCTAGCGGCTGATTTGACGCTTCGCGCTTCCGGGTTGCCGTCCCGCTGACGTCACTTCCGCCAGTCACCGGAAGTGTGAGTTGGCTGCGGAAGTTATCAAGATGGTGAGTATAACAGTGTTGTTTCGACTTCATGTTTAGATGTGTGTTGGGAAATAAACGTCGGGCTGTTGTTATTCGTCATTCGTCGTGTTTTTGCAGTGATTGATCGGTTTACAGTGCAGTTAAAAGGGAACAGATGTCAAGAGAAGCTAACCGTGATATTAGCTGCTGGGGTTGTGCAGGGTTATAAACAACAGATGAGCGCTGATCGGGTTTAATAAGCATCGATTTAATAAATATGTGGACAGATTTGTCTTAAAAGTCAATAAGTTGTGCTCGGTTTTAAGTTGTGCTCGGAGCGATCAGCGCTCATCTGTAGATGTGATGTGGCGGTGAGCAACAACTTGTGGTAGTTCATTTATTTGCTAGACAACAATACATTATGTACCCGTTATTACTGGCAGTTCATTATTAGTTTCAAGATCTGCATAAAGCACTAATTTAAGGTAGTTGACACTGATGTTTTGGCTAGTGTTGTTACTAATAAGTACATTGAGGCAACATGAACTTAATTGACCTTATTTACTTTGTATGTATATGATGTATCAGTGTTGCACGTTATTGTAAAGAAAAGCTTTGCCTTTGTAATGTTTAATCGAAATGTTATAATGTTATTTGCCCTTCCTCCAAATGTTTTTTCGTTTTTGTCTGACTTGTGTTTCAATAGTGTAAATGAATTTTCTAATGTCCTTCATTAAGTAATACATTTTGTTCTGTCTGTCTTTTGCAGTCGGCCATATTTAATTTTCAGAGTCTGCTGACTGTTATTTTGCTGCTCATCTGCACTTGTGCGTATATACGAGCTTTAGCACCCAGTCTGCTGGATAAGAACAAAACAGGGTATGTGTGCCGTCACCTAACATTATAATATAAAACATACCTTATACTTTATAATATGTATATGTACTCTATATAAATATCTGTTTATATGACTTTATATGTTATTGTTTAAAATAATATTCTTATTAAAAGTGTTTTCTTGATGAATGTCTCTATCTCTAAAAGAAAATCCAGGACGCATATACAATAATAGTTTTAAGATCACAGATGTTCAGACAGGCCTTGCAGACAGCCTTAATATAATTAATAATATCTTGCCAGGTTTTTTTGTTTTGTTTTGATGTTTTGCAAGAATCGAATCTCCGTTTTTAACTCAAAATAAAATATTTATTTTCTGTGACATAAGTGTTCTTGGTCAGTGTTTGTTTTGGGGGGTCTGTGTGATCATGATTGTCTGATGTCGGACTGAAGAAACAAGATGTTAACCACATCTTTGGACTTTGTTAGTGTTAGAGTTGCTTGATATTAAAGCAACAGATTTCACACCCCCTCAGACTTTGCAGAACTGAGCCTTGTTTGTTGCTGTAGTGTTTGGAAAGTGGCGATGTTTCCAATTTGTTCGTTTGGACGTTTATAGTCAGTTACCGCAAGGTAATCAAGGAGAAGAAACTCATTCGGCCTCTGTGTCACAATGTAAACGAATCAATATTTTGATGTCAGTCTATCATGTTTATACAATCGCAGCGAATGGCAAACCTACAAAAGCCAATGAGCATTTGCTCAAGAAATGTGTTAAAGCTTTGTTTGATTTCGGGAATAAGAGACGTGGTTTTCTTCCCGGGCTGCTGACAGTAAATGTTCTCGCTGACTGTTGTTTGTTGTTTCTGTTCGCTCCAGATGCCCGTCTGCTCATAGATCTCCGTTCTGTCAAGCGTCTGTTATGACATTTGAGCCCCCGTGAAGCTCATCACTCATCTAGTTTTACCCCCTGTAATCTTATGTAAACACCTCATGGACAAGCAGCTTTTAGACAGAACACTGCGGCCGACTTCTGTTCATTTACTCCTCATACATTACTTGACTAATAAAGCAGTAGTTTATTCCATGTCAAATATTCCACATTACCTTAGGCAGGAGGAAATGCTTCCAAAGCATTCCTGTCTGGTCCCATCACATAAATTAAACTGTTTTCAAAGCTGTTATTAGTAAGGGTGGCGGTGTGACTGAAATTGTCACTGTATGACTTTTTATTTGTATCACAATAATAATATTTAATAAAGTTATATTTGCTGGAAATTCTGTAGGTTTGATGTATTAACTATGTGTTATGTAGGCTGGCATTTCTACGGTCACACTGTATATACAGTCATATTGCACAGCTCTTGCTGTTAAAATTCTTCCAGTATATGGAAAACTGTTTTGCATTATTTTTATAACATACATTCACCTTAAAATGTTCCTTTCCCCCACAGATTCCTTGGAATATTCTGGAAGTGTGCAAGAATAGGTGAGTTATGATGTGAAACTTATATAAAACTGTTAACTAACTAGCATAACTGATTGTATATGATATGATTTACTATCGTGGTGCTAATGATCTCTTCTGTACCCTTTCAGGTGAGCGCAAAAGCCCGTATGTTGCGTGTTGCTGTATCATCATGGCCTTCACAATTCTGTTTTCGGAGTAGCTGTGAAACCATTGGAGAGTTTGAAGAAGGCCGAGATGATCCAAGAACATCAATACGATTCTAGAGCAGGGAACAAGATCTGTCATTTGTGGATGTTGAGACTCCTGAGAAGAACTGCAGTTCTGTTGAAGCTCAGTAGTGATGCATGTGGAGATCAGAACTTTTGTGCATTTCTCAACCTCTCTCTGACCTGTTTCTGTAAATACAAATTGTTATTGGTTTCCACGGTAATGTTGCAGTAGTCATTGACTTTTCAATGGAACTTTTAATATAAGATGTTAAAGATAAAAGTGTTGCACATAAATGTGTTTGATATCATGATTTTAAAGTCATTCATTCTCATCTGTTCTGTTTTTAATGGAGACATGGCAATGGTTGCATTAAAAGACTGATTTATTATGGGAAGTTTCACTTGCAATATCAATTTCTGAATGACAGAATAATAGAAAAAAATAAATAGAAAATCAGTTGAGCTACAGGGTGGAAGATGAAGTGAAGAGAATCATCTCCTCAAGAGGGATGTGGGTAAATTATATAAGCTGGATGGTCAGAGTTTGGTTTTATCCGTGTACGTTCTCTCATAAAATGCTACATTTACCGTGAGTCATTATTAGCATGAGTGAATATCAACAAATCATAACAGTATGGTTTTTCTGGGGATCATTTGCATTTTCAATCTACAAATCTTTCAGTGCACACAGGATGTACAGAAGATGTTACTGGAGTGATTATTTTTTCTGGCAGCATCTAAGATCATAAATGTTTTAAACCTCATCAGAGCATTACAGAGCAGAGCAGCCAGTGAGAGTAAAGCTTGTGAATCACTCAACAGACTCTGAGGACTTTGTATATGATTCATTTTATAATGTCTTACCATGGTACAGACCTCAAAGAAAACTCATTTTGTCCTCAAGCTTTCCTTCTAACTCAAGAGCTTTAATTTAAAGTTTATCAGAGGTTATAGTAGCAACATTTCTAATCAATCGAGGGTAAGATTTTGATGGACCAGCTGAATAAACTGCATAGACTTGCATTGAAGGAAGAACACAAATAATATCTAGGGATATCACAGAGTTAGGGGTGGGTCTTTTATACCTTAGTGCCGAGTAAATGTTGTGAGCATAATTCACCTAAACTTTAAAAAAAAGGTTAGACCTTCACATCTTTAGGACTTTCCACACTGCATTGCAAACCAAAGATCTCGTCCTGTTTCCAAAAATGTCTATGGGTTTAATGGCAATGTAGGCATACATAGTCGGACAGGCAAGTTGGACACCCTATCATTGCACCTTCCACATAAGATAAATATTTATATGAATTGACTTAATTCATAAAATATGAATATATTTACACCATTTACTGATTGCTGTCAGGATGGGAAGAGACTTGAAACCACCAAACCAAAAAAATGTTTCTGGAAAAGATCACCTACCCTGCCTGTGAATGAGTGTAATAATCACCAGTTGAATGTGATTCATGTTTTTCTGGTGGTGTCGTGCTCACACAGAGCAGGAAGGACCCGTTATGTGCCTTTAACGAGCACTAAACGTTTATGTATGCGGTGAAAGACTTCAAGGAAAGCCCTGCGGAAGTTAACCCGAAGCTCCGCTCCATGGGGCACTGAGGCCGGTCACGGCAGCAGGGAAAGAGGCGCTGCTCCGTGCGCCCATAACACGCAACCTCAGAGCCGGAGGTCTGAACTACTTTAATGTAAACGCAGCTTATCGTAACGATGGAATAGAAAGCTCTTGATTTATCTTAACAAGATGCAACAAACATGTATCTGAAATGTAGTTGCTGCAGCATTAGATTTCTTACACAATATTAAAATTGGCCTGAAGATTTGTCAAAAGTCTGATATTTTACTGTAGATATGACTGGGGTCCCATCTGGGCCTCAGATGGGCACTCAGATGGGCATATACTGGCACAAGTCAAGAGTCCACACCAATCATATTTTGGTTGCTGAATATAGCTGTGGTAATACTCATCTTAGGTATTGTAAGTAATGCTTGTTTTAGCAAATGCCATTAATAGTTGATTACATACAGCTTTGATACACAGATTTGTGTATCAAGAAAGTGTATGTCTAAGAGTCTACAACATGGCATAATCACACATTTCTGTCTTACAGATTGATGTGAGACATCCATCTAAATGGCGTAGTGTGAGTCTGTGACTTTACAGGCCAGCTAATGAATGCACAGTGCATTACCGAAGGGCCGCAAACAGAAGTTTTAAAAGGCCCTTCATGCGTGCCAGTTTCACACAAATGATTATTAGATTATTTTTAGGGGTTTCTAACATTACACACCTTGACTCTGCGGAGGTCCTCGTGGTGAACTGAGATCAGATGAACCAGAATGACTGTTTTCATTGTTCCTTGCCGCCCGTTTGACTGATTTTTACTCCAAACAGGATGTAACATTATATTCCTGTAAAGTGAAATGAATGAGGCCAAATGTTTTATCTGCAAATCAACTGCCACAACACATCACATGCTTTGAGTGTTTTTGTTAAATATTGACTAGGTCCTATTGGTTCTCTAGGACATACAGCACCGTGGTGGACAAGGGTTCGAGGTCAACATCCCATATGCACTCAAAGCCAGCAATTAAATAAATGTTCCTCTTATAATCAATGAAGCTGTCTACACTGCAAGCGTGTAAGGTTAATTTGATTTGAATCTGAAGTCAAGACAGCAGTGTAAACAGCTCTGTTGGTTTCAGTGGCAGTCTAGCTTGTGCAGTGTTTAAACAGAAACTTATATATTGGGTGTCACCAAGTCATTTTACTGCTAACTCTAAAAGTTTTGTTGTATTGCAGCATAGGCACATTTTAAGACACATTATACATTGCAAGACACCTCAGAGAAAAGAAACAATACATTTTGGCCAGTAAGTGAAGGATTTTAACCCCCTTGTTGTATTAAATTGGAAACAGGAGCTTTTAAAGAGAGTTCTCATGAATAGATGCTCTGTGTATTGTTATATAACTCAGCCCCCTACAGATGAAACGTTTATAATGACATAATAAGCAACACATGAGCAAATCTGAGCTGGAAACGTCAGCCGTCTTTGGCATGAACTGGGCCCCTGGGCTTACGTTTGCCCCTCCATGGGCAGCAGAGCTAGGAACACATCATCAGCTAAAATACACATGCCCGCCGGGGCACAGCTTTGGTGAGAGGTGCGTTTTGGCCCATCAGTGTTCTGATCATTTGAAGACTGTGGGACGCACATCAAAAGTGATCCTGGAAAACAATTTCAAGCTGCCGGGCTCTTACAGTACATACGCAAAAAATCCTGTTTCTGTTTGGTTAGTATAGATTTATAGCACAAACTATCTCTGGGCATTTATGTGAATTGCTATTCTTCAAGTGAAGACAGAGAACAGCTTGATCTTATGTTGGACGTATCAACACATGAAACCTCTGGACTCAGGTTAAATGGCCATGGGGTCCAAGTGCCAATAAAGTTTCCTCGATGGTTCTTTGCCCTACATTAGTTCTTTCCTTTAAACCTAATACACAAATGTACATGATGTAGTGTTTACTCTATCCGGAGACATTTTCTAGCACAGTCACAGGAGAGACATTTGCACAGTTGTGTTTGTAGAATATCATTATGAAAATATCATTGTTGGAGTAACTGGCATCAACACAAGCATCACTGTTGTTATTGCTAATACATAACGCATTACTTCAGTGTTAAACTTCAGCATGCTGGACAGTTTGAGCTAAAGACATAAATTTTTGCTCAAACTGTGTGGCGTTCAGTAAAAGTGTTCTATTCTAGTTTAATTATAACCTTTGTGCCACAGATTTGAGCCACTACAGCACTGTGTGCTGCCAATATCCCTTATAATAACCACAGCCCTGACATACAATCACACAATTGTTTCTGTGTTGCAACACGTCTGAATGGATCTCTAAAGCAAATAATAAGCAGACAGTATATCTTTATTAAAAGTAAAACAGGACATTACTTAATGTAACAGAGCAATGTTAGAATTGGCCAGCGTCTGTCAGATATTTTCTCCCTGACACTGAATGTGCCTGCAGCATAAAGCCACAGTATGTTATTGTTGGATAAGCTTCAACTGTTGTATATGTTCTTGCACAAGAATGTTTTTGAAAGCAGACGCTATGGCAGAGCGATGGACGGGACATTTCTCTCCCCCTGTGGTGTAAATGCAATTACGGGAAAAATTTGAAAGATTTCAGTGGGGGTCTTTGCAGATTCGTTTAGATATTTTAAGGTACAGTCCATAACTTTTTTGAGTTGAGCAAGTACATAACAGATCAGTGTTCAAAACTGTCTCCTTACCTTACCCCGATTCGCAACAGTAAGTTCATAATAATGATTTTTAATTTGATGTGTGAAAATGTCAGTTTAGCTTCATTTGACTTCATTTGGTAGGTAAAGCAACTTGCAGTTTCATTTTTCAGAGATGGTGATAGAGAGGCAAAAAATATGAATTGCAGCTGTAACTGAGTTTCAGGGTTAATGTCTCTCTAAAGAAAGGTAAAATTAAAAAAGTAAGATCTATCGAAAGTTTAAATGTATTTGCTGCACTTTGCTGTATTTTCACAACACGTGGAATCATGTTCCGAATGTTTTTAGCCTGTTGCTATGTGGTTGCTAGGGCTCCAAAATGCCAAAAACAGCAATGATTAAGACATTTCCCCCAAAAAAGTTGTAACTGTATCTTCACTATAGCAAGAGCCGTGCTAAGCCGTGTGACGCACACATGGCCATACACACATGCCTGTAATTTACACAACTCATCCTCGAGCATCAGTTAAACACAGGAGGGTTTTTTGTAAGCAGGGTTCTTTGAAACAGACTGTAAACTTTAACTACTGGCATCTTATATTTCAGAGAAACAAGCAGGACATCCAGCATCCAAATGGAAAGCAGCTGAAAGTAAGAGTCATTAAGTAAACTTCACACAAATGAAAATCACACCGGCTCGATTATGTTATTGTGTGGATATTTCAGTACACACATTTCAGTGTGTCAAAACAGTTTAATATAGTTTAGATGTTTTATTTGACTTTAAATATATTCAATTTAACGTTCGCCCATTAATCACCACGGTAAAAGACCATGTCCAGATCGCGTGCTGATATTTGTCTTTTAAAAGGAAACTTCCCTCAATGGCATCATAAACCCTGAGCGCTTGACTCTGGTCTCTGCAGGTGTGTGTGCCGTCCACCTGAGATGTCCTTCCAGTGCACTTTTCCAGTCTCTTCATATAAATCCAGGCCTAAGTGAACTCCACAGCAGTTTTACTTGCTCCACGTGGGACTCCTTCCCTATGCTGTGGTTTAAACCCGGGGGGTCATTTTAACAGGACCAGCATGCAACCTTCTGCACACATGGGACACAGCGTGAAAGAAACCAGAACAGGTTAACGACACACACTGGGGTAAATCTGAACTTCCATGCACACAGAAAACATTCGGAGCCAATGCAGTGACAGTTCTGACATCTCTTGGCTTCTCAACTGTACATGTTGAAGCGTTTTTCATTGTGCATTGATGATGATTTTAAAAAATCACCCGATATGGCCATTTATCTTCAGCTCGGGGTGTCACATCCTTCAGCAGGTATATTAGAGGACTTAAGATGCGATCTGAGACCCCAGGCACTAACGAGAAACACATGTGCGGAGCGGAAAATGAGATCGGATGAGAGAAAGAGAAAGCAAAACTGGCAGAAAAATGTCTGCTCGCAGACATGCATCATTTGTGACGTCAAACACTTTTCTAGTTCCCCTGTGAGTTGCAGTTTTGTGTGGACCGTTATTTTTCCACAGTCGTCAATGGGTTGCCATGCTAAAAATCACCAGTGAAATGTCATGATTGTGTTCTTCTTCCTTTTATCATTTGCCAGTCAATTATCAATAAATGAGTCTGAGCATATACATTTACATTTATGCATTTGGCAGACGCTTTTATCCAAAGCGACTTACAGTGCATTGAAGTTATACATTTTCTTAGTACATGTACTCCCTGAGAATATACTGGGAATATACTGGTTTTCATTATTTACATTTTTTAAATTATTACATTAAAAAAAGAATCAGTACAAGGACCTGAGTCTATGTACGAAAGTCAAACTTACATTGACATTAGGCAGTAGTGGGGGTTATGAGGGCATCTACTGGTCCAGAAGCTCTCAGATCCTCAGGTCTTTCCAAGACAATACTGGAGAACTTTGGCACAGAAGATAATGTCCAAAAACTCTTCAGGCCCTCAATAAGAAAGAGTCAGACTGTGATTAAAGCTTCAAACAGCAAAAACAAAAGGCTTTTTTCAAAAGATCCAGCACATAGTTGAGCACCAAATATTGACTAGATAATTCCAATGTGACTCAGTGTTTGTGATACTAAGGAAGACCTATAATGAGATTCTTTGTTTAAGAGAGCTGCAATGAGTGAAAGTCAACAAAAGGCAAACCTCATCTCTATTACTATCTGCAAATCAAACTTTACGATTCCCAGGGGTCCCCAAAAGCATCAGGCAGCAAAATGTGAACACCAGGGGCCTCTGTGTACACAGTGTATAAGATGACCACTCAGCCTCCGGGCCTCTCTGCACATACAGTGTGAGCTGCCCACTAGAGACCCTGGGCCTCATGATGAATAGAGTACAAACTTCATGTTTTTCCCCATGTTATGCTTGTAATCAGATATAATACAATTACAATTAGACTTTAAATGACAAATTACAAGCGCTGGACTTATTATAATTTTTGTGGTTTCTGCTACATGTACAATAATACACGTACACAACCTTTAAAAAAACAGAACACAGCCTCTTCATTGTGCTTTTCTAAACAGTTTATGTAGACAAATTGCATTTAATAGTTGCACTATTGAAAACAATACTTCATCATCTTTAAATAAGACACAAATTTATATCAATGGCTTGATATAATTGTAAAATTGTCAGACTTGACATTTGAAACATTTATGAGTCTAGACTCACGCTCCAGGCATTGCCTCGAACCTTTAAACAATTAAAGCTTGACATAATTATAAATAAACTCTGCAGAGGTTTGGAAAACACAACCCACAGCAATTAGGAAAGCAACAATCTATGCAGACACAGAAGTTTCTTGGCCAATAACCAACAAACACCTTTTCTCTCTTGCTAGAACATATTGCCGAACAAATGACCTTGTTCTCATGTTCCTGACTGACATTGGAGAATGCATGAGGAAAACCAAAGGCAGATGGCTCGATACTGCCAAGAAAATCTGCTTCATTTCCCTGCTGTCCGAAAGTCTGTGGAAGACATACAAAAAAAGGTTGTGTATGATTTTATAATTATCCAGAATTCCATCATGCCGGAAGACATGATGATGCCTGGATTGTTTGGAGGAAATGTGTCATCCCTGTCTGAGATATAACTGCCAGATAAACCGTTCTCATGAAAAATAATAAATCAGTGAACATGTCCAAAATTACTGTACAGCCTGTCAGAATACAGACTTCTGGATTTACTGACTTTTACCATCTGAAACCTCAGTTTAGTGATGTGTCAGACGGTAATAAATTTTTTTTATGCATAAGCAACATTCCCCAACATTTTTCCACACCGTTTATTTTGCTCATACAGTTTTCATCTCTCGTACAGTAGCTCCTTTAAAACCACATATTATAAATCCAACAAATAACTCATTCAGGTCAGGCACAAAATCAACGAATACAGACAGACAGTTTTGAAGTAGATACATGGGTCGCAAGAATTATTTTGACACTTAAGCCACGTGAAACACACGAATGTCATTACCAAACCAATTGGTATTTATAAACTCTAACATCATTGTTTTTTCTCTGCACTAACTTTACTTCTCTAAGTCATTTCCACGATTAATTTAAACCAGCTGGTGTAAGGTGATTTTCTGTGGATGTATGCTGTCAGTTCTGCTTAAATTCACACAGATTTCACACGTGATGAAATGCTGAATTAATGACAGCAGATCTACTGTTGTGTCATTTATAACTTACAAGGTTCTTTATGTCAGATGTTTTGCTTGCAAAGTGAACTGGTGCCATCTTTCTTTAAAATAAATGCCACTTAAAATTATTTTTTCTTACCTGATGTACTTCTGAATGATTTTAAGTGCAAATGTTTTGGGGGCGCCATACTCTGGAACTGCTCTTGGGTCAATGTCGCCCCCTTGTGGACGAGCGTGCACATCACAACCGCACACAATGACCAGCAGAGGTCGGCCGTGGCTCAGGCTGGCGTTTCGTAAATTAAATTTCGAGACTGCATTAACAGCATCAAACTCCATTAAGCAACACCTCCAGTGAAGCATGTAAAATAAATGAGTTTAAATTTGTTTCTGAGGCAATTCTAATTTCCTTTTCTCTAATGTAACAACTACTCGGGATAATAATAATATAGAGATATGTCTAAAACCTATTCAGTGCATTACACCAGCCTGTTTCAATTAGATCCTCTCCACATGAATTAAAAACAGGTTTGCAACGATTTACAAAATAAATAAAGCTGTCATCATTTTCCACGCTCCTGTAGTTCAAAATCTATATGTCGTTCTTTTCTCAAAACAACATCATGTTTTGTTGCGGAAGCCTTTCTTGTCCGTACAGTGGAGGTGAATGGGGACTTGTGATGCCATGCAGTGGAAGTGAATGGGGACTTGTGATGCCATACAGTGGAAGTGAATGGGGACTTGTGATGCCATACAGTGGAAGTGAATGGGGACTTGTGATGCCATACAGTGGAAGTGAATGGGGACTTGTGATGCCATACAGTGGAAGTGAATGGGGACTTGTGATGCTGCCAAACTTTTGTAAATAATAACCTTTTCTCTCTATTCTTTACGCAAATCTAGCATACAGTTAGATTTACAGTTAAAAACATGCTTTTGCATAATTTCAGAGAGTCTGGCCATCCCTGGTCACTTACCAACAATTTTTAATTTTGAGTGTGCCGTTTCTTTAAAAACAGCCATTTCTGATGCAGGTAACATTTCCCTACTGCAATCTCTCTAATTCTCTCTCTCTCTCTCTCTCTCTCTCTCTCCTGTCTGTCCATTAGAGTAAGATGCTCCGGGTAGGAGGCTGACCTCCTTACCAACACTGATACAGTCTCCAGAGAGACACTTGCCCCATTTACACACGCTGACTAAGAACTTTCTGTAGCTTCTTTCAAACTCTGGACTCTAAATGAAGCTTCTAATCAGGCGGTCGGGATTTCAGAGGAAGTCGACAGCCTACAGTTCAATTCCATTGATATGTCTGAGGTATTTTAAGATGTGGCCTGGTACCACACTCTACTTGTTTGAGTAATAAAAAGAAAGAGAGACAACAACCTCAAAAATACTACACTATTTACTCAACTAGCTCAATAAGGTGCAAGGTTTTAAGATTTGAATCTCTGTTTGATTTCAGGCCTGTAAAACAGCTAAAATAGGCCAAACGCAGCCTGCTTCACAACACCCGACCAGCAAGGAAAAATATATTGAGTCACACACCTACACAGCTGAATACAAAGACTTTAAGATACACTCTCAGTCTAATGTTTGAATAGCAATCATCCGCGCATGGACACACACACACAAACACACACACACACACACACAAACACACACAGCTTCTAATAACAGTTTTGAAACCTCACAAAGAAACAGCAGCAGACAACACTGACTTTTAAACTGTGAGTTATCATCACATACATTTGTTAAACAAATTCAACATTTAATACCTGTATTTACAAGTGCTGTAAACAATTTCAGCTGTTTGATTAACCTTCAACAGGTCCATAGGTGTTGTTATCACATCCACACACTGTGTATGATTCAGTGAGAGAGACACAGCACAGGAGGATTATGGGAGAGCTGTGGAGATGACCACCAGCAGTAAGTGTTGGACCTTTAGTCTGCAGCGCACACGGATGTGCTGTAGCTCAGAGGAACGTCCTGACCTGCAACCGGTCCAACAACACTCAGCAAGGTCACTATATAATTCACAGAGAATCAACAGAGAGTATTTACAGAGAGTATTAGTGTTGTAATGCTGCAGGGAATTTGTGCTAGACGATGGATCACTGCCGACAGATATAATAAAACAATCAAATCTAAATCTAAAAGACAGATCAACATTAGATTATATATACTGTAAGAGAATTTAAATGAATAAAAAATGAAGGTTAATCAATACCAACATAAACTCTATTGAAAACATGTTATAGATTTCTTCTACACAATTATTTGACTTAAGTTAACAAATAATGTAAAATACATTTACAGTTAAAGAGATAGTTCACCCAAAAATGAAACTTCTTCCATTATTTACTCACCTTCATGTCATTCCTAACCTGTATGACTTTTTTTGCTTCTGAGGAACACAAAAGTAGATATTCTAAAGTATGCTGGTAACAAAACAACAGTAGCACCCATTGACATCCACTGTGTGGACATAAAACCATACATAGACATTTCTTAATTGAGACATTTGTTAAAATATCTTCTATGAAGATATCTGAAATATTCATGTAATATAATGTATGAACTCACTTGTGTTCTGCTTGTGCCAGATCTGGAGCAGGTTTCATAAACTCCTCAGAGCGACATGGATGAAGCATGAAAAAAGGCTGGCCCAGCGGAGGATGTCCCTACACACACACACACACACACACACACACACACACACACACACACACACACACACACACACACACACACACGCACACACACACACACACACACACTGTGTGTCAGCTCTTTGTTAATGTGTATTCTGACCTCATTTTTTATTAGGAACAGATTCTTGCTGTCACACACTCTGAGACATTAAACCAACGGCACAACATGTTTCTCTATCTTAACTCAATGCAAACCGCACAATACTTTTCACTATACAGACTCCATCACATTCAAAGCATCTGATAAATTAAAAAGAAAATTACGAGCTACTTCCAGTCTGCTGTGTGGCATGCTGATCTGGTCTGAGAGTGGGTCTCGCACGCTGGAGGGCAGTGATGCACAGTGTGAGATGTCCTCTCCCACAATGCCACTGTGCAACATATACAGAAGTCATACTCAAGAACCAACAGATCTTTGAAGTTCTAAAGAGGAACATTCTGAAAATAACCTTTGCTCATAAATATTCATTTTGGGATATATCCAGTAGTCCAAAATTAAACTATAATGAAAATATAATGATTATCTCTCAGAGGGTCTGTTTTGAGGTTCTGCTCTGATCATAAAGATGCATTCTTATAACCAAGTAAAAGCATTAGTACAAACGTTCCTAGAACCTTCAAAATTTTATCATTAACATCATTTTAAACAAAATTTTAAACATCAACATTTTAAAGTTTTGTAACTTGATGGAAAATGTAAAAGAAACGTTCGGAAAAATTTCTCATAAAATTCTGGGAAATCACAAACTCTAGTCAGATTGTCTTAATGTCTGTACAATTTCTGTGAGTCGTGATGGACAGGTTTTCAACAGTCCTGCTGGAGAGAAAGTTGTTTATGAAACACCAAACAATCACTCTGGAAAGTTAGTGGTGTTAAATCTGTTATTTTTACCTGTGTTTTCTATCATACATGCACAGATACTGCTATGCATATGTTTGTAATTCTCCACACCAGTCGATTATTGTGGTATCAACTCTTAGATAAACCAAAACAAGCTGTAAAGTGCACCGGACTTCATCACAAACTCACAAATATATGCTGTGAGACTGTGGCACATATGACTTAATGTCGTTAATGACTGTAGGTCATCTAGTCATGAATGTTTTGGAAAGGACTGAGGGTACATTTCTGACTCTTCCAGAGCCAGAAAATATCAGGGGGGAGAGAGTTATATTGTGTGGCTCTTATCTACTTTAATTGCTCCTGTATTTCATTGGCTGCTACAAGAAAATGATTTGAGCTTAAGAAAACTGAAGATATAGAGAGAGAGGGTGAGAGACAAAAGCCCAAGTGGAAATATAGAGAAAGAGATAAAGAGAGAGAGAGACAGACTGAGAGAGAGAAAGCGAGAGAGTCCATTGGCGTCACTACTCGCCCGGTCTTGATGTGAGTCACTCATGTTTACCTGCGTCACATGCTGCAGTGTTCCATCTCTTGAGCACCTCAAGACCTCACAACCCGTCCCCTGGTCTCTCTCTCTGCAGCGCAGCAGCCTGCCAACACGCTCTCTCCTCTAATATCCTCCACTGCCTCTAATCAGCCTTTTTCTGCATCTATTTTTCCACTTCCTCTCTCTCTATCTGTTCAGCATCTCTCTCGAAACACGCCTACATCTCTTCCATATGCTTCAGAAAAAAAAGCAGAAGATCTACGGGGGTGAAACTGAATTCTTTTGAAGCTGGTGGTGGAGGTTCATGAGGGATACTGTTTTTTTCTGCATTTCTGTGAGCAGAGGGACACCAGTATCACAGAGACAGACTTCAGAGTATGGGCATGAAGTCTGGTCCACACTGCAGCTCATTCTGCCCAAGAACCTCTCACTTAGAAGAAATCATCTGACTGCAGAGAATCTAACAATTCTGGTTTTCTTTACATCGTTTTTGTGCTTATATGAAGGACATCCTATAATACCAGACCAATGAATACCTTGACTCCTAGAACTTGCCAACAGCCAGCCAATCAGATTGGAGCATTCTGCAGAGGTTTTGCCATCAGCATTAGCACAATATGTATCTGACAATCTGTGGGTGGTACATGGGAGTCCCATCTGGAACTGAGACTAGAGATAAATAATCTTTAGATGTTCCAGTGACAGATAGAACCTCAAATAAAACATAGAGATACATGAACCTGTGCAAACAACGCATACAGGACAGACTGCCATGCAGCTAATGCATGCAACTGATATGACATGTTACCTGTTGGATCAGTGTGTCCCATGGTCCCTGCAGTAATCTTTGTCTGTAGTTTGCATGAACATTGCTCCACACTTCAAGAGATATGGGTCTTCAATCTGTGTTGGAGAGATAACAGACATGACACTCTTTAAAAGGTGCTTCATGATGCCATAGAAGAACCATTTTTGGCTGTATGGTTCCATAAGGAACCTTTAACATCCATAGAAGAAAGAAAGAAGGAGGAATGGTTCTTTTAAGAACCTTTGACTGAATGGTTCCTTGGGGAACCAGAAATGGTTCTTCTATGGCATCCCTGTGAAGAACCTTTCTTTTTAAGTGTATTAGCAATCAACAAGTATATCAACTTTGAATTTATTTGTTCTTTCATATGCATATTTATTAACTTGACCGTTAAGAGCTCCCAAATGTTTACACTGTCGTCATTAACACGTTTAAGTTTGTTGAGTGCAGACACAAGCTGTTATATATATTCTTGGCCCACTTTTCCAAAATTCAAACACTCCCATCGAGATGTATCTCAGTGTAAATGTTGAGTCTGTTTTTCGAGTGCACATAAACCTAAAGCAGACTTTTGAAGGAAGCAGAACACTGGGAGTTTTGAAATACACACACTGATAAGGTACGCAGACGGCGCATAAACAACACAGTGGTTTAATGATAGAAACGTTGTGAGAACGTCGTGTACCTAACATGGAGGCTCTGAAATAGAGAACTGGGATCTGATAGCTGCAGGAATACAGAACGTGGTATTCATAGCGCAGCACAGCATGACTGTCGCATTCTGCCTGAACTCCAGCCGCTTCATCCTCTGCATCTGCCTGGAAAACAAGAGAAAGAATTGGATATGAACTGCGAAAGAGATGCATGGTAATGCACGACAAAACCCAACAAATGTGACAAAAAATACACTATCAATCAAAACTATCAAGTCAGGAATTTGGAAAACAATGATCCATGGAAGTTCAAGAAACTGTAAAAATATACATTTGAAATATAAATTGGTTTACTCTGTCATCATCTACACTTCCTTCAAACCCACATGATGTTTCTTGAGCACAATAGTAGTTTTACTTTGAAGTTTAGCTTACAAGTCTTTGACGTGCCAAACTGAAAATGGGTGAGGGGAGGTTCTACAGCAGTGGAAATATTTTTCATTGAACAAAGGCATATATTTCTGTCTGTTTTTTGTTTTTTATGTTCATTTCCTCCCAGCTAACAAGAAATGTTCTCAGATCGTTGGCTAACATTCTCTAAAAGTTCTCTGACAGTTCTCTGTAAAAATTCTTACAGTAACGTTAGTAGAACCTTTTTAACGTTATATATCGTATATATCTTATGTTGTCAGTGGAATGTTTTTTAAAATGTTACAGAATTAAAAATGTTTTAATATTCTTGTAACCAAGCAATAATGTTAATGCAACATCTAAAAACGCATTTTGAACATTCCTAGAAGATTCAAAATAATATTTTTATTACTTAATGGAGACCACAAACTAACATTGTTAGCCAGGTTCACAACCAAGCAAAGACCAGCCAGCCAACCCTAAAAAAATCTCTCTTTGTGTGTTCTACAGATGAAAGAATTGATCTGGTTTCAAAAACATGAGGGTGAATAAATGATGACAGATTTCTTATTTTTGGGTGCACTGTGCCTTTAAGAGGTATGACATCAGGTTATTCTATTAACTTGTTGCAGGTGTAACATCAGGTAATTCTTGGATCCTCTGCAGTAGAAGGTGCTGGCTTTACACAAATATGAAGTCTTGTCTGAGGTCATATTACATATCTGATCAATTGCTCATGCACAGGCTTGTCGCGAACCCTTAGCTGTGACACCAAACTCAGACAAAGATCCACACCATCCAATCAAAGACGTACACAAATGAATTGCTAAATACATCCTGAAAATAATCACCCAGCATCTGCCTTCATTCTTCCTTTTAGAACTTTGTTTAAAACTTCAGAAATGATTGATGAAATGCCCTCGAATGTGCATGTGGGCAACAGCGTGTTTATCGTTCTGTTTTCCTCTAGCATCCTTCATTCATAAGGTGTTCCTGACATGTTGAGAGAGTTTCCACGCTCCACCCTTTGTGTTATGGAACATGACTAATAGTCCCACGCATGTGACCCATGAGCAGGTCCACATGTTGTACAGATTGTTCAGCTCTATTTCAACGGGTGATGTGCAGTGGATTTTCCCGTCCTTTCTCGACCTGCAACCACTGGTGATTAATCGACTGTCAGTATGCGGAATAAAGGTTTTGTGCTCAGCAATTTGCATTAGCGCAGATAAACAGGAAGGAGTGCTTTAATAGTCAGGACTCACAGTTTGGGAGTAACTAAATACAAATAATGCCACTAATAACTTGACCACATATTTCAGCAGCATGAGAATAGCTCAAAATGTTCTTACAAACAAGTAGACATGTAGCATGATGATGGAATTTTATTATGTCCTCTTTATATTTGCTAAAAATGCCAGTTGCAAACCTCTATATCTTAACTGTACTTGGCAATTTAAAAAAATGGTACCGTAAATAGCGTACTGTATTTTTGTATCTCTTTTGTATCTGTATACTGTATCTCTTTACTTTAGTTTAGCTATAAATTACGAGAAGCTTGTAGCTTGGCCAACACTGTCCAGCTGAACATAAATTGTTCCAGGAACTCTATCTGAGATGTTTTATCTGTCACATGGTGTTAGCTTTGAGACACTATTAACATCTCAATGGGCTCTGTGGTTTACACTGATGTGTGCAGGTTTAATTAGTGATAGTGTCCGAGCGACACACTGGATCACCAGCGGCAGCGGCTCTATCAAGACAGGCTCACGGGTTCTTCACGCATCCATGCCTGCAAGATAAAGTCTCTTCCCTCCACACAAGTGCACTCTTGAGAGACAAACTACTACCGTTACCCTTCCACCACATCTCCAGGTCAACTAAACAATGACGTCATGCTTTTTCCAAGCATTATCGCCATTCAAAGTTAGAACCTTTAGAGAACATTAGCCAATGTTCTGAGAACATTCTCTGTTAACTGGGCAGGAAGAGGCCACAAAAGCACGTTAACAGAAAACGCATTCAGTCATCAGTCAAAATTTAGTTCCATTGTTTAGCGAAATGAGTATTCGCAGCGCTCCCTTATCCTTTGCAAAACTGACAATTCGAGCGTATTTGGATTACAAACAAAGGACAAAAGTTCAGCTGCCGTGCGTTTACCCGCAAAACGCGTTTGGAAGTCACAAGGTCAAGTTCAGAAAGAGCGCATTATCAACTCAAAACGTGCTTCGAGCGACAACTTCTTAAGCTTTTGTTTGCATTCAAATGCTCCCATGTTTACATTCAAACAGGTGCGCAGACGTAGCGGTGCGACCGCTAAACGACACCCATTCAACTTCGAAGGAAAGCGAAGGGCGCCGAGCTACACTGCAGCAGGAGCTTTAAATAGCATCATTCAGAGAGGCTCTAACAGAGCCGTGAGCTCAAGTATACACTTTATATGTGCCCCGTTTTTCACTGTCAGAAGAAGATCAATACTGGACGAGCTGGAGCACAGCAGAAGATGTTCCTCTATCTCACCTGAATACAAACGCTTGCAGAGTCATTTCGGCGGCTGATGAAGGATGGTCTCCTTCATTAACCTAAATAAGCCCTAATTACAGATTTAATTATCCTAGTAATTCCATTTACATTCTTTACATTCAGAAGATTAAAATACGTTCTAGGTGCCTCTCTTGAGGAATGTGTAAAGATGTTACATGTTATTATACAGTAGCTTAAACTCTAGCTGTTCTCAGGTGGGTGTATGTTCAGAAGCTATGAAACAGTGGTAAATGCAAATAATAAAATACAAAAACAAACGTAATAGTGCACAGTTAAGATGGCGGAAGAAATATGCTTATTATAAGCTTTTACAAGAGTGGGGAAAATGAATGAATTTAGGACAATACAATTGGTTCGACTGTAGCAACAGCCTTTTAGGATTTACTGTAGGAAGATCCAGTTAACCCAATCAAACCTATGGTATTTTCTTATAAATGCATGGACAGGTTGTGTGACATGCCCTACATGTTTTTTTTTTGGACATGTCCAAAAAAAAATGACGAAAACTACACAAAGGAACATAAGAACCAAACTACCTTAAATACAGGTTTAGCTGCAATGAAGATAAACATGTTTTGGTTGGCAAGGTTGTGAAACCTTTAAAAACTTTAAAAAACACCTAAATAATAAACACTCTCAATCTGCTCGTCTTTTGTTGCTTATGCATTTACAAACTCTCTATAACCTCTTCAGATGTCACATGTAAAACTGAAGCAGAACCAGATGGGAACCGCAGTTGTACTGCCTACACACAGATCAGAAGGATGTCTATACTTGTTTATATAACCTCTCACCCCTCCATATGCAGGTGCTCATACAGTAGACAAAGAGTAACGTTCAACATAGCTTCACTGAGATTCAGGTGTCTGGCATTGAAAGGGTAAACCCTGATAGATTTTTGTTGAGTGAGGCATGCATTCATTGCCTAAAAGAATTCCACTCAAAACAGGATGCCACAAAAAAGAAAAAGTCAGTCCTGACTTCCCTAATCTTCCACAGATCTTTTGGGAAAAGTTTTTTTTCTGTTCTTCCTGAACAATGGAAAAGGGGCATTCTTGTAGCCTGCAAGCTACTGCTTGCTGCCAAACAGTCTTTACCAGGGTGAAATTTTCCAATGTTTTATGCCGGGCATCTCAGGTGACGTGCGCTGTGACACGATTGCACATTTCAGGATGTTGGGGAGTGAACAAAGATCTGAGATGCTGATGTTAAGTTGGTATCAATGTAGACAATGCTGGTTTAAAAATCTTGACATAATTTATCAGAAATATAACATGCAAATCTCCAATAATGTTTTAACAAGGTGCAAACTTTTTTTTAACTTTTTTGGAGATTGGCCAAATCCAGTGCATGCTAGGAGAGGGTAGTATGAACCAAACTTACTATTTTGCAACGTGAGCTAAAGAATTAAGCAAAATAATTAGGATATAACTATGTGTCAATGCCAGTTTGTGTTTAATCTAGTGAATTTCATGATTCTCAGAGATCTTTACCATATCTGGTTGTGGTCTCTTTTAATTCAATTCACATGATATATATGGCCCCAATCTGCATAAGTCTGCATTATTCAATATCATTTAGTTGTAGAAATTATGTACATACTGCACTATGAGTACCCTGATGATGCACTTGCTAAAAAAGTGCAATGCCGTCACATTACGTAACAATGTCAAAAAAAATGACAAACGTAAAACTAACAATAAAACAGACTCTGTTTTAATAAAATGAGAAATCAGTCTCATTCTTAATTCTGATTGGATGAGCCACATTCAAAGCTGTTGTAATATAGTTTCAATGTTGCTAGGCAACCATAACTAACTAAACTTTGCTTCAAATTGTGCCCAACAACATCCGCTAACAACATGTTTTCTGTGTCTTGACTTGTTTGGGAGCTGTTCTGTATTTTCACCTTGGTCAAAACAAAAAAAATGAGATTTTAATGTAATCGAGTCTCCAGTTACAATGACTGAATGTGTTTATTTAAATGATTACAGAGAACATGGTAACATGAATCAATTCATCTAGGTGGATTGCATTATAATCAGCACATAAAAACAAAACTGGCCTCTTCTGGCAGTGAAACACGGCAGAATATCTTTCATGAAAGAGGAGAAGGTGTCGACTCTTCACTGGTGTGTGTGAGCTGAATGTAAATATGCAAGAAGTCGAGTCATTTGCAATCAGCCGGAAGGGCTTTCTAATGAAATGGGCTGAGAAAAAAATCCACAACCCCCATTCTGGAGAAGATAATACAGCACCATCCACAAACCGAAATGTTTTGCTGCTGCTGATATTGACTATATTTTAAAAAATCCATCATACTCAAAGTTTAAATTGTGAGTATGAATTGTCCCGGCGTAGCAAAACTGTGTGTCACACCCCGATGGACAAAAGCACATAAACATCTTAACAGTCACATAAAAGTGGAAGCCAACATTACAACGTTTTTCCATAACTAAACCCAGCACGGTTATAAAGTATAGGATTTAGTTAAAGTGTTTCCTTCAGGTAATTGATTCAGTATGTGGGGAAACACTTAGGTCAGCCCTTGTTTATAACTGAACTGGCCCATTCCACACAAGAACCAGCAAAGTTTAGAGACAATACACTTGAAAGAGAACAATGAAATATGTAATTATTTAATAATTCGCTTTGAAAGCGACATTTTACATGTGCAAACTCGTTATATCAATAATAAGAGTGACGCTCTAACATGGAGTACTACAGGAATCACCTGAACTTCCTCTGTGTTTTCACACATCTTAAACTGTGTTCTGACAGAGACGAGGACAGTCTTCCTCATGAACCTTCATCAGCACCCTAAAACACAGTCAACCAACACCAGATTCCCATTAAACACGAGACTGACGATACTAAATGTGCTTTCTTAAATAAATCTCACATAACCTGTCCATGTTTTACCCCAAAACCAAAAGCTTTTCTTTTTTACTCCTGCCTGAACCTTTCTGGACTTTTTACTTCCCAACTAATTTTATATTTGGTTACATTCGTGGAAATCAATAACATACAATAAGCGAATTAAGTGATTTCAGCCAATTGGATGGGAAATGATTATTTAGTCCAATAACAATTTCTACAGGAATCAGACCTATAGAAATAAAGATTAGATTCTAGTCTTTAAAGAGATAGTCTCCATTGGTTAATTGAACACATAGCCCCGCCCTCAAATAATGTCATTGGTCGAGCAAACCCGGCAATGTTTTTCCATTCTGCCACACAGGAAGTCAATCTACACACAACGTTATATTTGTCTCTGTATATTAAGCTGGGAAATGAATGAAAAAGATTTGTGTTATCAATTAGCACCATGTCAATAACAACTATATTCAGTTGCATTGTACTCTATTATGCATTTATTCTGCTAAACAGATAACCAGGGCTTTTATACAACCCAGAACATTTCAGCATCTCAAACCACATTCATGAAATTTGCTTTCAACCTTCTGAAACTTCATTGCCTGATTCAGATCCAGAGTTTCTGACATGCGTTTAAGAGTCCCTATTTTAAAGCCAACATCAACGTTGCTATGGTAACTGTATTGTAGTTTGTTGCTTTGCTTCCTAATGCCGACTAACATTTAACACCGTTGCAGGCACGACTCGAATCCGTCACGATGAAATCCTCCACCGCTCGGTCTCACCGTGATCTCACACGGCTACTTCCGGGATCCTGAGACCGGAGGGGGTGAACGGGAACAGCCGCTGTTATTCAGCACAGACGGTTTCAAACCGCCCGCTCCGGGAAAAAGCACGGCGCAGACATTAGAGGACAGAGAGCAGCGAAAACACTCGCCAAAATAATACACACAACTGAACTGAGAACAGCGCAGCGTCAACAGTGTAAAACTAAAACAGAGAGACGTAGCTGTAGCTGTTTTCAATATTTCTAAAGCAGAACTGATGCTCTAGATCAAGGACAGTGTAGTGGTATAACTGCAGCATATCCACAGTGCATATGCATTTGCAAATGCGTGTGCATTTATAAAGATGAAAAACTCACTTTAAAGAAAACAGGGGCTTGAAGATCACGACATGATCCGTGCATGGTTTAGGATTATTTTAGCAGGTTTAATTGCATTATTACAATATATGCATATGGCCTATACTATTGCATTTTAACAAATTATTTATAGTATTGCTTCAAAATCAAACATATTCATATATCGGTTTGAGTTGTGGGTAGACAAGGATCAAGCAGCTGTCTAATGTGTACAAGTAAGAGCTGGTCAGTTAACAAGCACATATCGTCTTTTTTACCTTTCCTTTAGTGTGTTATAAACTTTCTTGTGCATGTAAACAGTCTTCATAGTTACAAAGTCCAAGTCAAAGGCAATTATTGGGTGTGTGGATACACAGATCCCAGCCTGAATTAAAGCAAAGACATCTGGAAGAAACTTTGACTGACTTTAGAAAGTGCCAACACCATGTCACTTTGACATAAGGTATCGCACTACAGCATTAAAATATCTCTTCATGTAATCTTAATGTCCTATTATTGATAATGCATTAAACATATCACATCATATCATTACCATTTTGTTAATGCAAACATCACACAATCTGCCATAACTGCTGTAGGTTCAACACACTACAGCACGGTTCTCCTGTCAACTTCTCCTCGAAGTGACAAATCTCATCAATCAGCAGTGCAAGGTCAAACATGTGTGTTGTCTCCAACAGAAAACATGTCCCGTACAGCCTGTAATGCCTCACTTGTACTTCTGCCATTACTTCTGTAACTTGTCTATGTCACTGTGTTACTCATTTGCATAATGCCTGATGATTGCCAATGGTTTGACCCTCCCTCATAGATCATTTAGGGTATTGAGTTTGTACAGTACAATCAACTACTAGTCTGCATATTGGGGATCACTTTGTACCTTTTTTGGGGGTCATTGGGGGTCATTTTTTGTACCTTTGCACTTTGTAATGTCATAGTGATTATGCTCCTTCATTACCGGCTACTTCGTCTACAGTGATCAAATATTTACAAAGCACCCAATGATCAAATTCATTCATTAAATGCAATAAAGAAGTACTTCCGGTCTGTTACCATGTACAATCAGAAACTAAATCTAGTTTTGCCATCTATTAGCAGAACCTCCATTCATTAAGGATATAGATGAAAAAAGACATTACGTTCATATGTTATATGTATATGTATAAGACGTGTCGTTTTGCATCGATCAAATGATCGTATATCAATCATATGTGAATCCGCAGTACATTTGCCGTATCCCTTTAAATTTGGCCGGTGACAGCAGAGGGGGTGATTGCATGTGAGTGGAACAGCCAGTTGTTTAAAATCCCTCTCAGTGCGGTTTCAATTTACCCCAGTGCGGGGTAAGACGGGGTGTGTGTATAAGTGTGTGTTCGTGTGTGTGTGTGTGTGTATAAGTGTGTGTTCACACGCACAGTGCTGTAGCGATAAGAAAGGGCTTGTGTTTCTGTCGGGGCGGGGCCGAGCCGCTGTCACTCACCGAGGTTATTCAACCAAAGGGGCGTTCCTTCTTCGCGCTCCGTCCAATAGGAGGCTCCGCTCCTGCAGTCGCCATGGTGACGGGGTTGTGTCCGGGGAGGCTGTGATGGGTTGACAGGTGCGTGACAGTCGGAGCTCTGCAAGCATGTACGCCAAAGGCAAGAGTAACAACGTACCGTCCGACAGCCAAGCGAGGGAAAAGTAAGTTTTATTTATGAAGAAAGGGGTGGCAGACGTGGATGATGAGCACGGCGGGGCGGACAGACTTTAAACGAGCGGCGGACAACAAGCGCGGTTGCTCGGATGCCGTGCGGTCGCCGAGAAAAGTTGTTGTCGGTTGTCAGTCACGCACCGCTCGGCGTTGCGTTCAACTTTACCGCGCACGGTGGAGTAACCGTGAAAAGCGTCGATCTTGCGTGAAAACGTATGTCGTTTAGTAGCCGCGTTTTAGTAACGCGTTTGAAGGGTTTTCTCGCAGGTGAGTGTTTCGGGCTTCGGACGAGAGAAGTTTTCAGGGCGCATTTCGCACAGTCCGAGAAGAAGAAGAAAAGTTGAGCTGTTGGACAAGAGTGACAGGCGCTTGTTTTGTGTGACTGTAGGTTTGGTGTGACGAGATATTTCGCGGGAGAAATTCCAGCATTTAAAGTTCCGCGCGTGTGCACGCCGACAGCACTCCAGCTCGTCAAGCCTACTATTTCCCGCGCTATATTATTATGTATTATAGACAATATTACACTATGTTATGCATGCACAAATAACTCGAAGCTGTCGTGAACTCGTCATGTCTATAGACGGCTCTTGTATGGTATTTTTCACCCTGTTTTCCGACTGTCGATAATGATTGCGCGACAAGAGACCGCTAGGCTCGAGGATTAGTTTCGTATTATTATATTTTTGCATGATTTTGTGTATGTTTGTGATATGTCTGCGAGAAGAAACGTTATGCAGGACTAAAGATGGCAGGATGGGCTTTGAAACAATCTTACAACTCATCAGCTTTGTTAAGGAGATCTTTGTATAGTTTAGAAATATGTCATATAGTGCATTTAACCTGTCAGTGTGGGGACGATAGACAATCACACTTCTGAAAGGAAAGGTTTTTATTTAGGACTTGTATGTTTTTTTAGACATGTCATATTGAAGAGTATTCAGCTTGTCAGTGTGAAGTGAATCTGGTCTGAATTTGGCTGCTTAACTTTATTCTGAGGTGTCAGATAGATGTAGCTCCCCACCCATTGATTGTCTGTAATAATTTTGGGTCTTTTCCATCTTCTTTTGGTACATTCAGCATGAACGTGGAACACACACAGTGTTTGTCCTCCTGCAGTGAGATCTTGTCTTGAAGTAATTAGCAATTACTGCAGTTTCATTCAGGCCAATGTCTTGAGGAACATGTGTGGACTTGTGGTTTCAAAAAACTCTCCAGCGTGAGATTTTAACTTGGGAAAGCAGTTTTGCTGGTTATGAGATTGTTATTTCATTTTCTTTTTCTAAATGAATTATCCTACTGTTTACTGGTTTTGAATTTTTATCTGGGGAACTTGCAGGGTTTAGGTTGTAAGAACGTTTCTCTGACATTTCCATTAAGTGACAAAAATGTTATTTCGAATGTTTAAGGAATGTTAAGAACGTCACTTTTTGGACGTTGTATTGACATTATTTTTCGGTTTATTGAAGCATTTTGTTAATTCTGTAACATTTTTAAAATGTTCCACTAGCAACGTAAGAATAACATTTTTGCAATGTTCATATATATAACATTAAAAAGGGTTTTACCAAGGTCACTGTCAACTTTTGAAAGAGAGATTTTTGATAACTTTGAGAGAACGCTAGCACTGTTCTGAGAACGTTCCCTGTTAGCTGAGTCAACTTATAAACATCCTGAAACAGTCACTGTTGTGTAGCTGTGTCAGTTTTAATTGATTGTTTTTTGAGTGTTATTTACAGAGACAGTGTTGAATAGATGGTATGTTATAGAGAATAGGACAGACGCATGATGTGAGCTGGACTAGAACCCGTGTTTCTCACATTCCTGACAGCTCAACATGTCAGAGCATATGTGTTACAGGCGGTGCCACGACTCAGATGTTTTGTAATGAATGAATACACAGAATTGATGGCACATTTTTTTTCTGAATGGTCAGTCGTTCGACAGTAAGTGTCGGCTGGAAGAACATTGGAACACTGAAATTCCTTATGGAAGTTTGAATCACGGATGTTAGAGTGAATTTAATTACTGTTTTCTCAAACAACCAACGCTTCAACATAATACAAAGATCAAACTGATATTTAGTGTGAAATCTGTAGTAGGTGAGATGCTTTCTTTAAAACGAGTTATTTTGTATCCGACCATGTAAATTATGTCTGCATCTCTTTAAAGCTAAAACATATGTTTACATCAAATAAACGTGTGCACGCTGTTCGTGGAGTGACGTAATGTTTTATTTGATGGGAAGTGCAGAACAGACAGTTTTGTTTTAACACTTAAAGCTGTTTGAATTTGACAACTGCAAGACTGTGTGGTGTTGGAGTGGCGGCAGGTTTAAAGAGGATCACAGGGTCTTTTATGTCTTCTCTTGAAAGAAAACTGGAGAAGTGAAGTGGTTAACTGTCAAGGAGGATAGTTTGTATGATATGAGGAAGAAAAGAGGGGGAATCAAAGCGGCTGTCCCGACGGAGTTAGTCTTGTGTTCCAGTGTTGCTGGCAGTTACACTTTTTGTTTGAAGAATACAGCACCTTGCCCTCCGATTAAACATACTCGGGTCTGTAACGATTTCGAGCATTGTTGCATTCCGATATGCATCAGCGAGCAGTTCGTAATGCAACATCGCAGCTGCTGCAGTAGACATTAGCATTGAACTCCTTGTTATGTTTTGTCTTTCAGGTCAACTAGTAGTTTTCTCGCTGAGCCAGTTAGTTAAAGTTAGCCAAACCGCCAATATATCTGTACAGTACATTCATAGCACATCTGGTTTAATGCTACAGGCGTTACAGAAGGCAACTCCTCTGACACCTTGAGTGACATGCAATGAGAAACATGGACTTTTTGCATGTTTTTGGCCATGCGTGTTTATGCACCACGTACTGTGTGCATAAACACAGTACGTGGTTGTAGTATTCTCAGCTTGAAGATAATCTTCAGTCACCTTCAGAGACATCCAGGTGTGTTTCAGGATGCAGTTTGTGGTTTCACAGTTAATGTTTGTCTGTCTGCAGTGGGTATCTATCAGGGTTTGTTGGTGTTGCTTTCAGTATATTTGTGTCTCTCTCTTTCCCCTGCTGATCCTCAGCAGAGCAGACCTCTATAATATCTTCATGCATTAATATGCAAACAGCGTGGTCCACACAGCGGCACAAGGTTAAGCATGCGTGACGAGAAGAGAGAGAGAGAAAGGGGCTGAGATACTGTCGGGAACTTAGTTTCTCTCCTCCCTGTTGCTGGGCATTTGGGAGTGTTCGTTATTGGCGACTGTTGTGTGGTGAGGGAACTAGATTGAAACAGGTTATCTGTTGATCAGTGCGACAGACTATCGTGCTGACCTGCTGTCTCAGGGGAGAGTGAAGGGTTGCTTTTTACATTGTTTCAGTTCCTACACTGAGGAAGTGTGTTTTATGTCAATCTGTTAGTTTTGCTTCATTTGGGTAGTTCCTAAATTTGATCAGTTTGCAAAGTCATAACACACATTGCCTGTTGAAATCTTTATAATCATGTTTCAGAACGTTGGCTCACATTCTCTCAAAGTTATCAAAAGCTTTCTTGCAGTAACGTTGGTAGAATGTTTTTATAACATATTGTATATCAAATAACATATCAGTATAGTTAGTGGAATGTTTTAAAAATGTTACAGAATTAAAAATGTTTGAATAACGTTCTTATAACCAAGCAATAATTTTGATCATGACCTTGGCTCAGAAGTCTGCTATGAAAAGGTTAAATTTTGTGTTGTAATGCTGGACTTCTGTTTATCAAAAGTCATGACATGTCAAGTCATTGTTTATGATATTACTTCAACATCAGTCTGATAAAGCTCCAAGCATACACTGAAAAATCTTAATCATTATATTTGATCAGTTTTTCATTAATAATTTCTTAAAATTCTTAAAACTAAATTAATTCACTTCAAAAGCAAAATTGCAGATAGTTTTAAGACAAAAAGGAGTTGAAACAATTTCTCAGTGGGGTGGGAAAATAAACTTGTAAAAGAACATAAGTGAATCTTAATATCTCAGGAGTCTTAATGTTTTATGGATTTTTTTTTTTGTTTTTAAGGGTGTTTACATGGGCTTTCTGGAAAACAACAAAATTATTAATTTAGCTGTGTAATATAATATAATTTTGCTGTGTATCTTTTCCAGTCAGTTTGGGACTTCTTAACTGCATTATGTAAAACAGGTTGCTAAAAACGTCTCTTCTGGTCTTTTTTTAAAAAAAATCCCAGTTTTCACTTGAAACCTTTAGTTTATTTCTTGTTGTCTCATTAAGAATTATTGTTTTGACCTCCTTCTGAAACAGCCGCCTGATTGAGGAAACCTCTTGGTTTTGGAGCTTGAACTGGGTTGCTTTTTCCAGCCCTTTTATCCTAAGTAAAGATTAGCGTTTTTAAAGCCATGTTGTTGGAGGCGGCTCTTTCCTCTGATCTACTTCCTGTTATGTTTTGGGATCAGAACTTTAGGGAACCGGACTCTGAGCACATAATCAAAGGTAACCATCGAAAGCGTTGACAGCAGTTTTCGTTTAAGTGGATGGCCAGCGGTGGTGCTCTGTGAGGGAATTTCCCAAGGAAAGTGGTATAAATATACCATATATATAAAATAATATATATATTTAATTATCTTCTGTGGAAAGCACAGGACTGTACAAGTTTGTCCAATCATTGCATTTGGTCTGAATGCAATAATAGGATATCCGACTTGCCTGTCACACTATGTATTTGCATACCTCTGCACACTATTGGAGAAGGTGTACTCTGAAGGGGGGGGGCAGGACTGATGCTTTCAAAGCTAGTTTGCTTTTGCTAGCCTCTTCGAAATTGCCTGCTCTACCTTTAATATCTATAAAATCTGATCTCCTTACAGTATAAATGATCAGTAAATGATCATTGTCGATTTACCATCATATGTGTCTGTATTTTGTTAAAATAAATGCTACCATACACAGATACTGTCTCTTGTATCTTATAAAAATTCTAGGGGAACCAGCTAACAAGTCTAAAATCTAAAAACTGTGGGAGTCAAAGGAGGTGGTCACATAATGTGTTACCATGACAATTTTCATTCATAACAAAAAAAGGCTTGAATGTCAAGAATGACACTTGAAAGCAGCAGATAAATACGCTGTCTCTCCCAAAATCTTTTGGATGTGTTTGTGGCAGACACTTTCCCAGCTGCTGCATGAGTCCAGCCTCAGGGGACACGCTGATGAAACTGTTTGTTTTTGCCTGTATGTTCTCCTGTGTTCCTGTCTACCCAGTCACTCGGGCAAGAGGTCCTCAAAGATCCACATCACAAGATGCCCTCCTGCCCCGATCCCCTGGAGAGACGGCAGTGGCCTCGAACTGAGTCTGACTGCGGGAGATAATAGGAGGCAGTGAGAATTTTATTAGGGTGGATGGTGAAAATCAGCATTCGGCTTTACGTGGGCTGACTTCCTTGGCTTCTTTGTGCAGGTGTGACTCAGCCTAATTTTTCCAGACGTTATCCTATGATCCCTAAAGGTGGTGTTGCCTCAGTCCCTGAACTCAAAACCCAGTCTCGCAACTTCTCTTGACACTGGTGTTATTGTTTAATATTTTACCGAACAGAGCGACTATTGCCAGGCAACGACAGTTTAAGGCAATTTCCTTATTTTCGTCTCGGTGGTCTGGTCTGTTATCTGTTCTTATGACAAAGCTTGACTGACACTACCTGCAAACTGGGCTGCTAGACAGATCATGGTTTGCTTGACTGGATTCATACTTACCTGTTGTGCTGGAACAGGCAGCAGTGGGGAGTTGTTTATTGTAGACAGACAGAGTTTAGTGCAGCGCACACTACAATGTGTTCTTGTAACATATGCTCTTGTTTCACTAATGGAATTGCAAAAATATATCTGGTTAGGATGTTCTGAGTGGTTGCCAAGTTGTTTCTATGGGGTTACTAAGGTGTTCAGGGACGTTTCTAGGGCATTGCAGGGGTCCTCTGGTTGGCTGATAGGTGGCAATTTAATGGCCTTAGTAAAAATAATTTTGATAATATTCTTACTCCAGAAGTAACGCTGGTCCATCGCCTTTTAAAGTTAAAAATCTATTTTTTCATACTGTCATACAGTAGTCTGATACATTTTAAAAATATTTAAAAGCCAAAGTCTGATCCAAATACAAACCCAATAATTTTGATAACCCTAACCTTAATTCTCAAACAGGTTTCCCAAAACATTCCTCCGGATTTCTGTTGTTCAGACAAGAGCTTGTCCCGCCCCAAACTCAACAAACAGCAACATGTTCGCTCAAACAGAGCAAATGTGAACATTAAACCCAAGAATTGCTTGCTTATAGTTTCTGTATGTTAAGCTGGGATTCACCACCTGTAATGAAAGAATCTCTGTTATAAATGTCCATGAATTATCTGTGAAAGTTTATAGCACACCTGCCTCATCCTCTAGTGACCTGGTAGAAACTCAGCTGTCTTTGTTTGGCTGCTGATTATCTCAACAGCAGAGAGGTCACCGATGTTTTTCTAGTTTCTCTCATTACTTCATTGACCCAAACACTGCTTTCATCTTCTGTCCTAGTCTGGACCGCCTTACCGTTATGAAACATTAATAGTTCTCTCCTGCCCCCCCCCATCAGTGTATTATCTCATGGGGCAGAGAAATACAGATGAGACCATGAGCTAAATCAAACCCTGCCAGAGGAACTGCCCGAGCGAGACCTCTGGGCTGCATTTTGCACAGATACAGTGGAACGGTTCTGCTGAACGAGTGACCAATAGAATTCAAGATTCTCCTGTTTTTTTTTCTTTGTCTTGGGTTGCATCAGGAAGTGTCTAAGTGTTGCTCATCAATATGTTATGTTGTATTGTGCTCCCACTTCCCACAAAGTTTTCTAGTGAGCTGGCTAAGAGCAAATGCACACTACCTATGTAAATTAAAGACTCACAGTTCCTGTCGTGTTGTTGATGTTATGGCATTGCACGCAACTAATTACAGAATAGAGTCATCAATTACAAAATGTAATAAAACGTCAGTTTTAATAAATACATATTTTTGTTGTTGTCCGCCCACTCTAACATGTTTAATTGGCTACATTTATCCAAAGAGACTTACAGTGCATTTATATTACTATACAGTGCATATATTTATATAAATTTTAATAGTATGTGTGTTCCCTGCAAATCGAACCCACAACCTTTGTGCTGCTAACACAATGCTCTACCAGCTACAGAAAAACTAAATGCTGTGGCTAAATTGTTCTTGTGTACAGAAAAACGTGTATGTAAGCTATAGTCAAGTCTAATTTGTGATCAAATCATTTTTTAAGCCAGTTCCTCTTAAAGAATCAGTCGAACTGGTTCACCAATCAGTGTGAATGATTCATGAGTGACTTGCTCTGAATTTGAATTCATTTGCATTTCTATTTCATGATGCTTATCATGCAGAAATTACACATTGCTCCCGTAATACATAAAAGAATGACAAGCTTGTCTTGTTGTGTGCACTAGACTTTAACCAAAAACATTTTGTCTAGTAATTTTCACGTTTTAATGAAATCTGTCACTCAGACAACACATCGACCAGAATGTCCAGCAATTGTATTAACATGCTTGGTTGTGGGATGGTTATTCAAATTGTTTTTTAATTTTCTGTTTTTAAAACATTCAACTAACTACTTAAGAATATTTCTATACAATATATAACATTTTATATATATACATATATAAAACAATTTTCTGCTAATGTTACTAATTTTTTGATAACTGAGAACTTTTAGAGAATATCAGCCAACGTTCTGAGAATGTGACATCTCAATTCTGGTTCTGTGTTCCATAATTAACATCCTCTGGGCTGATCTGCTGAGTTGTGGAGAAACTGTTCAGTTTGTTTGCAACCCCATTAAGGGGTATTTTTACAGGGATTGTTTCTAGACCTCTGGAGTATTAATTGCCCCCCACTCTTCCACCCACCCACTTCCTTTCATCTTCGCCGTTATTTGTATCAGTATCCGTGGTTATTATCCTCATCGCATAGCCCTGCTCTTACTCCTTTGTTCTTCTGATATTCCTTCTGTCTCCCTCTTGCATTTCCTGAGTTTCTCTCTTGGTTCATTTCTCGATGCGAGATTCGTCACATTTTGCATTCTATATTTCGGTGTGTATAAGTGGTTTGGGTCTCTTTGTGTAAACTCTGTCCTGTTCGGTCAGTAGAATCTGTTTCGAGTCTACGGTAATGAGAGGAAGGGTGGAATGCTTGTGAAACTGATTTGCATTTGCACTGAATCGATGCCGTGTGCACTGTGGCATATCAGCCCTACTGAATCTATTAAGGATCTGCATTAACTCGCAGTCGTTATTAGTGGCGGCTCACGGCTGTTTGCCTGGATTCTTGCCATGCTTTGCACAGGGAATGAAACATCAGTGCTTCAATTTCTTTATTATTTAGAGAGGATCTATTCGATTTGCTGTAATACACACTGGTGTGTCGTTCTTGTCTCTTAATCAGCAGCTGACACGCATGACTAAGGGCTGTTTGATTAACTGTTTTCTAGTGAATATTGGCCTAACTCATCTGTGGTTAGGTCACGGTCTCTGATAATCTCACTTGATCAGGCCTGGTTAATGCTTCTGATTGGTTCTGTTCATGTTGTATTGATTTGAGGTTTTCTGTACTTCAACAGAAGGTGGTCTTACTTTAAGGCAGGGTAGACGATTTTCTGGAATTTTTTTGTTATGCTGGTTGAAGTCTCTTTACGTTCTGATAGCAATCACTAAGTGCTATAATATATATATATATATATATATATATATATATATATATATATATATATATATATATATATATATATATATATATATATGTCTTCTGGAAGGTGCAGGAATATATAATGTTTATCTTATCATTGCTTTAGGTCCGAATGCAATGACTGGATGCCCTCCTTGCCTGTCAAACTATGTATGTGTTCATGTGTTGGAGAAGGCGTGGCTTTGGAGAGCACTACTGAAGGGAGGGTGCGATCTTATGCTTTTAAAGCTACCTTGCTATTACTAACCTTTCAGAAATTGCCTACTTTACCTTTAAATGAAATTTTGCCATGCAGAATATAAATGTTAAATTGTGTGTATAGAAAATACAGCCAAAATTTGATTATTACAATTAATCCCTAATCCCTAAAAGTGTTGAAAAATAGTTTCTCATTATTTAGTCACGCTCATGTTTTTTTTCTTTTTTGAAGCGTTTTATTGGTCACATCCTCCTTAGTTATTCTTGCCACATTCATGAGAGAAGCAGTAATGTCCAGTTTGTAAAGGAATTGTTCCTTGAGTAAATCATTATTTTGTACTTGGGCCAGAAAGAAACGATGGCAACCGCATTGCAATGTCCTGACAGCCACCCTGGTGATGGGTTTTTCATGCATTCCTTTTAGAAAATGTAAAAATCTAGTTAGTCGTTACAGTCATTAGGCTGCAGCACATTGGGATGTAATAGCTGTTAAATGAGCTCAGAAATGGTACACAGGAGAAGTCTTATACTGAGGTTTAAATTGAACATAAATATTTTGCATTGGAGGCTTGGAGCTGCAGCAGCCTCAGATGAACCGCGCTGGGTCATGTGATCTAATCTGTAAACATCAGATCAATAAATGTTTGTGGACACGCCCCCTCAGTCACCATCTCCATCATTCAAAGGAAATTGTCATGTTTCGGGCTGTGATGACAGCTAAAGTGATCTGTCTGGAAAATCATTTCATTTGATAGATTATTTAGCATCAGAAAAGCTGATCTGCATGTGAAGTTTGTCTTTAGGTGATTCTCGGCTCAAGTGTAATATCTCCGCTGATGTTCTTGAAAAGTTGAATGTGAAAAGTTTAATGTGGCCCAAATTAAATTTTGGCATGAGGCGTCAATGTAGCCTTTAAAGGGATAGTTCAAAAAATGAAAATTCTCCCATCATTTACTCACCGTCATTTAATTCCAAATCTTTATGCAATTTTGCTTCTGAGGAACAGAAAAAAACAAAACAAATTTTTTAAGGATGTTGGAAAAACCAAACAAAATTGGTACCCAATGACGTCCATCTAAATATCTTTTTGGGTGAACTTTCCTATGAAAATATAAACTACCACTTACATTTTTCTTTATATTTTTCTTAATTTAAAGAATAGAATAATCTTGTGTGCTTAATCTTGTAGGAAATAATGGGATTCTCTCTATCTCTCTTTCTCTCTCTGTCTTTCTCTCTTTCTTTCTCTCTCTTTTTTGCAGACTAGCACTGTACGTGTACGAGTACTTGTTACATGTAGGAGCCCAGAAGTCGGCACAGACCTTCCTGTCAGAGGTGAGCCAGCGGGGGGGGTTTATTTAAGTTCCTGCTTATCAATGTAGCATCCAGCCTCGTAAGCGTCGACCAGCCCCCTGGGGCTCCCGCTAATTTAATTAAACACAGATGATACGCTGAGCAAGCAGAACACATTAGACGTTTGGTGTCCACTTAATGGCATTGGAGAGTCAGTGCACCGCTGTAAAAAACAGCTAAATTGTTTCAGCAAAAAACGTCGGAGTGGAGTTAACACGTTGATCATCACCATATTCTGATTTTTATGAAACAATACACATACAGTTGGGTTGTTCTATATTGGCTGTTCAGAATACTATAATTAAGTTTTATTTGCGGTATAAGGTATTTAATAGAAGATCGCAATCATTTAAGGCTGGACGAGTTCCAAATGTCGCAGATGCATTGTGGGATTGATCACCGTTAAGAAAGCCATGACATTTCGAAGAGCTGATATTTATAGTCCCGCTGTTATTTGCATATGAGTCACACACACTTAAGTGTACAGACATCTAAAAAAGCACAATAATTCATTTATTGCCGCATTTCTCATTGTTTTTCTAATTCCAAAGCAGCGCCGCCCAAAAGAGCCAGAGGCACTACAAGTGTTCTTGTGCATTCAGATTTGTAAGGTTACTCCATCCACACGTCTCTAGCTAGATTATTTTAAGGGAGCTAAATTGCATCTAAAAATGTGCAAGTGTGTTTTAAAAACCAAAACAAAACAGCAGCCATTCTAAAAGCTGTTACAGTTTCACAAATACTGTGTGCCACTTACTGCTAGTTAAATGTTAAGTGCTTTTCAAAGGCCATTGCTGATATCAAGTCGTGTCATTTTTATTTGTCTAGCGCTTCTCACAATCCACATTGTTTCAAATCAGCTTTACAGAAAATTATGTTATCAGCCAGTGCAGATCATCTCAAAATGGTCAAATATCGACCAGTTAGTTGTCCTGGCTGTCTAAAGCAAGCGTTTACAAAAAAGAGAATCAGACACTTTACACAAAGTCTGGTACCTGTAAAATGAGTTTTATGTTGATTCCTCTGTCTCTGTAGATAAGATGGGAAAAGAACATAACGTTAGGAGAACCTCCAGGATTCTTACATTCATGGTGGTGGTAAGGTTTCACATGTTCTGCTTTGACTGTATTGTTGAATGTTTCTTGTGTACAGCTGTGAGATTTGTAATGGCTGCTGTTTCATTCACACCGTGTGTTTTGCAGTGTCTTCTGGGATTTGTATTGTGCGGCACCTGAGAGAAGAGAAACCTGTGAGCATTCCAGTGAAGCAAAGGCATTCCATGACTATGTAAGTGAATGAATGAATGAATGAATGAATGAATGAATACTAGTCAAAGCCCAAGACTCGATTTTTAAAGGGTGGAAGGATGGATGGATGGATGGATTGATGGATGGATGGGTGGAGAGATGAATAAGTGAAATAATTAATGAATAAATGAATGAATACTAGTCAAAGCACAAGGCTCGATTCTTGAGGATGAATGGGTGGAGAGACGAATAAATTAATGAATAAATGGATACTAGTCAAAGAACAGGGCTTGATTCTTGAGGATGGATGGGTGGGGAGACGAATAAATTAATGAATAAATGGATACTAGTCAAAGAACAGGGCTTGATTCTTGAGGATGGATGAGTGGAGAGACGAATAAATTAATGCATAAATGGATACTAGTCAAAGAACAGGGCTGGTAACTGGATGAATGAATGAATAGTAGTCAAAGCAGATGGATGGATGGATATAATGTATCTGTTTGTCTGTCTGTCTGTTTCCTCTGTGTTTCTTTTCCTTGAGATTTTCATCACAATGTAAATGTTATTTCTCTTAGGGGGTACATTTATGGTTGTGCTGTTTCAACAGTTCTTAAAAGGTTTTTTTTGCTGTGTCCTGAATAAGACCAAAAGCATGAGAAAGTTGTTGGGACATACAGGAAAGACGCATGATTCAATTTCCTGTGTACCTCAGGTTCAGGTCACCCTAACTGTTGTAAACCAGCCCACAAAATCAAGTGTTTCTTTTGTTGTACCGTGGAGGGTGACTGAATGTTTCATTAGGGGCCTGCATACCTTCAACCGAACAAACTCTGTTCTTGTGTGTACCTGAAAAGCACAGTTCAGAAGATGAGTGAAGACCCAAGCTATGCTAAAGGCGGCTGCTTTGGCCCCAAACTCATTTCTCTCTCCATCTCCAATTAGCTGAATTTCCTCTGAGAGTGTCTGGAGTGTGGGCACAACAGGAGTAATTACAGACAGCTTCAGATCTTTAAACAAGAACATCTTCGTCCAATAGAAACCATGTTTTTAGTGACTAATTGCAAATGTATAGCAGATGCACTTTACATCTGTGTCGTGCCATGATAACACAGCTGGAGTTTCATATTGCTGTTTCATAGATGTTTCAGAGACCCTGTGAAACAAGTGTAAACTGAGCACAGTTTTTTTTACGGGTTGATGTATTTCCTGTTGAAACAGAAAGTGGTGATGCATATTTCCTGTTGGAACAGGAAGTTGGGCATATCAGCATATCAAAGTAGCATATCAAAGGATACATTTTTATTGGCTAATAGCCTTGCTTCCTGTGACACCTTAAACGTTATTGGCTAATGCTAGTCAGAAGTAGGTGGATAAAGGGGAGGGACATTCATTAATGCGTTGAATACAATATGTTGAATTATAGAATTAAAATAGTTGTGACTTTGAGGATGTATGCATATACTTAATTTTCCAGACATTGTGATGAATTCACTCAAGGAAAATGCTTGTATTTTCTGCAGATTTGTAGTTCTATTATACATGATATGTTTACTGCCAGCGTCAGTACTCTGGCTCTTGTGCTACGAATAAAACCCTCCATCCTTCCTTCTCACCTCTCCACAAGCCTCTCTCTGGGAGATCTAATCTCCAGAACACTTCCAAAGAGACGTTCCTACAGGTCACTTTCCAAGACGAGGTCAAAATGTCACCTCTCCCCACGGGTGCAAACTGACGAGGCACAATCTGGTTCTGCTTCTGCTTGTGGCTTTTGTCCGAATTTATTTGGAAGGTGTCACTAGAGTACTGCTTTGTACATCCTGCGCTTTTCGAAAAACAGTATGTGGGTGTTGCACATTTTGCCAGATGAAATACGTCTCTGTGTTTGCACATTAGAAGTGAACGATATGACCGAAATCTAATATTGCAATAACTTTATAGTGCAGGATTTATAACGATATGGTTATTTTTATATAAAAAAACCTGACTAATGTAAATGGTTTACATATTAAATAATCATGTTATGTAATCCATGCACTGCATGTAATGCTCATTCATTTACCATCATACTGACTAGCATTTATGCACAGTATACGTAATGCATGCAGCAAAACTATTATAAGGTAATATAGCAGTATGTCAGTCAAATTTTTCACACTCTTTTACTTTCTTACACTCACTTTGCTTTTTTGCTTTTGATGGGTTGTTCTGTAACTGTTTTTTTGACCCCGGCCTAGCCTGCAATCGTTCATTCCCGCAGTAGTGATTTCTCTGTTGGTGCCATGTTAATAGAGTTAGCATATTAAAACCATATGCAGACATGCAGGCCGGGTGTGTTCTCCCTCATTTACACTGTGTCACTGTGTTCGTTCATGCTGTCTTGGACTCTAATGCACTCTGTGCCCCTCAGAGAACTGTCGAATGCCATGCTAATTGATCCTTAGGCAGATATAAGAGCTGAATGCAATCTATTCGTGACTAATGTCCCATAAGGACGTTAGCGCTGGTTTCCTCTTCGTGATAAGAGCCAAGCATGCGGTTGTCGTATCTAGGCACAGAGAGTTGCACTGGGGGCTTGGACGATACTGATACTGTTGTTGGTTGGGGATGGGTGTCACGTTAGCAGATGGTACAGCAGTACCAAAATGTTCTGTCACTCAAGAATTGTCAAAACTAATTTCGCTTTTCTACAGTTTTGTTGCTATTACTTTGGAACAAATGGTGTCAGAGTGATTATGTGGATGCATGCAGTCGGTTCCCCTCAAGATCTATTCAACTTAATTCAAATCAATGTAAAATTGTGAAAAGCAGTGTAGTAATAAATGTCAGTTGTTGCAATGTAGCTTTACAGAAAACATATTTTAGGACAAACAGTTGAGACATTGCAGAAATTAGGAAAGAATGTCAGAAAACAGGAAAATTCTACATCGAATACATGGTTTTATTGCAGGTGTTTTCTTTGCACGTACATTTGCGTTACTAAGATACTTTTCAATCTTTTCAATCAAGAAAAGTGTCCTGGCAGGATTTGAACTTTAGACACATACTTCAGTGTTTCATGTTAAATATGTTGTGTTGACATCTTTCTTTACAAGAAATGCCTGTTGGTTTGATATTTTGTTATCTGATGCAGGGAGTCATTGTGTCATTGCGCGTAGCTTAAATTCTGAAAAATACTTTGTGCAGCAACCGTACACCACATGCCGATGTGGGTGCAGAGACCCAAGGAGACCTCACATCCTGTTATGCTCATTATTAGAACATTCATATAACCTAGAAATATGTCTGTTTCCTTTCTTGTGGTGATGTCATAATAGTCAAGTCGATGTGTAACCTGTAAAGCTAATGTTGAAATTGTAAATGTTTTTTTACTTCCAACCCAAGAAAATTGGGGTTGATAATTGATTCATTGTCATTGAATCATTATCATTGATTCACCACAATCTAATACAGCAAATGTTTTTAAATGATGGTGGATCATGTGAAAGAATCATTTATGAAGGCCACTTAAAGCTTTCTAGTGATGTCACAGGTGTGTCACACTGTCTTAATCAGTGTTTTTATGTTGTTGATTGGTAAAAATATCTAAACATCCTACAAAGAAGATACATTTGACTTGAAAAGGAAAATTGCATAGCATATAAAGACTTGTTTATGTCTTGAATAAGGCTTATTTTTATCTTATCCACATTGGCAAGTTGTTTGTGCCTGTAAAATGACCTATAGAAATTTCTTTGAAAAGAATGCTGAGAGCTGTGATCAAGCAGTTGATGCATGTGCTTAACACACAATGAGCTGAGGTGCTCAGATGGAAGATGTGTTTTAAATCTAAGCTCTTGTACAGACATTTTCTGTCTTGTTTCTACTGTTTTTGTCCACCGGTTCGATTCCCAGTAGTGGCAGGTAACAAGGCACCTTAACCCCAATTGCTCTCCGGGTGCCACAGTGCTTTTCACTGCTCCAGGTGTGTGTTCACAGTTTGCAGTGTGTGTGTTCACAACTCACTACTCCAATGTGTGTGCTCTAACTGGATGGTTTAAATGCGGAGGACAAATCCTAGGTATTGGTCATGCCATTTCACTTAAAATACATCTGGATTTTGTTGTTAGATTTAAGTCATCTGTTTATGAGCCTTGTATCTACATCATAAGAACATGATCAAGTATCAACAAGTATTCATTTATTCACTGCAGGTGTATTTTTGCATCTGTTGGCATTCTTTAGAATTGACTTTGTGAAGTTCTTCTCGTTTAAAACAGCCGGCTGCTCAGAGAGGCTGCAAGCTTTCAAAAGACCCCCACAATAAAGTCAACTTCTACACAGATTAAAGCCTTACAGGATGATCGGCCTCCAGTATTCATGGCTGCTCTCTTTGTCATGGACTAGTTTATAGTAGGGATGCATGATATTAAAGAAAAATGCGAGATGCAGTAACGTGCTATGTAATGCGATATAAGGTATGCAATATGATAATGCTTTACATTTGTAAAATCGAGTTAAATTATATTAAAATATATTTATAAACAGAAAATTATGTAACCAGCATATGTTTCACAATCTTTCTGGGAAGGAAAGCAGAAGTTTTTCTGAACTGTGCATTAGCATAAAGCTGACTGTACAACTTATATAATATAAATATAACTTTTTGAAGTATTAAAACCATTCAGTTATTGCACCATTGTGATATGTGTATTCCCAGAGGAAAATGTTATCGCTCCAAGGTTGCTCTTTCAAAGCTCAGGAAATTTGCTGTAGGTCTCAACTGTGTTTCATTTAATTATCAGCTTTGTCTCAGATGTTTCTCCTACAATTGCTTAGGAGAAATAAAAACAGAAATAAGATTGAAAGTTAAAATACATTAAGAGCATGGAGCTGTAAAATTATTGTAGATTGTAGCTAAAATTATCTGGATTTGATAAAATTGATGAGAAATGTTTGAAATATTGAAACTGAAGAATATTGAAATGTGATTGCAGACTTGGCAAATCTGAGCTCAGTTTGAGACATTGTTGAGATCTCTTCTGAAACTGTAATGGGGGCATTTGTGAGATTTCTGGGGTTTTTGTCTTTGAAATATCAGTAATATTTGAGACACAAGCAGCAAAGATTTTAATTTGCGCTTCATTTAATTTCATTGCTGTCTAGGAGAAATATCTGACAAATTACCAAGATCACATCTGTGATTTTCCAATGTTATTTTCATATATTGTGGAGCCCTAGTTTCTGGCATAAGCTCCAGCGTGTTTTCTATCCATACCTCCACATTCAGCTCACCAGCTCTGGGTTCACCGTGCTCTCTGGTGCAGCACTAAGCTCGCGAGTCTGCACTAGCCAGCACTCGGCCTCCTAATAAGCAGGAGAATTGAAGATTAAATTGCTCCCTGTTTCCTGATGGGCTCATGTTGCCGCGTTTTTAACTGGATTAAGATGCAAAAAACACCCTGTTCCGAGCCACACACTTCGGACACATTTGCCTGGAGTGCGCGGCTGCCCTTGTAATGCGATTTCTGAATGGCTTTGCTTTCCTTTGATTTGTTGTTCAAATGGTTTCTGCATTACAAGTGTTCTTCCTGTCTTGGCATTATGCATTAAATGCGATTGTGACACACAACCCGGTTGCCATATTTGCATTTAGCACTTTTTTTTGGTGCATGCTAACACTCAGCTTTCTCAGCTTTATTGTTTTTACTTGATGGTAGGAATGTACAAACTTGTCTATTTTTATATTTTTAACGCGGTCAGCGGGTGGGTTATCTGGACAACTAGTCCAGGAAAGACCTTAATTAGGCTTTAATTTGGAACGTGAACTCACAGTTAGGCCAGAAAAACAATATATTATCCAGCTAATTATAATTACAGACCCACAATCTCTGGCACCATTGAATTAGTATTAATATTATATGTAATATTCATGCTGTGAAGTAATTTTAGTTTGATTACTTCAGTTGTTTTCTAAATGTTTTCTCAAATACTATTTTTCAGATATGTGAAAAACTTAAACCAGTTTTGGCTTAATTTATATCGTTGTCCTTTTTTGTTGCTTTGTATATTTTATTGCTGACTTAATTAGACTTCAATGAAGTTAGAAGTTAATGTTTACCTAATTAATTGATGTAAGCATGTTGTTTTCACTATGATATAAGCCCTGCTGTTATTGGTTAAATATTTCAAGCGTACAGATTTTTAGTTTCACGTTTGAGGGTGTTGGTATATGTTGTACTGCAGTGCTGTATACGGGCTGTTGTTCGGCGCTACCAGCCAGCGAGTAGTTGTGGTGTAGCTGCTTCTTTCGCTGTAAATGATGGATGAGCAGCAAGTCGGGAAACTGAGGAGGCAGGCAGCCACTCGCTGCCTGACAGACTCCTTCATAATGCAGGATAGGACTGGCGAATGGGATTTGAAAGATGCAGGTGGTCTTTTCTCCCTTCTTGATTTTTTTTTTCAACGGTGAAGATTATTTATTTTTAATGTTTTGGGAACAAGAACTCCCCCAGAAATAGGGAATTAAGGCAAAATATATAAAATAAAACCCCCCGCTTTACTCATAGTGTCTCTGGCTACACCTCTTCGTGTGAGATGCAGAGTAATACAGAGATGAGGCGCTGACGGATGGAAGTTCATAATTTTGCATATGCTTTGAATAAATTTGCATTCAATAACATCATTGGTTCATCTAAGGCTCACTTTCCATAACTGATTACTTTCATTACCGTGGAGTCCTTCAAATCAAAAACCAGTTCTTTTGAGTGAAAACAATGCATTTTGAATTCAACTTTATCACCAAGAATCATTTGTTCATAGATTTTCATTGGAAGCAATCATAAAGACCTGAAGCTTTATCAGTGCCCTCAAAACCGCTCAGAACTGCATAGCAACACTCTAGCGTCAAAGCGGCGAGTGTTGCATGGGTAAGCACCACCCACATTGACTTCTTTTTAAATGATTCAACACTGAAGTTTTGAATTTGTATAATTGAAATGACTTTTACAGCGTGTGCGTTTTGTTCATTGATGCCACATCTGAAGGCGTGCTATTCATGGCATCTTTTTGTGAGTTGCACCAAAACATCTACAGGAGGCCCTGCTGAATTAATTAGGCATCCAATTAGTGGGATTCTGCATATTAATCAAAGCAGGATATGACACTGAACAGATTTTCATTGATGAGTGTTATGATTGTGACATTAATGATCGTAATGGCATCGGTACGACGCTGCGAGTTGCAGGAGTCATAACACGACGTTCAGACACGAACATGTTATAAAAAAACAGCAAGCGGGTCTTTTAATAACTACATTTACTTAAAAGTGGCTGTGTCAAAGATTGCACATGCATTTCTTAGATAAATGACTAAATCAAGTGTTTGGTAACTTTTGAAAGGAGTTTATTCTGCTGGTATTTCTAATGCACTATACATGCGTGTTTATGTGTATCGCTTTTGATTATGTGTGACAGTTTTTTTTACATGATGTGTAGGTGCATGTGTGTCAGCGTGTCTTTAAATAAGATAAAACGCTCTCCTCAGCATGTTAGGAGCACACCCACCTGTATAATCCCAGGAATTTGCTGACAGTTGCGTTTGCATGCATTACGTGAGTATTCTCAGGTTTGGACATGTTTGTGTATGTTCATATTTTTATTGCACTCCCCTGTGTAAATGTCACATTGTCTGGATTATTACGTCGGCTGGATGCACCTCGGATCAGCAGAGCCTCATGGGAGGGATTGAGGGTGACGCAGATATAAAGTTTTTGTATTTCTGAGGATGTGCTCTCTTTGATAGATCAGACTATCTTGAACTCAGCCTTGTGACACAGCAAGCTCCACAGCGAAAAAACCTGCTGACAGATTCCAGTGAGGCACTGCCCAAAACCATGACTGGTCATTTGGCTGACAGTCAGAATGCCTTAGCAACTGCATAGCAACACCCTGGCAACCAGCCAAAGCTCCCTAGCATGGTGGTTTTGCACAGATCTCCCATTCAATGTACTGCAAGTCTAAATCTTCTTTGTTTTCTCAATTTATCATCCAACAGGTGAAAATTGTCCGTTCCATTACTTAGAAAAGTAACAGTACACCTTTTCTGAAAAAGTCATGTTATTTTAGGTGTCAATGTCAGAAGCGCAAACGTTTCAGTAGTTGAGTTTGTTTAAATAAACGCTGAGCAATAGTAATAGTGATGCTTTTCATTAATTGCAATATTTTGGTGGCTAGCTAATGTTTAATGTTTATAATGTTGGCAGACGCAGCAGTGTTTTGTTTAGTGGTGGCCACTGACAGGTGGTTTTCTGGTGGTTTTGTGTACACATTAGAACCGAAACAGCCCAATTCCAGCTGCAGCCATTTAATTCTAATCTAGAATCTAAGTAATCTGGCATTTTGTCACAGACTCTATTCAAGTTCATTGCAGTCAATACCTCATTCATGCCTCACATGGCCTGGAAATGAGCGGCTCACTGTCTAGACTTCTGCACTCTCAGTCAGACACGCAGCGCACTGTTTTTCTTTTTTAATATTGTAAAAATAATTACAGTTCACTTACAGTTTACACATACAGCTCGTTTTACTTATTATTAGAATAACGAGTGATGGTTTCGTCAGACCTAATTAGGAAAAATGCTAATTTTTAAGAAATTAGTAAGTAATATCTCAATTGTTTCTGCTTAAGCCTCTCTTTTTTAGATTCTTCTCCTGAGAAAAATACGCTAGCAATCCCACATGTGTCTGATGAAGTTTCAGATGTAATATCAACAATATCATCATTAATTTTATAGCTGAACTCTTGCTGCACGTCAGCAAGTTCTTTTCATTACTCCCCTGCTGAATGACTATATTAGACCAACTGGAATTTCCATGCTGTCAGTGCTAGTTCATGCAGTTGATTGCTGGTTTGGAGACGGTTTAGCTAGTGGACCAGTGTAGTCAGCATGGTCCTTCTGCTGAAGCTGGATGTCCAAGCAACTGTTGCTGGTTAAGGCAGTTAAAAAGCCAGGTGACTAGCATAGCCAGAGATGTCCTTCTGGCAAAGATAATTGTCGAAAGATAATCTTTAAGCTATTGAGAATGTAACTACATTCTCAATATTTAAAATCAACTATTGAAAACCCACATTGACTAACTGGTAATGTAATCTAATCCCAGTGGTAGATAGGGTGGTTTAATGTGGTTTAACTGATAGTTAGCTATGAACTTAAGTCATCTCTCCTCTGAGTAATAACATTTTCCTCTGATGGTGTTTTTCTCACTTCACACTCACACATAAACTCAGAAACAAGAGGCATGTCTACGAGTTAATGATATTTACGGGAGTGATTTTACAGACAGGCAGCAGTAGGGCAGGCCAGAAGCTTTGAGCAGCATCCAGACCTCTGATGAACTGATAAAATACTGAAGCGCTAACTTGCATTGGCACCAAAGATGACACAGGCCTGCCATGCAGACGTGGCGAGACCCATAGGCCACAACAACAACATGAGCTAAGTCTGCAGAGAATAGAATGAGCCCGTTTGCTGACCAGAGAACCAGAGAAACTGAAGAAAGGTGTTGGGGAATTTGGTTATTTGAGTGACTACAACACTGGGTCACTCACATCTTGAGCTTTGATATGAGCGGATTCCCAGCTAACAGGGATCATTCTCAGAACATTGGCTAATGTCCTCTAAAAGTTTTCTCAAAGTTCACTCTAAGTTATCAGAAAGCGTTCTTGCAGTAAATGTAGCTGAATGTGTTTTTTTTTACATTATATATCATATGTATCAAAATGTTATTAGTTGTTGTGAAATGTTGTTAGTGGAACATTTTAAAAATGTTACATATTTTTAATGTTCTTATAACCAAGCAATAGTTAATACTAATAATAATAGTCTAATAATAATAGTTTAAAAACTCGACAATTTGAACAACATTCAGAATAACCTTTTTATTGTTTTTGTTACTTAATGGAATGGAAACATTAGGGAAACATTCTTGCAACCTAAAATTGTTAGCTGGGTTGGTTTCTTCTAGTGCAAGTAGACAGCTAAAAAGAGCTAAAGGTCAAACTGATTTTTATCATGCGAGAGGGACATATAGTTAGGAGATGACATTTACAGTTGGGCCCACCAAAAAGAACCTCCCTGTTGTCACCTCAAATGCCCCCTGTGGTTGGTGCCATAGGTCCCACCCTTCTGTTCTGGTAACTCCATCTACACACACAGCACAAACACACAGACTCAACGTCTTTTTTGTGGTTTTCTGGTTTTCTGACTACAATATCAGTGCTGTACAGAATGAGTGACCTTCACAACCTGTTAGATTTGCGCAGACCTGTTGGTTGTAAGATCCAGAATCAAATAAACCTGGAGGACAGTTGTAATGCTCAGAGGTAGATCTTTAATAGATGTCTGGAGACCAGCTGTTTCTTTTCAAGAGGTATCAGCTTTGTTTTAGATGTTTCTTCTAAAACCCTTTGGAAAGAATAAAAGTTGATATATAACTGTTGATATGCCATACAGTAAGGGCATGGAGCTTAAAAATATATGTAACTGGCATAAAAAACCTTTCTTCATGAAAAACAGAGCTCGAAGTTTACCAACCTCCTACCAACCACAGTGCGATCAGGTTGAAAGCCACAACAAATGACTTGTCTTGTGGGAAACCGTACTTGCAGAACCCCGAAGGCGTTGTTGTGGTCACACACGTGTATGTGTACATTCAACCTAGTCTAATTGTTTATTGTAATTGTTGTAGTTGGATGGAGGAGTTTGCACACAGTGTGGTTTATTCCGGGCGAGAGCTTAGATCTCATTCCTTGTCTAGCGTCGGTGGACCTCCAGGGAGGCGCAGTGCACCGGATCCGTTTCCTAGGCAACCTTTTTCTGGGCTTTGAAATGAGGACCTGATGTGATTGTTAGCAGCTTTGGGTTGGTGCCATTGAGTATGCTGCTTGTCTTAGCCTTCACTTCTCAGAAACATCATGACATCATTGATTCTCAGGACTGACACATCGTCTGCATTTCCTCTAAAGACACTTCAGTCAATAAAAATTGTGCTTGCATAGTGGTTTCCTGATTTATATTACATGTATTCAGTTTATAACCCAGCTAACAATTTTAGGTTGTAAGAATGTTTCCTTAACACATTCATTAAAAATGTTTTTTTTGAACATTCTAGGAATGTTCAAAAGTCCATTTTTTTAGATGTTGCATTAACATTATTGCTTGGTTATAAGAAACATTTTTTTAATTCTGTAACATTTTTTAAATGTTCGACTAACAACTGAAGATTAACGTTTTCGATATATGATATATAATGTTAAAAAAGTTCCACTAAAAGAGTGTTTTTGATAACTTGGAGAGAATTTTTGGAGAACATTAGCCAACATTCTGAGAACGTTCCCTGTTAGCTGGGAATGCTGTCCTGAAAAGCAGAGTCGAATTGCCTAAAATAGCTACTTTGTAATTGCATCTTTTATTGTTATATGTTGTTACAACTTCCTCGCCAGATGAATATATCTTTACAATGATAATATAATCATTTTTAAGAGTTTGTTTGCAGTGTGATTACAGTGTGAAGTGCATCGTTAGCAAAATATTTTGGCAGAATATAACATCAAATATAATCACAGGTGATCAGTTTTATTTGGTGTTTGCCTAGGAAAGCAACACTTGTTAGTATCACTCCTAAAACTTTGGTACATAACACGTCGTACTCCATCTGTGCTCCACTTAAAGGTGTATGGGTTTGATTCTTTTAAAGAGGACACATCTTAAGCTATGTGATGTGTGATTTGCACCTGGCAAATAAACACATTGATTTTAGCAATGGAATATAATTTATGCGACCAGCATTCACACTATATTCATGCTATATAGTCAGAAGGGAGCTGACCCAACTGAGCCTGATTTAGCCTGTAATAACACCTTTTAGATTTTTTTTGTTGTGTTTTGCACAGTTGAAAATGTTCATTTTCTTAAACAATTTATTTAATTACATCATGGATGTATTTACCAGACCACAATCTTTTTAGGGATTTGTAGACAGTAAGTCTGTCTGGGCTGCTCACCATCATCTTTTCCATTTATAAATGATAAACATAACTGCTCATGGCTCTTCAGTGCAGAAAAAGAATGTGTCTAAAAGTTTCCCTCTTGTTAGTTGTTGTGCAATTTAAAAAACAGCTGGTTTTTGCTGTTTATGAATTTGCTGTTTTACTTCAAGCTGTTAGCTGGAAATGGGGCGAGTGGCACCTATAGATTATTCACAGAAATGTACATTTTACACTTTTATAGTGTGTCATTTGTATCCTGAAGCCCATTTATAATATTAGTTGTGGCGACAGTTTCTGCAGCATTATTTGTCACAGCTGAATCGACCACATTTTTAATGGCTGTGCTTAAAAACAAACATAGAGAACAACTAATGTCAGCTGATTCACAAACAAATGACCTTTGAATCACACAAAAAGACAAATTGTTGGTTGAAATCAGTCTGACTGTCACTAAATGAACTCACTGAACTTCAGTGTAAATACTCGCACTGTAAATACAGCATTCACTCACTCTTAGAAGTAGGCAGACTGCTTTTGCTCTTGTTAAGACTACCGTATGTAAATGATTTCTGATATGATTGGCTACCCAAAGTCGCTCTCTTAAAGGTAGGTTGGGCAGTTTCGGAGAGGCTAGTAATAGCAAGCTAGTTCTGAAAGCACAATACCCCAACCCCGCCCCCCACAATTTAGAGCACTCTCCAAAGCCACGCCTCCTACAATATAGAAGACACGCCTCTTAACTTATATAAATATGTTTACACCATGTTACTTAGCGGTTGCTATCAGGATGTTAAGAGACTTTCAAACCAATCATAGCATGTTACTGGAATGAATTGCCTACCCTGTCTTTAATGTGTAATATAGCTCAGGTGTACTTTGTACACTCAGCTTAATTAGTCACTGAGCAGCTACAATGTCAATACAGAACAGCAGGAGGAATTCTCTCTGTAATCGCATCTTTATTCCCATCCGGGTCCCTAATCGTCCCTGCAAAGGCATCACAGAACGATGACAAATGTGCAGCGAGCGTTCCTGCCAAGACAAAGACGAAACAGACTTCAGGCCAGAAGCGTTGTCGACTTCCCAGGAGAAATTTCCTGTCCAAATGTTTGTCCACGTATACAGCATGCTTGGCACCAACTCTGTCAGCTACAGTGGATTCCTCATTACTGTTTCCTGTAGCAGATTCGTCTCCTGGGCAAGAGCAGTTGGTTGGCCATTAGCCCCCTGTGAGCACCGCCCGTCTCCACCAGACCCCCTTGAATGCACGTCCCAGGACCCTGAGCATATGGCCAAAACAATAAACAGTCCAGTATAAGAGGCTTCCAAGCTGACAGGAAATGTTCTCAGAACGTTGGCTAACACTCTCTCAGCATTATCAAAAGTTCTTGCGGTAACATTAGTAGAACATTATTTAATTTTACATCAAAAACGTTATTCCTAAGTAGTTTAACAGAAACATTACAGAAAAAAAGTTTGAATAGTGTTCTAATAACCAAGCAATTATGTTAATTCAACTTTGAAAAACATTTTGAACATTTCTAAAACTTTTAAGATAACATTTGTAACATTTTTGTTACCTAATGGAAATGTTCTTCCAAAATAAAATTGTTAGGTTTGTTTCCTGCTGGATCAAATGTCTCAAATATGCAGTGTCCTCCTCTGACCCCAGGTGCATCATGGGAGATTATTGAGATATGGCCTGCTGCTCTGCTCTGGCCTGAGCTCGTGTTGGTCACTGTTACATCTGATTCAATGTTAATATATTGTGATGTTTCAGTTTAACACAGGAACAGATGGATGTTTACAGCAGACTGATTTCAATGTTCCTAAACTTCTCAATGAGAACGGTAATGAGAGCAAAACGTGTTCATTATAAATTAATTTAAATGAGATTTTTTTTTAGGCTGGTTTTGCCTGGAGGGCTCGACTTTGGCTGTCTTAGTGGATAGAAAGTCAACATGAAACATGTAAGCTGGGACTGGATATTATCAATTGCCCATTATCAAAGAAATTCCACTGCTAAATTATATGTTATATGTGATACGATAATACTTTAAATTTGTAAAAACGCTTTAAATTTTATTCAAATGTATTTAAAAACTGAAAATTACTACAACTTCTGGAGAAAAACATCCATGTATAGAGGTTGTTGTACATAAAATCTGATGTGACGGTGCTGCGGGTGACGCATCTTCCCAGATTAGTGAGAGCGTCACTGTTGATCGCTTGCACGTCAGCATTTGTGTGTACATCTGATGCTGTCTGCATCAACCTAAAACTTCAACCTAAATTATTCAGATATTGCCTTATGTATTTATCAGCCCTATGTATGTATGCATGTGTGTGTGTAAATTTGAGGCATGACATTTGCTTTTCTGTGGAATAACATGCACAGATGAAGAAAGTAAATAGGGTCAGTTTGGTTTTCATGTTCACTTTTGTCTTGACACAAACACTATTTGTAGAAAATGTTGATGGTTAGACCTGCTATACATAAATTGATGTCAGTGTGTTGATAAACGTTCAAACAGGTCAATTATGTCTCTGATCATTTTGGAACATTTCTCAGGAATGTTGACACCATCTAAAAGTTACTGTATTTTTTGATTGATTATGGACATTATAAGCAACCAAAATCACATTTTAAGTTACTTGTTTTGTGTATTTTGGAGCTTCAGCAATCTGACTCACCTTTAATCTCTGTCATAAGCATCTGACTGTTTAATATATACAAACAGTGTACTTGAGAAATGATAATGCTGTTATTCTGCATCAAAACAATGCTGAAAATCACAATAGTGAAAGCCGTTAGCTCTTAAAAGCCAAGAGGGTAAATTTGCTTAGTTTTAGCTGCTTATTTCAGCTTGAAACACTGGCAGGGTGTTTGTATATGAAGACTGAATATAAAAACATCATAAATGCAAAAAACATCATACTGAAGTTTTTGTTCTTTTGCAGATAGAAGAATATAAATCACTTGGTTTTAAAGACCTGCATCTGCCTTTAGGTCTTGATTATGTGACTTTGTTAAGCGATTTCTGTCAGAATAAAACTGACGTGTTTCATATTTGTTTTTGCTTGTTTATACTAAATATAAAGTGAAAGAGAAACCAAATTAATGTGTGTAAGGTGTTTAAGTTTATCTTTTTCATTTTTATGTTGCTACAGAGAATATAGAATACAGAGAATGCTACAGAAGCTTTAGGGCTGTTTATTATCAACAGTACAAAGCAAATTATAAAATCACTATTAATAAAATCTTATTGTGACCAATAGCAGTTTGAGAATGTCTGTTGTTGATGACCTCACACTGATGTAAGTGGGGACGGCTCGTAACAGCCCAGCGGTCTCCAGTCACTCATTCTTATTCCCTGTGGCAGGTAATTGATTTCATTAATCAGTGCTAATCAGGAGCAAACTGTGTAACCGCAGACAATAAAGAGGATTTGCACAGGTGTGTGGACTCCTGCGGCATGTGTCGAGTTGTTAATTGTCAGAAGTCCTATAATTAACTTTTGCAGACCAGTCACAGGAGAAAGAACTTCTGACAGGAGTCAGAAAGCTGTTTGATGTCGGAGAGCTCAAACTGCTGACTGTTTTCAGTTCACGTGCAGTCAGAGTCCAAAATGTACATTTTGCTACATGTGCCAATGACAAATGAAACAAAGATTATATTTATAATCTTTCAAAGATTCTGCATGTTACAAGAACGATGCAATACTTCTTAGAGTAATACAAACTTAACATATGTCAGCTGGAGTTATGGTGGAAAAACAAAAACTGTAGGTATCATAAAATAACTTCTTATCCAATAAAGCACTAATAGTTGTAGTACAGTATCCCTCCAAACATCCAGTGAACAACTTACAGTACAGAGTCATGAGAGGCAGTGATATCTTTACCACCCAGTTGGCCAAGATGGGATGCTGTACACGCAAGTCTGTTTTCAGCGTCACACTTTCAAGGTGGATTGTGGGATTGACAGCTTCACCTAATGTTGAGCATTGGGCACATTTCTGCAGCTGGGGTGCAATCATATAGTAACACCCTCACTCGCTACAAAACGTAAAATTCTACTTAAAACCATGAATTGTTGCAGAGTCTAATAGCGATATTGTCTATCAGCATCTTCATCTTATTTATAAACCAAAACTATGTGAGTGTTTATTTTTGACCCTGTCTGCAGTGCTAATAGTACATCCTCTTTTGCTTTGATAAAGCAGTTTTCTGCCTTAGAACGCAGACTATAATTCAGGTCTCAGAACAATTCTGCAAGACAACATTTATCAACACTATAGCGGCAGTCAGCGGCGATATAAATTCTAAAGCTGTGCTTAAACAGCTCTTATAACTACCGTGTCGAATATGCGTCAAGCTTTGCCTTTATAATCCCTTCTCTTAAATAAACTCCCAGCAGGATGTAGTGTTTATCAGCTCACTCACTATTCTAAGAATGTTGCTTTTACACTCGGCACTTCAAGTGCTCTGTCACAAGAATGTAAAGCTTACAGACCCATTAAACTCAATAGGAAGAATTAAAAATGCTTGTAGGGGCTTCAGAGCTTCACTGCAAATTAAAGCCACAGGTGTCACTGAGCCATTCGGTAACTGTAGTCATCGAAAAGTAGCAAGCTGAATAATTTATAATACAAATGCCTTGGCCAAAAGGTGATAGGTTTACATAATGTGAGGCAGGTATCGTTTTCACCTGACCCATGTTCTTCTGCTTGTTTATTTTGCCATTGTTATTTACATGGTTGTTTGTTTTGGCTGCTTTTTCGCAAAAAGCAATAGGTGTGTGCTAAACATCATGTTTCTAGAAGCTACACCAAGATATAGATGCCATTCACCTGTATTTGAATGTTTACTATCATCTATGCATTGTGACAGTATCAAAAAAGACCCACACATATATAAGTGAATCTCGCAAAAATGTCAATAAATGTCCAGGCTGTGTTATATAATGTTATGTTTCATCAAATTTTCTTCCTTTTTTTAATCACATTACCCAGTTTAAGGGTCCACTGTATTTGCACCCAAGAGCCTTTTGCGATACGTTAATATCTCCAGCTCACCCAGAAACCAACAGATCATATTGTAAATAGGAAGAAAATATTGTATTGAGTCCATTTTTACCCCAAAGAATTACGTCTCTAACACAATATTCCACTAAACACTTAAAAAGATTAGCTTCACCAGGTCACTGTTAGCACGTTTATCAGTTAGCTTTTATGTCGTCAGATATTTCTCTTATTACATTAGTGTCATTTTGGTTTTGCCTGAACGGAGTGCGCGCTAAATGAAAGTTACTGTAATCAGAGGCCAGATTTTATTGTCTTGCCCCTGGGCGGCGGGGGTTTATGACCCACTGTGGGCCTGTGTAGAGCCGAGAGACGTTCCTTTATCTTTGTTGAGAGCTCTGGTGGAGTGCTGGATCAGCACAGAGGACATTACACTCATTATTGTGCCACTGCTATCAGCAGATGAGACGCGAGCATTACTGCAGAGAAATACAATATTCAGTCCCTGATATTGTTTATCACAGGTGTGCTGTGACAAAATGTGGTTTTGGCATTAATTAAACGTTTGTGGACGTTTTAACTTTTTTGGTGAAAATTGTATTTGTTTTGTCATTGTTTAGCACTCAAGGGTAGGTGACAGAAACATCTTCTGTGAAAGACGCAGGACCATAAAATGTTTGTTGCATTTGGTTCGAATTTGCATACCTCTGCGCACCCTGCTTGCGCAGACGATCTTCCATCATCGGTGTGTTCATGTGTTTTGGAGGAGGCGTGGCTTTTAATAAGAGGGTGGGGTCTTGTGCTTTTAAAGATAGCTTGCTATTGCTAGCCTCTGCGAAACTGCCCACCCTAACTTTTAATGACAATATGAGTCATTTTATATCCTGCTAATGTATGAATTATTTTCACTGGAAATTAACCCATATGTGTTATTTTTTACACACATGGCTGAAACGAGTAAGAAAAAATCTACATCCATAACAGAATATATGTCTAGAATCATTCAAAACAGATTTTATCTAACCTAGAATTTATACTAAAGACTTACTGGTTATATCTGGATGTGTTTAAAGCCATTGTAACATGTTTTGGCCTGATGCGAATGAAAACGAAATTGCTCTCATTATAATCAACAAAGCTGTCTATGCTGGAAGCACCCATCTGGAAAACAGAGTCTTCAAATCACAACACAGATAGATACAGTGTGTGAATCGGTGTATCTACCACTATACCCTATGTAGCATGTATTTCACATGTAGCATTAGAAAACAACCCTTTCGAGTTGTATATCTCCACCTTCAATTTGCCAACATGTTCTTTGTTATTACAGGGCGGACATGAGTGCATTTCCCTGGCTCATTTCCCTGTGTGCCAGGGGTAATCAGACTGTTGTGTCTAAGTGTTTCTCTCTCTCTCACACGCTCTCTCTGCACGCCAGTAATGCGCACACACAGAATCTGGAGTCACTGCAGATCAGCTGTGCCAGCGTGTCATTCGTACCCGCAGCTCTGCCACTCACAGGCCCACGTGTGCTACATAAAGCTGTCAGCATTTCACTGTGCCAGCCGCTTCTGTCACTTAATAGTTTTGTCCATCTTGAGCTGTCAAAACAAATAATTTTGTTGTTAATGAACACACTGAGCTGTTGTTGTGGAGCAACTGACTACAAGAAGTAACTTAACTACATTGTTAGTAGTTCAACTGTAACTTAGCTTCTTTTTTCTCTCTTATCTACTTTTTTATATAGTGATATAAAAAATATATATATAAAATATATAGCATGTTTTACACTGAAGTAAGTCATATAGTTTTGTAATAAGAGTGGAAGGGTGGGGAAAGGATAGAAAAATGTTTGGGTGAACTGTCGGTTTAAAGTGCATTAAAGGTATACATTTTATCGGTTGTGTGTAGTATTGGAACCCCTGACTTTTCTGTTGCGAGCATCATTCTCTACCAGTAAAGCTACAGGAATTTAGTAGGTATGTGAGCCAGGACTGCAGCCTGTGACTTCAGATGTCACCAAAGACAGAGAGCCTGTTATCAGAGGACATAAAGACATCCTCCTCCATCCACCTCCACACACCAGCCTGTTCACTGTTGTCACTTGTGGTTTGCCATCTAGCACAGGAACTTAAGGGCCTTCCTCATTAGCTCACTGCAGGGGACCGGGAGACGCCTGCGGCTCTGTGCATCCACAGAGTAATCCTCAGTCTCTCCGCACGACCATCTGACCTCCGCTGTCCCTGCCTGCTCATGTTGTGTTTTTCTAAGGCTGTAGGGGCAGACGAATGCATCGTTCAGAAATAAAGCCCGTTTTTCTGGCGGTTACAGCACTCTCCGTGCGTCTGTCTTTGAGATGTAGATTTTGGCTTCTGGCAAGTGTTTGTTTATGGGGGTGTGTGTGTTTGTGGTGCAGTGTTTGGTTAAGCATTGGTAACTGTTTGTGTGTGTGTGTGTGTGTGTGTGTGTGTGTGTGTGTGTGTGTGTGTGTGTGTGTGTGTGTGTGTGTGTGTGTGTGTGTGTGTGTGTGTGTGTGTGTGTGTGTGTAGGGTCCTGGTATTCACTACATTATGGGGATCAAGTGTATTACAAGTAAATTTCAACCTTGTGGGGATATGTTGAGGTCCCCATGAACAAACAAGCTTATAAATTATACAGAATTATCTGTTTTAGAAATCTAAAATAACAGTTTTCTTTGAAGGGTAGAATTAGAGTAGGGGGGTAGAATATACAGTTTGTACGGTATGAATACCATTATGTCTGTGGAGTGTCCCCATAAAACGTGTGTGTGAGATGTGTGTAATAATGAAATTGTTTGTGTGTGTTTGTGATGGCAGAGTGCAGCTGCAGCCCCGAGTCCTGTCCTTGGAAACATGCCTCCAGGAGAGGGCATGCCGGTCGGCCCCGTTCCTCCAGGCTTCTTTCAGGTACACACACACACCCAAGATAAATAGACATGGCGAGCTATGACATAACAGCAGTCTTTCTTTCCCACAAACATCAAGTTAATATGTCTGTGTTTAAAATGGAGTACCAGCATACTACATACTTACTGGATACTGTCTGCTGTTCAAAATGGTGCAAACAGTGTGCAGTATTTTCATATAAGTTTGAACTTGGATTTATTTATAGTCTGTATATGAATTCCACTTGTATCACTGTTCTTGTCTATTTTATTTGTGACATAAATAAGCTTGTTTAAAGCTAAGCATGCAGTCACAAACTAGCCCTGTGTGAACCTGTTTTGACTGTTGCTTTGCATGGAAGTCAAATGTGTGAATAAACCTCACATACGCACACTCTCATCTGTTCACTCACTGCTCTTCTCTCTCACTTAGACTGTTGACTTTACCTGCATCTCATCCACATCTTTCCGGGATTTTAGGATGAAAATGTCTTTGAAGCCTCTTCATTCTTTCTTTATGAGCCATGCTCGTATAATGGCTGCTCGTATTCAAACCCCGAGACATTCATACGGGGAAAGTGTCTATAAACAGCACACCTGAGGTTTAGTCTTATGAGGTTGAGCCGTTGCTTATGAATTAGTGTTTTGCAATTCACTTTTAAAAATGTGATGCTGTCCTGAAAGGCTGCTTTGAGGGCATTAGTGAGGTAAAACCTTTGAGGTCTGGTGAGGTAAAACAGGCTGAAAGGTGCTTTTGTGAGGAAGGTAGACTATTGTGACACGTTTCCTCATCCATCTTCATGATCTTTATCCCGGGTCACTTAGGTCACCCACAGGATATTACATGTGTACAGCTTGTATCAGTTCAGTGGCCAGGAAAAGCTTCTCTATTTTCTCACGGATGCTCTCTGGAATACTCAATTCTGATTGGTCAACTGCAGCGCTCCAAAAATAGTGTGCGTAAACTGTAAAACTGACATCATAAATTCATTCAACTCCTTACTGCATAATAAAATCATTTAAACTCATCAATATTTCACGTCAGTTCATTTGTTTATTAGGTAAGTAGCCATGTAATACCTTGTATTCTGTGTTGGGGACATTCAGGGCCTCATTTCTAAATGAATAGGTGAGATGCACTGCTTTGACCCAGGCGCGTTGAACAGACATTGAATGCAGGCAGGAAATATTCCCCTAGAGTATATGTTTACTGCCACAATTTGTTGAACACAACACCTGTGTTGACATATGAAATATTGCTTCAGAGGAAGTGCCTTTATGAGGCAAATCAGTGCCATCAGTTTATGGAGTGCTCATAAATCAGTCGTCTTCGCGCATACCGCCCCATCCTAAAGAGACATGGTATTTGACACCTAGCGTGATGTAATTGGTTTGATTAAGAGTGACAGGATTCCGGCTGACTGACTGAAGCAGATCTCCAAATGCATGATGGGAGGGGAACAGGAATCCCCTGCAGATCGCTAATGGTGCTCATCTAATAGAAAGATAAGCTAAGAAGATCAAATCAGTCTTCTTAAGTGTCTCAACAAAGGCTCATCTGCCCCCTGTGGTGTCTGGCTGAAACAGTCTGTCTTGGTTATCATCATATTTGATTTAGTTTCATGCGTACAGTCGCACAACTGTCATTAATATTGTGTATTAAAGGAATAATTTGTCCAAAATGGAAAATTCTGTAATCATTTATTCACTTAAGTCATGTGGCTTCTTCCGTGGAGTAAAAAAGAAGAAATAATACTTATAATCATCAAATTACGAATTAAAATTCAGCCTATAGTCTATTGCGTGACTTCAGAAGACTTACCACTGAAATCGTATGGACTTCTTTATGGTGCTTTTTTGTCAGCCGAAATATTTTGAAATGTTTTTTTTGTGTTTCACGTAGGGAAGGACATCATGCATCGAGCGAGTATACACTGACAAAGTTTTTATTTTCTTTAAGGTGAACATTTGAACATGTTTGTTTGTTTGCCATTCGTTAGCGCAGAACTGTAGCATCAGACATGAGGTTCACACCAGCAGGAGGGCTCCTGGACTGCACATGCGCAGATGATGACAGGGGAATGAGGGTAGCAGAGCAGCAGATGCATTATTAAGGAGCCGCATCCACATTCCGCTCTATTCCAGCCTCTCATCTTTAACTTTTCTCTCAACTCCCTCTCTCCAAGAACACTGAGGAATGTCTTTTCTCACTCTAAGATGGTATTTTCCCCTGAGAAACCCTGTCCTGCCTTAAAAATGTGTTCTCAGAGCAACACCTGATTCCCAGCTGGTCTTCGCCCTCCAGTGCCCCACGGCTGATGGCATGGACTAATGTTACTTTAGCTTGAGACTCGATATTTACAGTGTTGCTTGTCTAAGTAGAACTTGCCACTGCTGTGCTATAGGATGGTTTGGGTGGTTGTCATGGCGTTGCTATGTGTTTGCTAGGATATTTTGAATGGTTTCTAAGCCATTGCTAGGGTGTTCGGTCTGAAGAAGAAGAGCTCAACTCCATGTTGTCTTTGTGATATATATATATATATATATATATATATATATATATATATATATATATATATATATATATATAGTGTATGTTTACATTTAGTATATTTCTTTCCCTTTTCTCACACAAATCTTTTTTTTTTTTAAAAAAAAGCACTTTAGCACTTGAGCTAATATTAAAAAGTCCTGCAGTGATATTTTTTTAAAAGACAAATGATTCATTTAAAAAATGCAATTTTAATAGTTGCATTCGAACACTGTCACGTGAACTTTCCAAAAGAGCTTCATGTAACTACAGCCATATATAGATACATGGTCTATTGGTTATTTTTTTCTACCATGTCTAATTATTTAAAGCCATAACACAATTTTTCTCAACAAGAAACATCATTTGAGGTTAGTCTGCATTGATGTTAAGTACACCAAGTTTACGGTGTGTTCAGATCTCCAACTATGGAGCAATAGTAATACATTTATCTTGTCTTAGTAACCTCAATCATACAGAACAGAATTTAAATGATGCATTACTGTTGTTGTAGTCAAGCAGCGCATGCTCTGATTTGTCTTCTCTTACATTCCTGGGTTCTAACAAGCATGTCTCCTCCTACCGTGTGGTCAAATGAGGACAAACCCTTGTGCTACCGTAGCCTTTCATCTTTAAGCTCCGAGTTGCTGTGGAAATCTTCAGATGCGTCTAGCTTGTAAATTTGAGGTGGATGTGAATGCACGTACGTTGTTTGGTCTTTGTTGGTTGATAGTCGGAGTTTAGTAGTTCAGGTAGATGGTTTGTCACTCTGATGTTCTACGAATGTTCTGAGACTTCTGAGAGCATCTGCACATGCTCAAAATCACTAGAACTTGTCTGAAAGAACTCAGTGGATCATCCATAAACTTTATTACTGGCTTTAGCTCAAAGTATTGTGAAATTTCAAAGGATAATCGGATTAATTTTGTATAATTAGATAAAGAAAAGGAAAAAGCAGTTAGAATATTGGTATAAATGTATGTATGATGTAATGACGTAAAGATATGCTTATTAATATATGGAATATTTTCCTTCAATAGCAACATCTGTGTTGATAAATGCTGTGGTCATTGCGTCATTGCGGTATTAGCGACGGCAAATATGATAATCAGAAAACAATGCTGAGCCTGTAAAGTTTAAGAGTTTTTTTACACTGTCATAGTGAAGCAGACAACTGCAACAGTCATTGTCTGATATCTAACAGAAGTTTAGCTTAAGACTGCCACCCAAAGGCCTCAGAGTTAATCGACACTGCCACTCAACCAGATCAGAACAACAGCTCTGCTGCTAGTCACTGCCTGTGTGGTACTGTGAGTTATTTCATGAGTAATATCAGCTGTCAGTCAGAACACAAGTACAGTATGTAGCGTTTCATGGATGAACAGAATTGTGATGTTCATTTTTTATTAGCTGAAAAGACATTTAGTATTTTGATAGCATGCCATATGTTAGTAATAGGGATGTTTACAACTATGTATTTTTAAAAATCAACTACTTTTTTTAATGCCAAAATTGACTGGCATCCGCAAACCAGTTCTTTTCTTAGAAGAGTTTTCTGTGCTTTTTTTGCTGTTATTTCCAACCGTTCTTGATGTGTTTCTTAGCAGATGTGTGAAGTCAGTTTCTCTCAGGTGCACACAGGTGTGCTAGCAGAGGAATCAGGTGTAGGTGATCACATCATATATGGACGTGTTCCAACATGTTCAGTGTTTTTGCATGCACATTTTTGCATGTTGTGTCTATTTTTAATGGTTCGGTGTTTAATACAACCTAATGCAATTACATGAGCATGCTTTGTGTTCCTCAAGTGTCCACATACTTCTGAAGGTCATTGTTCTCCATGATTGGTCTTTTTGGCTTCTGCTAAGCAGCACAAGAGTGCCCAGCACTTAATATTTCATGTGCATAATTTGGTGTAACTTGATAAGTCCATTTGCCCGGAGAGCATAGATGATGCTGCAGCAGGCCTGGAGATCCACAGCTGGCTGATTAAGAGTCAGAATGAAGCGTGTGGAGCATCGCTCACTTCTCCAGCAGACTAATGGAGATGATGCACCCAAGGGAAGCCTGAACTCCAGCTGAAGTTCTCCAACTTTATCTGTCAATGGTCAGAACTTTTATTTCATTTGCTGGAGCAAAAGCACCAACATGCCAAACCTGTAGCCTGAGGAGCACTTGAGATGTTGGGTATGTTGTGTTTGCCTTGTGCTTCCTAACATGGATTTATTGTGCTTTGATGTGAAAATGTTGAAAAACATCACAGGTTCTCGAACTGGCTTTGCTGTCATACATTACATCTTGATGTCTGTTTTTTTACTTAAACAATAGACAATAGATTTGTAAGTTGATCATCATAAAAACTTTAAAATAACCATTGGCTGTTGGTACCAGCCAGAATTTGTATGCATCCTTATCTTTTGGAAATTAAAATTCACCAGTGAGTTTCTCTGTTGTTTATCTGTTTTCAGTTTTCTGATGGATATTTAGGTGATTCATCTGAGACATAGCTGATACTTACCTGAAGCATACCTGAGAAATCAGTGATGTCTCCTAAGACGTAAAAGCACAATCAATTTAAATAATTTACTTGTTTCTTTCATAGGCAAAACAAATATTGAGAGATACACAAAGGCGCGTATGAATCCCCTCAAAATTCCAGCCTAAATCCGCATCACCTTCTTCGTACCTTTTTTGCCAAAACCTGTTCCAGAGATGAATTGAACATTGTGTTATTTTTAGAGAGCTTAAGCCATGAATTATGCAGCGGACAGATATTAGATTAAATGACTAGCCTGTTCAGTTTTGTTCTGGCTTTTGGATATTAAACTTGGGCAGGTATTCATACAGTATCCCTGACTGCAGTCACTGATCTGGACTCTGTGTTTGTGACCATCAAGAGAGCTTTGGTTGTAGACCAAAACTGATCTCTAACCTGCAGGCAGTAAACACAGGCTGAGAGAGGCTGGTTTTACCTGTAAGGAGACCTTTCTGTTCACCGCAGTGAGGTCTACAGACCTCGCTTATCTATTATTAATGAGGACAAATGCAGGCCTCTCACCTCTGTCCATAATTAATTAGATGGTGAGGTGTCCAGGGCCACGGAGAGCATGTTGGACAGCGCTGGGCAGCTAAGCTCCATGTAGCTCCTGTGTCACATACAAGAGAGTGACTGTGATCTTACTGTAGACAGGGAGACAGAAACAGCATTGGTACTGTCACAAAGCTCATTACTTTATTTGTCAGTGGCAAACATGTTTGGTTTTAAAATGAAATGTGTTACAGGCTTCTGATTTTCCTAAAAGTTTACAGTAACTTTCAGTAATATAGTAACTTTCAAGAAAGAACTCAAAAATTCTCAAGTGCTATCTGTTGTTCCCACCTTCGTGGGAATCAAACCCATGACCCTGGTGTTGCGAGCACCATACTTTACTAGCTGAGCTAAATGAACTTACTGACTTTATAGATTTATAGATATGATATATTTGTGTAAATCTGTGACAGTGTGGCAAATAGTCCTCAATAGTGTATCATCCAACACCGATCCTAACCCGAATGTTTTCGAGAGGTTATGCTGTTGCTATGGTTACCTCCTCAGGCGAACATGACTTTTGACTTCGCCTGTGTGATGCTATAGAAATATACAGACACTGACTAGATTGTAGTCTTTAGAGAACCCTGAAAAGTTTGAGAACACTGTTAAAATCTTCAGGATGTATTTTGTAATATTTTTTATTAAGTATAGTCTGTGTTCTCTTTTTATAAACAGAAAGCTTTATTTTTATAATAAGAGTAAAGACTTCTAATTTGATATAATAATGACTCTTAACCAACCACTTACAGCCCTTACCCAGCTTAAGTTGTAAGAATGTTTCCTTAAAGTTTCCAAGTATTAAGTAACACAAATGTTAAAACAACATAATTCTGTTCTGTAATGTTTTGAAAACATTTCACAAACAACATTAGAATAATACCTTTAATACATACATTTGCTATATAACATTAATAAAAGGTCTACTAATGTAACTTCAAGATTGTTTTAGATAACTTTGGGAGAACTTTTAGAGAACGTTTCCTTTTAGTTGGGTAATTATCAATAAATGACGGCTTCTCTAAAGATTCTGAGCTTCGATCTCTGAGCATACTGAAGGTCTTGGATCCATATGACCTGTTTACTTTGTTGTGATGATAATTTTCTTAATCTCAGCTCAGATGTGGAGGTAAAAATGGCTCTTTCGGTTGGATGCTTGGAAATAATTGTTTTCTGTCCTCCTGAGACCTCAGTGCTGTTGATTAGCTGGAGCTTTGAGTAAATGCCCTATAGAGCTGTACTAAAGCTAGTTCACTATATACAGTGCTCCTAAACTACAGTTCATTACAGTCACAGCTGAGTGTCAAAACAGTGTACAGGTGTTACAGACAACACACAATAGCAGTAGTGTGTAGGGGCCATAATAAACTCAGCATGACAAAAATGTAGTATTTTTTTTTTGTAGTTGGTAGTACATTCATGTATGTATGTATATATGTTTTTATATGTGTTTATATTGTCTCAGTGTATGTTTTAAATGCTGATGAGCCCACCAACTAAAAACTCCAGACAACAAGGTTGTTATGGCAACAAATCAATAAATCAAATGTACAGCATATGTTCCTAATACACATCCTAATTTCTATATATATATATATATATATATATATATATATATATATATATATATATATATTATATATATGATGTATCATGATATATGATAATTTTGTGCATAAAAAACTGTAAAAAAATTTGTTTTGAGAGTAAATAGAGAATTTCATGTGTTTTAAAGCAGACAGCTATTTACTAATAACAGTAAAACAGTAATATCTGATTTCTTGTTTTTGTAGCCTTTTATGTCTTCACGTTATCCAGGCGGCCCCCGACCTCCCCTCAGAATACCCAATCAGGTGCTGAGCTTTTTCAATTTCTTTTTTTGAAAGATACATGAATTATTCTTTGCTCAGCTCAGCTAAATCAAACATTAGTGTTTGTTAATTAAAATCTTACATTTCAATATCTGGTTTGTATAATTACAATTTTAAAGACAGAATTTAAATTGTAAGTCATACTATGGACTTTCAGTCGAGACTAATATTTGCCTGTTTATTATTTTCGGAGAATCTGTCGCTTCAGGCTGTAGATTTTATTTGCAGAGATTTGTCAGACTGTCTTACTTTCACAAAGATTATTTTTAGGGCCCTGATCTAATGTCATAGCCCAGGGGCACCTAATGGGCCTTATCTGCCCCTGCTGCTTGGAAGATGTTGACAAATATATGATAATTTTGACTGTATCTTTCTGGTTCAGGCATTAGGTGGTGTCCCCGGCAACCAGCCGTTATTACCCAGCGGTATGGATCCATCACGGCAACAAGGTTTGTTTCCAAAAATGAATTAATCAGAATAGAGAGTGAATCTTAATCACCTCAGTACAAGGAAAACTTCCAAAATGTATAAAAACTTAGTTTAAACAAGATATATATTTTGTGTTGCAATAATCATTTAGATGTGCTTTATTATGAAAGTAATGCAAAAACATCTTAAAATCTTTTTTTTTTTTTTTAAATATTGCAAGATACATTTTGTTGTTTTAATTTTGGGCTAAATAACTCAATGTGTTTCAGTTTGTTTACTAGCCATCTACATCTTAACTTTTAATTAAACAGGTCATCCAAATATGGGTGGGGCCATGCAGAGAATGACTCCGCCCAGAGGGATGGTACCTTTAGGGCCACAGGTAAGCCACACCCCCTTTTTAAAAGATAATGGCTTCAGAGTGGTAAAACATCCTTTTACAATTGGTTTTATTTTTAAAGGCATATGGAGGAGGGATGAGACCCCCACTCAGTGCTCTCGGGGGTCCGGGAATGCCAGGAATGAACATGTATGTTTCTGGATCACATATTCACTTTGTTAACAAAGACTGTTTCCTATTAAGACATTACAGTCTTACAATATTCATTGAGTTCCACATATCTCATCCTGTTTATAGGGGTCCCGGAGGCAGGCCGTGGCCAAATCCACCAAACTCCAACTCGGTGAGTCATTTTACACAAGCCACACAGTGGTTTGGAAATGTCAGCCACTTCTGCTGTAGATAAATGTTTGCACCTACAAAGCGTCTGATTTGTTGACATTCTCTCTACTTCCTGTCTGTTCGGCTGAATGTGGCATTTAGATTCCGTACTCCTCAGCATCTCCAGGGAGTTACGTGGTAAGTGTCGTGACCCCACCCCTGTCCCCCACCCCTCCAATCACATGACTGCTGTGATAACGCTGCAGTCCAGGCATTAGACATGCAGGAAATTAAAAGATATTTCCCTTTACTATTGTTTCCTTTAATAGTGGATCCAAATAAACATTTTGATATATTAAAGGAGGAAATATTTTTGTGGAATGTCTATGTTAGGAAGACATTGATGATTTTGATTAGACACATAGCTGATACTTATTAATAATAACTGTTTCTGTTCATACTAGAAGTTTAAACAGCTGGAACCTCTGATATTACGTTTTCCTAATCAGACTGATTATTGACTATTTATGACTGACTATTTTATGATCCAGAATTTCAAGTGAAAGTCCATCAAGCAATCACACACACTGTCAGATATTTCTGAACACACCAGTGTGAATAAACACGTGGTTTTAAGACATGGACGTGTTGTGTTTAAAACTGTCAGTAACTCCCAGCTGAGATGATCTGTGGAGAAGAGCAGCAGAAGCTTTACAGAAACCAGCCCGACAGAATGAGATGCTCGGGAAGACGAAGCAGAGTCAGCAGAGAGAGAGAGATAATTAGATTTGAGAAGAGGGAGGATAGAGCAGATATGCACAGTGCTGACCACAGCGACGGCCTCAGGCCTCTGTCTCACACACACACACAATCTCTCCACCTTACACACACACAATCTCTCTATCTCACGCACCACACACACACACAGTTACACAATCACATACACTCACAATCTTACACACACCGTCTCTCTATCTCACACACCACAATCACACTTACACACACAGTCACACACATAATCACACACACTTGTGTTGACATGAACATTATAACTCTTCTCTGTGATTCTCAGGGTCCACCAGGAGGAGGAGGCCCCCCAGGAACTCCCATAATGCCAAGCCCTGCAGGTACAACCACAGAAGAAATGTTCTGCCGTTTAGACACTCATTCTAATTCATTTTTTATTTCACCTTTCATAATAATCACCAAAGATATTAAAGAACAGATATAAGAAAAATGTAAAAATCGTAACTTTCGTATATGGTAGCTACTTCAAATAGGTATATAGGAGCTTTTCAGCTATAGAAACACCCAGTCACTCACCAGTTAAAATATGCTTGTGTGTTTGGCTGCTGCTCTACAGACTCAACAAACTCCGGGGAGAACATGTACACTATGATCAACTCAGTGCCGCCCGGAGGAAACAGACCAAACGTAAGACAATAACACGAGTGTGTAATATTACCTGACTGGGTTACATGAGCATTTGTTTATGCTGTATGGACTGAGCTATAAAATTCTGCCATGTGTGTGTCTGTTTGGCAGTTTCCTATTGGTCCGGGTGGAGAAGGTCCAATGGGAGGCATGGCAGGAATGGAGCCGCATCACATGAATGGATCATTAGGTACAAACATTTATTCTTAACTCTCAGATTCTAGTAGTAACGCACATTAAAATGTAATGCTAAATGATGTTTTTATGTGTCATTTCCCTGATTTGTCTCATTTTTCGCTCTGTGCACTTATGCCACCTTGTGGCTGACACTTTTTGAAATTGCCTCCTGTTTTATTTTATCTGAACTAATATCTTTCATTGCGTTTTTGTTCAAGGGTCAGCAGACATGGATAGTATGCCTAAGGTGAGAGCTGTTTGTTTTGTGAAATGCAAAGTGATTCATATTTAAAAGCATCGGATACAGAACTGTAAACAATAAAATAAAAAAAATTGCTTGATTAATTAATTAACTGTCAGTATTCCTTTTAATTATATATTTCATGCTGAGAAAAGCCTAAATTTGCTACGCTGACCTTTGACCTTCTGAACAGATATGCAGAGTGTTTTTAATCTACTGCCTTAATTCAGATTGTAATTATTTGCCCTGTTTGCTAATTTGGTTCAAATTGATTTAAAATGACATCTAATTACAATTAGAATGTAAAAAGTGTTGTCAATTCATTTCTGTATAGCGCTGGACTCTGTGTTAATAAATGTGTTTTTCTGGACAGAATTCTCCTGGAAATCTGAGCATGAGCAACCAGCCCGGAACACCCAGAGATGACGGAGAGATGGGCGGAAATTTCCTCAACCCCTTCCAGAACGAGAGTGTATGTTCCTGATTATCCTGCTTAGTAAAAGAGTATTTTAAATTCATCAAAAACTGGAATAGTTCAGAAGTTTTAAAACACATTTCATCTCTTTGCAGTATTCTCCAAACATGACCATGAGTGTGTAAAGATCTCTTTTGGTAATCCTGGTGGATTCCACCACATGACATGGAACTTGTGCAAGCGCGCTGTAGCCAGCCCTCTTCTGCTCTCTGAAGAATATGGGTCCAAGTCTCCTTTTTTACCCTCCTTGTTCATTTCCTTTATTTACAAAGATCATGTCCTTGGCCGCGTCAGACTGAGGAACCGATCTGAACCACGTTGGGCGAGAACAGTGTCAACTATCTGTCTATACTTGCGTATATATTTTTTGTGTATATATGTGGGTGTACATTCAAAGTTACATGTGCATGTATGAAAGGACATATACTGATACCAAGATTGAAAGGGGCACAAAGAAAGATGATGGACTGTATGTTTTTAACAAAAACAGCTCATGCCTTTAAATTATCGCAGGAAGCTTACTGGAGTTGGGTCATGTTTTTAAATGACAGATCAATGAACTCCATGCAGAATCACAGTGAATACCCAGCTAATGTTCTCAGAACATTGGCTATCATTCTTTAAAAGATTAAAAACATTGGTAGAAAAGTTTTAATATAATATGTATCAAACGTTATTAAGATGTTTTAGATTTTAAGATTCTTATAATCAAGGAATAATGATAGTACAATGTCTAAAAATCTGGTTGTTTCTAGAACTTTCAAAATAACATTCTTAACATAACGATTTTGTTACTTAATGGAAACATTACGGAAACATTCTTACAACCTGAAATTATTAGCTGGATAAACAGGCTCCCCATAAGCATGCTGTAATTGATTTATAGATTATAACGTCTTTGTCATCGACAGGAGATCCACGTCACGCTTTCAAATCCTTTGATTTGTTGGAATAATTGGAACAGGTTGTTGCTAATGGAAATGTGTTTGTTATTCCAACCGACGTCTAATTTATCATTTCATACTGCGTACAGCCTTGAGACGTCTGTGCTGGTTTAATATGGTCCAGTCAGATCTCCAGGTTTTGTTTGTGTGTATATATGAAAACAGGAGATGCATTTTTCAGGGTGATGCCTAAGAAGAACAGTCGTATGTACACTTAAAAGAACTCACCCCTAACATGATCATGTACAAATCTTCCCGTTTCAACAACATTTTCTTTGTAAAAGTCTTTGCATGTGAATACAGGAAGTTGAATGAGCAGGATTGTATGGGAAAGCAATGGATCTGTTCAGAGGAAAGGTGGAAAAGAGGAAAACGCGGGATTGAATTATTCTTCTGTGCACCTGTCACTCAGTAACCAACTTATTTATACACCTGTTGTTGTGTCACCCGGAGAAACTGTGATTTGCTTTGCTTTTTTATTTTAAGTGAAATGATTATAATTATTGCAACATTTTTTAAATATATATGTGAATTTTTTTATAGCTTGAGATCTAATTCATCAGTGTCTCTGTGAATTATTTAAAATGATACTGTACAATAACTGAGGTGTTTTCGTGTTTATTTGTGATAACATCTGCCTTTTTTGCCCCTGAATTTGCCTGACGGTGAGTGACAATGATTCTATCATGAGTGGACCACGTTTTCCTTTACATTACTGAGTAATTTGATGTTTCATTTTTGATTTTGTGAAGTGTTTGTTTTCTACCCTGTGTTGACTTTTGTAAATACACAGAGAAGTTTTGGATATACTATACTGATATAAAGCTTCTCATTGCTGTTTAATGGACTCTAAGATCATCTGTCTGTTTGTGTCTGTGTATGTTTATATGTTTGCATCTTAAAGGCAGGGTAGGCAATTTTGGAGAGGCTAGAAATAGCAAGCTAGCTTTAAAAAGCATAAGATACAATATACATGAATGCATACATAGTTTGACAGGCAAGTAGGACATCCAATCATTGCATTCGAATGCAATGATTGGATGGACATTTTATGGTCCTGCACCTTTCACAGATGACACACACATATATATATATATATGAAATATATTTATATGTGATATATATTTAGACCACTCAGTTTTACTCAGGATGTGAAGACACTCTCAACCAGCATAAAAAAATGTTTCTGAAAAAAATTGCCTATGCTGCCTTTAAGCTAGCGTTAAACTAACCACATTTTCCACAGATTTTTGGCAAAATCTTCATTTACATAATTGGTCAAACAGTTGATCAAAATACACAGCATTTACAGCGATTAGCTTTTTAAAATGTATAATTTACATGTCTATGATACATTGTAATTCTTTACATTGTAAAACATTAATTACAGCTGGTTTTTGGTATAGTTCACTTCTTTGGGGTGGTATGGAGTTTCAAGCCTTCATTAAGAGCTACAGATCCCTTTTGTCTGGTCATACCAACATTATAGAGACTATAAACGTGCAGTTTTGATGCAACAGTGAAGCTCAACCTTGCCATCATTTATATGTGAACAGATTTACAACTTTATGACTCCAGACCAGGTCACAACACAAGTTTATGTAAACATTACGTCACAATCCATGTGTGAAGGAGTGTGTGTGTGTGTCTGAGCGCCACAGCTTGTAGCTCAGCTATTCCAACAGCTCAGCCTTGTCACTCACATCACATGGTTCCACGAACGTCCAAGTTGGTTAAGATCACCTGCCAGAGGGCATCAGCCCTGATAAGAGGACAGGAGCAAGCAGACCTCGTGTTATTTCAACACATCTCTCAAAGAAACCTGAGCTGAAGTAAGAACATTAGACATGGGCAGCCAGGGTTGTCCGCTCCTGAACAAATCCCATGAGAAGGACCGGAGGATCGGATCTGGCCTGGTAGAGGTGCAGATGTGCCAGTCCATCCTGCCCTGCCATGCCAACCATCAGGGAGAGCTGAGTGCAGGACAGCTGCTGAAGTGGATGGACACCATAGCGTGTCTGGCAGGTGAGTAGAACTGTAGCACATGAATGCAGTATAGTCAGAGGTGGTGTGGCTGAAACTCAAGACTGGTACCTTAAAAGATTCTGCATTGAGCCCTACAAGCGAGCTGTCATTGTGGAAGGCACGTCCCACCAATGGAACAGTTTTGGAACGTTCTCTAATCGAAAACATTCTTGCAGAAACGTTGGTAGATAATAAAAATTGTAACTGTGTACAGCCAATGTTATTGCCTCCCTTATCGCTTCATTGTTTTCCTCATTTTGTAGGTCATTTTGGATAAAGCATCTGCTAAATGTAAATGTAAATATATATTATGTATATCTAAAACGTTAGTGGGTTTTTAAAAGTTACAGAATAAAAAAAAATGTTTTTATAACCAAGCAACAATGTTAATACATTTTTAATGTTATTGTTACTTAATGGAAATGTTATGGATATGTTCTTACAACCTAAAATTGTTACCTGGGTTATCCCCGCGTTGCTACAAAGGGTTTGTCTATGCATTGTCTGTACATTGCAGTGTTTGCTAACTGACAACTTAGTCTTTTCAATTCCATGTAACTCTTATTGTGCTTCATCATCTATAGTTTCTGTATTTAAAATGGCCATCTTTATTAAATGACATGGTGACAAACTGCAGAAACTAAAGCACGCTTTATTTAAAAACAAAAGAACCAGGAACTAACTTGGCTGACCTGCCAAAGCTGTAAAAATGTCCAAAACACTCTGACCTGTCACCATACACCAGTCTGTTATCAGCCAATCAGAGAGAGTTTAGATAAGCAGAGGCCTTTGGACCTGAAGTGAGGAAGGTTACTGCCATCCATTCACCTTTAACCCAGAAGTCACAGGTGAATGCATTTGCCTCCCTCACTCACAAAAAAGAGGCTTTCATGAGTGTTTAAGGAAGACACACATAAATCATTTACATGTTTTCTCTGATGCAAACAGCTTTCTGTTTCTGCTCCAGTTTGACACATTAAATATGAATAACGGCGAGCGAGGCTTCACTTAAACAATGAGAGGAGTATGTGTGTGAGTTCATGTTGCAAATTTCTCTATCCGTCTTTATTCCTTGATCAGCTGAGAGGCACGCAGGAACAGCGTGTGTAACCGCTTCCATGGATGATATTCAGTTTGAAGAGACAGTAAGGTACATATCTGCTCCAAATACAGTAGTATTACATTATCATGTTACGTGTATAATGTGACATCATCTGCAAATAAATGAAATTATATCAAGATAACTGTTTTTTACTTGTTTTCTAGTAGAAATATCCAAACATCCCTTAACAAGCCACATGTACTTAAGAAACAAAATATCAATTTTGTATTAAACTTTCTTTACAGTTTGTTTAAAACAAACAAAATATTTAACGTAACAGTGACAGAAAAAGAAAACTTTTGCCAATGGTTACTATAACAGACAACATTTTCTGTAAAACAACACTTGTGTCATGTCATTTTGCTTATCCAATAAATGCTTATTTTCTAATGAAATTAAGGCAATCCAATCATTTTATTATCAATTTCAGGATTTTTAGATTTTTTATTTGAAATACATGACCAAAATGATAAGGTTTGTGTACTGTACCCTCATGGTTTAGCATGAATTCCTCAAGCAGGACACTTGCCTACATCAACAATCTTATCAACCAGTCAGGTTGTCCATTATCAACTGTTTATTTTCTATGATCTCCTGTCACATATGTATCTCTATCATCAGGGTTGGGCAGGTTATCAACATCAAAGCTCGAGTGAACAGAGCTTTCAACACCAGCATGGAGGTGAATCAAGAAAGACAACAATAACATTATTAAATGAATTAATGAATAATAATAGCTGCAATGTGTTTATGTGAACAGGTGGGCATCTATGTAACAGTCCAGGAAGTGCTCAGTGGAGTCATTAAGAGAGTTTGTGTGGCTTTCTCCACGTTTGTCACCAAACCGAGAGGAACACACAAAGTAAGACAATTGTGGGGAACTGTGGGAGAGGACATTTTTTTAACAAGAATCCAACCTGGGATATTGTTCAGTCAGCTAAACATCTGTTTCTGCTGCTTCAGGTGGCTCTTAAACCTGTGGATCTTCAAGGTTCTGCAGAGGAAATGCTAGAACATTCGCTAGCTTCAGAGAGACGCAGACTCCGTCTGTATAATGAGGAGGCCTTCATGAACCTCATGAGGGACTATCACAACCTCCAAGATAAGGGTCAGTGCTTTACATGCGTCCAGTTGGTAATCGACTGCCATTATATTACTATACTCTTTATGAAGCAGGAGTCAATTTAGAACCGGGGTTCTGAATCAGGCGGTGTGGTATATAAGTGAAATCTCAGGGTTGCTCATTGGGCCCTTGGCGCTTAAACAGGGCATCGCAGCTGTAAAATCTAGGATAATAGTGTATTCCCAGCTAACCATTTTAGGTTATAGGAATGTTTCCCTAACATTTCCATTAAGTTACAAAAACGTTACAAATTTTATTTTGAAAAGTCTAAGAATATTCAAAATGTCCAGTTTTTTAGTATTAACATTATTCCTTGGTTCTGTAACGTTTTTAAAAGGTTTTACTAATAACTTAAAAATAGCTTTTTAACATATGATTTAAAACATTAAAAAAGGTGTACTAACGATACAAGAACATTTTTTAATAACATTAAGAGAACATTTACAGAATGTCAGCCCACATTCCTGTTTGCTGGATTATGGCTGTGGAAACAAATCCCACTGGATCTGGCATGCAGTGATAAAAATACAGACTCTGAAAGAACAAATGGTACAACCAATGGTAATCACACCCCAAATGCACTCAGTTCTTTCCAGTGGAAAGAATCTTCAGACAGAGTCAGCCAGAGGACAGTCACACTCAACAGAGCCAAAACAAGATCACAGCACCACAACCAAGATTTGGCAATGGAATCAGATGTTCCAGTCCTGAGCTGTTGTACCAGCAACGTCATTTTAAAATGTTACGGGTTGATAAAGTGATGAGATTTGTTGACATTTCAGGATTGTGGAACAAAAAAGCCACAGTGCCCACGGTATCGACCGAGCTCACACGAGTCGAGAGCATCGAGCTGGTACTGCCGCCACACGGCAATCACCATGGCAACACATTTGGAGGACAAATTATGGCCTGGATGGAGAATGTGGCCACAGTAGCAGCCAGGTACTGGATCCAGCAACACTTTCTTGCTAGGTGTTTCCTTCGAGACGAGATTTTCAAGTCACATTCGTGGGTTTGTAATGAATGTCTCTGATCTTCAGTCGTCTGTGTGGCCGCTACACTTCTCTCAGAGCTGTGGACATGTTTCGCTTCCGAGGTCCCTCCAGCGTTGGTGACAGACTGGTGTTCAAAGCAATGGTCAATAATGCCTTTCAAACCAGGTATAGGAGCCAAATACCCGACTGCTGTCGTATTACAATAATTAAATAGTGAAGCAACTTCACCAGTTCTGCGAGCGTTTGCGACTGACCATGGCTCTTCTTTCTCTATCAGTGTGGAAGTGGGTGTGCGGGTGGAAGCTTATAACTGTGAAGAATGGAAGGAAGGGACACCGAGACACATCAACAGTGCTTTCATGATTTATTACATCCCAGGACCTGACGGTGACAGACAGACGTTTCCAGATGTCACTTTCACAACTCATGTGAGTTATTTTCACATTCCACAGCTATGCTAATATTCTGAACAATACAGAAGCAAAAATGAACCTGTTTTGAAGGATGGAGAGAGAAGATTTCTGGGTGCTGTTGTCAGGAAGAGGATTCGAATGGCCAGGTACATACATCAGCAAGAGTTATAGAAACATATAAGATTTGATTAAGACAGTTTATAAATGTTCATTCTTTGGTCCCATGTTCCCTCAGAAAACACATCCTGTACTCAAGAGACGAGGGGCCCATTTCTGTGCCCTGGGACAGAAATAATCAGGTACTGTACCGTTACAGTCGAATAATGATTCTCAAAATACCATCTCAAATGATACCACGCTTTTTACATAATGAGTAGCACAAAATGTATCAAATGTTTTAATGTTTTAAACAGTATGCAACAAAAAAAATTGCTTATATAGTTATTTTGCCATTTAGTTTTTATCCAGTTTTGTGCAATGATATCACTTTTCCATAATGTGCAACACATACTGTGAGAAAAATAAAATATTAAAACAGTATGCAACAATAAATTAAACTGTAAACGATGGATAATATAGTTATTTTACAGTTTGGTTTATCTAGTTTCGTGTATTAAAGTATCACTTTTAGTCAGCAAATGGTCAATAAAAGTCAACAGAAAGATAATAACAAAATATGGATCTCGCTTTCATTTTATTCCTCAGAAAATGAAAGGTTATGTCTCAGTTCTCAAGCTGTTTCTGCTCTGCAGGTGTATTTAGGGTATAACAATGTGGCAGCTCTCACAGTCTTAGCTGGAAAACAGGGCTGGGAGGCCAGTAACATTAATGATGAGGTACCCTTCCGCTTTTTACTTTGTCTAGGTGTGGAGCATGTTTTAATTTCATGTAACCTGTGTTGTACACCGACTCTGTTTCTCAGGTGGGAGTCTATGTGCATGAGGAAGCAGACTCATTGTGTTTAAAGGTTGAGATGGAGGTCAGCACTTCAGCTTTTCATGCCTTCTCGCTGCTCGCTGACCTGCAGTTACGGCCACTCTGGGACAAAAACTACCTGTATGTGAACCAGTCTGTTACATTCCTATAACTTCACTCTGTTATGCATCAGTTCTCAATTGGTTTTACTTCATGACCCCAGTGGCAACCAAAACAAAGTAGAAAGTGTGTTCATAGTATAAAAGTAAATAAAATTTTCCTTTAAAACAAATATTAAATGGTATTTATGTTAGTAAATGGAGTAGCCATTTATGTGTCTGGACCCCCAGATTTTTAAATGCTTGTATATATACTATATATAGTCTATATAATAATCTAAATACTATATAATATATAAACACCATAACAAATACAATTCTTGCGACGCCACTGGTGCGCCATCTTTCACAACAACAAAAGATACAGGAAGCATTTTTTTGCTTCCAAAATAAAAAGACGAGGCTATTTATTTTGATATTTTAACTAAACAACCACAAAAACAAGCAAAACAGTCCCCCAACCAGCTGGGAAGCACTGCTATAGTGTACACTGTAGAAAAATCAGATATTACAATCGTGTAAAAATGTCTGCCATTGTTGTGCTAATGTAGCAGCTGCAAAGAGGTTGAGAAAGCAGACGAGGAGGAAACAGTTTATCACGTGAAATGTGCCACAGTCAATGGAGGAAAGAGTCGGGATTTTGTGTTCTTGTTGTCTAAAAGGCAACCCTGCAAAGACGGGTATGATTCCACCTCTGCTAACAATAATAAAGTCTGTATTCACTGTTAACTCTGTGTAGTTAAGACAGTGTTTCTTGCATTGTGATAGAGACCCGTATGTGATAGCCCTCCGATCTGTCACCGTGGCAACAGTTCCACCTGAGAAGAACTCCATTCGGAGTGAAGCTAAATGCGCTGGTTTCCTCATTCAGGAAATCAGCTATTCGACCTGCAAGGTAGCGCCTGTTATTTCTGAAGCTCTTTTGTGCTTAAAAATATATTGATATTAATAAATCTGATGAATGCTGGTTTCTTCTGCAGGTGTCTTATTATAACCAAGTAACATCTGGTGTGCTGCCCTACGTAGAAGGAAATTTAGCAGGCTGGTCCAAATCTATGGAGGCAACAGCCATTTCTTGTATGGCTTTCCTAGAGAAAGATTTGCTTACCACGGTTTTCTGATGCGCTAAATAGCCTTCGTATTATACAGCTTAATCAAATCTTAACAATTCTGTTTGTAGATTGTTTTGCGGCCATTTAAAAATGTCCTTTATGTAAACCACACTCACAAATACCCACTGTTTTAAAGTATTTGTACAGAGATGTTTTGTAAATAAATGTTGCTTTTTGTATTTTAATTCTTCTGTTTTTCTTGAGGTTGAAAATAAGACCACACAGTCCCTTTCTGGATTATTAATTCATAATTAAATCTAGATCTTTAGGATTTCTAGATCTCTGGATATAGTCTGAATATGATCTGATCCATATGTGAGGTCCACCAGTCTCAGACACTTGCACCATGAGAATGAAAACAGAAAGCATCACTCCTGCTTAATAATAATCCATAACAGACAGTCGGTGACTGGAGAAGCTCTGTGAGGTCTGTTACTCCAGAGTCCAATCATGTCTAGATTGCACTAAACAGGGAGAATTCTATGCTAAATTATTTTGCTGTAAGTGAAATGCCATTTGTCTGATATTAATATAACTAATATAATGAGATGGATTTGTCGGTAATGATTCGTTCTTGCCCATGGCAGGATCCACTTTAGCACGACATCTCTGGAGCTCATGTTGTGTAGATCCACACCCATAACAGATCCCACGTCGCATCTCTTCATCTTTATCTGCCTCTGGACAGTCATGAAGCCCTGACCAGCCTTCCTACAGTTGAAGCAGCTCTAGAACAGCAATGATATTAATATTAAATATACTACATGAATGCTTTATCATTTTTATTTGATTTAAATGCATAAAGGTGCTGTAAACAATGTCAGCTTTACTAGAATTAGCCAATGAACTTGGCCACGCCCCCTTTCCAAAGACATGAACTTTTCATAAGTGTTCATGTATTGAGAAATTGTGTGCATTGCTTACAGCACCTTTAAACGACACATATTTCTGTATCTCATGTCAGGCATCTTACCTCGTTGTTCTTTGTATCGTTTTGTCTCTTTAATCTTCTGTTTTCTCGTCGTTCATCTCCACTTCTTCTCTCAGGTCCTGGTCTGCACTGCCCTCTCCAGGACTTTTCTGTACAGTCTGATCCGTCTGCCTTAAATACTCAGTTCACATCTTTAGAAACCCATTCACATCTTTAGAAACCCATTCACATCTTTAGAAACCCATTCACATCTTTAGAAACCCATTCACATCTTTAGCCCTCGTTTGGTTTTCTTTGGTTTCTTGATGCCCCGTCCCTGTTGTAGCAGTGAATTTTGCTGGTCTGGTGTTACCCCGTTATGTTTCCCCCTTGAGTTTCGGCTGCCATTAAACTTAAAACCGGATGTAAATCCAACAAACACCATCGAAAACATGAAATAAAACGCTCATGGCAAATAATAATCTTCTCAAATGAGCTGTCCAAACTCAAAAGACGACACTGTACATATGTGCACTTCAGTCCCACTACTAAAAGCTTCCGGTGGGGAACGGCAACGTCACTCGTGGGTTCCGCCCGACGTTGTGAATGGGGTAAAAATCAGCACATACTCATATTTATGTACATTATAACGTCATCCATCCGATTATATTTGTGTATTTATTCAACAGCTTTTGGGCACGATTATGCAGTTCAAGAGGGAGAAACCTGTTGCTACCTGTAAGCTCATCATGCCTTTACATCCATAATATCTGTCATCTTACATATGAGCTGTCTAAACATCAATGAACAGGGCTATTGCATTGCATGGCCTGTTTCCTGCAGATCTGTGGTACACAGGCCAAAACACTGACTAATGTTATCTAAACGTTGCCCTAATGTTCTCAAAATTCTTGCAATAACATTAGTGGAAAGCGTTATATGTCATACATATTGTTAGTGGAACATCTTACAACATTACAGAATTAAAAAAGTTTAAATATAAAATACTTGTTGAGTTATATTAAATATATCTTATAAGCAAGCAAAAACATTATTACAAGGTCTAAATAATTGGAATAAAGGTCCCATTATAATTATAAATGCTTTGTATAGCTTTTTGGATGCACAAATGTGTACGTATGATATATTAACTTTAGTTATCATTCTGTTTTATAGCAACTATTTCTCCCTCAATGGCCGTGAAAGTGCAGCTGGATGTGCAGAGACTCCGGAGGCTTTACTACTGTGTTATGTTGTAGCATCTGACAAACAAAGGAAAACTTCATTTTTCCCTCTGAACAAAAATACCAGACAACATCCTGAGTCACCAGACACAGCTTGAATATGGACATTTTGTTGATGACAGTGACTTCTGAAGCTAGGGTGGCAAATAAAGGTTTCAATATCAAAAGGGAAAAATCGTTCGGGTCATTGTGAATTTATTATAATAATATTGTAGTGTTATTTAGAATAAGTTCATTTAGGTTCATGTTTTTAATTCCTCTTGACATTTTAGACTAGGGGGCAGTAGTCCAGTAGGGGGCGGTTATTATGCATTTTTTTGTGCTTGTGTGGTCACTTTTGTATGGGACTCTTTTCTCATAACCTAAAGTTACATTTAAAATCAGCAAATCTATTAGTGTTGCCAACAGTAAGGGTGAAACACTAACATGCACAATATAATTTGTAATGTATATTCCATTGTATAGTGTATTATGGTAGGTGTTTTACATTTTACATGATAGATGGATGGATAGAGAGTAGTTGGTTTAGGTATCAGGCAGATGAGAAGAGGGAGTGATTCACTGACGTCAAGAGAAAAGGGTTTGACAAGTGACGTCATGGAGGGGGACACATTAGCTGATTTATGTTTGAGTCGGTTCATTTAGCTGACTGATGCGCAAAGTTACAAGATCTAGGAAGAAAAGCAACTGACAAGAATACAGTCGTATGGACAATAAGATGAATGAAGGCATGTAGAATATTACATTACATTATTAACTGCTGAAAAAAACTCCTGTTTTCCTTTCTCTGCTAAGACCAAAGAAAATGACTTAGACTTGAAGAAATACTTGAAACTGGACTTTACTTTCTAAACAACTTTACTTTCTAAACATGGAGCTTCATGCAAATAACAGCTGGTCCTTCATGTACACCTGAATTAAATTTATATACATACATTTTTATGTATATATTAAGCTTTGTCTTAAGTTCAATTTACCAAGGGAAGCACCTGGAATGCCAGTCTGTGCCATAAAGAGCCTTTTTTTTACTCATTTTAGTCTTTGTGATTTTCTAAAAGGAAGAACGTTTTTGAAAGGATTAATCTAGTGGACACTGAGATATAAGACTGCTTCAAGCCTTACAAATTAAAACTTTAAGTGACAGTGATGGCATCTCCAAATGTTACATGTTGGCCAGGAGTTAAAATATATAACCAGAGCATCTCCAGGTGTCCTCCTTACTCCCCTGAAGCCACAGCTGCGTTTGCTACAGCCGTGATGCTCATAATGCTCTTCACCATCTTTGGAAACATTCTGGTTATCACAGCCGTTCTGACGTGCCGTTCTCTGCGAGGGCCCCAGAATCTTTTTCTGGTCTCCCTGGCTGCAGCAGACATCTTGGTGGCCATCTTGATCATCCCCTTTTCCCTGGCCAAAGAGCTTATGGGCTACTGGTACTTTGAATCTGTGTGGTGTGAGATCATCTTGACACTGGATGTGCTCTTTTGTACCTCTTCCATTATGCACCTGTGTGCCATCAGCGTGGACCGATACCTTTCTGTCTCCCGGCCGATAAAGTACGGTTCCCAGCGTACCCCTCCCAAGATCAAGGGGGCTATTTTGGTGGTGTGGGTCATCGCAGCCATCATCTCTTTCCCCTCGCTGGTCTTCAAGGACAAAACCCAGGAGCCCAGAGGAAGGGATGGGCCACAGTGCGAACTCAACAAAGAGCCGTGGTACATCCTCTACTCTTGCATCGGGTCATTCTTCGCCCCTTGCCTCATCATGATCCTAGTGTATGTTCGCATCTATCAGATCGCCAAGAAGCACACAAGATGTCCACCTGGAGAGCCCAGGAAAGATGGAGCAACCATCCCACAGGAAGAGGTGCTGGAGAACAAAAAAGAACAGGGAGGTGTGGACCAATCAAATGCCCCTAATCTGGCTGCCCAATCCTCCAATCAGCCACCTTTTAGAACCGAAACGGCAACATGCCAGCCTCCGCCACCCCTTGGTGGAAACTGGCAAGAGATGGAACACTCGAGAAGGCAAAAGGACCTCATCAATGAGGACAATTCAAGCTCTGACTTAGACTTAGAAGCTGAGGTGGGGCAAAATGCCAATGGAACAACCTCCCCAACCTTAAATGTAGGCGCACTGGAGGCTGGCCACCATACCTCCTTCCCGGCCCAAATGTACAGAAACGTAATTGCTACAGCAAAGGGCAGCCAGCTGACCTCTTCTAACATGAAACCAGCAGGAACTCCAAACACAGAAAGAAAAGCCATGATCGTGCGGGAGAAACGATTCACCTTCGTGTTGGTGGTGGTTATAGGAGTTTTTGTCATCTGCTGGTTTCCGTTCTTTTTCACCTACAGCTTAGAGGCCATTTGTCCAGCCTGTAAACCGCCGGAACTCTTGTTTAAATTCTTCTTCTGGATTGGCTACTGTAACAGTGGCTTGAATCCTCTCATCTACACCATCTTCAACAGGGACTTCAGGAAAGCCTTCAAAAAGATTTTGTGTAAAGGGTGTAAGAGCTGTTCTTTATTAAAAGAGTGAATCTCATGAAAACATGTCAATCACACCATAAGTCAAAAAAGAAAACAATATATCCTTCGCATAAAGAATTTGAAGTCTGTTTTTCTGTTAGGGTTAGAGTGTGGGTTAGGTTTAAGTTTATTGTTGATAACTAGCTGTGTATAAAAAACAAGTCTATGGAATGTCCCCTTTAGATAAGTAAACGTGTGTGTGTGTGTGAGAGAGAGAGAAAGAGATAGCGGGTGCAGATAATAGGAACTTGGTATTTTCCAACATGTCTTTGATTATAAAACTGCTTTTTCGAATCTGGTTCCATTAAGTGTCTTGCTGAAATGAATTGTTGCTATATTCCAAATGTGTTTGTGAAAATAAATTTACGTTGAGTCATTAAGTCTACGAATTTCATCAGACTGCCCACACTGAGTAAAGAGGCGAGAGTGGCTAATGTTAATGTTTAATGTTAATGCTTCGTCTTATAAAAATAATTCATATGATTTATAATTGTAACTTCATATATTTTACTTTATAACTATTTGTTATATTTTAATGATGTTCTTTTTCTAGATAAAAATATGTTTTTTTTTAAGGAGATAATATTGTTCAGTATGTATCTGTCATCTACCAACAGGGTTAACTGACACTTTGAATACTTTTATCTGTGCAAAGCTGTTTGCTAGTTAGGTTTCTGAATATTTGTTTTTTTTAAGATTTCAGTTTTTAAGATTATTCTTAACAGATTAATGTGGTTAAATCTTTATCTCTGTTCACTAAACTAACATTACCCTCAGTTTCCTGTAGATAAAGATGATGTAGCTCCTTAACTAGATCAGCTTGTAAAATGCCTTGAAGTTTGTTCTTGCAGTTTATCACCATTTGCACGAGTCTTTACGAACAAACATTCGCTCATTTTGATTTCCTTTCATTACATCTGCTGACAAAATCCGCTGTTTGTATTTTCATCCTTCAAGTTGCATTTAAATTTTGTGCAGCGATTCTTTCTTCCTCTTTTTGAAGTGGCTCTGAGGGGTTTTGAAGAACAGGCATTATCTTTATAGGGCCGCTTCATCTAACAATTTTACACTGTAAGAATCTTCCCGAATGTTTCCATTAAGTAACATTTTTAAAATGTTATTTTAAATGTTCTAGGAATGTTCAAAACTACTCTTTAACATTTTAAAACATTCCAAGAGACTAAGACTTAAGACTAATGTTTTTGATGTTTATATATATAACTGGAGAGAGAGAGCTACTCAAGCTCACTTGAAAATGAAAGTTCACGAAGACTTCAAACATGTAGATAAGCAGGTGAGGTTAAGAACGTTTAGTCATTTGTTTGTTTTGCGACTGAGAATCCTTTGCCACCATCTCACACTGCAGTCTAAAACAAAACCTGTGTGTGGGAAAACAAAGCTGTTATGTTTTGTTAGATTGTACTTATGCTAAAGTTGTATAAAGAATTAGAAAGATAAGCTAGTTCTGAGAAAACACCTGGTATCATTTGTTGGTTGATGCTGATATTATGTAATATCTGCTGTGGCACATTTTGGGGCCAAAACTATATCAGATTCCTTATTCCACAGTATTTTGCGCATTTAACTAGAAAGGCCACAAGCACAACCCAACAGAATTAGCTAACACAGAAGCAGATCTTGGTCTATCTCAGGAGCACAGCATTCCTCAGATAATGTCTGCAATTTTTGGACAAATATGTTATGGTTGTGTGTCTTTTTGGGCCGAATGCAATTTTTGGACAAATATGTTATGGTTTTGTGTCTTCCACATGGAAGATATTTAAATAAATAAATATATTTAAACCACCAACCAGTGATTGTGTATCAACAATGTTGTTTAACCCACGAAATTCATCTGGAAAGTTGCTAAATTTAAGCAATATTCTGCGATTGTGGCCTTATTGTGTGAAAAAACACAAGAACAAAACAAAATATCAAGATCTAAAACAGCTTCACAACACATCACTGAGTAAATTCAACTTCGTAAATCTCCAGAATGTATGTCTGACTGACAGACAACTTAAGGATGTGTTTAATGGCCTACAAAGACATTTAATTTGTTTAATGGAGGAGAAAGAGAACCACAGGAGACAGACTCCAGTCTGTGTTGCCTACTGTTCTTCTTTAAATAATGTAGCTTAAGATTCGCTTGGCCCTCAAACAACCAGACATGATCAGCGCCATCATCCACTTTGTCTTATAAAAGATTGTTTTACGTGTTTGAGTTACGTGTTGCCACCTGTAGGACACAAAATTAATTACATTTGAATTACAAGTTATTACAATTAGTCATTTAATTTTTTTGCACATGTAAAATATAAAAAATGACCTATACAAACATTCATTATTAAGCAACTACAAGCAGCTGTAATAGGGCCACCCTTACTAGGGCAGAGAAAATAATTTGTGACAACACCTGCTCTCTTTATCAACGCATATACGTTACTATACATGTTATTTTATATCACTTTTTTAATATGTCCTGCCTGACTATTTTCCAAACATTTATGCCTTAAACATTTTAGTGTAATTTTTCGTTCTTCCTGCAGTTCTCCTCCGCGCCAGCAGGTGTCAGTCGTGCTGTTTTAACGCTACGTTGTCACGATAGAGGAAGAGCGCCGCTACAATAACAACAACACTGCCTATTGCCTAATGTAAGGCTGTCAAATTCACATGAAATATTATAAACGCAGTTTTTTTTGTTCATACAGCATCAGAACAGCTTATTCGGACGTATTAATAGCTGAATGGTAAGCAAAACATTTTGAGAATGCCGCTGCATTAAATCGAGGACGTTTGTGTCATACGAAACAAGCTGTTGTTTACATGTTTAATTTTTTCCCAATGATCATATAATCATGACAGCTTACGACTGTAAAAGTGCCGTCTCTTGGCTTCCAGGGTGATTTGTTTTACACCGTATAAAAGCTGAAGATTTCACACAAACAGCACAAACCTCTCTGGACATCATGGCCCAGCAGAGAGGAGTCAACAGTCTGCAGTTCAACCAGGACCAGAGTGAGTGTGAAGCAGGTTTCCCTTAATAAAACATGCTGAAATATAACAACTGATGCATTTATATAAACATAATCTACACATTTCTTTAGAAAAATCTGCTTTTTTTTTGAGAATTGTGTGGGTAGATTTTAAAACGCACACAATGGCTACCACTTCTGTTGATCTGCTCATTTTGCAGTTATTGGCCAATTCTATGATTTCAAAATGCCCAAATATTGGTGAATTATATCAATCTTAGTCTATCACTGGTATTAATCATATATTAATGCACGTACGTTACTCTTTAGGTATAGCTTTACTTTGTTCTGTGTTTCTTAGGTTGTTTCTGCTGTGCCATGGAAACAGGTGTTCGCATTTATAATGTGGAACCGCTGATGGAAAAGGGGCATTTAGGTGAGAGAAACCTGCAGTTGTCATATGAAGAATATTTGTTTGGATATCTGTTGTCTGTAAATGTTTTGTGATGTCACTGATGACAGATCATGAGCAGGTGGGCAGCATTGCCTTGTGTTCAATGCTTCATCGATCAAATCTATTGGCTGTTGTGGGAGGCGGAGTCAATCCTAAATTCTCTGAAATCTCAGGTACTAAAATAATTCGATAACCTCATATACTCGTAACTGCTCTGATCAGAGATGAAAATGTATTTTTTAGCTGTTATCATAGTGCTGTATCATAGTGCTGGTCTTTAAACAAGTTTGAAACCAAAACAAACTGCTAAGGATATCTATACATTTTCAACATTAGATAATGTATCGGTCTTTCTTTGGCAGTATTAATATGGGATGATGCCCGGGAAGTGCGAGACCCCAAGGACAAACTTGTGCTCGAGTTTACGTTCACCAAGCCAGTTCTCGCTGTGCGTATGAGACATGACAAGTAAGACATATGGCTGTTAGTTGTCTTTCATAGAAATTTTATTTCAGTGTGCTGTTTGTATTAATATTCTGTTTCTCTCCTATTCGTATGTGTGAAGAATCATCATTGTCTTGAAAAACAGGATCTATGTTTACAGTTTCCCAGACAATCCTGTTAAACTCTTTGAGTTTGACACTCGAGATAATCCTAAAGGTATTGTGATGATGGTACAGCTGTAATTAGAATATGTGAAGTTACATCAGAAACAGTTTACCTGGGGATTCGTTTTATACCTAACAGGTGCTGCATTTATGGTCTTTTAGGTTTGTGTGACTTGTGCCCTAGTCTGGAAAAGCAGTTGCTGGTTTTCCCTGGACATAAATGTGGCAGTATTCAGTTAGTGGTAAGATTTTACTGGGATTGTAAGAACAAATGTGAAAATTGTTTTCAAATGTTACATATTAAAATTTGCAGTGATTTATTTACATATCACATTCGCAATGTGATTTTGGTGTTTATATTAGTTTTAGGTCCTGCAGTAGAATCTATACATTTAACACGATTTTCCAACAGGATCTTTCCAACACAAAACCTGGAACATCTTCAGCTCCATTTACCATCAATGCCCATCAGAGTGAAATCGCCTGCCTGGCACTGAATCAGCCTGGCAGTGTGGTGGCCTCCGCCTCCCGGAAGGGCACCCTAATCCGTCTGTTTGACACTACGACAAGAGATAAACTAGTGGAACTGCGGAGAGGAACTGACCCTGCAACACTATACTGGTATTGACCTGATCTGCTCCAGAATCTAGTGAGGCAGTATATTATAAATGCTGACTTGGTAACAGATTACCTAGTTAGCTAGTAAGACTATTAGTTGTTGTATGTTTATGTATAATGTATAATGTATAATTCAATCAATCTTTTCCAGCATTAATTTCAGCCATGACTCGTCCTTTCTCTGTGCATCAAGCGATAAGGGAACTGTGCATATATTCGCTTTAAAAGACACCAAGCTGAACCGTCGCTCTGCGTAAGATTTTCACATAAACCACCTCAATTGATCATGTGACTGATAAACTTTTAACTTTAGCATATGCCGTATTATATAGTTGTAGCTTGGCAGTCATTAAGAATTGTATCTGACGTTTCTCTTTGTAGCTTGGCGCGTGTAGGAAAGGTGGGTCCGGTCATCGGACAGTACGTGGACAGTCAGTGGTCTCTGGCTAACTTCACTGTACCGGCTGAATGTGCTTGTATCTGTGCCTTTGGGAAAAACACATCTAAAAACGTCAACTCTGTTATCGGTATGTATATTTTGTTTATACTTTCAAAGAATTTGGTGTATCTGTCAGTGTACAATTTAGCTTAAAATGTAGCTACTCTGCATAATTGTCAATGTTTCTTGTATAATTGTTTCTTGTGTCTCTTTGAAGCCATATGTGTTGATGGCACATTCCACAAGTACGTCTTCACCCCTGATGGAAACTGTAACCGCGAGGCTTTCGATGTGTATCTGGATATTTGTGACGATGATGATTTCTAAGGCCGGAGAACTTGAAATGATCCGTAACTGAAGTTATTGATAACATATAAAATACCACTGACCTTAACAGTGAGCTCTACTGGTTCAAATGTCACGCTTGTGTTGCATATTTGTGTCTGCCTTGTATAATCAAATGTACATAAGCTGTCTGTGTAAAGTGAAAATATGTCTTATAAACTTTATCTTATCAACCTTCATGCAGAATTTCAGAGTCGGTGATCATTCGCTTGTCTTTAGAAGAACCTTTGACCTGATCATGCTTTGTTTATCTAGAGAGATTATAGCCTTCACAATTTAATGTATTTGTGATCGATTGTATCGATGCAATCTACTGAGCCAGAGCTCATAGTACTGGGCTTGCCATCGGCCTTTACTGTATGTTTTACATATTAAAAGTGCAACTTTTGATAAGATCCTGTAGATGGATTCCTGTAATGCCATTTATTCTGATTTATGATTCATTATGCACAAAAGACACAGGATATATGGCCATAGCATGGATGGATTACAGTATATATAAGCTATAAACAGCATCACAGAGATCCAGGATGAATGTTTGTATCGTAAGAGATTAAATCCCACATTAATAAAGAAACGAGTGTTTAGTTCAGCCGGTGGAGGGAGTGTTTTCTGATCATTAGCTGTGGGTAACACCGGTCAGAAAAACAACACAACGACACTGAGACGGTGTCGTGTCGATTGTGTTGTGTGTGTTGATGGTGTCGATTGTGTTGTGTTGTGTTGTGTTGTTGTGTTGTATGACAGCAGCAGTTTGAGCTCTTGGTTGCGTCTCTCTCTCCACAAAGTGAGTTTTCAGCATGCTAACACGCTAGCCGCTAGCGCTGCGCAACTGAAACATGACATATTTTACACATTATTACGCTCTTAATATTCATATTAAGTTATCATATTAATCGGGTGACGTTTTAAAACGTGAGCCGGATGCTCGTTTGTGTCTCTGAAGTGTGAAAGCGGAAGATTTCGTGCGTTTGTTTGCGTTTGTTTGCGTTAGCCTCGCTTTAGCACGTAACCGAGACGCGTATTCATCGTTTTATTTCATGAATTAACTTGATGATTTTAATTTGTTAATTAAGTTGTTGTCGTCGTTATTGTTTTCCTTGCGACGTTCATTTTAGGATCGACGCATTTGCAGCTCTATAGCGATTAGGCTTGTTTTGGCATGGAAAAGGCACGAGACGTGAATAATAATTTCTATTCATATATATATATATATATATATATACACATACATAATATAGACGCTTAATAATGTCAATGCATGTGAATATTATAGAGGATGACACGCATTATATTTCACACTATTCACTGCGCATGACTGCGATCACGCAACCTTCCCGTTTCAACGCGTTTGTTTGGCAATCGGCGGTCATTGCGTGCCATTGTGAAGACTTAATAGTGTGTTAAAGTCACATGCAATGGCTCATTTCTAGTTTTCTTGTGTTTTTCAGGCTCGGTTTAGCTCAGGATGGCGTCTCGTAAAAAGGTTCTCCTGAAGGTGATCATTCTTGGAGATTCTGGGTAAGTGAAGATGCAATGCTGGTTTGTGTGCTGACTGTGGCTGTGTCTCATTTTCATCTGTCTACCTGGACTTCATTTTTGAAGTGTTGTGCCGGTAATACCCTAAATGTCTATCTAGGCAGGCAGATCACTAGGGTCTGAAATACAGCCCTGGTGTATTTGAGTTGCTCTGTATCATATAACCGTGTTTTTGTGCCCCACACAGTGTTGGAAAGACCTCGCTGATGAACCAGTATGTTAATAAGAAATTCAGCAATCAGTATAAAGCCACGATCGGTGCGGACTTTCTTACCAAGGAAGTGATGGTGGACGACAGGCTGGTGACCATGCAGGTATTTGTCGTCTTTTAGTTCTTTCAGTTATTAGTTTGGATAAGATGCTGTTGCTTCCAGGTGTATGCTGAGCTGTGCGCTCAGTAGTCAATGGCCTAATGCAACAAACTCCATTAAAAGGGTTTTAGTATTCATTTATCTTTTCATCGGAGGTCCATTTAGAAGATAAACGGGAAAGAGTGTCCAATAAAGTTGCCATCTTTTCATAAAACCTCTTTGTAAAGCAAATATATTTACGACTGATGTCAGAAAATGATTTACAATAAATGTTGTATTGTCACAGAACTGAATAACAGCATGTTTGTGTAGTCCAAAATATCCAACAATTATTTTATTTCTTGTTATTTGATCTTTCTTAATATTTTTATGGTCGTTTTAAGATTTGGGACACAGCAGGACAGGAGCGGTTTCAGTCTTTGGGAGTGGCCTTTTATCGTGGAGCCGACTGCTGTGTACTGGTGTATGATGTCACTGCGCCGAACACGTTCAAAACCCTGGACAGCTGGAGGGACGAGTTCCTCATTCAGGCCAGTCCACGAGACCCAGAGAACTTCCCCTTTGTAGTGCTCGGCAACAAGATCGATTTGGAGAACAGACAGGTCTGTGTTCCACAAATACTTCCACTTCAGATACTCTAGAAATGTTGATCAGCTTTACAGGCACTGATTTTCATACCGGTAAAGTAACTGATAAACACACACCTTGTTTGACTTTTTCACTTTTGTTTCACTTTTTGTTAACAAATTAATGTGCCAAGTTGCTCTTCAGCTGTAAAGAATTTACTTTTTTTCTGTCACAGCAACACACGTCACAGCTTTGTCAGACATATAAATATTTTGTCTTCTTTGCAGGTGACGACAAAACGAGCTCAGGCATGGTGTCAGAGCAAAAGCAATATTCCATACTTTGAGACCAGTGCGAAAGAGGCCATCAACGTGGACCAAGCTTTCCAAACCATCGCTCGCAATGCCCTCAAACAGGTGTGCACGGCTTAATGTCAACTAGCTATCTCTAGCATAGATCACTAGCATCTCAACAGTTGTATTAATGGCTCCTTTACTTCACAGGAGGCTGAAGTGGAGACGTACGACTTCCCCGACCAGATTAAACTGAGAGGCGACAGACCCGTGTCCACCGGGGACAGCTGCAGCTGCTGAACAGGCAGGGAGCACGAGGGGACCAGAAAGTGGGTGGGAGAGGCCAGTGCACAGGGTGGACCGATCTCTTCAATGCAAGACATCCAGCATTCAAAAGAAAACACTTTTTCCAAACTTCTATGTAAAGAACTGTTAGGAACTTAACGAAACTCCTTGGCACAGCATCAGTTTTAAAACAACTACTTTTGTGGATATTGTTTCTATGAGAATAATGAAACATGATAGTTATTCTGTTATTTACAATTTTTTTTTTTGCTGCTTATGTATTTCATCTTTTCATATTACAGCCTTTCAGACTCGACTTCTGTTTGCATGTCTGTCTGTTATTAGCGTGCCTTTGATTTTCTGTCACACTTCCTTACAATTCCTTTTCAATTTTTTTGCTGTGTTGATCTTAATCTATTCCTCAGCTAAAAATAACTAAGCTCATACAGTATAAACAGCCAAGTACAAGCTCAGGCTAAACACCTCACAATATCTTCAGCATTTTTGAGTTTATCAGCTGCTGAAGCTCAAGGTAAACGTTCAGTGTGTGTGCCTCAGGATGCCCCAGTTAACATCACATGTTGGTACTTGTGTTCGGTACAGCTGGATGCTTTAGTGTTGGTGTGAGATGAACGTTTTGAGGAGCTAAGATGTATTAAGTGCAATCATTTTAGTTTGTTTCGTTTCTCATGAATGACTGATTCCCCAGTTTTAATGAATGAATGTAACATATTAATGATTAATTTGTGTCTTGTGAAAATGCTCTTTAATTACTTGGTTTACAGTATTTTTTTCTATGTTTCTGTAAAAACGGTAGTAGACACATTTCTAAGCTGTTCAACTTAACCAGATTTTGGATTTGATGCACCAGGCCAAGTAAAATCTGAAGACACAACAGATAAAATATGTAGGACTAAAATGTGTAGGAAACCTGAAATCAAATGAGTTCCAACAACAACTTAAACCATGTGATATTTTTAACATGTCTTTATTTTTCAATGATGTCTGCCAATAGAAACCAATAAATATCTGTTCCTCTTTTATAAAACCACCACCTTTCCTAGGACATTGTTAAATCATCTCTTGATATTGTTTTCTATACAATGCGCCATTAATAAATCTGTACTCAAATGACAAATTACTGTATTTTTTTTACAAGTTTGTCTCAGCATCTGGAAACATTACACTGAAAAACTCCCTTGCTATTTACATTTGATGTAACTCAAAGCATGTTTACTCAGTAAGATGCATCACATTCCCTCCGACAGAATAAAAGTACATTCAATTATACATTTCCATTATATGATGAGTCCTGCCATCCCTCTTGACCACATAATAATGGCAGGTTTTTCTCAGACATCAGAGCATGATGCAAATTGCTTGTAGCGTTTCATGCTCGTTTTGCACCTGCACCTTTCCATCATTCATCTGTTCTTGTCTCGGTAAGCATCACTGTGAAACTGGTGGCCCGAATGCATCTATCGTTTCCATCACAAGAGACAAGTGGTCCAGAAAGGAGCTCACTGAAACACGAAGAATACGGGCTTCATCTGCAGTCCACCTCCTAAAATAACAGAGGACAAATCATATGCATTTTATTTCCCTAGCAAAAACAGTGATCTAACCAATTAACAAACTAAATCTAAAGTATCTAACATGGTGATCCTAACTATAACCTAAAATGAAAACACGACAGCAAGATCAGTGAGTTTGATTCCCCCAGTGAAGGAAACAAGTGTGTCGACCTAAATGTAAATTGGAGCAACTAATTTAGAGGCTGGACGCGTTTTTGATAATTAATCATGTGGTGTAACTCACACAGACAGTGTTTGCCCTGAAACATCCAGATGTTTGGAGATTCCTCCTTTTCTGGGTTCTGGATCAGGGGATAAAGACTGCAGAGCAATAGTTGCCTCTCTCTCGGAAGGGAAGGGGACCTTTAAAGAGCTGATGTTTCATAGTGTTAAAGAAAATCAGACTTATTTGACGGTATGAATGTATCTGTGTTACAAATGGGCTGTAATACTGCGTTATTTTGCAGCACACGTCTGATGGTAAAAAACAGGTAAGCAGTGTCGGAATAAATTATAAGGTATATATTAATTTCATAACATATGTCTTAAATTGTTTAAATATTCCCATTTTTATATTTTAAAACGTTTAAAGGATACAATTCAAGTTTTCCATCTGAGCCGTTTTCACTTACGCTAGCCGCCATGTTGATGTGTTTATCTGTTTTAGATTGAAATCAGCATTTTCGACACGTTTGCATTCCTCGTAAACCTTAATTTTATAAAAGAACATTCGACAAATGCTGTATCTACATTACAGCTATAATGAAATATCAGCGTTCAAATAAATAAATGTTTATTTTTTTCTTTTACATTATGTTTACAAACGTGTGAATGGTTATAATAACTGATGTTATATTGAATCGAATATATCGAATGGATTACCATAGCATAATTAATATAAATAAGTCACAAAATCTAATAATAAACAGCAACATAACTAATAAGCATTGCATTAATTGACAAATTTAGTTTAATTTACAATTTTGTCATAAATGTTATAGAGAGAGAGATCAAACTCGTGCATTTGAACTGGTGAATCGTGTATTGATCATTCAAACGATTCGTTCAAACGAATCGATTCACTAAAGGAATCGCGTTATCCAATACGCTTTATATGAGAGAGCGAGTGTATCTAGTTAGTGTTTGACTAACAAGTACACTACGATATGCAGGGCAACTAGCACGTAAAATAATTGGTACAACAACGAAAACACACTATTTAAAGTGAAATAAAATCGCGACTTTTAGTTACTGCCCCAATCGGACATTTGAAATGAATCAAACCTCAAAATGTCAATAAGACAGCACACATCCATCATGTTTTATATTGAAGCCTTTTGGATGTCCTCCTTGGACGCAGGGGTGAACTCGTCTACGATGCCCAAAGATGCTGTCTAGGTAGGGGGCTCACTTGGATTGAGACACATCCAGAGTCTCGTCTGAGAGGCGCGCGAGCGTCTGTTCAGTCCTCTGCAGGTTTCTTGTTTTAGGTAAGTGAGACACAACTGAGTTTCTTTTATTGCGTGCTTTAGTCTAAATGAAACCATTTAAATGAAATAAAACATTATTTAAACATATTTAAATCTTTTTTTTTTTTGCGTCGGACAGATTTTACGTCTCGTTTTAGCGTATTCGCTTAACTATTGTTGTTTACCAAGATTAGGCTACTTGTTCTAGTACACTGTGTCATTTGTTTTCTCTGTAAATATGTGTGCATGTTATAAAAAACATTACATCATATTTTGTCTGTATATTTATGTATTTATATTGCAGTGGTATTTATATTTGTTTCTGTTTTTATATTTCACTGGCCAGTTCATTTATACTATATTTCAGTTGTTTCATTTGAGGTCCATTTCTGTTCTTATTTTTACCAGCAGCTGTAACATCTCCAATGGCATCAAAAGTTTAACAAACATCAGTTCTGCTTTTCTGTTTTATTCAACTCATTCTTGGATCATTGTGTCTTTAGATGCATCTGAACATCTCTGGGGCTGATGGGAACCCTCCGTGACCTCCAGTTTGCCCTGCAGACGAAGATCGAGGAGCTGCGTCAACGTGACGCCCTTATCGATGAGCTAGAGCTGGAGCTGGACATGAAAGATGACCTCATCAGACAGCTACAGGGGGAGCTGGACCGTCTCCGCACCGCCTCGGTCTCACACATCCCCTCTGGGGCAATAGATAACACAGGTGAGCGGGGAGCTAAACTCCCCAAACACGCATTCACACACAGTTCTAGAGCAAACACGAACATTATGAGCAAACAGGAGTCATCCAAGCCAGGGCTGTAAGAACGATTTACAAAGTAAGTTTTATTGTTGTTTATACTAAGGTTTAGGACTAACCCTAAACCACAGACCTTTAGTGTTTGGCATGTTTCTACTACAACCCAGCTAACAGTTTTAGGTTGTAAGAATGTTTCTCTAACTGTGATGTTAAAACATTCCACTAGCAACTTAAGAATAACGTTTTTGATATATATGATACATAACGTTAAAAAACGTTCTACTAACATTACCGCAGGATTGCGTTTCGATAATTTGGGGAGAACTCTTAGTTCCCTGTTAGCTGGGAAGCAGGAACAGCTCAGAGAGTGCAGCCAGTTGAAGGTAGACATGCTACTTATTCAAGTGAACAGACATACAATTTTCGTCTGGCGGAAGATAAAAGGGTAGAAAACAATCAGCTTACATTAAGAGCATGACTCGAATAATATCTAAGAACCTGAATATCGCACAGAATTATGTGAGTCTTTTGACTTGGGCTAGAAAGTAACCACCCAGAACACTCTAGAAACCTCCTAGCAACAGCCTAGCAAAGCTTTGGCAACCATCCTAGCATTGTGTGAGGAAAGGAAACCACTTACGTTTCCTGAAGCAAAATATAAAAATGTAAATTTTATTTGTTGTTCTATGTGATTTATTTTATTGGCACTATAGCAGCTTTGCCAGACGAGCCCCAGCGCACTAAACGACAGGCCATATCAGCTGAACCCACAGCCCTTGACCCCCATCAACTCACTCATGTCACCTTAACCAGCTACAGCAAGAGTGAGGAGTGAGTGAGATCAATGCCCGCGCGCACACCAGACAAAAAGTTATTAGACAAGCAACAGCTGGAACTGTTAGATTCAACCCCATCTCTCTGCAATCATCACAGATCTCGACAGCTGATCCAGAAGGCTCTGCTGGAAAACGATTTCATGAAGCACTTAGAAGCCAGCCAGATCCTCACCATCATGGACTGCATGTATCCCACCACGCTGGCACAGGGCTGCTGCGTCATCCAGGAGGGGGACGACGGCTCCACCGTCTACGTTCTGGAAGGTGAGGTAAATCTGGGTCAGCTACATCATCAACTGACATCATCAAGTGATACAGTTACACCGTCAAAAAGTGGTGTGTTGAAAACACACCATCAAAAAGACATGTGTTTAATCAGATCTACAGTATGTTGTGGGACAGTATATATAAAACTGAGCTTTAAACACACAAACACAGCGTGCCCAACTAACAATTAATTTAATTTTACAACTAAATCATTTTTTCAAACATTTTTTAATTCTGTAATTTTTTTAAACATTCCACTAACAACTTAATAACTTTTTTGATATATAATATGTTACATTAAAAAGTTCTGCTGACGTTATTGTAAGAACATTTTTAAACGTTATTAACTTGATACTTTGATAATTTTGAGAGAACTTTTAAAGAACACTTGATTTTCGGATTTGCTAGATTTTAACTTGTCCTGTTAGCAGGGTGCTTGACTGTCCCAAATTTAAGCTTTGTTTTGTCTTCAGGGGTGTTTTGTATTAACCTGTCTGAAGTGACCCACACGGGCGATCTGTTGCCTGCACATCATCTGTTTCTGACAGCGTTTCTGTGTGGGGAGAGAGAACACTTCAGATGACATGTCCTTTTATTGCCTGGCTGTTTTTGACCACAGACTCAGACGCATGGACTGTTATTAAAGCAGAGACAAATGGTACAGGAGGAATTGAAATTTGTTTGTGCCCGTGAAAGGCTCAAACAGTATGTGACGCTATCAGTGGATTGCACTGCTTCACAATGAAATGTTTATTATATGCTCACAGTATTACAAACAGAATCTCACAAATATACAACAAAGATACAACAAACACAGAATAAACAAGATATTGTATCACTCAACACATTTCAAGAGCCCATAAATTAGCCTTTTCTCATAATGCTTATATCTGGTTTCTCCATCACAGGCCTGTATGGTGATCTGATCCATCCATCATCTTATTCACAGGCTGTAGGTTGGTGATGTTGTTTGTTTGTTGTGTTCAGAGGGGTTGGTGGAGGTCACGAAAGGTGGACAGAAACTGTGCACCATTGAGCCGGGGAAGGTGTTCGGAGAGCTGGCGATACTCTACAACTGCACGCGCACGGCCTCCGTCACAGGTGAGATTCCACATGACACCTGCGTTCTGATAGAAGCTTGATTCTTAAGCCATTTTCTTTTTTACAGTTAAATTCAGGTCAGTTTTATGTAGTGTGCTTTACTACCATGATATAAGTTGTACATTTATATGTTTGAGGTTCTTTTTTTTTACTTAAAAAATCCAGAAATTAGAGTATATAGTTAAATAACAGAAATGTAGTAAATTAAAAGTACTAGTAAAAAAATAGAGATATCAAAAGTTATAAAAAGTAATTAGTAAAAAGTAAAGCAAAACGATAAATAAATGTTAAATTAAACTTTTATTACTAAATAAAAAGCAGGTATACTAAGATAGTTAACTAACTTAGTAACAAGCAACCATTTTAACAAAAAGGAAGTGACTAGGAATGACATACCATATACACAGATGTTTACACAAATACACAAAACCCTTCAACCTAAACTTCACGAATAGTCACGAATAGAACAAAGTCATGAATAGACAGTTTAAACATGTCTGAGTTCCCGCTGAGCTGGTAATCAGTTTTGTAGGACAATCTCCTATTGCTTCTGAGATGAAGTTCAGCTCTATCAATTTCTCTCTCCTGCAGAGTAAACAGGCTGGATTCTTCTGTGTTCTTGCTGAGATGTTTGTCCATATGGTTCTTCTATTCTTTTGTCCTTCATGACACATCAGTTTAGTGTGATAGATTGGGGTGAAATGAGTCGATTGCCTGTTTCATTTTAATAATGAAAATGAAATTAAAATCCATCCTTTGGGTGTCCCGGTTCTTGCAGAGAACTTTCTTTATTTCTCTGGAGCAATCTCACCTATGATCTCTGATCAGAGAAGAATATGTGAGCAGACGTAAACCACAAAAGGTTGATTACAAGTTCTCAGTATAACAGAACAGATCATAGTGCAGAACAAGCATAATTAAAGTAACATGTTTTTATGTTCTCAGTTTGTCAGTCATCTGTTTTTCATGCATCATAGGAATCCTATATGCACGGTATATATATATATATATATATACAGTATACATACTACAAAAACAAGTAGTATGGTAGTGTGTGATTGTGTGCTGACTCAGTGTCAAGGTTTCTGTGTCATGAATAGATGGAAATTCGACAAACAGTGTTTTGAGATATTCAAGGTCAAGCTGTTAATTCACACTAGCTAAAGGAAAAGGCGACATGAGAAAATGAAATTTCTCACTCATTCAATTTCCTGATTCATTCTGTTCCAAGCTGTCTCATTCATTTCTTTTTGCTATTTTTGTAATCTCTTCGAAGGTCTTTCAAAAAAAGGAGTCACAAAATAGAGCGACGTGAGCATCTATTATACAGTGTATGTCAACAATTTTTTAAATGAATGTTTAGTGCTCAATACAGACCCATATTACAGCAGTAAACATGACTCACCCATCAAAAGATTGCACAGTTTTAATTATGAAGTCTATGGGACAAGGGGCTGTGTACACTGCGTATACATAGTAAATTATATCAAATGTTTAACATGGGACTAGTGTGATAAAATTATTAGCAACCTTCCTTTAATTAATTCAGTCAGACCATGTAAACACATTCACTTTCACACAATACAAGCAAGGACACCAGACGAGGACGCAATGCTGCTGTCTGCTGTTTACATCCGCAAAATCCACCCACTGGAATGACATCAGTAGCGCGTAATGGCTGCAAGCACAGCTTAGTCAACTTTATAGCTGAAATACCAATAACTGAATCATAACTGAAAAATAGCTGAATTTTATGGTCTGTAACAAATAGGAGCTCGATATTTCTTCTTTCAACCCTGCGCAATACCTTGCCCTATAAACTTCTCTTATTATAAACTCTCTAGAGTTTTCCATTAAAACACTTCAGAGATGCTTGTTTAAGGGAATTATGGGGCACAGAGGTCATTCAATTCGCAATTATGTGTTCAACTAATGACATTCAAATAATTAGGGTAACAATAAGTGTTGATATAAATATTTATAGCTGCAGTCTGTAACTTTCACCTCTGTACCGCCATCTCTGTTTGAAACATAAAATTGCAGGTTACTTTACGTACTTTTCATTATGCATGTTAAAGTCAAATGAAACCAAATGGACATTTCCCAGGAAATGATAACTCAAATGATAAAACATAATTATAAACGCACTGTCGCGAATCGAGTGGACCGTTTTGAACAGTAATGTAAAATTTGTATTTATGTTACGAAGGTTGTTACGTCAACTGTTTGCTGTTTTGTGGCTGCCTATGTTTTTCAAAATGTTATTGATTAATAAAATTAATTGCAGAGTTCCAGAGAGTTTGAACGGGAATATTAACAGTGTGCTAAAGGGCTGCGGGATGTTTTTTGTGTTTGTGTGGGCTGAGAGAATAATTACATGAGCAGGATGTGAAGAGTTTTCAAAGCAGCAGCTGTCAGTTTTGTTAAGAGGTATAAAAGTACAGGCGTTTTTTAGGTTATTAGTTCAGATGTGCCTGAGTTCAGAAAAACACACAGCAAGTCTCCAATGTCATTTATTCCAGTGTTTAAGTTATGACTGTAAATTTCAATCGCTTCATGTGTTTATAAAACTGCATTAAATATGACCCATTTGATGTTCTTTCTTCTGTAGAACACAGAATTGTGGAATTTACACTGTGATCAGGGCCAGCAACATGTATAGGAATAACTTCTGTTTTTGTTCTCTCTCAGCTCTGACGGATATCAAACTCTGGGCGATAGACCGGCAGGGCTTTCAGACAATCATGATGAGAACTGGCCTTCTCAAGCATTCAAACTACATGGAGTTTTTGAGAAGGTAAAAACAAATGTGAACTGAATCAAATTCCACCATTGTGCACAAAGGAAAACCGGACTTGTTTGGTGTTCATGCTTTGTGCTATCCCAGCTAACATGGAATGTTCTCAGAATGTTGAATAACATTCTCTTAAAGTTCTCTTAAAACTATTCAGTAACATTAGTAGAACATTTAATACATAGAATTATTTTATACATTGTATGTCATATATATATATATATATATATATATGTTCTAAAAACATTACAGAATTAAAAAGATGTTTGAATAACGCTCAGGATGAATGTCAGTAATACAATGTCTAAAAACTGGACGTTTTAAATGTTCTCAAAACATTAAATAACATAAAATGTTAGCGTTTTTGTTACTTAATGGAAATATTAAAGAAACATTCTTACGACCTAAAATTGTTAGCTGGACTACTATTACTAGAAATACTAGTAAAATTATTAATAGATTTTGTTTTTGTTTTCAGTGTGCCCTCATTCAAGACACTCACAGAAGATGTGCTGAGTAAAGTAGCAGATGTTCTGGAGGAGGTGAGATGGTTTGGACACATTTGATCTAGTTCTGAACTAGTTAATTCTACTGTTGTTCATTGTCTCTACCCTGTAGACACACTACTGTGATGGCGATTACATAATTCGCCAGGGAGCCACTGGGGACACGTTCTTCATTATCAGTGACGGTCAGGTGAAGAAAGACCTAACCTTATGTTATCTCCTGCTCTTACTTTCAGTGCATTACTCAGAACAGAAGTGACATGTTTCTGCTCACAGGTGAGGGTCACCCAGCAGAAATCAGGCAATGAGGAGCCAGTGTTCCTGTCCACACTCTCTAGAGGTGATTGGTTTGGAGAACAGGCTCTCAAAGGGTCAGTGAGGATCTGAAACGTTCCTTAAGCATTCAAAATACTTTTAACGGTTTTGTTAATGGAACAGAAAACTTTCTTATAACCTAAAATTGGTAGCCAGGTTGATCTTTTAGCATTTAAGCAAATATCAAAATGGGTTATAAAAAAGGGTTATAATTCTCCTAACCATTTTTGGGGGGTTTCTTCCCAGAGAGGATGTGCGTACAGCAAACGTGACGGCTGTCGGTGATGTAACGTGTCTGGTTGTGGACCGAGAGTAAGGAACCCATGGAACAATGACAATCAACAATTACAATTAGTCACAATTATTCAAAATCACAACCACCCCGAGCATAAATAAAAAAATCAGTTATTCTATAAATTAAAAATCTTATTTTGTGCAGGTCTTTTAAACAGCTCATTGGTGGGCTGGACAACATGAGCAACAAACTGTACGAAAGTGAAGAGATGAAGGCCAAGTAAGCAAATAATGAGCTTCTTCACAACCATTCATCAGCACTGAGAAGAATTCTGGATCATCAAAATAACTGACATTTCTTCTAGGTTGGAGGCAGAGGCTGAGTTTTTCGCTAACTTGTCTCTAAGCAACTTCCATGTGGTCTGCACACTGGGTGTGGGTGGTTTTAGCCGCGTGGAGCTGGTAAAGTTATTCCTACATTATAAAAACAGCAGGAAAGCGACTCAACACATCATTGGCTTAGATGTTCATAGAAAGTGTTTCTGATCTCCACAGGTGCAGCTGAAGAACGACAACACTCGCTCATTTGCCATGAAGGTCTTGAAGAAGCGTCACATCCTGGACACCTGTCAGCAGGGGCACATCCTGTCTGAGAGACGCATCATGATGGAAGCCCACAGCCCCTTCACTGTCAGGTCAACTCACATGACATGCTTCTGAAGAAACAGTGACATTTGTAACCCCATGACATGACTTGATCACATAGTAGATGTGATCAGTTAAGTAGATGACTTAGTAGATAGTAAAACTTTACATTATTACAAAAAATGTTTTCATCCGAATTTTAGGTAATTTTGCATGTCCCTCTTCGTCATAAATGACACTTTAAAGGTAGGGTAGGCAATTTCAGAGAGGCTAGCAATAGCTATCCTTGAACGCTAGCTCTAAAGCCACACCTACTCCAACACATGAATGCATACATAATTTGACAGGCAAGTAGGACATCATCACCACCAAATGCAATGATTGGATGAACATTTTATAGTCCTCCGCCTTTCACAGAAGATATATAAATCCATATTTAGACCACTTAGTGTTTGCTATCATGTGAAGAGACTTTTAACCAGCATAACAAAAAATGTTTAGACGTGCTACTTACCAAGAACGCAGGCAAACTGTAAATGTGGAATTGTTTTATTCATTACATTATAATATTTTAACACTCATTAATAGAACCATATGGATTTATTTTCCAGGTTATATCAGACCTTCAGAGATTCCAAGTACCTATATATGTTACTGGAGGCATGTTTGGGTGGAGAGCTGTGGACTCTGCTCAGAGACAGGTATGAAGAACCTCTTCATTCTCCACTGATGTTTACGTTGTCCCTGTAGAACTTCTGGACATGCTCTGGTTCTGATGTGCGTTCAGGGGCTCATTTGATGACAGCACCACACGGTTCTATGCTGGATGTGTGGTAGAAGCTCTTGCTTTTCTACACTGCCGTGGCATCATCTACAGAGACCTGAAGCCTGAGAACATCATACTGGACCATCGTGGATATGCTAAACTGGTAACTTCTCTACTGTTACTGGTTTATAGGTGGTGCAGCCAGTGGTTAAAGATTTGGGCTAAAAACAAAATGTGGTGGGTTCTAATCCCACGAAATGGGTAAGGAGTGAGCTATTTTGTTGATAAATCTAGCTTAAAATTTTAATGTTTAAAAAATGTTTCCCTAACATTTTCATTAACTTACAAAAACGTTAACAATGTTATTTTGAAAGTTCTAGGAATGTTCAAAACATCTAGTTTTTTACATGTTGTATCGTTATTGCTCTGGTCATAACTCTGTAACGTTTTTAAAATGCTCTACTAAACATCTAAGAATAACGTTTTTGATGTACATGATATATACTTAAAATAATGCTATACTAACTATTACTGCAAGAATGTTTTGATAACTTTGAGAGAGCATTAGCCAACATCATGAGAATGTTCCCTCGTAGCTGGGAAATATCAAAATACTAAAATATAAAAGAATAAGCCAAATTAGCTGTTGTTGTCTAGGTGGATTTTGGTTTTGCCAAAAAGGTTGGCTTGGGGAAGAAGACTTGGACATTTTGTGGAACTCCAGAGTACGTGGCTCCTGAGATCATCCTGAATAAAGGTCATGATGTCTCTGCAGACTGCTGGTCTCTTGGAATCCTCATATTTGAGCTGCTGAGTGGAAGGTTGGTTGTTACTTAAGATGGAGATTTATCAATGCCACAATACCACAAAAAATAGCAACACTTCTAGCATCAATGAATAGTCTGTGAAATATGAATAATTAGACCAAATATCTACTAAATTATTATTAGATCTGGAACAGCACATTTTATTCTTGAGCTGATTTATAGAGCAGATTGAAGCTCTGAATTTCTTTGTGACAAAAATTACCTAACATGGTGAGAAAGATAATTAAGGTAACAAAAACATTTAGGATTTAAAACCCTGGAATCCCACCCCTAATGCCACCAATGGAAACAGGCTTAGAGTTTCCAGGAAGTTCACACTCTGTCTTTTCTAATGATTAACATCCAACACCATTTTTCTCCCTTGCGTCAAGCCCACCTTTCTCAGGGTCAGATCCCATGAAGACATATAACATCATTCTTCGAGGAATCGATATGGTTGAGTTTCCCAAGAAAATCACTAAGAGTGCGGCAAACTTGATCAAGAGATTGTGCAGGTACAGCTATAAGACAGTGAGACAGAAGTTTGGGCATCTCCACCTGCTGTCTACAAAGACAGTTCAATGTGATTTGAAACACAACCATAAAATGGTTTGTCACGTTTGTGTGTCTAACCTTACAGGGACAATCCATCCGAGAGACTTGGCAACCAGAAGAATGGTGTTAAGGACATCCAGAAACACAAGTATGTGTCCATAACCATAAGCTGTGAATGTTATATTCTTGGATTTAATTTAAAAGATTCTTAAAGCTGCAATTTGTAACTTTTTTGGTTAAAAGTGATCAAAAACTTTTAACCTTACCCAGATTCGCAACGGTAATATTATAAATATAATATTGACTTTTAATTTGTCTTATAATTTGACTCCGCAAGTTTTAAAAAAGTTACAAATTGCAGCTTTAATGTAATATCTTCATTGTCACTTATACTCATGTTGTTCCAGACCCTGCCATGGCAGGACAAAAACCATAGTACATAAAAATAGTGCACTGTTTCAAGTTTCTGAAACCACACAATAGCATTATGAGGAAATAGCAGCAATTTAAAGGACTGGCTGAAAATCTGTTGCCCTTAAATCTTTCATACTAGCGCATATACAAACCTCTGGTCAATTTAAAACATCTTTTATGTTCGTCATACAGGTTTGACATGAGGGTAAGTAAAGGATAATAAACTTGTACTGTCCCTTTAAGACATCATACTGACTTATGTTGGGCTGATGATCTTGATCTGCAGATGGTTCGAGGGATTTAACTGGGATGGTATGCGTGAAGGCACTTTAACACCCCCGTTTATACCGAACGTAAGTGTGTGTTACAATTTTATAATTTAAGTTGACGTTGTGATTTTCTTCTATACATTGTTGCTCTACAACGCAATTCCCCAATAAGGATTAACTGTAAGTCTTCGGCTTATCTTGGCTTTTGAGAAAACTAGTTTGGGAAAGTAATCTATGTGCTGTTGTTTGCTTCAGGTGGAAGGGCCTTTCGACACAAGCAATTTCGACTGTTTCCCTGAAGATACAGACGAACCGCCACCTGATGAGGAATCTGGCTGGGATATTGAGTTCTGATTGGATGGACCAATGGACACAGACAGTTGTGATGGATGGATCAATGGGCACATGCATCATTTCAGAATAGAATAGGGCTGCCTGTATCAGACTGGACAGTGTTGTTATATTGTGTTGCTTTAAATAATTTTCAGTGAATTAAACACACAGATACTTTAGGCTCCTCTTTTGACATAGGGTGGTGTTGTTTTTAAAGTTAATGGAAATAATAGAACAAAATCAGATATTTTTGGAGTAATAATCTGTGGCTGAAGCCTTATTTTTATTGGTTTGTAACAACTTCTTAGAGATGATTGTTTAACTTTGTATAGAAGCAACAAAAAGTCATACTGTATGCTATTGTGATCATGTAAATCTCATGGTTTGTAAATGTACACATGTACACCGGTTCTAAACAAGTTAAGCTTTACTCGTTAAACAATTTCAACTAGCCCTTCAAGTTCAGATAAACTCAAATACAATCGATTTCTAAAACAGAAAAACATTTTGTCATTATTCGATTCATATATTCAGATATAAAATTTACCTTCAATATACGTTAATTTTTGCTTCACGGATCTACAGCTGATATTATGTATTCAGTAGCAAGATTAAACAATTACAAAGACGCAATTAAAACACAGGGAAACTACTGACAAATTACATACAATATTAGCACAAGATCGGAGTGAACACGAGATTCCTCAAACAAAATTCCAGAAACTACATCACATGGAATGTTCTTGGTAGTAAAATGTTATTCTTTGTTTCCTTTACTAAATGTGTAAACATTTCCCCACTCATTACGATATGCAAACTATGCTGTAGTGGAAAAAATAAGCTTAATGACAATTTAGTGAGGAATTCACAAACGAAAACTCTGCCAGCAGAGTCTTGGCAAACCATGAAGTCTCAAAACAAGAGAACTGGGCACAATAATGTGGCTAATGGGTCAGAACATTTAACAATAAAATCCGATCAGCAGAATCTAGTGATCACATATTAGTCATGTCTGTTAGAATCAGGAGGATATTATGATATGATTCCGGTGATGAATCATAAATCATTGTAGGAACAATGCTATTATTGGCTTTAAATACACAGCAATTTTTACAAACAGGTTATTATATACAGATTATATACAGATAGAAGACAACGTGAACAGAAGTTTTTCAAATAAGAGAAACAATTTTGTAATATGTTGGGCACCAGTTGAGGTCCAATGTAAAATTTTGGTCCTGAAACAAAATGGTTTAAAACCTCTGAAAGTTTTTAAAGTTTAGCGATGAGATGTTTAGAGGGCTGGAGTTCACGAAACCAACTGACTCCACAGGTATATACACAAGACTTACACTCGGCAAACATTTCACTTCTTGAATCTAGACCAATGAATTTGGCACTAATGCCTGTACGATTCCAAATGCAGAACTTCACGTCAAAGGATGATTCCATTATGTTTGTCTTCACCACAATGTGACTTCAGATTATGGCAGAGGAACCTGAGGAAGAGGAGGCTGCAGACGAGGACGAGGGGTTTGACGAAGAGGGAGGAAGGTTCCAGAGCACCCATTTGCGTTTGCTCTGCCGTTTTTGGCACAGGAAGTCCTCTTTTTCCCTTTCCTTCCGTGCTCTCTGGTAGTGGTCATCTTCTTTGAGGTACCAAACCGGTGGCCAGCGGTGCTTCTCGAAGTATTCTTGGTTCTCTGACAATGTGAATGAATAAACATCCAGAAGAAATGTTAAAATTCTCCTGAATCCAGGTCAGGAAAATAGAGACAAATCATCATGTACTACCTGCAGATTTGGCCTTCATGTCCCTTGGGAATTTGCGGCACACATTGTTGTAATTGGTGCAGATGTGGTGAAGGCACCAACTGGTGAGCTGGTAGGCACAGTGAAACTGAAACCACATAACATGCAACTTCATTATGAAGAGCTCCTCATATTCAGAAGTGGAAAAAATGTCAGTGTTTCTGAGAGCAACGGTGTAGAGAGTGTAGCAATGACTGAGCAGTCAAGCGTGACAGAACTAACCACGTGAGCTTCACAAGAATGCAGCAAATATGTGTGAGAATATACACCTGATCCCTTGGCAAGACAGCAGTTACATCACAGTTTGCAGGAGATCTGTTCTTTCCTCCACCCTGCAGCTTTTATGCTGTCATTATAAAGAAATATTTGACCACTCAATTGCAGTGATTGACCAATGCAATGATTGGACAAACACTTTACAGTCCTGCATCTTCCACAGAAGATATAGATTTATATAAATATATTTAAACCACTTAGTGATTGCTATCAGGCTGTGAAGAGACTTTCAACTAGTATAACCAAAACATTTCTAGAAAAAATCCCCTACCCTTGTTTTAAAAATAATGAGCCCAAAGTCAAATTTACTGTGAAAGGAGCTTGTGGGAGTTTTGAAGTTTTACCTGAGCCATCTCCAGATACACCAGCACATCTCCATCAATATCCGTCCCCATGGCAGCCGCCTCCTTCAGCACAGATACAGTATGGAGCTCTGCATTAAAAGATTATTCATAGGCAACACTTCATTCACAAAAATGTACATATCGAAACATATCATAAACCTTTTTTAATCACATTTATAAAACAAATAGCACAACAATAATTAGACCTGTGAGGGCGACCAGGTGTGGCAGGCATAGTCGATTGGCTAGTATAATGAGCTCCATGGTGTCCAGGTCAGGTCTAGAACAGAAGCGGCCCGTGTAGAGATACTCCAGCACAGCCTGCATACTGCTGCGGGTGGTGTTCGGAAACAACACCTGTGGAAGTTTGATCGTGACTACAGGTTCAAGAGCATGAGAAGTCAATACTGTACATCCACACAAAATTACACTTAAAGCAGCAATTCGTATCTCTGTTTGAAACGTAAAGCTGCAGGGTACTTGCGGAGTTATTTTCTTAAGGTGGATGACAAGTTTAAATTCTAAACAATATTTGTAAGAACAATGAAACAAGCACCATTTTACAGTCCCCAGACATTCTTTGTTCTGTTTAGAATTGGTCAGAATTATGTTATGGTTAAAAAAACTTGAAGTTTCTTAGGAGAACATTCACAGAAAAACATCCGCAAAACACTTACTGAAATCTTTTTCTAAAAGACCGTTATAGTCCTTCAACAATTATAAAAATACAAGACCTACAGTGCCTGACTATGAGGCTATGAAAAACTGAAACTTTTTTAATTTTAAAACGTTTGCTTTTACAGTATAACAGAACAAGCACAAACACTCAGTTTCTCATATTCCAGAAAGCTATGCTTTTTTTGCAGTGAAAATGTTTACGCATGCAGCTCCAACCTCCTTAGTACAGCTCTCCACAAATGGCCCACCAAACATGGCCGCCATCCAATCACAGCTGGAGATAAGCAGGGGCTTGTGGGCCTCAACTGTGCCGTCATCTAGTTTAAAGACTACATCTGGAGAATACAGAAAGCTAGAAATTTAGACTAAGTCTGAATAGTGGTAGATTTAGCTTGCACTAAGCAAAAATAACAACAAATAAGGTTAGATTTGCTAAACAATGTTTACAAACACCTGAAAAAGTTCCTTTAGCCAGGCATTCCTTCACGCGATTGGTCCGTCGCACATGAAAAGCCTTCGTGATCTCCTGGTTCATGAAAGCCTCATTGTTCAGGATGTTGGCGACCATCATGCGCAGGTCAAACACCTCCAGTAGCTCGGCTATGTGAGCGATGTGCATCAAGTCTTTCTCATGCTCATCCAGCTGTCCCATGTAAAGGTAACCCAGCACCACACGAAACGGCCTGTACAGCACGGAAGGGTCCATATGTACCACCGTCATTGGTCGGGAGATGAATGTAATAGGATCTTTCACAGTTTCTCTCCTGATGCTAACAAAAGCCCTTCCCAGTGAAGACAAAAGCCTTCCACCACGGCCACCCTCCAAGATCCCATCAGAGTCCGCACCTCCACTGATCAGGGTCCCATCACTGATGCAGGCCCTAAGGTTGCCTCTGTTTTCTTCATCACTGCTCTCGCACATGTCAAAGCTGGCAGCCCTGGCAGGTGGCTCTCGTCCAGGAGGTTGCCTGCCTTCTGTCTCTGCCTTTACATCCAGGAGGAAAAGGTCATAGAATTTGGAGGAAGCCGTGGCGAGGTAAACCTTATGAGCAAAGATTTTCTGGTGCTCCTGGAGAACCAAAACCACGTCTGCACAAAGAGGTTCCTCCAGGAGTTGTCCCGGATGTTCTTCAGTGGTGGACGGGGGGGCTGGGATGGTTATGACTGGCGGGGGAGGTTTGGGGGGTAGAAAGGGGGCCTGCAGGAGTGGCCGCTGAACGTCTCGCAAGTGGGACTTCCAGAACTGCAGGTGGCGCCGAGAGATGAGAGCTGCACGGATGGCATTGTCGAACACGTCCTTTACTCCAAATTGAGCCACCACGCTGGTCTCGTAGTACGGTACACCCAACTCTTTGGCCACCTCCCGACCCTTCTCAGGAGGAAGAATCTCATTTGCTTTGATGGGTCTGTAGGTTTGATTCAAAGGAAAGTCAACAAAGTATAGACTAAATATTCTTTAATGCCCTTATTTATATGAATAAAACAGCAAATTCTGCAAACGTACATATCTTTTGTCAAATTTAAAAGTATAGGAAAATTACCTCAAAACTAACACACAGACTAAAGACCAAAAAACTCCAAACCCTAACTCTGATTCCATGTCTTTGTGTATAACTTGTAAAAAAAAAAAAAAAAATAGGCCAGCATTTACCTTGCAAGAGGCCTCCGGGCTCTATTAACAGCCTCCAGATCAGCGTAACGCAGGTCTAACTGGCAGCCCACCAGAATAACTGGGGCCCGAGGACAGAAGTGCTTGATCTCTGGGTACCACATGGTCTTCACGTGAAACAGAGAATTTGGGTTGGCAATGGAGAAGCACAAGACCACCACGTCTGATCTAGTGTCCAGACAAAGACATCAAAAGCAGAACACATTAACATATTGAATATTTATCTGGGAACAATCTGTCCCCTGGATGACATTTCAATGAAACTATCAACAAACACACCTGCCATAAGCAAAACGACGGTCTTTGTGATGATCTCCAAAGGTATCCCATAAACGTAGAGACACGCTTACATCATCCACAACATCTCTGGATCGCTCCAGAACCTTCAAAAACGCACACAAGGATAAGATTCCTAAATCCTACATTTGACAGTACATATATTATGCTTTGGAATCACGGGAGAGGAAAGACTGAAATCCAGACCTCTTGGCAGACCCTGTACTGGTCGATGGCCCAGACAGTGGGCACATGTGTGGCGAGGAGCTGGTACTGCGTCAGGGTGGCGTTACATGCTCGGGCACAAATCAGCCGGGTTTTGCCCACAGCATTGTCTCCCACCACCACACATTTAATAGTTTCCACATTAGGCCTCTCATAGTCCATGTCAGTGTCTGTAAACTGGGAGCTAACGATAGTAATTAAAAACAAACAATTAGACACACTCGCAGTGCGAACGCTGAAAAACTGGCCAAATTTATTAGAAAAACATTCCCAATACGGGCAGGTATACCAGTGTAAATGACAACTTATAAAATATTATCATAGGAAAGTGTCCATCACTCATTTCTTTTAGGTTTTATAGAGGGAACAAGTTTCATCTTTTTTTTCAGGGTTAAAATCACAAGAAAAGGTTGCAGTATTGTAGTATTATTCACTACTGTAGTAAATATCTGCACGGACATCAAAAGCGTTCTCGCTATCAGCTGCAAAAAGGCCCCTATGAGTGCTGCCTACATAGGCAGCGCACTAGAATTTGAGACACAGCCTCTGCCTTCACCGTGTAGTTATGTAAGGCTTCTCCAGCCCGTACCGTCCTGCTCAAGAGCACAATAGGTTTACACACACATTTCTGAAGGCGAAAACCCTTACCGAAGTGAACTGAAGGGATGCATCGGGTTGGCAGACGCTTGTGATTTCATAGACGACGACCGTGTTGATCAAATGCCAGTCGGATGCGGCGTGCACCTGAAGCTTCCCGGGGCTGCGTTTCATTTTCCCAGCGGAGACGCGAAAGAAGAAATGCGTAAAAGTGGTTCACAGCAACAAGAAAAAAACCCAAACTAGCCCATTTTACCAGGAGAAGCCTTCACGTAAATAAAACACACGGGTTAAACGAGCAGAAAAGCGCGATGCACGGCGGTGTCGGGTTCGTGACATTCCCGGTGTTGGCACGTTTCGCTTCCGCATGTAGGCAGTGCCAGCTGACGCACCGCGGAGACGCTATTAAGTTTGGATGAATGCATGATGTTTTGTTTTGTTTGTTCGTAATAAAACGTTTTACTTTGGAATAACTTTAATAAATAATAATAATAAATAATGAATCATCTTTTGGGTTCATGTGGAAAATGTGTTGAAAACGCGTTTGTCATCTTCAGGCTTTCAGTTGACTGGCATGTGTGCCCAGCGTGACGTAATTCCTTCAAGAAAGAGAAGCAGCTACACGAAATATTTTTATATGATATATAAATATTATTTTATTGTTTGATGGGCTGGATATGTCATACACACGGGCTGTTATATTTTTCTATATATGTTTGTGTGACATAATTAAAATGCTTTTCATTGTTTGTTAAATGTTCGCGTTAGCACACAACGTAACAGATTACCAAACCAAGCGTTTTAATAACAGGTGTGTCAATAAACGGATTAATACAATAAACGCATATTAAAATGATAAAATGATTCATTTCGAGTTAGCGTCACATCGCAGTAATAATACTCCGCGATCGTACTTATATTGCGTATAACAATAATGACAAACTTTCTTGTAACGATATAAATAATGCTGTTTTTATTCCGCAATATGCTTTAACTTATAATGTTTCCGTCATCAATGTGGTGTAGCGATTCAGTTCAATGAATAGATCTTCAGAAACTGGGTCGCTTCTGTGACGTCAGTATGGGGAACTCTATGACGTCATTCGGAACGCGAACGTGATTACAGACTTATGAAATCTGTTTGTGGTGAATTTCCTGTATTGTATAAACGACAAAATGGGTAACAGAAGCTCTCGCAGCCTGAAGAAACACCCTGAGGATGTGCGCAGTTTCCAAAACTGTCCACAGCCAAATCCTTCCGCCATAGTAGACCATCGTACCATCCAAACCTCTACTGATGGTGAGAATAATCTGGAGTTGGCCAGTTACATGCAGAAGAATGAGGATGAGAGAAAGAGAAAAAGGAAGAAATGGATGAAGGGGGCCAGCTTACACCTTAAGAAGAGGTTCTGGTGCTGGGCCACATTGCCCTCAACTCGGAGTGCTGAGATAAAAACGCTTCATGGCGCAGACGACTCAGCTCAGGTGGACCAGAGAGGTCATTTGAATCTGATTCAGAACTCAGAGTCACCTAAGATAAGCAGGCCCAAATATAACCAGAAACCTGCAGTGAGAGATGATGATTCTTCTACATTGGAGGAACCAGAGCCACGTTCCCCTGTAATGCCTATCAAAGGGAAATGTCTCAAACGTGTCAAGAAGGTGAGAACGGTGCCTGATCTGGACACAGCATTGAACATCATCGGATGTGTGACCGGAGATGAGCTCTTCACAAATGATGCTGTGTCCTCCAAGGCTGATGTTTCTCCAGCTGTTGATGTACTCAGGACTATGAAGGAACAGGATCAGGAAATGGAAGAAGCTTACATTAATGAGCGTTCAACACCTGTCAAGAGTGACATTGTTCTCCAGAAACGTAAAAGAGAGGCTGATGATGTTGAAGAAAATGATGATGGCTACACATCAGGTGGTGCTCCTAATGGTCCAAGAAATAAACCTGTGTCTCAGAAAAAGATGTGGGAGAAAGATCTCAAGAGTTTAGTGCTCTACTGTGATGAGATCAGCAGCTCTGATGAGTCAGACATAGAAATACTGAGTGTTGAGACAGCATCAGACCTTTTCTTCTCAACATCAGATAAAAGCACTGACACCAGCGACCTTCTGCAAAACGAGAAGAAGAGACACAAAAGAGGAAGAATAGGAGGGAGAAGAAGAAGAGGCAGAAGAACGTCAAAGGCAAAAGACATTAATGTCTTAATTTTTGTATAGAAATAGATGCATGTTAACAGTTAAGCTTAAACAAGTGCATAAAAAACATGAGGTGCACTAAAAAAAACATGAGGTGCATTAAAAAAAACATAAGGTGCATAAACAAATTGTGCATCTAAAAAAACAGCATATGTTAGCGATGATGAGCCCTGAACAGACGGCACAACGTCTTCCATGACTTATGGAACATTGAAAAATAAAAACTGCATATGAGCACATATGAGTGTCCTTTAATGTTGCAATAATTTTTAATGTTGCAAAAGGGGAACATTTTAATTAGTTTTTGTAAGGTTTGGTGGATTGGTAAGACAATATCTTTCTTGAAAGCTGTGAGGCTTATAAAGAAATGGGTTTTACCTAGTTTGGTTTGGAAAAATGTCTACATTAAGGTCTCAGACCTAAATCATTTTTATGCCTTCTGCACTGTCACATAAATGAGAAATGATGATCAGTTCTTACAAGTCTGGGAGTCAAAGGATTATTGGTAAATAAATAAAAGTGTGTTTGTGTGTTTAATTACACTCCTTGTTATTTCTGTAAAGATGTGAGTGTGAATCCTGGTTTTCTTTGGCAATAATGAACAAGTTTTGTTAGCATTTGTGTGAGCAAAAGTAATTAACCCCCCCCACACACACACATAAACACACACAAATCCAGCAGGAGCTTTGATCGCTATCAGTATAATTAACTCTTTCAGGGGAATGTGGAAATTTCTTGAGGCTAATGAAAGCGTCATGGAAAACACATCACTTTCTCTAAACACTTTCCTACCTTCACGATCAAACACAAAAGCTCAGGTTATCAAAATACATTGTTAATGGTGAGAACGGATGTTAATTCGAGCATGTGACCAGTTCTGACAAGCTGTATTTTTCTGACTGGTGAAGCCCTTTGGCGTGTGAGATGTGGTGTCAGGAACTCCTTGAACCCAGTTTTTGAACTACAGCCAAGAATATCAAAGAGGAGAGATGGTTTGGATGCACATAAACCAAACATGCTGTAGAGTTATTTTCTACAAAGGAGAGGAAAATATTATTTTATCCCTACCCAGCTAACAAATCTAGGTTGTAAGAACGTTATTTTGAAAGTTCTAGGAGCGTTTAAATTGTCTCTTTTTTATATGTTGTATTACGATATTGCTTGATTATAAGAATGTTATTTAAACATTGTTTATTCTATAATGTTTTTTGTTCCACTAACTGTTCCACTAACTATTTAAGAATGTTTAGATATAACGTTAAAAAAAATTTCACTAATGTTACTGCAAGAATGTGTTTAATAACGTTAAGAGAACTTTTAGCGAACATTGCCAACATCAGCCAAATAGGGCAAATGAAAATATTTCTCTTGAGATAAGAATGTGCTGAGCTGGCCAAACATTACATCATTTTTTTTAAATCTTTTGTTTTTTATTGTTTTTAATAATTTAGCCAACTGCTTAATAACACATTCTATGGAATAAATACAAGTTACATCATAGCATCTGAATGTTTTTATATGAGCCATCCCAGAGAGTCATATGTTTTATCCATTTTACAAGAACTTAAATGTCTGCAGGTTTAACCTGATAAAAATCATAGCCGCTGGACCTGCATTAATCTCGTCTCATGAATATTTATGAAGAGATGGAAAGTTTGAGGCTTCACTTCCTGCGTTCTGATTGGTGACTGTGGGAATTTATGACTTGTCAAACTCAGCAGAAGGCCTGTATAAAACTGAGGCTGTTGTCAACTTGCAACACAAACCTGAAGGACAAGCAGCTCAGACAGGCTCTAAAACCAGCAAAGATCTCCATTTAAATTCCTTCTTTAGGGTCTACAGGCAGACGTGCAGACATGCTCATGAAAGGTGGACTTTTTCTGCTGCTCGTTCTGGTTGTATCTGCATTTGAAACGGATCAAGAATCTGCACAACCAAGACGGGCCCGGTTCTCTGCCAACAGCCCCTGTAAGTTGAATTTTCTTTACTGTTTTGATCTCTGATGGTGGTGTGGCTCAGTAGTTAAAGCTTGATAGGATGTTGATTTAAAGCTTGTAGGTTCAATCCCCAATAGATTTATATGTGAACATTTAACTTTATGCCCCTGAGCACAATATTTAAAGAGATGGTTCACCCAAACATGAAAATTTTCCATCATTTATTCACCCTCATGTCATTTCAAACCTGTATGACTTCTTAGCTTTTAGGAACACAAAAGAAGATATTTTGAAGTAACCAAACAACAGTGGCACCCATTGACTTCCACTGTATGGACACAAAACCACTGAGATGTTTCTCAAAATATCTTCTTTTGTGTTGATGGGAATGATGGGAAAAATTTTTTTTAGGTGAATTATCCCTTTAAACACAATTAGCTCTAGGTGGACTGGATAGACTAGGCAGTAAAAAACATGGCTGCCAAAACATAACATCTACTCTTCCTTTAGCTGACGTTGCTCGCTGCTTGAACGGTGCGCTGCAGGTGGGCTGCGCAACCTTCGCATGTCTGGAGAATTCTACCTGTGACACAGACGGCATGCATGAAATCTGCAACAGCTTCCTCCACACAGCTGCGATCTTCAATACAGAGGTACAAAACCTTTTAACCAGAATGATATATTTTATTTACAAAACTGTGGCTTTTTGGTCTCTGTTTGTTATGTTTTAATATACACAATTATATGTCATTTATTTTGCAGGGTAAGACTTTTGTCAAAGAAAGCATCAGGTGCATCTCCAATGGCATCACCGCTAAGGTTTTCCAGACCATCAGACGTTGTTCCACCTTCCAGAAGATGATTGCTGAAGTGCAGGAGGAATGCTACAAGAAACTGGACATCTGTGAAGTGGCCCGATCCAACCCTGAAGCCATTGGCGATGTGGTGCAAGTGCCCAGCCACTTTCCAAACAGGTAACACCACATTACATTTAAAACATGAGCAATTGTGAGTTAAAGGGACAGTTCACCCAAAAAACACACTTTATTTAAAACTATGTGGCTAGCCACATTTTAACTTTTGCACTGAAAGTTAGTTAATTGTCTCCCATTATTTACTGAGTAATTAATAATAATTAATTTTCGGGTGAGCGTTTATTTTGACGTGAACAATATTGCATAACGTCTCAGCTCAATTTTGTTTGCTTTTGTTTGTGTCACAGGTATTACAGCACGCTTCTACAGAGCTTAATGGAGTGTGATGAAGACACCGTGGAGGTGGTGCGAGCTGGGCTGGTGTCCAGACTGGGTCCTGACATGGCCACCCTTTTCCAGCTGCTTCAGAACAAGCCCTGTCCATCTGAACCTGCTGCAACCGGCACTATCGGGATGGAGGGCCACGGCAGCTTCCGCTGGCCACCCATGTTCCAGATCCAGCCCAGCCTCCGCAACAGGGATCCCACTCACCTCTTCGCCCGGAAGCGTTCAGTCAAAGGGAGCACTTAGACCGACATTTCCTGTTTGTACAGTCATGCATGTGTGATACTGTGATACTGACATGTGTAACAATAATGTTTAGAGCATTAGTGAAATAAAAATGAGTGTATAGAGAGTATTTGCTGAAAAATTGCTTAGTTCACAACAACAGAGTATCTGATTCTTTGAATGCATTAACATTGAATTTAAAACCCAACTCCATTTATTGCATAAAAAAATTATTTTCTGTTGTTAATTGTGTACGGCCTAAAATATATAGTGATTCAACAGCAAAATTGCTATTTAGACATTTGATGTTTTGAATATCATGAAACTTTGAAAAAAGATACCTGACACATTAACCAACTTGTAGTGGCAGGAAAAAACTATGTATTAGTGTTCACTGAGTATAATTAATATTTATTTTCCTACCTAATGTAATTTATATAGTTTACGATTGTTTATTTCATCATTCTTTAAGAAAGAGAGAAGCTAAATTTGTGAGGACAGCATTTCCCATGCTGGTCATAGGAAATGTTTGTATATATTAAAAGAGGTATATGGTAAAAAAATATGGAAAAATTGTAATATTGTACCGCTGAATGTGCTTGGATAGAAATAAAGTTTAAAACTTCCTGATACACTAAATAGTCTTTCATTGTTTCATTTTTTATTGTATTTGTTTTTCGTGATGTTGCATCCATGCAAAACAATGGAAGCAGAATCCAAATGAACAGAGCTGCAATGCTTGAGTTTTCCAGAAGGTGGGACTGTTTTCAAGCACATTAAACAGTAAACCTCTTTATTGATTACCTGTGCTCCTAACAACATGATAAAATGACATACACATTACATTATGCATATATACATCTGCTAGATGTCTTCAAAGACAACTGACATGAACTGAAAACTTTACATGAGGTCTATAAATGACAACGCACCTCTGCCTTCAGAGGTTTCAGTTTAAATGTGCATGAATAGGAATGAAAAATGTTTATCACATCCAGACAGACAGGAGTGGGCCTGAAAACACAATTTTAACTTAGTTTTGACCCAATGGTTATATAACTGACAAGAGTTGATTGTAAGCACACAATTTTCTAAAAGAAAGCCAATTTCCCAGAACTGCTGCCCATCACACGGTGTGGTGTGGTATTGTTGCCTAACTAAGACCGAACACATAAACATCTAATCAAGAGAAGAGACCCTGTAAAGCAAAGTTTCTTTCAGCAAAGTTTCCTCCTTTATTTGCAGGCAAGAGGAACAGCGGGAAAGAGTTGAGAATAAACAGACGCACGATGCTGTTATTATCCTCCAAAGTTACATCACAAAGAGTTTCAGATTTAGTCTTTCCTGCATAAATGAGACAATAGGAAAAATCAAGTTACAGTTAAAAATGTGTGAGGCTGTTTATGAGCCGTTGGAAAAGATGAAGTAAATGAATGTGTGTTTTACAGCTATAAAATATTAACAAACTCTTATTCTGAAGTGATCTCATTGGGCTTTGGACATGGAGAGTCAATATAAATGAGACATTATTTTATTTCGGGAACATTTTCAGATGTATTGTATCATATCCAGCTAGTGCTAGTCAGTAAAATAATATTTTGTTCCTTATGCATGGTTTTAAATGGTTATAATAATGCTGACCTGCTGTATTTACCATAAAATGAACTAATTTCCTTTTGTGTTCCACAGAATAAAAACGTCATTTATTTTTAAGAGTGAGTAAATGAATTTTGTTGTTAGGTGAACTAATCCTTTAATATTTACCTTAAAATGTTTTTTTGTTGTTTTTTTGTACCTCTGAGGATTTAGTGGCCCCCTCATCACAGAGCCCAGGACATTTGAGCTTGTCCCCTACACCCTATAAAACATCACCTTTTTCTCTTTTTATACCAGTAGGACCAAAGCATTTATGAACCTGTTCTCCATCAGTCATATTTCTCGTCCTTCACCTTCTTTCCTCCTAAAGTTTCCTCACCGCTTGTCTGAGTGTCCTGCTCGCTCACAACGTCACTGTTGTAAACACAGACGTGCAGCTGAGCAGGTGTCATGACATGCATGGAACTGAAAGCATGAGAGCTTACAGAAGTAAACAGAGTGAATGACAGAGTCTTCACCTGCACCTGCGGGCAACCACGTACCAGACAGCCTTCAAAACAAACAGCGTGTGCCGGGAATGGGAAAAAACATGTATAATCAACAAAAGACCTTCACATTCTCCGAGGAATAACTCTCATTCTGAAACCAAAAAAGCACAAAATGTGAATTATAATTGTTTTTCAGCAATCATTGTGATTTGCGCATTTGCTCGCTTAAGGTTAAGGATTTGAACAAACCTCTGCTTTCACTTTTTAAGCAGTTTAATGAAGCAGTTTGCTTGGTGGATCATGAAACTAATGAAAAAAAAATAAAAAAGACCTCAGGTATGCATTGAAATGAAAACAGCCGGTCTTAATGTGCCGGTCACTAGATAAACAGCTAAGACCGGCAAACTGGACTCATTCATAAGGACCTGGGGTGGTCTCCTTTTGCTACTTTGCACAGAAGTTTACTTTAATATTGATGGTTTTGCACAATCAAGGAGCAAAATCAGGATGGCATTCATAGACGCGGCATTAGTCTAGATCTTAGAAAGGAGCACCTGTATGGAACACAAATAATTGTATTTGTTTGCTGAAATGTCTAGAGGCCTAGACAAACTCGCAAAAAGAACAACTAAGTCAGTGGTTAGTCCAGGACCTTCTGAGACCATCTGTCCAAGGTGATAGTGGCTGCTGGTTAATTGCACCTCATGGCCCATTAGCCACTCTCTACAGCAGGTGTGTTGTCCATAGATAGCGTTTACAGACCGGCAGATGTGACTCTTAACAGCTCCTATTTCCAGACATTAATCCAATTATGACCCTGTCCTGCCAACAGCAACAAGATTACTTAGAGGGAAAAGACAAAGATGCTAAAAGGGTTCTGAAGGATCATGGCTCACATTGAGAAATTAAACGCATCCTGGCATTTCAAGTGACTTTTTAGCCGCCAATGTTATTTATGCTGAGAATAGGTTTAATACACAATAAATCTGAATGATAAAACCAAATTTAGCAAGGTTAAAAAATAAGCACGATACAATAGACAGTCTTATACAGTTGGTTAATTTTAGGTAATTGTTACCCCATCAACAAAACTGGGCCCACTATATTAGGTGATTTTTATTGTGTACTTAAAACACAAAAATACATACAAATAAAAAAAATCATATTTTGTACTTATTGTGTACATATGTTTTGCTCTGGGTAGGTTTTAGGGTGTAGGAACATTACATAAATGTTACAGAATGTGAACAATGTTTGAATAACGTTCTTATAACTAAGCAATAACATTAATGCAACATCTAAACAAATGGGCGTTTTTTTAACTTAACAGAAACGTTAGGGAAACGTTCTGACAACCTAAAATAGTTACATGGGCAGCAATCGTGAGCCAGCCGAAGTTCTTCAGCTGTGGTGTTTCTCGTCCTAGTGCGCATGTTTGCGCGCCTGATTGTACTTTAGCTCTGGCAGAAGCTTTCAGCTGGAGTGAATGTTTCCTACTGAAGTCAGCAACTTCTTACGCACGTCTGCCCTTCCAACAACCTCTGGACCAGCCCGTCAGTAAAGATGTTTGGTTAGCCTGCCATTTACTCCCCATGTGCCTGAACTGCATATATAAATGAGAGTCACACATACGCAGACACTCACTCACACAAATGCTTTAGATCACTTTAGTTTTTATATAGAACATTTTTATTTATATTCCCATAGGAAAGGCAAAACCCATCAGCTCACTGACAGGCTGAATTTAAGTGCATGGCCAATGCCTCAAAATTTACATTAAGACACACAATCACAAGCATTGAAATTCTATTACAGAGCTCACAAATGTTATGCCCTGCATCACAATTTACCCATCATTCATTCTATGTTTCTCATTATATAAACTCTGTCATTTGAGAATCTAGCAAAAATGATAAAGCTACAGATATGCTATGCTTTGACCAGCTTTGTATGAGCTAAAACCAATGTGAACGTGCTAAAAGATTGTCATTCCCCCCACCCTATATACACAGATATGTACACCAACAATAGCGTTACAGAACAACACCAAAATAATGGTATACACCTTACAACCGTAACAGCAAGCAATGATTACCAGATTTCTTTTGTAGCTTATTTGAAGATATACCAACTGTCCCACAAATCTGGTGTTACCCAGGTAACAATTTGTTTCAACACTACAATCAAAACATATTGGATGTTCAGTGATTAAATTATAATTCCTGCACCACTGACGCAACCAACTGGAATTGTAAAAATAATGACTGTTTTTAAAAATGGTTTTCCAAATGCTCCCCCATCTACCATTGGTCAGCCAAACAGATACCATGCTGGTCACAATGCTCAGACAAACAGAGCAACGGTTTCATAGCACCAAAGTGTGTGGTGGAAATTTGGAAAAATACCTTTTGGAATAATTTACATGGAATAGATAGCTTATGTTGCTCATTGCTTTTTTGCCCTGTGTCTGGGATAGAACACTTAAGGTCTCATGTTTTCAAACATAAGAGGGAATGAACAAGCTCATATAACATAATAATTATAATAGTAACAAAACAATAGTGTTATATAATTTCATATTTGTACAATTAATAAACTGCATTTACAAAATCAGCACTTGTAACACTTGTAGTTACTTCTTCACCGCGATGACTGAAGAAAACATCTTATTTGTGAGGGTCAAGGCCTCTGAAGGATATGGAGCACAAACAGGGCAAAAGTTCATTAAAACACCAGCTGTTTCTCAAGGGCCACCTGAGACTCCACGTGCAGCTCTGAGCAGTCTTGAGTTTAACATTCTGCAGGCATAAACATCTCCTGCATGTGCTTCTTTGAAGGCCCAGGCCGATCTTTTCAGCCTTTGAGCCTGTAGAGTCTGAGTGAAATTGAAAGTCAAAGAGATCTTCTACGACCATAGAGGTTCAGGTGTTCTCTACTATCAGCGTTTTTTGAAGCAACGAACATTGTGTTGAGGGGGAACTGGAGGGGGGATGCAGAGTTCTTCAGGTTCAGACCCTCGTAAGAAGACTGAGTCTGGTTCGGAGGAGCAGGTGGAGTTCTGGTCACTCAGAATGACCTGAGAGTACATTGGTTCTGGAGGTACGGAGAGGTCCAGATACACCTGCAAGTAAAAGTTTGGAGATTGTTTTAGCCTGACACAGCAGTATTTCATAAGCGACGACTGACTCAAGTTACTTATTTATAACTCCATTTTGTAAAATTTACACCTGAGCATGTTTGACATAGTATTGCTGGCCTTACCTGATTGGAAATCATAGATAGGGTGCGATCAAGGTCTTCAACAAGCTGTTTAAAAGTCGGCCTTTGTGTGGAAACTGCATGCCAACAGTCTTTCATCATCAGGTATCTAAAACAAACCAGTTGCATAACTAAGTTCAATTACGATTACTATTGTGTAAAAAATGACTTTTTACTTTCCTAAAAAATGTCTCTGTTCATATTGTGCACAATTCATCAGTGTATGTTACAATTTCAAATAACAACAATAAAAATAATTATTTAAAAAAATTATACTTCATCTCTGCATGTTAAGATGACATTTTGAAAGTACTTTAAAATAAAAAAATGGCATCACCGTTGACTAATAAAACCTGGATTAGAACGTTTCAAAAACATTTTCTTTCGTTTATTTCATTAACATTTTCTGAATTCAGTCTTGGAACTGCTAATTAAGATATTTAAATGGGCGTACAGCTCTTGAGTGCAGGCTGAAGGTCTGTCCATGCGATGACCTTCTCGCAGTAGCTTGAAGAGCTCTTCCACAGGCACTCCAGGATAAGGTGAGCCCCCTAAAGTAAATATCTCCCACAGAAGGACCCCAAAGGACCACCTACAAAACAAGAGCCCTTAGTCAGTACTAAAATATAATCAAGATCCCAAGAAGGAAATGAAATGGAAATCAAAATGTTCATCTTACACATCACTTTGGTGTGTGTAAACCCTGTCAAACAAAGCTTCAGGTGCCATCCATTTTACAGGGAGTCGACCCTGAAAAAAATACAGGTGCACAAATTCACTTAATGTAATTTTTATGAATCAAGTCATAAACTGACTATACAATATGAATAGTCTTTGAAGATCTGCGTGCTTACATTTGTGGTCTTCTTATAGTAATCTATGTGATGAATATCCCGAGCCAGACCAAAGTCTGCTATCTTCATTACGTTGTCTTCTGTTACAAGTACATTACGTGCTGCCAAATCTCTATGGATACACTGTTGAGGACACACACAGTAAGAATTTATCTCGGGCCTTGTTAAAACACTTTGAGGATGAAAACATTTTTCTTGTTCCGCTTTAACATGCAGTTACCTTTTTGGATGCCAGATATTCCATACCACGAGCCACCTGGTAGGCACAGGAAACCAAGTCTTTAATAGACATGCTCTCCACAGGCACCTGGTTAGGATTGTAACAGTATTCCATTCCGTGGGGCCGGCGGGCACGCAGGTATTCCCGCAGGTTTCCTTTGGAGGCATATTCTACGATGACATAAAGAGGGCCTGGAGAGAAAAATTAAAGGTAAACGAATGAAGAGTCATTTGGACAGGTTCTAAAGTGTTTAAACTTCACGCCATATGATTGGAAACAATTATAGTTTGGACTCCTACCATCTTGAGTACAAGCTCCAAGCAGGTTGATGATGTTTTTGTGTTTTCCAATCATTTTCATCATCTCCATCTCTGAGATGAGGTCAGACAGGTCCTTCTCAGTTGCATCAGCTAATAAAAAGATGCAAAACGTTACTATGTTCTACACATGTAAACACAATGAGATTACATATATAATGTGGTCTTTTATAATTTTGTCCCCTTGCCCTAATCTATAAATACCACCTTTATCCAAACAGTAACAGCAAGTAGCGAACCATTTTAAACAATTTTGTGCACCAATAAAATAATAATAATTTGCTTCAAAACACACTTACATTTCAGCATCTTTACAGCTACTTTAATTACACGGTTGGGTTTGTCTTTGTCCAGTCCAATGGCTTCACCCATCACCACCTGCCCAAAGCAACCTTCTCCCAGAGGTTTCCCGAGCACTAGTCTGTAACAAACATGCAGAGATGTTAGTGATCCTACTGCAGACAGAAAGAAGTCATGAGAAAAAGTGTAATATCTGTTGAGCAATGGTTTTACCTCTCTCTGGGCACCTCCCAGCATGGGTCCTGAGGCAACTCATACTCTGAGACCCCTGACAACATTGGTGTCCCACTGGAGGAGAGCCGTGAGGGTCTGACCAACATTATACCAGAGTTTAGAGAAAAACTGGATTCCACTGAGACCTGTAGAACCACAAAGAGCCAGAGGTGGGTCTAAGGGTCATGGCAAAACACAAGAAATCCTTTGGATAAAAGTATGTCAGACATATCTATCTCCTGTTACCTGTCTGCGGAGAGGAATGCTTTTGGCCAGCTTATGGACAGCCATCTGGCTGTTGAAGTTGTTCTTCTTAGAGGAGCTGCGCACTTTGAAGATGGTAGTGATTCCCACCATAATGAAGATGAGGAAGAATCCAACGCAATAGATTAAGACCTCCAGATAGGACTGACTGGGCACTGGTGAAGGGGTTGTTGGTTCTAATGGAGCAAACACAATGTTCATTAACCACAGAACTAGATTTAAAAATCTAAATGGTTTTTCCCTGGAAAATTTTGATGACAAGGCATTGCTATGTGGTTGCTAAGGTGATCGGATAGTTTTTTACTGGCTCAAGTCAAAAGAGTTCTACCTCATGGTCTCTATTCATAAATATCACTTGTGTCCCTCTTACAATTTATTTAAATGGGATTATTTTGCACATTTTATTGTTCACCATGAGAAAATCAGTTTAGAGTCTTAGAAGTTGCTTGGAAAAGTAACAGCACCTCATTAAGTCCCCTAAACCACATTATTTTAGGGGTAGGGGTTTGTTTAATTCTCTAACCCCAAGTTTGAGCATTGATTATAGTGATGCTTGCCTTAGCAAGGCTGAATATACTTACACAGTATCGACTAACCCAAAAACATGTCTGTTACTGCATATACAAATGTTAAGCAGTGCTTTGGACTGACACCCACCGGTAGATGCTGGTGACATGCACACAAACTCACACACACACCAAGCTCTGTTTTATTTCAACCAGTGCATTTGACACTATTGGCATTGAACAGAGAGCACAAGCTCCCTTTGTACAGCATAATGGCTCTTTTGTGGCATAGAATTTCGCTCCACATTCTCCACCGGTGTGAGGCTGCAGCCGTCCTCCACACAAGTATGAAACAAAACCAGCCTAGCCAAACTATCCACGGAGGACAATGTGACAAGGCAAGATACACATTCCTTGATGGGTATTGTTAATTTGGAGTCCACACAAAGTTGAGTATTGCCCAGTGGTTGAAATAAAACCAAGTAGCCAGATAAAGAAACACTTAAAGGTTTTAATGATACAATAAAAATGCAGCACCAAGCCAAAATGTGGTCAGATTATAGTCACAAAATAACATCCCTGTTCCAAAACCTAGTGAACTGCCCACCTAAACAGCGATATCAGACAAATCAAAATAGGTAACATGCTATTTGGTGACATCCTAATGTCAAACTTTATATGTTGCCTTACATAGCAGCCGCCAGCAGACAGTAGGATGCAAGGCAGCTAACTGATTAAATGTTAATGTGACTTGGCTTGCATTAATTGGTCATTAAATCAAAAAAGTTTGGAAGAAAAATGGAAAATGTCTGTTTGGAAGAGGAGTTCTCTTCAGAGGAGGTGAAGGTGCCATAACTGGTGTCATTGATCAGGTCAACTGAAAGTTAAACACAGGAAAGACCCCTTAGTAAGCTAATACTAGTACTGGGGAGATTTCACTACAATGCAAATGTTTGGTCTACTCAGCATAATGGTGCTGGATGCATGATTAGTTCTGCACCTGCAGAAGATACCAGAAATACCTTTTAGGGAAAGTGCAGACCTACACTAGCTCAGTGATATTCAAGAATATGCTCTTTAACCTGAACACAGCCTACCCAAAACCCTGGAGAATGACACAAAGGGGCACTGGGAATGATAGATGAGAAGGAGATTAAAAGCAGGAGAAGTCAAGAGAGGAGAGGAAAGAGTCGCTGGATACCTTTGACAATGGTCAACCATGCTGAATGATAGGAGATCCCGATAGAATTGCCTGCCAAGCAGGTGTACTCCCCAGCGTCCTCAAAGGACACATTCCTCAACTGGAGCACCTCCATCTCCTTGTCTGTGGTGTTGAGGCCAGCGGTCTGAAAGAGAACGATAAAAGCAGACCCAAGGCCCAAGATGTAAGGGAAAAGAAGAAAGCAGGACCACACTGAGACCACAGAGTTTTGAGGAGTTTTTGCCTCTAACTGGTTGGTTTCAAAACCAGGTAGAAGCTCCCAAAGGTTGGAAAGGCACCTAGAGCACTGACCCAACACCTGCAGAGAGACTGAACAATGATGGCCTACACCATCCTCCTTAATTTACCTTCACCAACTTTAGGAATAGCAACATGGAGCTCTCGCCAGTAAGACCCAACCCACAGCAAGAAGGATATTGCCATGGGTTGGGTTCCAATCCCTCACAAGGGGTCAACTGGGAGTTTCCATGGCATTATGGGACAGGAAAACCCAAAGCATTAAAAGGGAACTAGAGAAACCCAAGGCAAAAAGGCCTCTATGGAGAGAATTTCAGTCTAACCTGTGGTCAAGTTACCTTGTACATCATGTCTAAGGACAGTTAACCAGGCTGACTGATTGGCCTCTCCTATATAATTGGAGACTTTGCATATATACTCGCCACCCTCTTCCTCTGTGATATTGTAGAGTGTCAGCACCTGGGTGTCCGAGCTATTGACCCCCGAGTGCTGGAGATGACAAAAGACCAAATTCATGAAATCCAAGCCCAAATGTACTAACCTATATCATATTTTGGATCATTTATATGGAACACCTCTTGTAAAAGATGCAATATAGGGCTCTGGGTCAAATCAAACAAAAAGTGCATCACTGATTTGATTTTACTAACTGAAATCAGTAATCTGTCAAAATATCAAAATATTACAGGCAGCACAGATAATGTATTCAAGAGTTTAAAAAAATACCTGTTTGGTTTAATGGGGTTTTTATGAATTACTTTTGCTTTACTGGTAATCATAATATAAAAAGTACATTTAAACAAGCATGTCTCTGTAAACTTTAAACAGATATTTGTCTTTACCTTCAGGACGCGTACGTAAGGGTGCCCATCAGGTCCGATCTTGCTTCCATTCACCACTATGTGTTTGAGCCACTGTATATGAGGCTGAGGGTCACTGAACACTTTACACACAAACTCCACATCACTGCCCACAACGGCAGTCCGGTTTGCTGGGAGACCAGCATACAGGATGGGTCTGTGAGGAGATCGCTCTGCAATATGCACACAGGGCTTTGTGAACATGTAAATATTTATGTGATGCTTTATTTAATTATTGGTATGAGATGTGACTAACCTACTACATCAAGCTGATAGGTGTGATTGATACTTCCATACTCATTTTCCACCAGGCAGGTGTAGTTACCCTTGTCTGAGGGCACCACAGACTCCATGATTATGGTCCACATATGTTCCCTCAGCTGAGAAAGGAAGCAGAAAGGATCATTCTCTCAACTTTTAATCATTTTTAAACATCTGACCAAACTGTGCCCATGCAGGGGGCCCAGCTAAAGCAAGTGGTTACCTTGTAGCCTCCAATGCGCTGGTCCCTTTTGAACTCTTTTCCGTTCTTGAGCCAGCGCAGTTTTGGAACTGGGTTACCCTCGGCCTGACATCGGAATTTCACCGTTTTGCTGGCTGGTACAGCATGAAGCTTTTTTTCCATCTTTTCAGGTTGGGCCCATCGAGGTGCCATCGCTACAGTGGACAAAAATGCACTTTGTTTTATAACAGTGACCGATTCGTCATTTCATCCTCTGCTGAACAATGGGATCAATACTTACGTAACAGCTCCTGGCTGCTTGACGGCTTGTTTTCTTCTGATGATGATTCATCATCATCCTCGTCCTCAGATGACGCTACTGCTTGACCTGTGAAAAATTCGACACGATTTGTGTCAAAGGCAAAATTCATGCACCATCTCATTATAAAGGTCAGAATGTAGCTATGTGACACCCACAATCCACCAAACACAATGTCTGATCGTTAATTCAAAACAACTTCCATGGTTACAGCATACAACTTTATGAAAAACAAATGCATATGTGGTTACCAGAATCCTAAAATCTAAACATGTAAAACATCTGCCAATGTTCTGGTTTAAATCCATTTGAGTGTTACACTTGCCAAAAAACAAAGAATTAGTTAAGAAAAAAGTTTGCATTGGTTTTAATTCAGTTTTGTTTATTTATTTACTAAATCAGAATTACTTTGCCGATTCTTGATTCCAGCTTGCTATACTAGATGAATAATGACTCCAGTTCACAGTAAATGCATCCGCCCTTCAAAGAGAGCAGGACAGTGAGGAGGCATGAGTCACTGTAGGCATCACTCCAAGATGCTGCCCACAGCCATGCGTACACTTGAATCACACACAAACGTACAAACACACACACCAGGGGATTGACAAATTCACCACTCAACCACATTCCACAGCATAAGAATCACGTACAGAGAGAAAAGACCATTCAAAACCACAAATCACGATTAGTTGTGCATATAAAAAATAAATAAATTAGATAAAACTAATTCAAGAAAAAACTAATTTGAGATATTACTCATGTCTCATGCACAAACGGTGACTAAGTTGCACAAAGTTGTACTACCAAAACTTAAAGTATGAGCAATTGTAATAGTAATGAATAGTAACTAAAGCACCAATAACATTTACGATATTGTCAGTTCCAATTTCCAAGGGGAAATGGCCAGGCAGTTTTCAAACCACTTGAAAAAATATTCTTGAGAAGAAGCTGTTAACTGAACAAAGCTGATCCTTTCGAAGCTCCTACTTGCCACACCTGTCGGATTAACAATGAAAAGGCAGAGTGGCTGTCGAATGAGCTTTGATGATTGCAGGCAAAAGGCCCGGAGGCTCCACTGACCCAAACTCCCGCACATGGTCACCATTCAGCACTGCAGTCGGTCTTTAGTCCAGGTGACCTCTAGGCCTACAACAGGGGACTCTTCCTTAGCCAAGCACTGAAGCACCAAACATTCCCCAGGAAACAACATGTACGGCTTCATGTTCGCCTCTTTTTGGACTAGTGTTGAAACAGAAAGCGAGCGGGGAATGTTTGGCAAGAAGCGGAATTGGATCAAAATGGCTATTTCAAAACAAAGTGAGAGACAAGAGATGATACTTGTTACAGTGAAGAACCACCACAAAACTGAAATAGAATTCCAGGGTCACTTAAGGGAATGAATTGCAAAACACTAAGGAAAAAGAAAAGCAAGGATCTGATACCACAAAAACACACAATATGACAGCACCACCACCAAGTCAAGAAAAGTAAAACAAACAAAACTGTAAGGCTATAAGCTGAATATAAAAGTAATGCACAGAACTTAGTCAGACATTTGTAACAAATTCAGCTTCATGTGCATTAAACTGATAATATGAAGAATTTCATGAACTCTGTCATATTTTCTTGGTTCTAAATATATTTTTTTTCCTTTCAATTTCTGGTGAAATGTCACCTGAATAGATTTACAGAAAACCTTACAATTAGCGCAGCTCAAATGTTTAGAACATAAACAAGCCTGTAAGAAAAATGAGACACTTCCTCTACAAAAAAGTGAGATGTTTTGTGGAAAACTGAAAGTTTACAGATTAACCTCCTGTGGCCCATTACAGCTATTAGGACTGAGATTCAGTGCATGCAAACAAAAGCCAAAAACCCTGACGCCACAGCATACGGCCAAGCCCATTCAAACAGACCCCCCACCAAACTAAGTCACCTTAATTGTCAAACAAACTAATCCCTCCTTTTGTCCCGCACAATGTTTCCCAACAATGTGAGCGGATCCGTCAGAGACGGGGGCGGGGGGGGGAGAGAGTTTAGAGAGACAGGGAAGAGCCTATAACAGCAGGTTCCTCGACTACTTGTCATGGAGACCTCACTTCAGCCAAGTGGAGGTATTTCCTGGATCACAGGCACCCTAATCCCGGCAGGGAAATGGGGTGGGGGATGGGATCAACTTTCGCTGCAGTCTTTTTTAAAGCAATCCGAACAGGAAAAGCAGAAGCTGGATAAGATGGTGGTCTTCAAATTTAAATAAGACACAACAGTCATTACTATGAGATCCAGAAATGTAGAAATTATAAGCACATTTTGTTTATGGAAGAATTTTGTGGAAAAATCTAACTGAAAGTTTTGTGGAAAAAGGAAGGAATCTTCAAATTCTCCTACGTAATTTAGTCCAGTCTGACCAAACCAAACATACCGCTCAAACATGACTTCATCTGCCAGCTGTACCAACACACATCTGTGTCCTCAGATTCAGACCGCTACAGTGGCTTTTCCTGTAAAACCGGAGAGAATGTGTTTCTCAGAGGGAAGCGGAGACCCGACCCATTTGTCTCGGTCGATCACTCCAAGCTGAAGTGTGGAACATCTTTCATCACCTCGTCATTCGTACCCACAGCATTCTTAAAAGCAGAAGTGGATTTTCATTTTTATATCATTACTGCCTTTTTAAATTAATTAATACTTCGATAAAACACATCTTGTATCCATATAGATGTCTGTCTCTCATTTTTTGGTGCTACTTAGCTAGCAATTTTAAGTTGCAAGAATGGTTCCCTAACACTTGCATTTGGTAACAAAAACATTAAAAATGTCATTTTGTAGGTTCTAGGAATGTTTAAAACATTATTGCTTAGTTACAGGAACGTTATTTAAACATGTTTTAATTCTGTACCTTTTTAAAATGTTCCACTAATAACTTAACGTTTTTAATATATCCTATAGAACAAAAAAAACGCTCTAACGTTACTGTAAAAATGTTTTCCATAACTTTGAGAGAAAGTTTAAAGAACATTAGCCAATGTTCTGAGGATGTTCCCTGTTAGCTGGGTAAGCTCTGGACTTGGCCTGAAATCAATGAAGGAAGTCATAGCTTGAATGAATTGCTGTTGGGATTTCCTGCCTGGGTAGTGGTGTCATTAGTAGCGAGACATAATACCAGGGTCACTACAACAAGTCAGTTCAAGCAAAAAGGGAAACAGACAAGCTGATCAAGGCTTAGAAACAATGGTCTGAGAGATTGTGCAGTAACAGGATATGGACCAAGGCTGTTTTCACATGCAGATGAGCGCAGCAGCCCACAATGTATAACGTGTCAGCAGCTGTAAATGGACACTATGTCAATTAGTGTGCAAGCATGCATCTTTATGAGGCTGCAGACGATTACAAGAATAGAGTGAGTGTGTCGGTGCCAGGCTGCGTCGAGTGTCGGTGAAGGGTAAACCTCACACCCGAAATTCTGATCCGCCTCTTGCCTGACCTGGCTCATTGACTCCTGTGCCGAATTGTTCCTCAGAATATGATCTCCAAGGTGAACATCAGGCAGACGGGTGGAGACACGCTCCTTTTGAGATGAAATCTCTTGTCTAAAACATTATGGGTGGGTGCCAACCAAAAAGGAGACACGCAAATGACCAAATCCCTTGATTTCTATCTACTCATACACACAAACACAGTTCCTCAAACTTAATGGAATCAGATGCACAACTCATGTTTAACCATGTTTGGGTAAAGAAATGAATAACTCACTAACGCCAAATGCTTAAAACAAAATTTCAGAAGAAAATGTGCATCGCTGCCACAATGCGAGTGTGTTGTGGGTGGTTGGCAGTGTGTTTCTGGGTGGTTGCTTACTGGCCAAACATAAAGAAGTGCCCACCCAAAGTCTCCATGATATTCTGGTTTCCATAATGCTCAAGCCCATTTATTATTATAAATCTACGCTGTCTTGTGCATTTTTAATTTCTCTTGTTTTATGTTAAAATCATGAGAATAAGACTGGTTGTTCAAAAAAGTTATACAAGTTGAAAAAGTTATACAAGCTTATTGGAGGCTCTTTGGAGAACTTTTCTGCATTCCACTGAGCACTATTGGAACCTCTAAGGTTTCAAGAAACAACCTAAAAACTCCAAAGCTCCATGCATGCATGAAGAACAAGCATCTGGAGTCATACTGCACACCAGACCTTAATGACTTCCAGCTCTGCTAGTTCAAAATCCATGACCAGAACTCTGTTTCAACATCAGTTGGAGCCAAGTATTAACTTAACATCAAATAAAGTTTTTGATCCCTTTAAACCAAAGCCAAATCAGTTCTTTGAGTGTAAGGTCAACGATACACATCTTTAAACCGTTTCAATCGATTGGTTTTGTAAGCTGCCTCTGTTTGGGCCTCCATGAGGCCGTTCACCTTACGTTGCGGAAAATCAAATTTAAACATACCTTGTTCAGTCGCTGCGGGACGTGAGTAAGCCGCGGGAAATCGAGTTAAAATAACCCACAGGAGAAGCAGACGCCATGACATCAACATCCTGAGAGAGGCTGTGGCACTGCAGCTGGACGAAGAGGGTGGGCCAAAAGATCTCATTCACACAGCTGTGGGCAGCACTGAGCCATCAACACCAGCAGTGTAGAGCTACCTGCCAAAGAGAGAGAGAGAGACAGAGAGAGGATATACAGGAATTAGGAAACACAATATGCATGGGTGCAGAGAAGGAAGAAATGAACTTATTGAAAAGCTTTGGTTGTCTTATTCTTTCTTCCATCAGATAATTGGGTGGTCAGATTAACTTTCCATTACCACTGTATTCTGTACTTTAGTTAAGTTTAGTTTAGTTAAGGGTTAGTTCATCCCACAGTTAGGAATCACCTGGTCATAAAGCCCATCTGGTTCAGTCTAATCTGGCTTCTGAGGGTGCAGTGATTTCAGTTCTCTTTAAAGATAAATTAAGTTTTATTTTGACAAACGTTTAATATTCAACAGTTCCTTAGCCAATAAAACAATAGATTATTTAAATATCTTCCTATTTCCTAATTCAAAGCAGCTTTCCTTTATTTCTAAGAGGTATTGTGTAGAACAATATTGTTCTTTAAGAGGTGTTAATTGTACAGACAACTTCAGCATTACTTTTGCGAGCTAAAAAAATAGATCAACTTTGAGAAAATACTTTATTGTGGCTCATCTCACTAGCTCAACTGATACATCATGGCACCAAAATGGTTATTGGTTTTTGATATATATGATATATAATGTGAGAAATGTTCTACTAACGTTACCGCAAGAATTTTTTTTGATAACTTTAAGAGAACGTCCTCTGTTCTCACAACATCATCAACATGCATTCCCAAATTTTACAGTTTCCCCACACTATGAAGAAATATGGAAATTCAGCACCTCCCCCACCGGCAGCTGCCCCAACCCACCCCACACCCCCCTCCAGAGTAGGTGTGGTGAGGCCATGAGGGTGTAAAACACATCTGTTAATACCCCCAAGACTCACCACTTGACACTTTTCCTCTGGACCCCAGCAACGCCCCCCTACCTGCTTACCCACCAAAAGCCTCATAATCTGGTGGCTGCTTTTCTACCCCCTCCTCCAATAATCACACTGCAAACCATTTGCTCTTCTACCCAGAATTCCTTTTTGAAACAACACAATTTGGTGCCATATGTTTTACACTAAGAGCAGAGAGCATCAGAGTATTAGTGAACATAGACAAAAACAACAGTGTTTCAACTGACAGATCGGCTAAGTGTGGTGGCATTAGCATCTCAGTCGATTGGTTTAGCTTTTTAAAAAGTTTTTTAGGAAAACCTTAAAGGTAGGATAGGCAGTTTCAGTAGGCTAGCAATAGCAAGCTGGCTTTAAAAGCACAAGATCTTACCCTCCATTTAAAGTGCTCTTCAAAGCCTCCTCCAACACATGGGCATACATAATTTGACAGGCAAGTAGGACATCCCATCATTGCATTCGGACCGAATGCAATAATTGGCTGAACATCTCACGGTCCTGCGCCTTGCACGGAAGATATACATTTATATAAATATATTTACACCACTCTACTTAGTGATGACTATCAGGATGTGAAGAGACTTTCAACCAGCATAACAAAATGTTTCAGGAAAAAAAAAAAATCACTTGCCCTGTCCCAATTTGGCTAATTATGATCACCTAATTATACTGAAAAATGAGGGGTGTCTGTCCATTACCGAGAGCTGTCAGACGATCTTTATGACACTAATTTAGCTTAACTAAATGAAGAGACGTTCGCTCTGTGATGGGTGGTGACCCTAAGGGAAAGAAATCTCTAAATGTGTGTGTGCAGCAGGTTTATGATAAAGCCATAAACGCAGTTCATTTACCTCACAGGCACTGTCCATAACTGTGTCGAAGCAGTAAAATTTACGAATCTCTTAAACTGATGAGAACCGTGAGTTTCTTGTGCTATTTTTCACACATGAAACTGCGCAGCACTGCAGTGAGATTCAAAGAAATGTTATTGGAAAAGTCATAAAAGTGTTTTTCTACAACAGTCACGAAACCGTGTAAAAATGTGTGAAGTTTAAGTGGGATAATAGTTAAACATGTTATGCAGTTCTACCAGCTGTCTGGAAGATTTTAGCAGTAAAACAAGTGTTTGATAGCGCTCACCCAGCTAGCAATTTAAGGTTGCACAAATGTTTTCCTAATGTTTCCATTAAGTAACCAAAACATAAAAAATGTTATTTTAAAAGTTCTAGTCCAGACTTTAGACGTTGTATAAATGACATTGCTTGGTTATAAGAACGTTACTCAAACTCAAGTTCTATAACACTTTAAAAATGTTACACTAACAACTTAAGAATAACGTTTTGCACTGATTAAATTATATGCACTGTTTAAAAAAGTTCTACTAATGTTACTGCAAGAACGTTTATTGATAACTTTAATAGAACCTTTAGACCACTAAGCCAAGGTTCTGAGACTGTTCCCCGTTAGCTGGGTATGGTTATTAACTCCACTGACATCCATTGAACTATCATGTCTGAAAAGTGGAAACCAGCATTGAATCGCATTCTACACAGTTCTTCACAGAAATGCAAAAGCAGCATTTGAAAAGCCCTGTTGTGATAATTAAAGGTTGGATTGCTGTGTCCTCTGCCCCCCTGAGAGCCTGGACCCGTAATTACTGCTGCTGCATCCATGCATGACATTCCTCGACTTTGTGTTTGTTTTGGGAGATAGTCATGCAATCCCCCCTGAGATCTCCCCCAAACCCCTGCTCTTGCCGCCTGGGTAGTTATCAGACTGCTTTACACCTGTAGTTAGAGATTAGAGGAGGAAATCCCAGTGAATTATTTTCCATTTCCCTTCCTATACACACCTATGTCTGTTTGGTTGGGCATAATCCCTGTTGCATCCCAAAATTCCAAAGACAGGAACTGCAGTTACTGCGTATACACTACCAGTCAAAAGATTTAGACACACTTGACTTGATTTGTTTCAATGAGCCAACCAAAGATCAATGTGTTTGGAACTTCAATATGGTTCACAAGCAAACCAGGATGAGACTGTGGAGATGTTATCAAAAACAAAGCCGGGCTACTTTGAAGAAGCGAAAACAGATATCTTTAACTTTTTGTATCATAATAAGTTACTGCGGTCTTCAGCTACAGAGCATAACTCAACGTCCTGTTACAGAGACTGTGCTGTAGTTAAGCTGAAAGTGATATTGAGAAGATAACAGAAACACAGAGATCTCCTCTTCCACCGCATCCAATATTACACATTCAGTCTGAAAGAACTCCAGTTGACACAGTCAGCTATATGATTCAGCTGTAACTCATCACCCAGGAGCCTCAATGAGACACGGTGGGCTCCTTGGGGAAGGGGTGGGCTGCGGTTTGGATAAAACATCAGCTTTATTTATGAATCATCTCTACAATTCATGCTTCTGACTACCCCGAGACGCGGGCACGTGCCTCTGAGAACCGACCCTGGTTCTTCATGACTCAGCTAACAACGTTAGGATGTAAAAACATTTGGGTAACGTTTCCATCAAGTGACAAAAATGTCATTTATAATGTTGTATGAACGTTTAAAATGTCCATTAATTATGGCGGCTTCTAAAGGTCTTTTAGGATGCAACCCCCATCATCTAATGAAGAAGCTGACCGGCGAAGGTCCAGAATACATCTGATTTATCATTAACAGAGAAACAAATGTCCCTGGAAAGGTTTGTTTCTTCAAGGGACACAATACATCCATAATAAACACTGGGCAGACAATGGCACCTAGGGTTTTACGACTGAAAATAGGTCACTTTTCATATTCATTGATATGGTAATAGCCAGAACACAATGTGGCATTCTTAGTCTACTCGTGCTGTGAGCACCTATTGAAGACCAGCCTCCTTATGAATGTGAAGACAATAGAAATGAACATAACAGCTTTAAACAAAGTTTTGCGCGCAGTTTTGTTTGCGAAAACAACAAAAGCCTTCCGCAGTTTGTGTTGCATGAAAAATGCGTGCTTACAAATAGTTGCACGATTTAATATCGATCAAACACCGTGGGAAAACAGCAGAAATCGCACGCAATGCACTCACCCGTTACGTGGACGTTTACTTTTTCTTGTGGCACGAATGGTAAAGTATTACTCCATAAAAGAAAACAACGTCCAGGTGAAGTCCAGGACGGACGAGCTTGAACCCGCAGCTCAACCCAACACAATGTTGGTTTTCCGCGCATGAACCCGACAGCGGGTCTGCTGGTGCTCACCAAGCGACGCAAACTGCTGCCCGTGCCGCGCGTCGCGTCCCCGGTCGTCCGCAGCAGCCTTTCCCCCTCGAAACCCACACGGAGGACTTTTCTTCTCCTTCGTACCTCCCACTTCCAGGATTTGAGGACGGAAGACTTTCACTTCCCACCCCCTTCCCATTCCCCTCCGTTTGGGAATCTCAGCGCACACGCACGCTGTGGGCACTTGGTGAAGGCGCAGACAGATTAAAGCACGACCCAGAGGACGGATTGCAAAATCGTGAAGGCACTATTCTGTCATTTTATATCAGATATTATTATTATTATTATTATTATTTTGAAAAAGATCCTACAATTAAGGAGGAGTGCGTTTACTGAACCCACCCCAGATCCGTAACTGGATTCTTCGCCATGGTTTGGTTAGTTGACAGCAGCGCTTAACATAACAGGGTGGAAAATATGAACTGCGAAAACAAATAAAGATTGCATTTACTTTTCGTCCATAACTACCAGTAAAGTGCATTTATTAATGTTGTGTAAACAGCCCATCATTTCATACACGACATTAATTTGTGTTTTCTTACACTTTGTGTATCTAAGCAATAGCTCTGTTGATGTAACCCACACAAAGCACTTATATTGTCATCTGGACAGTATTTTGATTTGTTTGTTAAGTGCATTTATTCTTATTTATCATTCTGAGTGGTGAGGACATTTGTACACACACACACACACACACACACACACACACACACACACACACATATATATATATATATATATTTGGTTAGTGGTAACTTATCTGGCACTATTGATCAGGTTGTCACCACCTTACTATACTTTACTTTACAGTAGCAGACAAGCATAAAAACTTTTCAAGGTGGCAGCAAAAATAAATGGCTTTCTCTTACAAAGAGGATGAGGAAGAGGATCAAAGTGTCTATTTACTGCTGCAGTCTAGTTTCATTTATAAAACACGAATGTGTGTTGTGTATGTAAGGTTTGGTTACATAAAATGTCTGGCTGGACTTTATGATGACAAAGTATACACATGAAATAAAACAGACATGCGGCTCAGATTCATAGTGACTTTAAGTACTTTTGATGACTTACCCGATTCACTCGGACACTGCTGTATGTTTCAAACAGATCCCCGTGAGGTGCTTTAAATCAACATCCAGGTCCATTTGCTCACTTCCCTTTCAGAGTTACTGCAGCTCCATCTGCTAAAACAATCAGACAATCCACACAGCATTCGCAAGAAAACCACCTGCTTTACGTATGAAGGTCTGCTGTGGTAAGTGGATGACTTAGATCAGAGAAACCACCTTGTACGGCTTCCACCACACTAACATCTGGAGATCAGTTTAAAGCTGCAATATGTAACTTTTTTGGGGTTATAAATGAACAAAGAACAGTTACTGAGCAAGTACATGACAGATCAGTGTGTTCAACACGGCCTCCTTATCTTACCCGGGTTCACAGCGTTTATAATAATGATTTATTATTTAAGCTGTTGGTCAGATTTTTCTGGAAATGTCAGCTTGGCTTCATTTAACTTCAACATAAGGAAGGAAAAATGAGTAAAGCAACCTGCAATTTTATGTTTCGAACGTTATGGATTGCAGCTTTAACAACGTATTTCAGAAGAAGTATCTGTGCTGTACACTTGCAGTACTTAAATGTACATTTTTAAAGAGGGGAGATAGGCAGAGCTGTCACACACACATTTACAGCATTGATTTCATTCTGATTAAATATGGCATCTATTCTGATTAAGGTAATAGAGGTTGTCACAGTAGGTCAGTCTATGTTAATTGATCTGTTGGCCAGTAATGATGGAAATCTTCAATAGCTCTCTTGTAGCCAAGATATTGCAGTTTGTGACTTTATGGAAATTGAATTTTAAAGATAAATCTGCCCAGAGGAAACAATGGAGTATAAAGTGTTGCAGTTAGCCAAGGTTTCCCCTCATCTATATTTGAAAATGAACTCAAATTGGTTTGTTGGAGAAATATGCTTATCCAACACAATGCTCAGTTTTAGCCAGAATAAAAGCGGATTCTTACCATTTGTGCTAATCAATAATCTGAATAACATTTCCATTGTGTCTGGATACAGTCCCGCATTACATTACAAGCACTCAAGAGAACAGAGATTTACTGCAGTCACAGGGAGGGTCAAACATTGGTTAAATTACAAACAATGAACTAGAGTTTCCATAGCATCACTGTAACCGGCAGCCGAATCAATCCCTAATGCTAGAATTAGCATTTTAAGCTGTTCTGAAGCCAGTAACACATTGATTTACACCATAATTGAGAGGGTGTATGTATATATTTGGGGGCTATTGACTGTTGTTTGTTTAATGAACTGTATTCTGACTTATACCCAGCTAACAGGAAATGTTCTCTAAAAGTTCACTCAACATTATCAAACAAGTTCTGGCAGTACAGTTAGTAAAACCTTTTTTTACATTATATCGCATATATATCAAAAATGTTATTCTTTAGTTATTTGTGGAATGATTTAAAAAGGTAACAGAATTAAACAACTTTTCAGTAATGTCTGTATAACCAAACTAACGTAATGCAATGTATAAAAAAACTGGAACTGTGAACTGTGAACGTTCCTAGAACATTCAAAAAAAAAATTTTTGTTACTTAATGGAAACATTAGAGAAATGTTCTTACAACCTAAAATTGTTAGCTGGGTAGTCAATTCAACAGCAGACATCCACAATGAACGTCTGACACAAAGCAATATGATCCATCTGTGCTGATTTGAACCAGAAGCAATTATTTGATAGTTATCAGCATTTTCCTGTACGTGTTACAGCTCTCATAGGCTTGTGCATGAGACTGTATGTGTGAACTCATTTATAACATGAGAAGGTCATCTCAAAATGACACTGAATGCAGGTGCTACTGTTCTGTAGAGATCGATTTCCTCCATACTGTGGTCTCATTTGTCTCTCCCTCTCATTTATCAGGGTGTGGTTGAATTAACTTTGTATCTTGGATCCGTCATCATAGAAGGGATTGAACAATAAGAATCTGTGCCACAAATAATCTGAATAGGATTGTAGGCATGTGATACGTATTTTTAACATCATAACTGGAGAAGACTGTCTGGCGTTTTTATTTAAAGTGTCACGTAAGTTTCAGAGCTCACCCGCTCACGCAGACGGTTCATGGAAAATGTGAAATACTAATGCTAATGCTAATTAAGCTAGCAATGATGTCATTGCAAAATATATTGCAAACGGAAAAACAAATACATTCGATTGTCAGGAAAAACAGGCTGTTGGTAAAAGTGTTTCGATAGTAAGAAAAATGACTCATGAATAATTTCTGCATAAATTATGCTCATTTCTCTCAGCTCATCCATAATAAGGAAAGCATTCATTACTGTGAAAATAACAGGCTGGGTGAGGGTTGCCACCCTACAATTTTTCATAACAACACATATGGGCATCGTGCTTGTTTTCTGTATTTGTTACCTACACTGTCCTCCTCATTCACACTGATCCTGCTGCACTCTTGTCTTGCACACTGTCAGGGTGACAGGAAAGAAGAGGCAGGTGTGTTGAGCTTCCTTATATACCAGACTGTGTATAAATCAGTCTTCAGTCTTCATTTCACATGAAACTTCACAGAGATCATAGCAGAACTGCGGAAGTCTGCGCTGACATCAAACTGTGCGAGTGATTTACACATGGACTAAAAGAATCCAGATCACATTCACAACATTTTTTTATATAAACATTAAAAATACTACTAATGTTACTGCAAGAACTTTTTAAAAATAACTTTAAGCCAAGGTTCTGAGAACGCTTCCAGTTAGCTGAGTAGGGCTTGATAGAAAAGTCAATTTGACTTGAATAAACTTTCTAAATTACAATCAGACGCAGTCTGTACAACAGATGGTACTGCCGGCCAGAGAAAGTTGTGCTGGTGGTATTATATGATCCAGATCAAAGCCCAGATCAATGGGGAATGATTAGCAGTTGGAGACGTATAGCTTTGTGGTTGTTCTTCACAATGAAATGTTTGTATTTAATGTAAAGCTCAGCAGATGTCACGCTCTCTGCACCCAGACTTAGTTTCTTAGAACTTAGCAGATCTTAACTTAGTTTCTTTATAAAGGACGCAGGTTTTGGAAGCTACAGCAAAATTCTTTTCGTTTCAAGACATTCGAATTCCTGGGTCTGTGGTGTCTGTTAGTTGTTTTATATGGACTATTATTTTATTTAAAGGATTTAAGGGCTAGGCCTACAGAAACTACAGAAACTTAAAAAACTAAGAAACTGTTAGGAATATTTAGGAAGTGTTAGCGCACATTTAAGCCACAGAGGAAAGCAAAATGTGGTTTTGCCAGGCAGAGCATCACCACACCCAGTTTGCCACAATGAGCAACTTGGAAGAAGCTGCAGGACCCAAAGACTCTGCGCCAATACATGTGAATTAAACCAGCTAACAGGGAACATTGTGAGAACATTGGCTAATGTCCTCTAAAAGTCCCTGATAAACATTCTTGCAATAAGGTTAATAGGATATTTTAATGTTAAACATCATATCTAAAATGTTATTCCTAAGTTGTTAGTGGAATGTTTTTAAAAGCGTTACAAAATTGTAAAAGATTGAATGTTTTGAACATTCCAATGTCTTTCAAAATAGCATTTTTTTAAACTTTTTATTACTTAAAAGTAAAGTTAGGGAAACATTCTTACAACCTAAAACGATTATCTGGGGAAACACTATCATTTCCAGCACTTGCAATTTTCAAGCCACATGCAGTTTATTTTGTCACTCATTTACACACTGTCACGCAACGTACAACTGCATGATGCATAATGCTGCTCTGAATGCCACACAACTAGAAATCCCCTATTGCGGTTAACAGTTGCCATATCTTTAAGTGTCTTCTATTAAATGGGAAATGTATCTGTATTTCAGTCTCAAACGGTCTGTCATTACTTGCAAAGTTCACAAGGGTTGCAGTTTTTCTGAAAATGACATGCTTGCGTGGTTGAGCCTATTCGCAAACCTCTGTGGTGTACCAGCGAATGAAACCAGGAGCTCAGAGAACAAAGGGCAGGCGAATACCTAGGTCTGCGGTCGCGCTGTGAATTCAGCCTAGACCAGACACGGTTCAGCCGAAAACTAGCCTGTTTTCAGCTTGTTTTGGTACTTTCTGACCGTGGCCAAACTGTGGTTATGTGCTGTCTAGAGGCTACCCAGCATTTGTTATGGCCATGTACTAAGTCATCGTGGGAGCTTTCTGATTCACAGGGGTTTAAAAATAACTTGATAAAATAATCATTGTGCTCAAACTGCAGTGAACAGCAAACCAGAGGAAAAGTCTGTTGCTCACGGTTTGTTTTTTATCACTCCTAAGACTTAATGGAAGTCTCAGTTACGCTTCGTTTCAGTATCAACTTTAAGATGTTTCTTAGGAGATAAGACACAAATAAGACGTTTCATCATTTTAAAGCCATAACTTTTGCCTCTAAAATTGCAGGTAACTTTTTACCTTTTTACCTATGTAGAAAACGAATGAAGCCAAACTGATATTTCCTGAGAAATCAGAACATGGATTTGTCTTGTATTTGCTCAATAACTGATTTTTGCTCATGTTTAACCAACAATAGTTACAGATTGCAGTTTTGAGGGCATAACAATATAATTACTTTGGCTTAGTCCTGGTGCTCATGGCCTGGAGATGTGTTCTTCCTAAGAGCGTAAAGGTTTTCCTTGTGGTGTGAGAAGGATTGCTGTAAATTGTTGTTATATTGTTCAGCATTCAGATGTACTGGATTGTAAGATGGATGAAAACAGGCTGTTGTGAATTAAGCCGGCTGGCTGGGGAGTGTCGGACAGCTGGGTCGGGTTCGTGGCGGGGTCTGGGGCTGAGGTTTTGGAGACGTTGTGCTGCAAGCACAGCTGGCGGGCAGGACGTTTGCAGAGGAACCGTCCATATTTCTGTATTTTTAATCTTGTCTCATTCCATAATGAATGGCATCAGTCATATCCTGAGGTTGGAGTGCAGATATGAGTTTAACCACTGCTGGTATAACGTAAGAGCTTTCTAGATTTATTAAAGGAAAATCAAATGTTAAGCATTACACATCTACTGCATTTTAAAAATACACTATTTCATTGCTCAGCTGTTGCCATTTTATACCTCAGGAAACATAATGGACTTTTGGATCGACTGATTTGAGTATCTTCTTAGTTGCAGATGTTACACACAATGTTCTGCCCTACATCAGTGTTTTTTCTATAAATGCACAGCAACATAAGCATATCTACCTGACAGAACACGTCCTGTTTTAAACAGTAAGACTCACTGATCACATGGATCCACTGTGTGGGTGTTTTCTTCATGATTTATCCAGTCAGAAACTGCAGGACAAACGTAAGCTCAGCCCACAGGTGCTCGCTTCAACTTTGAATGGAAAATATCTTTTGCTGTAATTAAATGCTTGTATGTGGGATTTAAACACCTATAGAATACTGATATATGGTCATATATGAAAACAACACATAAAATATGAAAGTATGGATAATATATGGCATACTTGTGGCAGAAATTCAAGTGGTCAAAGAAATATATGCACATACACAATTACGTTCAAAAGATAAATGTTCTTGAAAGGTTCTTCACAGTGATGCTATACAAGAACCATTTATGGTCCCCAAAGAACCACTTAGTCAAAGATTGTTAACAGAATAATTTCTTTTTTAATTAATTGTGTGAATAATTTCACATTTTTATAGTCTAAAGAACCTTTTTCCACTACAAAGCACCTTTTGTTAAACAAAAAGGTTCTACATTTAGGTTCTTTATGGAACTATACAGCCAGAAATGGTTCTTCTATGGCATCGTAAAGCACCTTTTTTTTAAGAGTGTATATTTCTATATCTGTAAAATCCACACACTAGCATATGTATTATATATGTTTTACATATTTTCCATATGTAATATTTCTGTATGGCAACGGTCTCTATCCAGGCTTACTGGTGGCCCAAAGGATGCACTGGTAGACCACTGGGCACCTCTAAATCACTGAAGCTTGAAGAGCAGGCACCAGGCCTTCATAGGCAATCAAAACTGTTTATTGTTACAAAAGTTAGCAAATGCTCTGCGGAATTGTACAGCAAACAAATGCACCACAGCCCAGGCAGGGTATAAACACTGGTGCTCCCCTCGCCCTCCACACAGGAAGCAATCCTACTGTGCATCTACTGCTGGGGTGTGGCAAAGAGCTGACAACACACACGTTATGCAATACACAAAAATGTCAAATTCAGGACACCATCTGAACCCCTCAGATAGATATATTAAAGGAATAGTTCACCCAAAAATGCAGAAATCATTTACTGTCATTATAAACCTGTATGCCATTTTTGCTTCTGAGGAACACAAAAGAAGATCTTTTAAAGATGGTAATTAAACAACACCGACACCCTTTGACTTCCACTGTATGGACACAAAACCACTGAGACATTTCTCAGAATATCATCTTTTGTGATCCACAGAAGAAAAAAATCATATAGGTCTGGAATGACGTGGAAAACATGAGCAATGTTTTTATAATGATCTGATTACTAGGTAAGAGCATGGATTTAATTGACGGGCTGTGATTGGCTGAGTTTTGACAGGTGATTTATGAGTGTTTCTTTAACAGAAGCAAGTTTAAGATCCCCTGCCCTCTCATCTCTGCTCAGAGGCCCAATGTGGCGCCAACTTCCATGAGCTCCACATGTGTTTGTACGTCTATAGGCGGATTTCGCTACACTGTAACCTCACAAACATACATCTGAATGGGGTCCAGGTGCCAACAAAAGGACTACCAGATTTCCAGCACTCCTCTACAACCTGAAAGACACACGTGTGGTTTCTTTAGGATGATTGATCTATGTCATCCATAAAACTAAACACACACTCTCTACAACTCCATCTGATGTGTGTGGCTCCCCAGCTAACAGGGAACATTCTCAGAACATTGGCTAATATTCTCTAAAGTTCTCTTAAAGTTATCAAAAATGTTCTTGCAGAATGTTTAGCAGAACATTTTTAACATTATTTATCATATATCAAAAACATTCTCATATTGTTTTAAAAACATAATAAAATGTAAAAATGTTTAAATAACATTCTTCTAACCAAGTCATAACAGTAATACAACATCTAAAACAATGGACATTCAAAAGTAAATTTTAAACATTTTTGTTACTTAATAGAAACGTTAGTGAAACGTTACTTACAACGTAAAATTGTTAGCAGGGTCACTGCCTAAGTGCACACAAGATCAAGCCAGTTCTTAAATGCAAAATCCTTTTCAACAACCCAGTTTATTAGTTTGAAGAAAAAAGTGTGTGTATATTTAGTAAATTATGCAACAGTGGCCGCAGTAAGAGAAACAATGGGTGGATTTATGGGCTTTAATTAAATGAGGATTGTGTAATCTTGGTCAATGGCACTTATGGGTCTAGTGTGTAAGAATATGTCCTGGTCATAATTCAGCCCAAATCAAAAAGAAATATGAAGCCTGTGTTTATGACCTTTAAAGGAGTCCTTCACCCGAAAATTAAGTCTCGGTTGTGGCAAAAAGTAAATGGGGGCTGGGCTGTCAAGCTCATAAAAAATATACAATTTCAAAAATAATATATAATTTAAATGGCAAAGCATTTATTCATTATTGTAAAACAATAAAACAATACCTGTAATACAAAAATACAAAATCTAATGGAATCTAATTTTTGGGGTAACCTGGGTATGTTTTAATGAGATTCACGTGTGTGTGTGTGTGTTAAGGCAGACACAGAGAGCATCACACAAACAGGATCTTGTGCTACTAAATAGCCATCTTCACTTCTGCATTAACATAACCAAACATCACAACCACAGGTCTGAAATGACCTGCATTTATTTCCTGTTGCCATTTCACACATTTTCTTACGCTTTGATACCAAAGAAACCCCAACTGTACGTGAATGATAAATGAGGTGTTGTCCCGACATTCTGGGGTTTGCTGAAATACTCCCTGGTGATTCAAACACAGAAACAGTGGTAGATCTCTTCTGCAGCAGCTCACAACACAAGTCCTGTTTAATAGAACCCAGATGGCCATTAGGTCTAATAACTCTGTGGTCGTCTCTACTGGGGCTTACAGGAAAATGTGGAGCTGTCAGGGCAGAATGTCCCTGGGCCGGACGCTGGCGGCTGTGTGAGTACAGGAAGTGGGCGGATGGAAAGGCCACATGTGTGTGGGTGCGTGTGGGCTGGCTACTGCAGGCTGTCAAGAGAGCCATCCATGTGAAGAGCACAAAAATACATTCAGATCTTCACAAACAACAGCGAGAGACTGGAAGAGCGTAGGTAAAGCATAGGTGCATTTGAAAACAGGAACCCACCACGCAGAAATCACTATTTTAATCAAAAACGGCAATGCAAATAGTTAAGCAGCAGGTGAGTGTTTAATATTCAAGAGCTTTGCTCGTTTAAGTGTCATGTGACAGGATACTTATGTTGTTAAAGCGGCAATCCGTAACGTTTGCTTCTCTATCGCCATCTCTGTTTGAAACATAAAATTGCAGGTTACTTTACAAACTTTTGCATATGTTGAAGTCAAATGAAGCCAATCCAGCTAACAGTTTTAAGTTGTAAGAACATTTCCCCAATATTTACATTAAGTGAAAAAGAATAATTAAAAGTTATTTTGAAATATCTAGTAGTGTTATATATACATATATTCTAAAGTTACTGCAAGAACATTTTTAATAACTTTAAGAAAATGTTCCTTGTTAGCTGGGAAACCATTTCCAGGGAAACTGGACCCAACTCAAATTATAAAACATTATTATAAGCTTACCGTTGTGAGTCGGGCTAAGGAGACGTAAAGAAGTTACAGATTGCAGATATAAGTTAAAATCTTTTCAATTCAAAGCCTTGGAAATAAGTGCAAAACACATATTCACTAAACCTCTTGAAAGTTCTTCGAAAATGTGTTCTTAAGTGAGGGCCCTAAAATAGCACGCCAACATCCGAGCCCAAACCTCAAACCACATCGCCACATCTTATCTTGTCCAAACAAAGTAAGTGTCATTTGTAACGTTTCTCAAGGTCCTCCACCTGAAATAACAGCAGTGATGCAGCACTGGTCAGAGCTGTGGTGATGTGGGGAGAGGAGGGGAGAGCAATTCACAGCTCTTATATATTATGAATTTAGGGCCCAACAGCACTGGCTTCCTTCCAGAATCAGTGAAGCGAGATGCCCCAGCTGACCAGGAACGTTTTTCAAATGTTGGCTAACGTTCTCTAAAAGTTCTCTCAAAAGAAACAAAAACATTCTCACAGTAACATTAGTAGAACATTTTTTATCCAAAACATTCTTAAGTTCTTAGTGAATGTTTTAAAAACGTTACAACAAAATAATGTTTGAATAATGTTCTTATAACCAAGCAATAACGTTAATACAATGTGTAAAAAACTGGACGCTTTGAACGTTCTACGAACTTTCAAAATCACATTTTAAACGTTTTTGTTAGTTAATGAAACGTTGGAGAAACGTTCTTACAACCTACATTTGTTAGGTGGGGCACTTAGATCCCTTATAAATAAGTTTAGTGAAGGTATCATGTTTGTACTTTATGATAATATGGTAGTTATACATAATATATATAAGCTACTATGAAGCTGAAATATAACAAAAACAAACATATATTCAGTGGGTCACTTTATATATTTGCATTGAGTTACAACATTACCATGTTAAGAATGAAGGAAATGATATATCAAAAAGCCCCAGCAGCTATTTCATATATAAATAATATTTATATATATTTATATTTTTTTATAACTTGAGCAGAGACGTGTGATGGTTTCTCCATTAGCTCCAGTCCAATCAATCAATTTGGCAGAACATCCTTGCAGCTTTGTCTGCTACACTTGTTGTCTGCTGTGATGAGCTTCTGACCTTCACTGATCTTTACTGACCTTCATTGACTTTCTTTTCAGAAGGTGTCGATTAAAACCCATCTGCTGTATTGGTTACAATAACACTGTTAACACTATGGTGTTGTATACTGCCCCCTGGTGACGGCTTGGGGTTATGACAGAATGTGTGTAATGGGGTATTTTATTACTTTAAATAATCTCTATTATTCTTTCAAGAGGTCCCCTTGAAAGTCTGATAAACCACCCTAGTTGAGAAAAAATGACACAGGTGTTTGGGCCTTGGTAAGGACCCTGAAAGTTTCTTTAGGACCGAGCAGTTTTAGGACAGCAGTTTTGAGATTTTAACACTTCTACATCAGCAGTTTTAGTATTTTAACACCTTTTCATCATAATCGTATAGCTGAAGGGGAAAAACAATTTCTTTTCTGTAATTATTTATTAACAGTTATTTCTATTGTTAACTTGTGTTTGTGCAGAAAAAGCTGAACATACTTAAAATGAAATGTTCAAAAGTTCCTCTCATCTCCAGTGTTTGACTTTATTAAACCCCAATATAGACAGAAACTGTTTTTTGACTAATACAGATATAGCTGTCAAACTGGCCTTCACTAGGCATAAAACACTATAGTATTTCAATTCGGATGAAATCGGGCAAGTTTCTAAGACTGCAGTAACAGTGAACATGTGACCATGGTGCCACAGTGAATGTACAAGGTATAAAAATGATAGTCACGGAAAATTCATATTCCTAAATCACAGTCAAAAGCAGAAGCTACGATATCAAAATATTCTGTTCACAAACCAGCAGTGACAAATAAAGACAAATATATGATGCAATGCATGAAAAATACTTTCATTAAAGTCATTTTAGAATAACACTGGACAACAAGCTTATTGTTTTTTAGAGCTGGTTTAAATACCAGTGATGCTTTCCTTAGCAAACACCACTAAATACAGTGTGGTTTGGAAAATTAAAGGTCCAGTCACCTCCAAGTCTGCCACTGCCAGTATGGCACCCTGTACGGTTCTTAAGTTTGGCGTTTTTCAATGTGGCCACACAGAGGTTTATGCCAGTCATCTGACTGCCCTCCATATAAACACCATTCAGATTAGCACCTGTGAGAGCATCAAGATTAAACTATATTATAGTACTGACATTATAAGGTACATTTTAAACTGAAAATATAAGGTCTTTAAAAAACGCAATTCAGTTTCACAGCAGTCAACTGCTTTACTCTCCAATCTTTAAAATTACAGCCTCTAAGTGATGCCCCTTCTGTGTTGGTGCAAAGTATTTTCACGCCCTGTAAATTGGCACCCTGTGAACACACATATAAAACAATGACTACATCAGAGACACAGCTCAGCAAGACAGAATTAATCATGATGTCATTATATCACAAAAAGAAGACACAAAGGGTGAAGGCACAAGCTTACATCCAAATTAGCATTGGATAGATCAGCCCTCTACAGGTTGGTACCACAGAGGTTGGCGTGTGTGAGGTTGCAGTGGCTTAGACTGGTCATCTTAAAGATCTCAGACACAAAATACCACCATGCATGCAAAGGTTGCGATATAGCAAAATTAGATCAGTCCAGGTATTTATTCAGTTGTATACCTGATAGAGTTCTGATTTAGTGGGCATGGCAAGCAGGAAACGCAGTTTGCGCTTCCAAAGAAACGGGTTTCTTCAAGCACATGATTTCATTAAAACAGATTACGGCTAAATGAAGAAAAGCACAATAAAGTGAAAGCACACCTACTCACCAACACAAAAGTCTTCTTCTGACACATAGAGGACATCATCATCTCTGTTATGGTGTTGACCACATATTTTATCCTGTCATTTCTGAAATTCATGCTTCTGATAATGTATTATAAAAGTGTTATTTTATGTATAAGATAACTACTGCAGAATACTGTACTTCTTACCTGACAAGGGCTATATCATCTATTAGCCATTGTATATGTTGGCAGCTTTTATTCCAAATGCTGAGCTTGCAACTGACAGCAGATCAGCCAGAGTGCCACTACCTGTTTTACAAACCATTACATGCGACACACTCAGTAATGTATTCAACAAATACTGCTTTCTATTGTTTATCAGAAAGATTATGAATAACAAAGCAGACTTACCTTTTCATTGTGCAAGGTACCATTTACAAACAGTGTGACTCCAAAAATAAAATAAATATATAACTCCACGTTACTGTAAAATAACAAAGCATTTCTGACTACAGCAAAATAATATTTACTTCCATTATGATGTGAGTGTAGTAGTGCAGTTTAACAGAAGTAGAGGATTTTGAGCAAGTGACATAAATAATAAGTAGGCGGGCTTAGTGGCCCAAACGTTTCCTCTGATTGGTCAGAAATAATGAACGGCGATGGACTTATGATATGTGTGATTTCCGGGAAAAACATTTAAAAATAATTTTATAAAGATTTCCGAGCGAATTGAATTTACAGGTATCATCTGTCAGAATTAATGTGATTAAAATAATTATGCTTTATACTATAACATAACGGTCTTAGTCAGACAAAAAGTCTTGAAATGTTTCTTTACCCAGATTAACCCAATCACATCTTAGTATCTTGTGCTGCATATTTTATTTCTACACTAAAAAGGTACATGAAGATACCAGTCGTTTTTATATTTGATATCACCAATTAATTACAATAATTGATCATGCAATTCCAGAACTATAGAATTAAAAATGTGTTTGCTTCCTGTCAGTCACACCAACTAATCCATTTGGATTGTGTGCTGTGTATAAATAACAGACAGAGACACCTCATTTCAGACAGCATTAATTTATTTATCATACTGAATTTACAAAATTAAAAGCAACAATTGAAGAAACAGGTTTGTACATTGTAGTCCTTTTTGTTGTTTTTAATGTTTTTGAATAGCAATCCACTGTACAGAAGGCTTATGTTATCTGTCTTGGAAAAACACCAAGATGATCCATCTTTCCATTGATGTCACTTAAGTAAGGCAAATCTTAGGTTGGACAAATGGACTGGAATGCAGCCCTGGTACCACATCCCATTAGACATCAGATCTTCTTTAACAAACACTAAAAAATTCTAGTGCCAAAAGATCCACCACCTTCTATATCCATCTGGCCACCTTCTGCCTTATTTACCCACTTAATCAATCTACAATGAAGAAACACACAATCTCAGTCATTCTGCTGAGTTCATGCACTAATGCAGATTTCTTTTGTTGGGGTTCTGTTTTTACACAATGCCACAAAGATGTAAGGGCAACACAGAAGCCTAATAAACTCTGAAATACTCGCTTCAAATGTTCAGCGAACAAAATTTTTCTCAACGGGGTAAAATGTTTGCATCAAATTTTCTGTAACTTGAAATTTAATAAATGACTAAAGTTCGCTCAAAGTTGAGGAACATAATTCTTGGAGGGCAACACAACAAAGAGTAAACAGTACAACCCACAGACAGTCCAACACTCGCCTCTTTAGCATAAACTGATGATTCCACATTAAAATGTGCTGTATACTAAGAATAACACTTGTCAAAATCTCAAGCAGCCATAAATCTAACTACGTCCTGTGTAATTTGTATTTCAGTACGTTATTTATTTCCCTTGAGCTGGAGTGACTTTCAGACACCATTCAGACAGTCGAGGGAAGGACACAAACAGTACATGCTATTGTCCATTACAGTGAACTGTTGTAGTGGTGAGCGATGCCTTTTTCTATCATATATATTTGTCATTAACGCCCCAAAAATAATAACCAGCAAAGTCAAATGAATACGAATAAAATTATTATTTTGACTTTGACTACAGACATCCACATGTTGTTGTCTACATTTGACAACTGCGACATAACAAAATTACCAATCTCTTCAGTTTTGGAATGAAATTCTTACAACAGAGTAAAACATTCACCTTCATGTTTATCATTAGAATAGATTTGATAATATCATACAGGGCAGGGTAAGTTGTGTAATAAATATTTAAGCGCTGAATGTAGGCATTGGCTTCAATTGAAACAATAGTTAACAGTATCGATTGATGCCCTGCAAAGCTGTTTTCCATGTTTGATGCTGCCGAACGGACGAGGAATGCCCGTCCACACCCTGTCCCAGTCTCTGCAGGTGTCTGAACGAGAAGCTGGGCAGGGGACACAGAAGGCATGCCTATCTGTGAATGGGAGGCCTGGGAGGTTCTCTGGTCAGGACAGGTGGAGGCGGGGAGACGGGGGGGACGGGGGGGGACAACAGAAGGAGGCCAAGCGAGGAAGGAGAAGGATATGAAACCGTTGAGGTGAGGGAGGCTGGTGCCATTTACCCTCATTTAAAATGTCTTCCTGTGGATGGCACGGGCACGATCTTCCTCATATTCTTTTTTGGAGACCCACATTTTCTTAAACGTGTCGAGTGAAGCCAGGATAGAGCCCCTACACAAAGCATGATGGGAAATGTGTAAATGCAGGCAATAAAAGCAGAGTATCTTATTTTAGCAGAAGGTGGCAACCTCAGCACTTGCATGGCTTGGACCATGTTTACCTGGTAAGCTAATCATGATGCATTTCTATAATTTCAGTCCAGCAGAGTCGAGCTATTGTAATGCGGATGCTAATGAAGTTTACTTTGAGTGTATGACTATAAACGTATAAACAAGTATACTTGAGGTTTGAACGGGATTCTTACCCTATCCATGTAGAGTACAGTCTCTCCTGTGGTGCTGATATCTAAAACAAAGAGAGAAAAAAAGGTTTAGCTACACCTAAATTACATTTTCCCATAAAACCCATAAACTATACCTCATGACTTTACCTTAATTTTAACATCTTTGGGTGCAAGTTTCTTCACTTCACTTAACAATCTGTCTCCAAAACCTGCGGGACAGAAGAAAATAAAGTTTCAGATGGCATTTGCTTGAGAACCGAAAGAGCGAGAAGGATGATGTTTCTGTTCTACCTTTCAGGAGCGTTGAGCCACCAGACAGCACTATGTTTGAGAAGAGAGTGCGTCGCAGGTCCATGTCGGACTTCTGAATGGCGAAAGCCAGCACCTCATGAATGCCCTCACTCTCATCACCAATCAGATCAGGCCTGAAAAGAAGCTCTGGAGCTCTGAACCGCGCTGGACCAATCTGTGGAAGATAAACAGCTGTGAGTGCTACCAGCTAAAATAACAACACGAAAATACTAATTTAAGCTAACACAAAATTGCGTTTGGAAACAATTCTGAGTTATGTTTTGGCTATTGGCTAAAATCCAATAGCCTGCACAGTCTTGGTCTTGGTCATCACAGACGGAAACCTGTTGTGAATTACTGTATTTTTGCATTGACTTTTTTGCTTTGAAAAACACGCACTGATGAATTATTCACAAAAGCATCATAAGCATCTATCTACCATAAACAAAGTAAATCAGGTCAGGTTTGATTTTATACTAACTGCAAGCTAGAAAAAATTCAACTTTACTTTAAAGCATGTTAGAAGTCGCTAACACAAGTTAGTAAATTTGTTTCCACTTACATCTAGAGTGCTTCCATCAGGCAGAGTGTATTGTGCTTTCTCTGTTTCTAGAGTTTCATCTTTCTGGGGGTTGAGTGACAGGTAGCAGGCTCTCTGGAAAATAAAATGGCTTCATAAAGTTATAATTCCATAGTTTTTCTACAGTTTGATTTTACTGTTTTGTGGCGTTTCGTACCTCTTTGATAGTACGCACAACCTCAAACTCTGCCGAAGTGTGGAAGTCATAACCTTCCTTGCGCAGCAGAAGACGGAGGTATCGAGAGACGTCACGCCCGGCGATGTCCACACGCATGATGGAATGTGGGATAGCAAATCCTTCGTATATGGGGACTGCGTGGGTCACCCCGTCACCAGCATCCAGGACCACACCTGTGGTTCGGCCCGTGGCGTATCTGTCAGACAGGAAGAACACTGTGTGAGGGAGATGCATCTGAGAGAGGAAACACATGATGTCTGCTTGAGAAGAAGTCTCTGAACTCACAAACTGAGCACTGCCTGCATGGAGATGAACAGCGCTGGAACGTTGAAGGTCTCAAAGAAAACTTCTGCTGCCCGTTCCCGGTTTTTACTGGGATTCAGTGGGGCTTCAGTCAGTAGTACAGGATGCTGAGATCAAAATGAGACACACAAAAAATGAACTTTTCTGAACATTATAGTGTAAGATCATTTTGCGTGATAAGTGCCATCCACACCTCCTCAGAGAAGGTCTGCAGCTGCTCCTTCGAGTACACATACTGCCAGATACGCTCCATATCGTTCCAGTCTTTCACAATTCCGTGTTCCATGGGATAACGTACGGACAGAAGCCCCCTGTGCTCCTGCAGATATGACAGATATACAGAGAATAAAGAGTAAGGTAGAATATATTAATCTTAAAGACAACCTGTAAACGAAAATGAATTACTAAAGGGAGACGCAATGCAAAATGTACAATAATTTATACCTCAGCTTTGGGTCCAATGAACAAATCACCCTCAAGCGCACCAGCCATCACCCGAACATGTTTGGGTCGTCCCACACTAGACATAAACACAGTTAATACATTATGCTAATTTACATACGTCACATATTTATTATAAGGTACTGTTCACAATAAGAGGTTAGGGCGAATGTGATAACATCAATGAATGAATACTTACTAATTTGGGAAGCAGTATTTAGGAATCTGATCTCCAGCAAAGCCAGCTTTGATAACACCAGAACCCTGTGAAAGAGAGAGAGAGAGAGATAGAAAGAGAGAGAGAGAGAGAGAGAGAGAGGTTAGAACATGGCCTACTTCAACTATGAAAGCTTAGATACTGAATGTGTTGTTAAAATGAATCATATGTGAACACTCCTTGTTTGAGCTTTAGTCATGAGACAGAGCTTGAGGGAGCAAGTAGAAGCTCAACCATCTACAGACTCATGAAAACCACACATACAAAATATTCCATAATATTTATATAACCTTCCATAATTTAATGCAATTTCCCAATAAAAGTAACCTGTCAAAGTAATGACTGTCAGACTGACAACATACATGATTATGAGAACTTCCACAGTTGCAGAAACATTTCTAATTCTTATCAGTTAGTGGCTCTTAATAGTTTTCCGTCCATTGCTTCATTCTTAGTTTCTATTTTCTTCAAATATATCATCTACATAAAATAACACCCATAATAAAATGCAGATGCATTTGTAAGGTGGGGTCATAACCGGTCATCTTAGCAAAAACAACTTCAGCTTAAATCCCGTTTTATATCTGACACACAGCCTTTCACAGCCATGCATCTTGCAGCATGTAATAAAAACGATCATTTTACGCTTATTTATTAAAAAACTGAATAATAAATCTAAAGAATCAGTGAATGACAGATAAGCTTTACGCTGATGCATCGTTCTGCCCAGCTAATGCCTGACTAGAAATCAATCCGGACAAAATACACCACCTGGATTGTTTTTCTTTCTGGATTGTGATTAAGTTAATTTGATTGTTTAGACGTGCATCACACTGAAAAATATAATTTCGTTTATAAAATACTAGACGTTAACTAGCATCGGTCGGCCAGCCCAGGCTTACATACAATGGCGTTAGCTTTAGCATGTTAGCACAGACTGGGTGTGGAAGGCTGACATCATACTCACATTATCAATTACAACCGGCTGGTTGGCTATAATATCATATGACTCCATGATCGGCCTGCGCTTATGTGCGTTTGTCGGTCAACTCAAATCGCAAGAAGCTCGTTTTACGATTTTCTGATCATGTAAATAATAATAATATCCGTCGCTGCTCGGGCGGTAAAAAAAAACAGGCTGAGCGGCGATGCGTCAACCAAACTTAACGGCGCAGGGGAGCTAATCAAACCCACGAAGCTGAAAGATGAGTGACAGCACATGTAGCCAATAGGCATGCGACAATGTTGCGTGTGGGCGGGGTATGGCAACCTAGAGGTTTCCACATGTAAATCGATAACACAAACATCTTATTGAGCATGTTAAAAAATTTCGTAAAATTAAAATTTTGTTTTCGTTGCTCTAACAACTACGTTTATGGTTTTTTAAAATATATATTTGAACGTTTTTGCAAATTGTAATGAAACATTCGATAAATGCGATATAAAAAAACATAACAAATACAAATACAAATACAAACAGGTGTATGATAAATGACTGCCGTAAAATGTAAAAGCTTTTGGGCATTGAAAACGATTGCGTCACATTGACGGACTTTTATTTTAACACGCCGGTCCTCATAAGGTTGTTGTCCCGTCCTCCGCGAAACAGAAAGTGTCAAATCAGCCGGAGATCGATAATCAAACTCCGATCAGAAAGTCTGCTCGATACATCCTTTAAAACTCCGGATCTTGTGCAGAAGTGAGTTGATTTAATGTAGTTTTGTTGTGTTTGGGGCTGTTGAGCTGATTGGAAGTCGCTACACGTTTGTAAACTGTGGAGGTAAACAAACAACAAAATATCAATAACGTTTCATGTACTAAGCACGACATATTGACTGCTTAGACATTAACCTGGCCTTCATGTGTGATAAAGGTGTGATTGTTTGCAATACAGATGTACAAGATGGGTTTGGTATCAGTGGCCTAAGTTAAACTCGTCTAGATTTATTGTATGAATCTTACACTAATAATTGCAATACTAATACAACGCTTAAAAGTCACATTTCATGGCTGCTGTGTTGTATGAAGGAGTATTACTCTTCTTCACCAGGTCTTGTACATTGGGCCAGCTCTGGCTCCCTCATGGTTGGGCTGGAGACTGTGGAAATAACCTGACACAAGATGGCCTGCGTAGATGAACCTCCGGAGAAGTGAGTTGCTGTTTGTTTCATTGTGCTTCTTTATGGTTATGGTTATGGTAATGATCCGGTCACTTCTGATCTCCTCTCCAATGACAGGCACTGCTGGGTGTGTTTTGCCACTGAGAAGGAGGATCGGGCAGCCGAGTGGGTCAGCCCGTGCCGCTGCAGGGGCTGTACGAAGTGGATCCATCAGGCTTGCTTGCAGCGATGGCTTGATGAGAAACAGAAGGGCAACAGCGGTGGAGCTGTGAGCTGCCCACAATGTGGAACAGAATACCGGATCGTTTTTCCCAAAATGGGTGAGCATTTACACCTCACCTTTTTGAAACGTACTGACTGAACCGCTTTATTGTGTCCTGTCATACACTCTTAATGTTTGTAATCTTAATTAGATGTGCATGTATGTAATGTGACGCCTGGTAAAGCCCTGTTTTGTGTTGATCGTGTACTCTTGTACTGTCTATGACACCATTTAATTGCAGTTTCATATTTAAGTCCTTGCACAGATTTTCTCGGACAGTCAGCACAGAAAAACTGCACATTCTGTGTGGGCCTTCTGGTGACTCGTGCTGGTGATGACATTCTGGTTGGCTGTGATGTGAGAAAACTTTGTTTGTGGGAAGTGTTAAATGTGTGGTGGTTTTGTCCTTGTTCCAGGGCCTTTGGTGTACTTCCTTCAGCAGGTTGATCGAGCTCTGTCCAGGGCCAGTCCATTTGCTGCGGCTGGAGTCGTGGTGGGCACTGTCTATTGGTCAGCAGTCACCTATGGTGCCGTCACAGTAATGCAGGTGCAGTGATAGGGGAAGGGGCTTAACTCTTAACATTGATTATGAAAAAACTTCTGAAATGTCTTACTTAATGTCTTAACTGTTCATCTTTGTTTTTAGGTGGTGGGCCATAAGAAGGGTCTAGATGTGATGGAGCGAGCAGACCCCCTCTTCTTGCTCATGGGTTTGCCCACCATCCCCGTCATGCTGGTACTGGGGAAAATGATTCGTTGGGAGGATTACGTGGTGCGGCTCTGGCAACGACACTCTTCCAAACTTCAGGTCTTCAGTGGGCTTGTCCCTGGTATGTAGAAGAATGTGCTAAAACCTGATGCTTTATCTCAGTCTTGTACTTTTAATGGAATGCTTCACCCAAAAATGCTGAAAAAATGTTTTCATCATTTTCTCACCCTCATGTCATTCCAAACCTATATGACTTTTTATTCTTCCATGGAACACAAAAGACGATACATTGAAAAATGTCTTCCGTACAATGGAGGTCAATGAGTGTCGCTGTTGTTTGGTTACCAACATACTTCAAAATATCTTCTGTATTGTGTTCCTCAAAAGCAAAAAAGTCATACAGGTTTGGAATGACATGAGGGTGAGTAAATGATGGAAGAATTAAAAATTTGGGTGAACTTAGTGTGTCAGGATGTGTCATACAGAGCTGCCAAATTGTCCTTGTATGACGACATTACACATTCATTTTTAATTAGTGTATTGAGCACATTTGTATACAAATATAACATTGAAAGTCAAAGTGTTTCATAAAGATGTATTGATTTGTTTGCGCAGGGGTGGGACGTCCTCTGCCCCGGGTCCCAGCAGAGGGCAGTTATTCAGGAGACCACCTCTCTGTATCTCGAACCTTGTGTGGCGCTCTCATCTTCCCCTCTATCGCCAACCTGGTTGGTCGTCTCCTCTTCCGCAGGGTCACGTCGAACCTGCAGCGAACCATCCTGGTAAGTTAGTCGAACTGACTGTGTACCATAAAACCTGAAATGACATCAGCAGGGTCAAAGCATGACACCTAACATGATGAGTTTTCTGCATTCAGGGTGGCATTGCCTTCGTGGTGATCAAAGGAGTTCTTAAAGTATATTTCAAACAGCAGCAGTACCTCATCCAGGCCAACAGACACATCCTGAATTACCCAGAACCAGAGGAAAGAGCAGACGGAACTGCTGAAGACATAGACGACAGTGGCAACGAATGAAGAAAAAGCACTTGAGCCAGTCAACAAACGCACTATACGTTTCTCTGTCCTGTCCGAATAAAAAAGACATTTACGAGTGTGTTAAAGACATCATTATTCTGTTTCACATGGCCCTAATTCCGTGTTCACATATTTATTTTGCTACATATTCTTGGGTAAATGCAAGAAAAGACTCAGGCATCGTCTCCTATCTGAGACGTAGGTTTGTGTCGAAGTGCCTGTTATAGCAAAATGTACCGTTAGATGGCGCCAAACGCAAGACTAGTAATATTGCACTGTGCACTTATGTAGCCTGTGAAGAAATACGTTTTACTGTAGACTGCAGGCATACCAGCATAGTCATCAACGCATTTTGCAAATAATTTATTGATTCTGAATGAAAGTATTACTCACTCTTACAATTACAAATAAATGACAATAAACCCAGCCTTGACTTTGCTGTGTTGGTGTTTTTAAGTGCAATTGATATCAGGGAATCTCACAAAACCTGGCATTGATATTTTTTACATCTTGACATTATTTTGATTTGCATTAGTGTTAAAAAACACTATCGTGGTGTATGCATGTTTTAAACAATACTTTTAAAACAATTTAAAGCTGCAACCTATAACTTTTGCCTTTCTATCTCACCATCTCTGTTTAAAATATAAAATTGCAGGGTAATTTATGTACCTTTCTGCATATTTCCTGGGAAATCAGGAATTACCCATTGTGAATCAGAGTAATGTACAGAGACAGTTTTTGAACTGATCTGTATGTATTTGCTCAATAATCTGATTTTTATTTTTATTTCAACCAATAAAAAAGTGACGGATTGCAGCTGTAAATGTAACTGTTCTAACATTACTGTAGTGATGCAGAAATGTGCTTAGTTATTATAAAAAATGGATCCTAAAATGATAAAACATGCACATTTCATATTTGTTTTTTTTTTGATTTTGGTTAAAATGTGACTTCTGGTGATACCCACATATGAATGTTGTTTTTGAAATGGAATTGAAAACTATGATAAACAGTGTGATATAATGGACATCATTTAATCTTCTGTGTATTGTAGGGAAGGGTTAGCAGTCTAATTATATTTATCTTAAATAGGACTGGTAATTATGTAGTCGTATGGGGGCGAGGTGACTGGGCCTGTATTTCCCCACAGCAGTGGTTAGCGGTTCTTTATTCCCTGCTGTCAGCAAGCAGCAACACACCCTGTGTTCTTCCTTTTGAAACAACAGCAAAGACAGCTCTCAGGAAACGCACCCATAAATAAACTGGCCTGCTTCAGATCTTTTATTTCTTTATTTCGAGAAGGAAAAACGGATGAATTATGCAGACGCTCGCAGATGGTTACAACAGGCTGGCAGTGAAGACAGCAGAGAGAGAGAGTTACCCAAGATGACTTCATTTGTGTTTAAAAATATACCTCCACTTCCAGCCATAAAACTGGAACAGTGGTGAACTTAATTCACACAGCGTCTAAAAAAATAATCCTTGGGGATTGTTGTTGCCCCTTTAAAGCATTTCTGGCAAATGTAACTAGAGAAGACAGGCTTTGTTGAAGCTGCCAAACATACATTGCAATATAATGTTCATGACATAGAGCAGCCTATAGTGGATGACCAGAAATGTCCCACAATGCATCTGTTGCATTTAAAACCAGAAGCTAAAAGCATGTTAAAATCTGCAAATAAAGCATCGTTATTTCAAGTCATTTTGGTCAAATGAATGGAAGGATTTGCGTGTCTGAATCATGGATGCATTTTACGTTTAAATTGAATTAGATTAAGGTCACACGCTTGAAGTTCACAAACCCATTTATTTGTGATGTTTTTTTCACTGGTTTACAGCATGGATGCTGTAGATGAAAAGAAATGTAAACCAATATGATATTGCGAAGTAATAAGTAGAGAAAGATATAAACCGAGACTCCATTTAAAAGGATGTCACAAAATAGTGCGGAAATAACCAGTTGCTTCATAAAAAAGATAAAAAGGCCATTTCTTTGAAATTAATAATGAGGCTATATTTTTGAATTTATGGAATAATGAAACTAATGCAATAATGTAGGATGTTAAATGTCCTCGTGTAGGACGAATGTAAGATATTATTTTGAGAACACTGCAGTGTTTTTGACAGCTTTAAAAGTGTAGCCGTATGTAAGTGGAAATATTGCCACTAACAAAACATAAGAAAATGTACATTACCTAACAATGGCTCATTATGATGTAAGTGGGACATTACTGTTATACAGCAGCCAGTCTTTTGAACTTTTCAGGAAGAAAATTTACCAGACTTCCAGAAAACCACACTTTTAGAAAGTGCTGTGGTCAAGCTGGGCACTTTCCCAGTTAACAATTTTAAGTTGTAAGATTGTTTCCCTAATGTTTACATTAAGTAACAAAAATGTTGAGAATGTTATTTACATACATACGTTATATACAATGAACTAGGAATTTTCATTGAATTAATGTTATTCCTTGGTTATTTAAATGTTTTTTTAATCTTTGATGTTTTTAAAATGTTTCACTAACTACTTAACTACTTAGAATAACATTTTTGATATGATATATAACTTCATTTTGATAACTTTGGAAGAACACTCAGGGAATGTTAGCCAATATTCTGAGAATGTGTCCTGTTAGCTGGGTAGGTTCTTAATTATGACTTGATAATTCATGTATATTTAAATATGCAAACTGCATTGCAAGTAAATCTAAATTCTGTTATATAACAGCACACGTCAAAGCTACCGGGGGCATCTTTTGGATTCACTTCTCAACATCTGTGGAGAAGTGAATAAAAAATGCAAGAGGGGCTTGTTTTCAGAGCAATGAAGATAATACATACAAGAAGCCATAAACTGCACAAAGAGAATAAAAGAGGGGAGATGCAAGTTATCCCTGTGGACAAATGATGATTATCCGTCTTCTATAATCTCAAAGATCCCTTCTGCTGGAGATCTCCTGAGGTTTCAGCCTGCACATAAATCAAACCAGAATAGAATCTGTCTTCAAACGCTCCACTTTCAGACACTGTTAGTCATGCACTTGAATCAATAGCAATTTAAAAGACGTGCATTTTATCAAGAGAGAGAAAACACGGTTAGCTAAAATCAGGGGAGGGAAAGCAAAGCTTTTATCTACATGCCCCACTTTTGTCTTTTCTAATGAGAAACTGGTGCATGGTGAAAGGTGAGAGAGCAGCCAGACAGGTCAAGAACCTGATGTGAGCAACCCTTCACAGAAGACCTGCTTGACCTGGACAATTCAGTTTACAACGGCTGGAATTTCATTAGCTGGGATGTTACAATTGCACATTGAAATGTGTCGTGATTTTGCATAATTAAATTGGCTCTCTCTGAGCATACACATTCCAGCTAACAGTCAACGTTCTCAGACTGTTCTCCAAAGGTTTTTTCAGTTATCAAAACATTTTAGCAGTAATGTTAGCAGAACTTTTTTAAACGTTATACATCATAGCTATTAAAAATGTTATTCTTACATTGTTAGTGAAACATTTTAAAAAGCTAGAGAATTTAAAATGTTAATACAATGTCTACAAAACTGAATGTTCCTAGAACATTCAAAATAACATTTTAAGGTTTTTTTTGAAACATTAGGGAAATGTTCTTACAACCTTAAATTGTTAGCTGGGTAGTACCTTGACAAACATTTACAAGTTGACCCAGGAGCAGAGTTGTCCACAGCTGCTTAAATGAACTCAATAAATGAGCTCTTAGTGGTTTGTGCAGTGGGAAAACCTGACACACTTGTTGTATATGCAAATGAGCTCATCCTCAGCCATAATTGGAAAACGTGCAGTTTAATTACCAGTGATTCTACACAAACAACAGAGTGATGAGAGACACGAATATCATGCCTCCAAAATTATTTGCACTTGCAAAACTACCATTTATAAGGCAACAGTAACACCAAACATTTGTAAGAAACTTAATTCTGCACCATCGTGAAAACATCATTGAGAAAATATTGAATACCATCAGCAGTCATGTTTCTATTGCAACAGAATAAGAGTGTTAAGCTAACACCGATGCTCAGACATAAATACAAATGTTTCTCAGCATTACAGAGGCACACTTTAAAGTTCAAATGCAGTATTAAGCCGTCCCACGAAAGCAATGCAATAAATAACTAGTTACAATCTGTCATTATAAAAACGTACAACTAATTATTATAAAAAACAAACAAGCACGACAACTAAAAATACAGAATAAATACTTTGGTAAAAATTCTAAACACAATCCCCTGCTAGTGATATAAACAAACAACTGAAAAAACACACAGAGATGATTTTCATTCCAACGACAACTTCCTGTTTAATGTCTGTGTGTTTATCAGTCTGAAACATCTGGAGTCACTTTTAACACAAAGTGAATTGTGTGTCATTTTCAACACAATTAATGCTAAGACGCATCAGCTTCACAAATCAGTCCTTTTTCTCATAACACAACAGCTTGAGTAGTGTCAGAGAAATAGCCACATTCTTAATGAGATTCATCTTTAAGTCGCATATTGAGACAGGAACAACACTTGACCATCCTACGCACATCCCTGTTTGTGGTTAACAAACACCCTGCTGGGTTCTTACAGGATCATGTGGACATGAACCCCAGAACACAGCATCAGTGGGTAGAGGTTGTTTTTAGATCTCTTGGGTAAGAATTAATGCTGAAACCCACATAGCAATTCCACGTCTCCATGGTAACTGTACCAGCTCATCCTCAATCCCTCCCTTCCGATCTCTCTTCCATTTCTGCTCTCCTGCCCTCTCTCTTTAGCAGTGAGTGCACTGTTCTGCTCTGATCAAAGACCCCGGTTGCATGGAGGAGACCTTGGTGACATCTGTGGTCACCGTTGACAGGGGAAAGCTCTCATAGGTCTCCGGCACCCCCCATCCGCAGTGGCAGCGTTGTAGTGTCGCTTTTAGCTCCTTCTGGAAGTTAGTGTTGAGAAAACCATAGACCACAGGGTTGACGCAGGTGGAGGCCATGGCCGTGAGGTGACAGGCGGAGAAGATCACATCGTGCTGGCATGAAGGTAGTGCTTGGTGGTACCAGTCAAAGATGGTGTTGAAGACATTGAGTGGCAGCCAGCACAGAGCAAACGCGACCACGATCACAACCAGCATGGCGTTGATGCGTTGAGCGCCCCGTGCTTTCCTTTGGCGGGCTTCGGTGGCTTGCTCCACCATGTCTCTTCTTCTGCGCAGACGCAGAAAGATGCGCAGGTAGCAGAGCAGAATGAGCAATAAGGGTAGGCAGTATTGGAACAGCAGAAGAGAGGTGGTGTACGCCAGTCGGTTGCGTTCGGACGGCCAGAGCTCCATGCAGATCACATGGTCGCTGAATGGGTTAAACGGCAAGCTCAGGTTCTGAAAAGGGGCATTGGTGAGGATGTTGAAAGAGAGGAATGGTAGAGAAATAAAACAGGCCACCATCCAAGTGACTGCTACAGCCAGATAAGAATGCCCAGCGGCCGGGGTCCATCCAGTGGGGTGGATGATGAGTTGATGACGTTCCAATGCAATGAGAACCAGCGAGAAGATAGAAACCGTGACAGACATGCACTGCACGAACGGGGTGACCTTACACAGCGTCTCACCCAGGATCCAGCGGTCCATCAGGGTGTAGATGACCGTCACAGGGAGGCACACAACACACATAAGGATGTCAGAGCACGAGAGGTTGGCGATGAGGATATTGGTGACGTTCCTCATCTCCTTCTGCCTGGATATGATGTAGACCAAACAAGCATTGCCCACCAAGCCCACCGCGATCACAGTGCTATAGGCCACGATCAGAAGGGTCGTGCCACTCACAGAAGGAGGGCACACATTAGAATCTGCCCATGTCGTCACGCCCAACCCAGCTGTATTGTAGCTGATGTTGTCTGGCGTAGGGGATGGTGACGCATCCATAAGTGTTGAAAACAGTTGCGTTCTTTGCAAAAACGTCTCCTGAGCAGCCACTTGTGTTTGTCAAACAGCAGAAGAAATTTAACTCATTGGTTAGGGTTCGCCATTTATTCTCAGATGGCCAGTTAGCTGTTCCACCTGTGGAAAAAGAAACAGTTAAAACTGTTAAAAGATGTTGAGAAGAATTTAACAGGCAGGATTTAACTCAGCAAGTAAATCTGGCAGAAGCTCTTTCAATCCAACAGCTGTTTACAGACTTGAAATCTAAGCACAAACATCTTGTTTAGGGGGAAAACATGATGAATGACTGTACATTTCTTTTAGCTATTTTCACTTGATCATTTCATAAACCAACCCAGTAGTTTATCCATACAGCTATCCACCCAGCTAACAAGGAACATTCTCAGAACACTGGCTAATGGCTAAAGTTTACCAAAAAAAGGTTCTTGCAGTAACGTTAATAGAACATTTTAAGGTTATGTGTCCTATATATCAAAAAATGTATTCTTAAGTTTTTATTGCATTTTGAAAATGTTACAGAATCTTTTGGAAAATGTTAAAACATTTGGATTTTTAAAATAACTTTTTTTTAAATGTTAGGGAAACATTCTTACAACCTCAAATTGTTAGTTGTGAAAACACATGAATTGGTCTGCTCTATTAACCACACAAACCCAACAAATACTCTCAGCACAACATCCCTCGGGTGTTGACAGGTCACTGTCTCTGCTAAGCTGACAGATGGAGGCTTCTCAGTAGAATTCTGTCTTTATGATTTTTGTCTTTAAGTTCTCTTTTCTTTGGCCTTGTATGGTTTTCATGTCAATGGAAGAAAAATCGCAATAAACCATTGTTAAAGCCGTCAGTTCAGTATAACAATTTACACAGAATTTATCTGACAGATTTACAGGCTTTGACAGTTTTAATTCAGAACTGGTTCCAATAAAAGAAAGTACTGACACCAAATGATTTTCTTGACATTAATGATTCTTGAACATCAAAGTTCTTCTGCCAATGTGGACAAAACAGCTTTGTTAAAATAAAATATTGTATAGTGTTTTCTCTAAGTGCACCCTGATTCAGTGGAGGCAATTCACAGCTTCTGAATCTGCAGCGCACGTAGTATATAGTAAGCGCCACATATAGGTGGTTACTTAATTCAGAAGTACTGAAAGAATCAATAATGGCACTGGATTCCTTACCATCAAAGACTATAAAATAAAGAAGATGCCACATCTCTATTACTAGAAATGGGGGAAACTGCAATGCTCAATATGTCCCGCCTACTAGCAGAAAGAGCCAATCATCAGTTGCTAAACAGTAACGATTATCTGGGGGGAGGGGCTCTGTGCACATTGCTGCAAGGGATTTAACAGCCTTGCAACATGCGTCGTACCTGAAGCGATCTGAAAAAACTTTGTTTTACAGGACGATGTGAGTTTAGGCAACAGAATTAATGGTACAGTTAATGTCAGGTTTAATAGTTGGTCTGAAATACAGTGTTTTATTGTAAGCTATTTTAGAGATATCTGTTTCCTCCATTCAAGTACATAGGAATTGGTCTTGTATGACTGAAATAGCTCTCCGGAGGTGTTGCAAAGATGGCCACCGAGTGCAGAGACTTTCTTAAAAGGACTTTGTTATAAAGCTCATCTCTATCAATTTGTTGCTCCACTCTGAATGAGCTTTGCTTTTCACCCATATGTAAAACAGATATTCACTTCATCCTGTAATGCATGTAGACTGACAATTGCATTAAATGTGTCACTCCTGCAGTTGCATGGCTAATTTATTCCTCATGACAGGCTACACTGCATCTCTGGTTTGAGTACATGTTGTAATTAAGCCACTGTTAATATCCTCTCTCTCCTCCAAACCAACTGTCTGGAGTTTCACACCAGATTGTTACGTCATTCAGCTCACATGAAGTGGGAAACTGACTTCAGGAATGTCTGCGTGAGATTAAATACTTAAAAGCTTCAATTCCTTACAGCCCTAAATAGAATAACTTATCCACACGTCATTTTCAAAGGGGCATACTATTATTCTCATCTCTCCAAAAAAACATAAGAACGTTATTCAAACATTTTTATTCTGTAATTTTTTTAAAACATACATATATATATATATGAAATTAAGGTTTCTGTGTTTGGAGAGTGACTCCAGATTTGAAGGGAGCATATGAAATTATATAAGGCTGAACTAAATGAATCATCTCATTTTCATATCACGATGCCAGACCAAAATGCTTTTGTAACTGATCACAGGGAGGTGGCAAATCAAAAGTTCATTGTCATTAAAAAGCAAAACAAATACACAAATTATCCCAGCAAGGTTGTAACAATGTTTACCTAATGTTTCCATTAAAAACGTTAATGTTATTTTAAATGTTTTAGGAACATTCAGAAAGTGCAGGTTATTCAATGTTTTATTATTATTATTGCTTGGATATAAGAATGCCAATGATCAAACATTTTTTTTTAATTATGTAACATTAAAAACATCCCACTAAAAATATAACGTTAAAAATGTTCTACTAATGTTACTGCAAGAACCTTTATTGAGAACTTGAGAATGTTAGCCAACATTCTGAGAACCTTCCCTGTTAGCTAGGATCAAATTAAAAGGACAAAAATGAAGAAAAACAAGGCATATTGTTTTCAGCAGCCATTTAAATGTAAGAAAGGTCAAAAAGAACCGGTAACCTAGTGTAAAACTGTCTTGACAGGAGGCCAAAACAGAAAAACATAGAACATTTATCACTGTTTGTGAAGTGCTGACTGAATCCACCCGGTCAGATCCAAAAGATTAGGTCAAAAAACAAAACAACTATATTGCACCGAAGCATTTTTCCCTTAACAACCTTGCAGAGTTCAGCTTTTTTGACAGAGGCTCTGGTTTCTCACTAGCTTTCACAGTTTGGAGCCTCAGCGAGTTTTTCTCAGCTCATTAGCTGTCCTTGTGAGACCAGCTACAGCCTGCATAAACTATATTGTTAGAAGATAATCATCTTAACTATCATTTAGACTAGTGGAATACTAATGGTAAATGTCGATCTTTTTATTGGTAGTTTATTGTGCTCTAAGGCATTAGCATGCAATCTGACTCATATTAGCAGACATGAGTGAGGTAATTGACATCATCGTAATAACCTTGACTTTTGCCGGGCTTATCAGGACCTCTGATTCAATAGACTCTTGATGCTATATACAGGTCCTCTGTGCTCTGATTTGCACAGATGAAAAATGGCATTCTGATGTTGCACTGTAGTGGATTTATATCACTTCTGAGACACAACGCTGAGTTTCCATATATAGGAGTCTCCCTATAGGACGTGGACGTCTATTCACTCCACAGGATGGAAGTAATAACCCTCCTGCAATATCTTAAAGTGGCCTCAGGCAGTGAGGGTTAAATCCATCTGGACAGGCCAGCTACACAGAGACAAGTCAATTTATTGGAAAATCAGGCTTGGATAAAGCTGCTATATGTCTTTATAATAGTCTATTATTTGAAGGAGAGCAAGAAAATTGCAGAAAAGGGAGTATATAGCTATGTGGGGAAAAAAAAATCAAATTTTCTTAAAGGGACAGTTCACCCAAAATAAAAAGATTTTGTCAACATTTACATACCCTCATGATGTTCCAAACCTGTATGAGTTTGTTTCTTCTGCAGACTGCAATGTCTCTTTCATTTTATAGACAAGAACAGTGTCAACATTCAGAAAACCTGTCCTTCCAAAAAAGACATTAAAAAATCACAGGATTGAGTGACACAGGTGTGAGTAAACGATGGGTGTTTTTGGACTGTTTGTATTTTGTGACAACAAGTCTGATGTTTTTGCACATTTTCAAAATGTCAGAATTTGAGCCAGAAAGCTATAGTTGAAACTCAGGTCACCTCCTGTCCTAAACTTCCCCCGTCCTCTGTCTGATCACTTCAGGGTGTCTTTCAAAGAATCACATGGCGTCTCCTTGCTTCTTGAGAGACGGGTGTTCTAAATCTTTGCACCAGGGGACGGCTTAGACACAACAGTAGGGGCATTAAAAAACAATGGTCTTCCAGACATCTTATCTTCTTCTGGCTGATAACGTTTGACAATCTATCAAATTGCATTACATTTATTAACTGATGTTTAGAAGTTTTCATCAACACCTTTTTATGTTTGCATGGCCTCCACTCACATCCCAATGCGGTTTCACATCAGACAGACATATGTATGAACTTGTATGAAAACATGAATTGCCAGATTATGTGAAACAGAACGTTGGTTTGAGCAAAAACCACATTGAACTATCGGATAATGTGAAACCAGGGTGCAGTCTAGCAGCGGATGAAAACTAATCTAAAGTGACATATTGCCAAATTAAAACTGATGCACACAGAGTGTGTCTGAAAGACATTTTCCTGAAGGTGAAAGGTTACCCAGCTAATAGGGGAAGTTCTCAGAACATTGGCTAACGTTCTCTAAAAGTTCCCTCAACATTGTCAGAAGTTCTTGCATTAACATTAGTACAATGTGAATGTGATATAAACATTCTTAATCTGTTAGTGGAACATTTTAAAACTGTTACAGAATTTAAAAAGTATGAATAACTTTCTTATATCCAAGCAACAACATTAATACAACATCCAAAATGTTCTTGAACATTTCTTAAACTTTCAAAAAACATTTTTGTTACTTAATGGAAACATTGGGGAAACGTTCTTACAACCTGAAATAGTTCATTGGGAAGGTAATTGTCTATTTTAAGACAATAAAGATGCCGCAATAACACACCACTCAGAGCTCAGTTTCCTTTACACCTGTCAATCAAACTACCAAAGAGATACGCCATCACAAAGACGGTCTGTATAAAGTCCAATAATGTCTCTCAAAATCACACACCAGTCGCAGTTATTAATCCTGCATCTCACAGGCTGCAAAACTCTGCAATCCATCAAATATATATCTAGTCTTGATAAAAAGAACAGATCATCTGTGATTACACCTCTATTCAGTGCAAAAAATGATACACACGCAGATGAAAGATATTCTTTGACATGCTTTTAAAGGCCCTGGTTTCCAGCAGTGTATTCTTCCCAATAACTTCTCAACCCAACACTGCCTGTTTAAGTTGTTTTCCATCATGTGAGTTTAATCTTGATCTGTCAGTTTCATTCAGTCCGGTCTCAAATATCAACCCATAGGCAACAGTTAACCTGCCTTTCACCTTCTGTCACTTACAATGTCCATCAACATCTCACATGATGTTGTAAGAACAGCTGATATTCATCTGATATTAAGCCAATATCATAACATCTGATATTGGCTTACAATAAATTGTAAGAAGGGTTTGAGCCTATAGTCGCCTCTTCCAATGACTTATGCAGAAGTTGGAGCAGTCATTGTTTCTCACAAACATCTCCCTTGTTTCATTTGAAGACATCTATCATATCTCAAGACGCAGATTATATAATAAGAAAAGCAGGCGCGTCTAACTACTCAACACAGACCATCTTCACAATTTTCCATCAGGCGCTTTCAGTCTGTGTCGAGGGACAAATCTGTCGTACTATATACCTAACACACACAAAAAACAAGATTGGTTTTTGTCGAAAACATGCGATCTTACCGGTGAAGATGTGCGCTTTCTGCGCCGATGCAGACAGTGCGGTGGAGCGCCCGAACCGATGCTGAGAGTCCCCGCATCTGACTTCAGCATCCGCCGTCTGCCTCTCTGAACGGGACGCGGGTGTCCAGATGAGGAGGACCGGAAAGGATGCTCAGATCAGTCGATGGGAAACTTTGTGCTGGACATGCATGTCCGCCCTGCCTCCCCATCACGCCCAGATTTCTTATATTCAGTCTTATATTCAGCTCTTATATTCAGTCACTCAATCATCAGACTTATACCAAGTTTAGTTTAGGTTTCTCTGACGTTTCCAGGTAACAGAAGAGATAAAAATGTTGTTTGAAACCTTTATTCTGTTTATTCACTAAGAACTTACAAATAACGTTTTGGGTAACTTTAGGAGAACATTTAGAGAATGTTAGTGGGATAACACACTGTTGGGTGAAGGTTCATTAATATGTGTTGTAATGTCACTCTCTGCTAATGGTCTCCAAGACCTCAGTGCTATTTATTAGGGACCATAGTTACCATCCCATACAAAATTAACTAGTTTTCTTCAACTTCTTCAATACAGTTTTAATCAAACTTTAGCAACCATGTTTTTTGACATAGTGATTATAATTTGTAAACCCACAGTTTTAATACAAATACTGTGGTTAAACGAGGGTTGCTATAGCAAAACCATGGTTAATGTATGGTCACCATGGTTTAACTAGTAACTATGTTTTCTTGGTTTTAACCACAGTAAAACCATGGTTAATGTATGGTCACCATGGATTAACTGGTAACCGTGTTTTTTTTTGTTTTAACCACGGTAAAGCCATGGTTAATTTAAAACTAAATTGTGTAAGAGAGTAGCATTCACCCAATGGAAGTTGTTTATAATAAGAATAAAAATATTCAAAGTGATACAATAAGAATTTGCTACTTTATTCATAGAACAACCCTCACAATGTCCCACCCTCAAGGAAGGAAGGAAGGTGAAGAAGACGAAGGTAATCCACACAATACAAGGAAAAGCAGAAAACTCAGAGAGACACACACATGACATAAACAATAACTAAACATGAACAGCCCAGAAAAGAACTTAAATAGGGTGGATGACGAGGGGCAAATAGGTGAAGGGAATTAACTAATGATGACTTAACAAGATAATGAATTAAACAAGGGCAATCAGGAACAGAAAGTGGCGAAAACACACAAAACTAAAGTTCATAATGCTGATATACAACCTACAGCCTCCTGTTGTGCTTGGTGTTTCACCAGGAGCTCGTTTCTCTCAAAAATGAGTTAAACACACATACTAAGCAGACAAGGTTATTACTGTTTCTGATATTTTTTGCCTTGACACGATTAGGGGTCAAAATTGTTCCCCGAGGCTTCATTTGAACATGTCAGTGTGATTTAAAAAGGAATCAAATCTGCACTGGTGTATTGTTGAGAGCTGGTAATGGCATCAATTTGTGTGAATAATGAGTTTTCAAGCCCTGCGTAAAAGGACGGCAGACAGAAGATAATAAAAATGCATGCCGCTTGCAAGACAACATCACCAAGCCAGAGAAGAAACTGTCATTACAAATAACGATCTTGCGTCTCTGGAAAAATAGAATAAGAAATCAGAAAGAACAGTCCCTCGACTGCACAAGCAAATGTTTGATTAGCTCTGCGGTGGGTTTCTGAGGCACGTCAGTGGCAAGTGCACGGCAGTCAGAGACGGCCAGACCCTGATGTGTGAACCAGCTTATATTATACTCGCGTATGTACTTCCTGCCTAAAATGACTGACTGCGTGTTTCTATGCTATTTTTGGCAAATGTCTCCTGTAAACTGCTTCTTATGTAAGACACCTTGAGGGGCGATGCTGTCAGAATGTGATGTTGTGATCGTTTATTTGGTTTTTGATCTCCACAGTCCAGAGCTCATTCTGTTGAAATGTAAATTCTGTTCTCAGTGCCACCTTTACAGCTATTTTAGGAGCTAAAGGCCGTTTCAAGTGCAGAACTATAGAGAGACAAAGCTGAAGTCATTACTTTGACCAAAGGTGTTCATAAACACAAGTTACATAATCTTCTCGTTTTAAAGGACATATGAAGGTGTACTTCTAAAGCAGGTCAAACTCTACTAATATATTCTGCAAAATGATTATATGATAAAGTGCAAATGTGCTGATATTTTGGGCACTCTTCTATGCCTCCTTGAAACCTTGATCCGGCTCTTGAGAAATCAAACATATCCTAATTCCAAGCCTTAACTTCCATAAGGCTTAAAAGGAATAGTTCAGGGGAAATCCCCAGGAAATCTCTCCCTAATCCCTCAAAAATAAAACCAGGGAATTGACAATCTGTACATTACAAACACCAGCCAGAACAGAGTGTCTGTTTTTATTGATGTGTAACACTGATGTACAGCACTTTGTGTTTTTCCCAGTTTGCTATACCTTAAAAATTTATGACGTTTTTGTATCATCCATGCTGTTTGAACAGAACCAAATCAACTGGTTTCAACGTTCATAGAACTTTCAAAATAACATGTTTAACGTTTGTGTTACTTAATGGAAACATTAGGAAAATGCTTTTGCAACCTAAAACGGTTAGCTGGGAAACCTCTTAAAAATGCAAAAATGTGACTTTTCTCTGGGGTTTCCACTTTCCACACGCTTTGGTGACTGTCATGGCCAACATGAAGTTAGAATCTCCACTTTCAAAAGTGCTTCGGCTTCCATGCATGACTGTGTAATCATTACCAGGTTGAATTATTAAAATGTTCAGCAGTTTGGTATGTGGAGTCATATCACAGGGTGACATTTTCTCCAGAGTATTTGCTAGCCTTTGATTTGACCCAGTGATTCCTGCAAAATGTTTCTGACATTTACATAAGCATCTGTTCTCTGCCTACACGTCACTCTTCCTCTCTGTCAATATGTCACTCTTGTTCACCTCACTGTTTGCATGTAATCTGGATGTTTAGGTGAGGAAATAATGAATGGAGAACAATGGAGAGACAGGACGGCTGACTTTCGAGTTGAGCGCACCTTTTCTATTGCAAAATTTGCTTGATTTTTCCGCCTAAACAGTATCAGTCCTGTGATGCTAGACAACATCGTCTGAAATGTGATATATGGAGAATGGTTACATTTGAGGCTCAGTGGGAAAGAAAAGATATAATAAAAAGGAATAACTGTTGTAATCAAATGCCAGATGGCAGGAGATGATGAAGGGTTGCCTGCCTGCCAGTTGTGTGGGAAACCATCCAGTGCCAACACGTTCGCCTTGTGATGTCACACCTACGCAAGTATGACATCGGTAACCAATGCTGTCCAACTGTGCCAGCTGATGACATCACAAGTGTTAGCAATTGAACTGTCCATTTTTAAATACACATTTATGTACACTGATACATTTAATCTGAAAGGTTTGACACAGCAAATGCTGTTCATTCTTATTGTGCTCATTCATGCAGAATCCTTTTAAACCTGTTTGGAGAAAAGGTTAGATGCCCACGCTCAATAATAACGTAATGCTCAAATTAGCTTCAAAAAGGGGCAAATGTCTGACAGCTAGACTGCAGTCTTATTTCATTTAAATTTTTCATAACGGGAGAGCTTATATCTTATGCAAAATATTAATAACCTCCCGATATTTAGGAATAGTCTCATACCAAATTTATCTATCTGTCTGTCTATCACTCCTTCCATTCATACATCCATCCATCCATATATCTATGAATGAATGAATAAACTGACTTTCTTTCTTCTGACCTTAATTGGAGGCTGTCTCCAGCAAAGCTGTTGATACATAGTGTACGTCTGAATAACAATGAATTTGAGAATATTTATTCCATCGAGTGAAATCTTAAAGAAAGCTTTTTTCTTTTGTAGCAAGTTTTCTAGCCAAATTGAAGTTGTCCAATCAATTCATATCTGACACCTTCTCTATCGGTTCTGGAATGGGCAATTATAAAGAAATCTTCTCTCACAATGTACTGACAGCGATGGTAAAGTCACCCTGAGGGTGGAGAGACCTTCACTGTGCTGAAATTCTCTGCGGTTTTATCTCCCTTTGAAATCAGGCCAGTCTTAATCAGAACCCCTCAGTGAACAGATGTGTCTCTGTAGGCTCTCCCTATATAACGTTGGTTAAAAAAAGAAAACCCAGGTCCCCGAGAGAAAACGACGGATCTGCATTTCAAAACCTTAATTTTTTGGAGAATTCAACTAAACTTCTTTACTTTGAGATGATTTAACCGGGGTGTAGGTCATGCACCAACCAGTGCTGAAGTCATGCTGTTAAAACCTGTATGAAAAGACATCTAAAAAACTGTTTTGGACATTCCTAGAACATTCAAAATAACATTCTTAACGGTTTTGTTGCTTCATGGAAACGCTGGGCAAACATTTTCACAACCTAAAATTGAAAGCTGAGCTAATACGTCATTGGAGACACAAAAAGAAGTCTGTTTCTGAATGCACCTGTTCTATGTCTAGAAATACCAACTGGCAGATGTAAAAGTGAGGTTCATGTCTTGGAAACCGAATACTTGTGAAGAGGTCAGACGGGTTAATTAACCTTTTCAGACTTCAATGGATGGATCGAGTCAATGTGAAGTTTTACAGCCACATTGAGATCTGCATGACCCCCCCCCCACTTTCACCACAACAGCCTTAAATGGGCTTTCAATGCTGAAACAGTGAATAGAGGTTTGTTAAAATGGATCTTTGACAAACCCAACTGGGGTCTGGACTTCAGGCAGATTGGTTGCTATGGAGACGGCACCCCTGCGGCAAACTAATGGTGGGCAGCTTTGCGCAGATAAGCGCAGTACTAATCATAGCCCATTGTCCTAAGATGTGTCGTGTGTCTCTTGTGACCCCGCCTGCCAAATGTCTCCGGCTGTTCTCCTTGTGGACATTTAAATTCCGCCCCTCTTAAAATTCTCCCATTCCGCAGTTGTTTTGTTGGCCCTGCTGAGAAATGCAGAACAAAAGAAGAAAACTGAAAAGCAGAGAAACGAAGAGACCTTTTTGTCTAAAAACAATAATACTCTTTAATTATTCATAACTGGAAGATGTGCCTGAGTTTTAAGGGGATAGCTTTAAAATGGACAGAGATTTGTGTTTTGTACAACAGAGATTTGTGTGTATTATTCATGAAACATCAATCATGAATAATACACAGCAGATAATCATTTTAAAACACCCGTCCTGATGTGACAACATGCCCTGACATGACATTTATGACAAACACCAAACACCAAAAACACCAAAGTATGCAAACTCAATGCAACTTTTAAGATTTAGCAATTATATGTAAACTATATGGTTGTCTTTACGTACCTCGGCATTATATTTTTGTGGTTACATATATTATTTTTGTGGTTACATATATTTGTATGTATATATATATATATATATATATATATATTATATATAGCGTTTGTAGCTTGTTCTTACAGCAGTTGTTTAGAATTTAGAAAATAATTCTGCAAGTAGCCTCCAATTTTATCTTTCAAACAGAGATGGCGGTAGAGAGCAAAAATTACAGATTGCAGCTTTAAAGAGACATTAAATATGAACATCCACTCAAAACTCAAATCATTTTTCTTTAATCTTTCAACATACTCGGACCGCCCAGAGACTTCGGCTTTTTCAATCATTTCCCAGGAACAGCATAGTGCCTTGTGGAATACTGAGTGGCTTTATTTAATCATCTTTAGCCAGATGTGATGGGCAGCCCACTACAAAGGCCCTAAATTGTCCTCATCTATCTCATTACATCTCTCGTCACTTCCATTGTGGCTCTCTGTTCGATGAGAAGATGCTACAAGGACAGATGCATTATGCAGATGTTCAAAGGATGAACAGAAGAATTGTTTACTACGAAACCTTTTGAGAAATGCGACCCATTCAAATGGACTTCACAATAATTCTGCCTAACTTTAATCTAAGTTGCATAATGCTCCATACAGACCACATAGGCTATATTTGGGACTGGCTCTTTGTGCCAGACTATTTTTAAGAGGTATATCTGATCATCTGTGCATGAGCAAAAGTTAAAGGGATAGTTCAACCCAAAATGAAAATTGTTTCATCATTTACTCACTCTCATGTCACCTGTATGACTTTGTGCTTCTGAGGTACACAAAAGAAGATACTCTGAAGTACACTGGTAACCAAACAACAGTGGCACTCAGTAACCTTCATTGTATGGACACAAAACCACTAACATATTTCTCAAAATATCTTCCTTTGGGTTCCACAAAAGAAAACAATCATGTAGGTTTGGAAAACTTTAAGGGAAAGAAAACAACAGAAACTATTTTTTATTTTTTGGGTGAGCTATCCATTTAAAGTATAATGGGATGACACAGCAAAACAATGTTCCAAAACAGAGAAGCAATTGCACATCTGAATGACTAAAGAAAAGTTTGAAGTGCTGACTTGAGCTGGTTTTATGCTTGAACACCCCCCGGTCAGGATTCTGCAAAGAAAGGTGGTCTGAGAAGCCTGCAGGTGGTGTTCAGCTGCAGTTATTTGGGCATTTAGTTGTTAACAGGGAAAGTAAGTGTTAGTCTGTTATGTATTGTAGTAAGAAATTGTTTTAAAGCAATTTAAGTTCTGCAAATGACTGCCAGGTCTGAAAGAAACTGCAGAAAAAGCTTTCTTTTAAATGCCACAATGTCTAGTAACTGAACAAAGCAACATCTCTGAACTGCGTTTCATTTGCTCTCAGTCTGTCTTTGCAGGTTTTTCCAATTATGTGCAAATTGCACATCACATCTCCCTTGCAGGATGTCTCGTGTCAGGAAAAATGATAAACACATACAGTACAAAAGCAATTTTCACATTAATTTGCAAGAGATTTTCAAATCTCACTTTGATATGTTGATTATAATGAGTTCGAAGCAATAAACAGCATGCTCAAAATACCAATTAAATGATTAACAGTAAACAGTTATGTGAAGTAAACAGGAAGGAGGTTGAAATGGCAGTTTGACAAAATCCCATCATGCTAATAATCATTGGGAATCAAAACTAAAATGTCATTTTTTGCCCTAATAGAAAATACTAAGAGCAGCCTTACAAAGCCACTCCAGTATGTTTAAAGTTTTGGACAAGGACATTTTCAGGATAAGGGTTTTTCAATATCAAACGTTCAGTATTGTAATATTATAAATATTTATACCATTGACCAAAACAATGATTTGATATTTTATTTCTAATGGACCTTGTCATCTGATTCTTACAAACAAATGACCCCTTGTGGACATTGGAAGAAACAGCAAATACTGAAATGTACATTTAAACCAGTCCCAACAGTTGTACAGATGCCTGCTTTTGGAATGTCTATTTAAAATGCAAAAAGGAAATAAAATCTCAAGCAACAAACCTTCAAAACAGGTTAAATAAAAACGTATCAAAAAAGTCACTACAAAGCCTTTATATGCAGGCGAAGGACAAAAATGAGCAATTTTAAAATGCTAAATTTATCAGCCCAAATGTGCACACAATGAATGAGTACAAGTACCTGGGTCAGAGTAAGTATATTTATTAGGTGTAACTGGAACAAGTGCAGGATATACACTCCAATAACTTACGTAAACTGTTATTTTTGGGAATTGGTCAAATATTGCGTCCCACACCAGGATTACTGATGAGTTACATCACCTGTACTTTGCAAAAAAAGACAAAACAAGAATGAGGTCAGAGCGTCTCTGGAATTCTGGGTTGCGAGGCTGTGTTTGAGGCAGCAAGCTTAGTGAGGCAGCTCGTGAGGCACCAGCTTGTAGTGAGAGCCGCAGGAAGGACAGCGCTGAGGTTCACCCTCATGGAGCCAGAACCACACTATAGCAGTGTTGTCCTCCTCACCTAACAACACACAATCACTTACTTCAACACAGCTTTCAACATATAACATTACCTATATACTTATATAGAACAATAACGTTAAGTGTATAGAGGTGAAGTACAGCTGAGTTTTACTTACAGACACATCCAACAACTCTTTTGTTGGTGATGGAGGGTACAAGGTGGGGGTCAGATTTTGACCCTGCATACCCTCTGGGCTTCAGCATACTGTAAGGGTCCTGACAGATTAAAAGAAAACATCGGTCAGTGTCAGCAATTGATCACACTAAAATAAAACTTACATTATTGAATAGTGTTGTTTTAAACATGTATACTATTGAATTTTCCCTGGAACACACAAAATAAATTCTTCAGGCAGCTTCCAGAGACAGACGTTCAACCTAAAATATGCACTGAAAAGATATTACACCATGTGACGTAAAATCCACAGCAAAAGACCATGTTTTCCCACTGACAAGGGAAATTTCAGTCTGTTTATCTCACAAAGCTACAGGCCTCAGAATACATGACATACAAGTCATACAAACTGCTGTGACAGCTTGTCAGATACCTACCTGGTTGTATAGAAAACAACGTTTGCATTCACAGAAATAAGAAATGTGGGTTCTGAACAACATGAGTAAACAACCAAAAACATGTCGGCAATACCAGCACGACACATACTGAACCAGTTTTCAGGGATTGCATGATTTTCTTCTCCAGTCCAGTGGCCTGCTCCTCATCTGTCGGAATACCTGCAAGATCAGGCGACAAATGGTTAGAAAGCGTATGTTCAGGCAGCAGTTTGTGTCAGTCCATTTGTGTCCGACACATTAGGAAGTTAACATATTTACGATCTACGCTATTTAAGTCTACATCAGTAAACCTCAATACATATTGAGACGATCCATAATCTAATATAATCAGAAACCACAATGAATCGCATGCTGTCCGGTGTAAACAGCCCATGAAGTCACAGCATCGACCTCCGGGGGAAGGCATCATGTCCTTGGCAAGCGATCAAACTGACTCTCGGGTGATGCTCGGGATATATAAAACACTCGGGGATAAATCACTGACCTCCGGCGGCCATCCCTCTGCTCAGTGCGGGCACTGGAGATGCCCGGCAGGTCGTCGCGGCACGAACGGCGCTTCTCAGCAGTAACCTTGCGGCCATGTCTTCCTCTTCCCCGAAACTATCGGAATTAGGCCCGTGACGTCACCGGGGCGCTTATGTAGGCGCCGCGTCGCATGTGTTTGACGTCACGACCCGGCGCATTCCATACGTCGACTTGCGCGACGAGCTCAATTTAGTATAGGATGGAGACACGCCTTTGTTTTTAATTTTAAGAACAGAAGTTCAACAATATATTCCAAAAACATTAGGATTGACAAATGAGAAAGATGCAGAACGTGTTACTGTTTGAAAACATTTTAATATTAAGAATCAAAGCATCAGGTTTTATAATCATTGCACCATGACTGCTGCGTTACAAATGTGATTTATACAAGACAACACAGACAATAACTTAAGTATTCTCCACTTAGAAATGATTACTGTGGTACATTTTTGTTTTGTGAACATGGAGTTAACCTATATGTAGTCGCCTATGTTCATAAGTTATTCTCATGCTGGTGTTTATTACGTCATCAACATGCTATTTTTTGTTTGTTGCTTTATTGGTTTGTTTGAATCAAGATTGTGAAAAACTTTATTGAATGTTTTATTAAACCGTATGCCTTTTAACAAAAACTAAGAGAACAGCTTTTCTAAATGACCTGTAACTGTAAAACAAGCTGAGAGGCAGTTCCTTTAACTCCTTGATATTGTGTTACTTATTGCAGGTTTAAATAAGCTCAACATAATTAGCTGGAAACAATCCATAGTGACCACCAGGACCGAAACCCCTCCACCAGCCCTCGTCTGCCATCTCTATGCTGCTGATAATGTCACCCGGGTCAAAGGAGATCTCTGTGTCATCCGCTGGTTAGGAAACAAAAGGGGAAAGAAATGCATATTTTTTCTGAATATTTTCACGGTTTGAAACACTCTTGTGTTAACTGGACCTACAGTAGCTTTACCGTAAACATGAATCACAGTTGATTTTATGTAACAGATTACAGCTTGGCAGAGAGAGACATTTTCATTGCATGAAAATGTTGATACTGTGAAATTAAACCACATACATGCTTGGTAGTCATACAGAGCTCTTGCGCAGATGTTCTCATTATCACCTGTGTCCTCTTCTTGTACAGTGTAGGTTTTAAAATCCTTCAAATTGTAGAATAAATATAATCAACATAAGATCAGCCTGGTATTTGCCATGATCGTCTGAAGCAGCCTACTTTTTAATGCCAATTATGTGACAACAAGTCTGTTATAGTATAAAATATTGTATGCTAATTAGATTGCACACAATGGAAGCTTGGTTTGGTTGATGTGACATACCAACCTCATTAAAGTTTGCATACAGATGATCTTTATATTTATTCATCTCAGTGTGATGTACAGTAGTAGGGGGTAACAGCTCGCCTTCTGAATCTGCATCAGGATTCAATGTTTCAAGTTTTAAACATAAATATGACACTGATTGACATTAATAATCACTGTAAACAGAACATATACCTCCCCATTCATCATCTGAACCCTGAGCCTGTTCAGAGTAGGGTTCTAAAGGACAGAAATAACACACAGTTCCATTATTGCTGTAATGTAATATCATGTAAAACCACAGAACCAAGAGATAACAAATAAGTAACAAAAACATTTAAAGCTCTATTTTGAAAATTTTTGGAATGTTTAAAACATATTTTTTTTTAGACATTGTATTAACATTTTCTTGGTTATAATAACATTCAAATTTTTTTTAATTCTGTAACGTTTTTAACATGTTCCACTAACCACTTAAGAATGACATTTTTGATATATGATTATAATGTTAAAAAATGTTCTACTAGAATGTTCCCTGTTAGTTGGGTTTGTACTCACCCTGATTTTTCACCATGTAGGAAGCAGAATTATGCACAAAATAGGTCGGACCTTGTGCACGTGAGGCCGAGGCGGCTAACGCTGAGTGTACCGGAGACACAGACTGAGACCAGCGCTCACTGGGAGGATTTTCCACACTGGTTTGCTGGGAAAACGGGCTTTTCCATTGACCTGGGGGAACAGATGTAAGTATTCCAAACTTTGTGATTAAAAGGTTAAGACTGTACCCATGTTTTACTCATAAGGGCTGCAGTCTGATGGATTTCAGACAACTGTTGATTGGAGTTCTCTGTACCTGGTTGGGTAGCAGAGGTGGGTGTCTCACTGTTAAAGCTCCTCTCCTTCTCCATGAAGAGCTGTCTGGGATTTATGGAACGCTGGGAGATGATTGACGCAGCCTCCTGAAAAGGGAGACTTAGTTATTTTGTCTAGTTAAGGTGTCCACTGAAACCTTTCTTTCTTCACCGCAAGTCAGATTCCTGTAGTAAAAATATTAATCTTCTGCCTAGATAAATTTTTAACAAAAAGAGATTTTTAATTAGACATAAACCGTTTAAGACAGACCAGCCACGGGCCTTGAGATTGTTAAGCAATGATATATGCTTCCGTAAAAGCCACAAGTGTGATTTCAACTCACTCATAAAATAAAATTTAATTGAATAGCCAGAAATGCAGGTGAAGAACTTCGCTACTCATAATAATAAATCCCAAAAAAACATTACATTATCCACAATGCACAATTCACAATTTAAGTACTTTTAAGTACTTTTTAAAACTTTTTTTTGATATTTATATGCATTTTGGGTTTAAAACAAATTTGTTGTGGTTTATCATGCCACTGGTTGGTTTAGTTTAGTTTGAAGTCTTTATTGCAGAATATTGTTTCATGTAACTACTACATGTTCCTTTTTAGTTGTTGTAGCATGTTATACTGAAACTAAAACTCAAACTCACGTTGGCCTTCTGTACAGACTCAGCTCTCAGTATTCCTGCTCTCACAGGAGACTGCTGTTCCTTCTCAACTTCCTGCTTTATCAGCACAAGGCAGGCAGGCAGACATTTAAAATATAATTTTATATTGTTAAGATTTATTACAGGAAAAAAGAGAAAACAAATTTACCCATTTCTGTTGTTCTTGCGGTTTATTTTGTGCTCCTTGTTTCTTTTCACAAATCCTGCAGGATACCAGGGTTTAAACCCAAAAATTGTGTTTACAAATAAGATAGAATAGAATTATTCATTCTTGAGTGTCCGTTTATCCAGAATAAAATTATCCAGATAAGGATAAAATTTTAAGTGCATGCATCTGCTAGTTACCTTTCTCAAGTTAATTTTGCTGAAACAATTTTGATCTCAAATTCCTTTTAAAGACTGACATGGTCATATCCATTTCTGTATGTTTAGCTGATTATATTTGATGTGTTTAGGACAGATTTTAAATCTCGTACCTCTGCTGGTCAATCTGTTTCTCTCTCTCCTTCTGTCGGCATTCTCGCTCCTCCGTCTCTCTAGCTTCTCGTTCCATCTCTTCTTTCTCCAGACGCTGTCTCTCCTCATTCGCCTTCCTGCGCTCCTCTTCTCGACGCTTCTTCTCCTCTTGCTTAACAACACATTAACATGGATGAAAAGTTTAAATTCTAAACAACAGCTGTAAGAACAAGCTACAAACACTCCACCATTCCAGCACCCACACATGCGATTTAGTAGCCGGATCTTCTTTTGTTCCATTTACAGACATAACCACAAGTCAAACTAACATTTTTCAGGAAATTAGACCTGATAGCTCAAATTATAAATCATTATTATAAACATACAGTTGCGAAACAGGGTAAGGAGACCATTTTGTACGCTGATCTGTTATGTCCTTGCTCAATAACTGATTTTTGTTCAGCTTCAATGTGTCAGTTTCTCACCTCAGCCTTGGCCCAGAAGTCGTCTCTGTTAGTACCTTGGATTTCATCTAAGGCGCTGATCTTCTTGTAGACAGGACCCTGTGAGAAGAAAAACTTTGGAGTCATTCTAAAGGAAACCAGTGCAGATACTCAAGATCCTGTATGAATATGAGTTTAGTAACAAATGTGTCTTTACTGCAGAAGGATTTACACTAACACATTTTGCTTACTATGAAAGACTATAAGTTTAATCTATATTTCTTACATAAGTTACAAGTCTATGGTTTTATATTATATATTGTGTTTCTAAGTTGATTAGATCATTCAAAATGGTTTATGGGGGAGTTTAAGTACTTTGTAACTTTTCTGATTTTTACATTCTTGTTTCAAAGCTCAGTTCTTTGTGATTTATCTTATGGATTTTGAGACTTGTTAAAGAATATTTTGAAATTCCTATTATGAAAATGTAATGCTGCTGACAGTGTATTTACATGTAACTGTGATAACTGTAGTTAATACTGGTTTTATACTAATTCAGAGGGCTGATCTCACTGTGATCTCACTTCGTTGAGACTCAGTAAAACTCAGACTCACATTTTTCTTCTGCACAGGTTCAGATCTCAGTGTTTCTGCTCTCACAGGAGACTGCTGTTCCTTCACAACTTCCTGCTTAATCTACACAGAACATCCAATCAAGAGTGAGTAACATGAAGCACGTAAAATATGATTTTATATTATTTAGATTCATTCCAAGAAAGAAGAAAAGTCATAATTTTACCCATTTTCGTTGTTCCTGTTGTTTATTCCCAGATTCTTGTTTCTTTTCAAAAAGCCTGCAGTATACCAGGGTTACAGCATAAAAATGTGTCTTAAAAACCCAAACTCCAATTTTAGTCCATCCCACAAGTACAACACAGATTTTAAATCTCATACCTCTGCTGGTCGATCTGTTTCTCTCTCTCCTTCCTTCGGCGTTCTCGCTCCTCTGTCTCTCTAGCTTCTCGTTCCATCTCCTCTTTCTCCAGACGCTGTCTCTCCTGGTTCGCCTTCCTGCGCTCCTCCTCTCGCCGTTTCTTCTCCTCTTGCTGAGCAACACAATGAGAAAGAACTCAGCAAGAAAACAAAGCTCAGGAAAGCAAAAAAAATACGTATTGTTTAAAGCCGCAGTCTGTAACTTTTGCCTCTCTACTGCCATCTCTGTTTGAAACATAAAACTGCAAGTTACTTGCAGAGTTATTTTCTTCATATAGATGGCAGGTTTCTTTTTTCTGTTTGCAGACGTGACATAACCACAAATTTCCCGGGAAGTTAGACTCGACAGCTCAAATTGTAAATCACTATTATAAACTTACCATTGTGAATTGGGGTAAGGTAAGGAGACCGTTTTGAACACAGATCTGTTATGTAATTGCTTAATGACTGATTTTTGTTCCTTTTTAAACCAAAAAGTTACAGATTGCATCTTTAAATGTGTCAGTTTCTCACCTCAGCCTTGGCCCAGAAGTCGTCTCTGTTAGTACCTTGGATTTCATTTAAGGCGCTGATCTTCTTGTAGACAGGACCCTGTGAGAAGAAAAACTCTGGAGTCATTCAGTGCAAATACTCAAGGCCAAGTGTGAATATGAGGTATATACATATTTCAAAAGTTTGGAACCAGATTCAAGTCATTCGGTAATAAATGTGTTTTGTAAATAGCATCAAAAGAACTTAAGAGTGATTGTGAAAGACATAATCAAGTCAGTCTCCTTAAACTCTCTGACTTCTTACATATTTGTATACATCAGTATATTTTGAATATATACATGTTGATTATTATTAAAGACTATAGGTTCAGTTTATATTCTTTGTATAGATAGTCTATGGTTTTATATTATATATTGTGTTTTAAGTTGATTACATCATCCACAATGCTTTATGGGGCGAGGGAATTTAAGTACTTTGCAAATGTTCTGATTTTCACATCAACTTTTGGTTTCAAAACTAGTTTTTTTTGTGATTTATCTCATGGCTTTAAAGTCTTTATTGGAGAAAATTCCTATTAAGAAAATAAAAGGTAATTCTGCTGACAGTGTATTTACGTGTAACTGTGTTAAGCTATAGTTAATATTGGTTTTATACTAATACTGAGGGCTGATCTCACTGTGATCTTACTCTGTTGAGACTCAGTAATACTCAGACTCACATTGGTCTTCTGCACAGGTTCAGATCTCAGTGTTTCTGCTCTCACAGGAGACTGCTGTTCCTTCACAACAGAACATCCAATCAAGAGTGAGTAACATGAAGCACGTAAAATATGATTTTATATTATTTAGATTCATTCCAAGAAAGAAGGAAAGACATAATTTTACCCATTTTCGTTGTTCCTGTTGTTTATTCCCAGATTCTTGTTTCTTTTCGAAAAGCCTGCAGTATACCAGGGTTACAGCATAAAAATGTGTCTTAAAAGCCCAAACTCCAATTTTAGTCCATCCCACAAGTACAACACAGATTTTAAATCTCATACCTCTGCTGGTCGATCTGTTTCTCTCTCTCCTTCCGTCGGCGTTCTCGCTCCTCTGTCTCTCTAGCTTCTCGTTCCATCTCCTCTTTCTCCAGACGCTGTCTCTCCTGGTTCGCCTTCCTGCGCTCCTCCTCTCGCCGTTTCTTCTCCTCTTGCTGAGCAACACAATGAGAAAGAACTCAGCAAGAAAACAAAGCTCAGGAAAGCAGATAAATACGTAATGTTTAAAGCCGCAGTCTGTAACTTTTGCCTTTCTACTGCCATCTCAGTTTGAAACATAAAACTGCAAGTTACTTGCAGAGTTATTTTCTTAATATAGATGGCAGGGTTCTTTTTTCTGTTTGCAGACGTGACATAACCACAAATTTCCCGGGAAGTTAGACTCGACAGCTCAAATTGTAAATCACTATTATAAACTTACTGTTATGAATTGTGTAAGGTAAGGAGACCGTTTTCAGCAAATCTGTTATGTAATTGATTTTTGTTCAGCTTTAAATGTGTAAGTTTCTCACCTCAGCCTTGGCCCAGAAGTCGTCTCTATTAGTACCTTGGATTTCATCTAAGGCGCTGATCTTCTTGTAGACAGGACCCTGTAAGAAGAAAAACTCTAGAGTCATTCTGAGGGCAAACATTGCAGATACTCAAGATCCTGTATGCATATGAGGTATGGAAGTATTTCAAATGTCTGGAACCAAATTTAAGTAATTCAGTAACAAATGTGTCCATATATAAAGATTTACAGTAACATGTTTTTGTAAATATCATCAAAAGAGCTTAATAGTGATTGTGAATGACATAAGTCACTGTTAGACTAAAGGTTCTATTTATATTCCTTGTATAGTTAATCTATAGTTTTATATTATTTATTATGTTTATGAGTTGATCATATTATCCACAATGATTTATGGGGATCATCCTTACATGACATTGTCTTTTTTGTTTCAAATGAAAGTTTGTTTTAATTTATCTCATGGCCTTGAACTCTTTTCTGGAGATTTTTTTGAATCCCTATTAAGAATATGAATGGTAATATTTCACTGTAATCTCACTTCGTTGAGACTCAGTAATACTCAGACTCACATTGGTCTTCTGCACAGGTTCAGATCTCAGTGTTTCTGCTCTCACAGGAGACTGCTGTTCCTTCACAACTTCCTGCTTAATCTACACAGAACATCCAATCAAGAGTGAGTAACATGAAGCACGTAAAATATGATTTTATATTATTTAGATTCATTCCAAGAAAGAAGGAAAGACATAATTTTACCCATTTTCGTTGTTCCTGTTGTTTATTCCCAGATTCTTGTTTCTTTTCGAAAAGCCTGCAGTATACCAGGGTTACAGCATAAAAATGTGTCTTAAAAGCCCAAACCCAAATTCTGAGTCCATCCCACAAATACAACAGATTTTAAATCTCAAACCTCTGCTGATCAATCTGCTTCTCTCTCTCCTTCCGTCTGCGTTCTCGTTCGTCCGCCTCTCTAGCATCTTGTTCTCTCTGTTCTTTCTCCAGATGCTGTCTCTCCTGGTTCGCCTTCCTGCGCTCCTCCTCTCGCCGTTTCTTCTCCTCTTGCTGAGCAACACAATGAGAAAGAACTTATCAAGACAACAAAGGGCAGGTAAGAAGATAAATACGTAATGTTTAAATGTGTCTGTTTCTTACCTCAGCCTTGGCCCAAAAGTCGTCTCTGTTAGTACCGTGGATTTCATCTAAGGCGCTGATCTTCTTATAGACAGAACCCTGTGAGATAAACAGTGTAGATACTCAAGACCCTGTGTGAATATGAGGTATGGATGTAGTTCAAAAGTTTGGAACCGGATTAAAGTCATTCATAAGGATTTTAAACAAACCAGTTACACCAAGACAAACTCCTTTGTTAACTATAGAAATGACATGTAGGTGTGAAGTAATATAAAAAATAAACAGGTGTATTCGAGGGCAGCACTTGTTATTGTAGCTTATTGTCTCTCCATTGTCACTCACCACACACCCAGGTGGTTCATAACTGCAGTTCTGGTTTGATTCTTTGTGGATGTTGTAGCTGACACCCGAGCCCTTGGCTATCTTCTCCATGATGGCTGAGGGTTCTACATCATCGTCTGATCGGGCATTGATGGTCACATGGGCTCCCTTTCAATTAAACATTATAAACATTTCTATAAATCGAAATAATGAGTGTCTCTAATAACAGTAATGGTTGACATTGTAATAAAAATGGACTGCATACTACCACTTATGCTTTGATACTCACCCGAAGAAAATTAGCCATGGAATTAGCGTGATTGGCACAAATTCCCTTTCGTACATCCTTGACTTTTTCACCAGTCTGAAATGAATAAACAATATAGCTTTTAATGGAACAGAAGAATATAAAAGATATTTACAGATCATTGATATAATAGAGGATGATAAAGGCTCATTTTCCTCAGTATAAATATTCATTATGAATTTTCGTTTTTGATCATACCCAGTTGATCAGCACAAACTTGGCGACTCCACAGCTGGGGTCAGTCACTCGACAGAAACCGTACATGATCTTTCGACTGTTAAGTTCCTCCATCATTTCTTCAAGTCCCCCATCTATCAGACATCCACAAGCAAACACTTCATTGGATAAGCAAATGATTCAAAGAATTAAAGCTGCCATCCGTAATTGTTATGTTGAAATATAAAATTGCGGTTACTTCACATATTATTCTTCATGAAGCCAAAGTGACATTTAACAAATCGGACCCTAAACAGCTCTAACATAATAAATCACTATTAGAAGCTTTCCAGTGTGATCAGGGCAAGGTACAGAGACGGTTTTAAACACTGATCTGTGGCGTACTTGTTCAATAACTGTTTTTATTCACTTTTAATAATAAAGCTGCAGTTTTATTCCTATTTTTAAAGGATAAATGTAAAAAGCAGATGTCATTTTCCACTGCTGCTTCTATGAGAAGTTGTTAAAGCAAAAAAGCATAACATCCCTGCTTTGGTATGCTCCTCTTCATTCTTTCAGAGATCATTTGAACCAAACCTTGTGGACTCACCTCCTTTTCCAGCCACACGGATGTCATTGCTGTTCCCCTCGTAGGTGAACAAGACCCTTTAATGAACAAATGTGATTCTTTCAATGGATGCTGTGCTTTTCAATGACCATAAACAGCTTGTTAGGACACATCAGGCTCTCTAATGGTGTCTGAAAACGACTTTAAAGCACAGGAGGTGTTCAATAATACTTGGCAAGGTTGGAGAATGAGTTGCATGTTGAGGGTCTCGTTTTAAAGAGAAAGTAATGATTGTCACGTGACCATTTAAAGGTCCTTCCAAATCAGTATAACCATTCATTCATTCATTCGTATTATGTATTCTTATTATTATTATTATTTATGATATGTATAGTCTGTCCTACCAGTCTGATGTCCCGTTCAGCACTTCATGATAAGCCTCGGTGAGCGCAGCTCCGTTTTTGCTCAAGTTTACAGACATTATAACTCAAAACATTAGCACAACAACCGGAGAACTTCTGCAATGCAGATGTAACGATAAGCCTTTCTCTTTCATGCGATGTCCTCTGTCCTCCTAAAGCACCTGCCCTGTCAGATCTGGTTCAGCAAGTTTTGGGGAATTGAAACAAGGAAGGGAAAAGCTTGTCCTGTCCACTTTAATGGTGCTCACAGTGTTTTAAAGACACAAACGTATAAATAACATTTCACAATCGTTTACGCCAAAACCTACAGAATGATAGGTTGAATGCAGAATGATTTCAAAGCTTTCGGAAAGACCGATTCAGTGAATCGGATCGTTTCGGCAAACGTGTGTGAAAACAAACCGAGTCCCAAAATGTTCGCAGACGTCCCCGTTTGTCACTTTGCGTTTTATTTGTGTGGTGCAATTGTTGTTTATCGCTGTTTTGTTACCCACATGCCACTTTTACCCCTGCAGTACATCGAGTCACGAATCGGTCTGAACGAACGAGTCGCGATTCAATGAATCAAATGATTCACTAAACGGATCGCGAATCAGGAAACTATATACAGTATCGTGATGACGTGAGGGCGGGTCGGTACGGTCACACTTACAAATGAAAACTAGTTGGACTTGTACATTTACATTTTTTACAGTCATTTACGTAAATGCCAAACCTAATGAAATAATCCAGCTTCTGCATCAGAGTTTGCATACGATGGGAGGTGATTGCATGGGTTTTTTTTAATGTCCATGCACTGTGTTGTATTTGAGCTATTATAGATAATAACGCCGCAATATTTACAGATATATTTGCAAACCTCCCCTGTAAGATTCAAAAGCCTTTACATTGAGGTTTGAGAACAAGCTGACAACTATATGTATGTACAATCATATCATATAAAATCATCAAAAAACATATATGCAAAATCTCAGATGCAAATTTTTGTTAATATATATTTTTTAATAGTTTTGTTGTTGTTAGTATTATTTTATTCCCAATAACAGGTCAAAATGTTTTCGCCGACTATAAGCTGCAGTTATCTATGTGACCGCACGATGTCGCTATCGACACGCTTTTCAACACTCAATTAAGACCTGCAAGTGAGCAGTCACGGTTATTACAGAAAATATCTCAAACAAAATGGACATTTTGTGAAATTTCCAAAATCCAAATCGTGAAGGATGTTGAATAAACCCCACATGCTTTGTGCATGTGGTCTCACAATCGATACGATTTTACACTACATTTGAAACAAATTAACTATTTGGAAAGTCATAGGCCATCCCAAAGGGCTGTAGTGTATACCTCACAAATTCAACCGCATTCATAATCTGCCAAAGAAAATCATATGCGTGCAATTAAATTCCCCCATTTTATAGCGTGCGTGTGACCACACTGGTGTGCAGCGTGAGCCAAGATCATCATTGAATGAATTAATCACAGATTTGTCTTTCAAATGCCAATTTGAAACCAATTTTCAAGGCACAAAACACATGACTGGCAGTACATTTGATGTGCTACCCTTTAGGATAGAACTGCATTCCCATATAACAGGGATCGTTCCCAGAATGTTGGCAAGCGTTCTCTAAATGTTCTCTCAGTACTATGTTATCAGAACTTTTTTAACGTTATTTATCATATTTAGCAACAACGTTATTCTTAAGTTGCTAGTGGAACGCTTTAAAGGTTTACAGAATTGAAAACGTTTGAATACTGTTGTTATGTAAGTTCCTAGAACATTCAAAATAACATTTTTAATGTTTTTGTTTCTTAATGGAAACGTTAGGGAAACATTCTTACAATCTAAAATTGTAAGCTGGGGAGGCCTCCTTTAACAACAGGGTCAATAACAGACTCCCATTTCCCAAGGTTAAAGTGACTGGAGTAATGCACAGGTTTTTCCAGAGTGTGGTCACGGGTATCCCCATAACAGATCCCAGCATTCGGCTGTTCGTGATATGACATTGCCAGTTCCTTTTGGGTTGATTTCAACTCTCGCTGTCAGCTCCAGAGTTTTCGTATCTGGCTAAGATGACCCAGTTTTCCCTGGGTATCGTGTTGCACACTCCGGCCGAGTCAGCGTGCGAGTGTGCGCTCTACGTGCACGCAGGTCTGTGCTAAGCGCACATGTTGACAGGTATGATATAGAGTACATCTGCCCCCAGAGCCCTCTCACACACAGCAGACAATTGAGTGCAGGATCGTAACAGGAGCGGGGCCCCAAAGGGCCAGCCGTGGGGCTGGGATGGCAACAGCTCCTGTGTCATGGCAAGGCTGGTGTCAAGGTTTGGGTTTATGACCAACCCCCATTCTCTCCCCACACACACACACACACACTCAGCATCACTGAACCATGTGCCTCAGAGATCTCTGAGATTTCTCCCTTGAGGTCAGTCCCTCATAATCAAAATTAATTGCCTGTCCCTGAAAGTGTAGTCGGGTTTCACTTTCTCTCCTTTTCACTTTTGAGCTCAGCATTTTAAACAAGCATATTTTCATGCACATTTTATTTATATGCCAGTATTGTTTATTGTACTTGTCATTACCTACAGAACTTAAATAAAGCTTATTTTTAGAAACATTATTTTTTTGCATTGTGACGACATTTTAATTATATTACATTGTGTACTGTAATGAATTTAATGAGACTCACCTTTAAAATAATTTATAAAGAATTTAAAAAGTAAACCTTAAAAGTCAACGTTTCATTACATGTCATGAGAATAATGCCACAATGCACAAATCTTAACAGATCTTCATTTTTTTTTACTCAAAAGATGTCTAATAGGGTGTAATGTCCATCCTGTTGTAAAGAAATATGTTCACATTATAGGTCAAAAATATTACTACGCTACAAAATAAAATATGTTTTAGAGGTTACAGAAATAATGGTTTTAACATTTCCTGTTTCAGTTCTTCTGTTTTGATTAGATTCTCTTCAATTCTGCACCTCCTGTGGAGATTTGTTTGCCCTTAAAACCCTTTTGGGATTTTTAAATTAAAAGTCACATTATCTTCTGTGTAAACACAGTTTTGCGCTCCATTTCCTCCAGACTGGGTTAAGACTGTGCGTCAACATTGGCAGTCAACCTGTAGATCGTATGTCACATAACTGAGAAAAAATTCAGTGTTTCAGAAGGTTTAAAATGCATGTTATTTATAAAAGACTTTTGTCAGCTGTATAGTGTTGAATGATATCTGACTGAATACTTAATTTTTACTCATCTCAGAGTCAGATCACCTTCAATGTTCAACGGTCCCACGGCCCAGGTGCTTTGTGGGTAATCTGTGATTGTTTGTGCCTGTTTCCCACTCAAACATTTAGAGTAAATAACAACCCACCCCCTCCCATTGCTTGCCTCTCCCGTGGACACACACACACACACTGGCTTATTAGCATCTGATTTAATGATACACATCATGTTAGTAAATGAAGGGCAAGTGAGCCCCCCACTGGGCCAATCGATGTGTTTCTCCTCAGGTGATACCCCAGTTAACAGGGAACGTTCTCAGAATGTTGGATAACATTCTGTAAAAGTTCTTTCAAAGTTTTTAAAAAGATCTTGCAGTAATGTTAGTCGAACATGTTTTTAACGTTATATATCATATATATCATAAAGTTATTCTTAAGTTGTTAGTAAAATGTTTAAAAAATCTACAGAAATATGTTGAATAATTCAAATGTTTGAATAATGTTCTTATCTCCAAGCAATAACATTAAAACAATGATTTAAAAACTGTACTGAATGAACATTCATAGAATGTTAAAAAAAAATTGTAACATTTTTGTTTTTTAATGGAAACCTCTACACAGTCAGTAATCGAACCCTGGACCACCCCCAACCTGAGAATCAATACAGACTCACTTTAACTCCTTATCACAGCCATCCTTAATTAAGAGTCATTAACATTCTTTCTCACACCTACAGTTCAGACTGCTCGCTCGGCGGGTTCCAGGCCCCTTGCTGTCAAGCCTGAATGAGCAATGCGCACATTTATTCACAGGCCAGAGTGCAGCAGGCTGGCCCTGAGCCAAATGGTGCCAGACCCCCGGCCCGCCTGCACGTGCAGCCAAGAGGAGAGAGGGGAGCTTTATTGTGTTTATTGTGTGCATGTAATGTTTATTAATGCTTTGGCCATGTAAATGTTTATCATGCCAATAACGCTTGCTGGAATATTGAATTTTGACAGATGTAGAAGGGTGTGTGTGTGTGAAAGGGGCGAGACCCAGAGAAGCCCCTGATAATGAGTCCCCAGCTAACAGGGAACGTTTCTCATTGGCTAATATTTTCTAACAGCTCTTCTGAAGTTATCAAAAAAAGTACTTGCAGTAACGTTCGTATAATGTTTTTTAACATTATATGTCATATATCATAAACGTTATTCTTAAGGTGTAAGTGAAACATTTTTTAAATGTTACAGAATTAACAAAATGTTTAAATAATGTTCTTATAACCAAGCAATAATATTAATACAATGTCTAAAAATATTCCTAGAATGTTCAAAATAACATTTTTAATGTTTTTGTTACTAATGGAAACATTACAGAAACGTTCTTTTAACCTAATATTGTTCGCTGGGTCAATGGCCATTGCTTGGGGACAGCTGCTTGCACTTCTCAGCACAATACAGCTGGCTGCTCTAATTACCTCGGCTCTGGTCATGTGAGAAAAATGTAAACCACTCTGAAGGAAACAGTGAGATGGCTCTGACTGTGAGTTATTGATAATGTGGCATCTTGCACATCATCTGGAGGAATTGCACATATAATTATGGGTTTGCATCTGCGGCCATGTCAGCGTGATGAGTTTGTATTGACCGTGTGGATGGGCTTTATGCACTGTACCGTAGATCGTTATCAAAATTGCAAAGTTGCCTCGTGCACAACAAGAAATTTCTAGAGAACATTTGAGGTTAAAATCTGTGAGTCTCACAAAACCTGTTGAAAACATGCTTGACCCACCAAAATTTAAATCAAATGAAAAAAATAATGAATTATATTTTTCATAAAGGATGTGAAGACTTTTAAGGATCATCAGAAGTTTTGTAAGATTTTTATGAGAATTAGCACATTCTCCAAAAGTACTGAACATTACAGAGATGCCAATCTATGAGTGGGGGATGTACTTTGTCGACAATAATTTTTTGTTTAATGAATAACTTCATACAAAGCAAAATCAGTATCTCTGTCTTTTTTGTAGTGAATATATCTAAAAGAAGATTCATTTACCTAAGAAGGAAACCAAAATTGGATATGACTTTTATTCAGAAAATACATCATAAGTGTAATTTATGTTGTTCCTTTGGCCAATTTGTTTTGAAAACTCTTCCAATTAATTATTTCACAGCTATTTTTAATACCTCACCTGGCTTGTACCAGCCTAACAGTGTGAGGTCACCTTTAGCCGTGAGCCTCCGGGCTGTAACTGCACCTCTGGTTGGTCTGTCACATTTCACAGGGGACTTTACAGTGTGTGAGCTGTGTTGGCCTAAACAACAATGTTTGTTTGACTGTGGTTAGTGCAGTGCCCACAGCATTTAATGGTCTATTTGGTGTGCTGAGAAGAGGCTTTTTATGGAGTGACTGTTTTTTACAGCGAGTTTGTTCCTTAATAGTACCTAATTTACTTTCCACGGTAGGCTGACCAAAACAGAAACTGGTGGGATGGTGAAACCGAACCCTTTAGGTGACATCTCTGTTGTGAAGCTCAATACACTATACATTACTCGAAGTAAATTACATAAAGAAAATACATGTACTGTAAAAGGTATGTTTTATCACCTGCATTATTGGTATATTATGAATTATAAACTTTGTTGCTGTATTTTTACAGCGGACTTGACAGCTGCCATATTTTTATTGTAAATTTACCAGAATGTTTCTAAACAATATAGAAACAACTATGTTTACAGGAACGAGAAAGGGAGAAACATTAAAGTCAATGAGTTTTAATTGTATTTTGAAAGATCTACAGACATTCAACATTAAACAGACTTAATAAGCCATAATAAGCACTTCTTCAGAGTATATAATAAAACTCACCAAATCATTGTAATAGTTATTCAGGTTCTGTATTTTACCACAGTTAAAGGTATTACTGCATTGCATTTTCAGAAAAGTAAAGCTGACTCTTAAAGCTGTTCAGTTAGCTGATTATTGTCCAGAGGGACATTTTGTGCTGCTCTCTGAGGTCATAATGTAATGTGGAGATAAATCAAATCAAGCCTGAAGTGTGTTGGTGGTCAGTTCTCTTGTCCATTGTGAGACTGACCCACTGATTCCCTGTGGAGCTCAACATTAACCCTTCCCCTCCCACACATTAGTGAATCTAAACCCCATCCAACTCCAGGACACCTCCTGTTCTCAAATCAAATAACTCAAAGTCAGATCTGTGTTGTAATAAAAGCAAATTTAGATGACTCTGATGGTCTAGTGGTCTTACTCAGTGATGATCATCTAGTTGTCCAACGACTGAATACCCAGCTAAAAGTATTAGGTTGTAATATTGTTTCCCTAACATTTCCATTAAGTAACAAAAACTTTTTTGAAAAAACAAAAACTCTGTTGCTTAGTTATGAGAACGTTATTTAAACATTTTGTATTCTGTAGTGTTTTTAAAATGTTCCACTAACAACATTTTTGATTTTTATATATGATATACACTGTGTTTTGATAACTTTGAGAGAACTTTTAGAAATGTTAGCCAGTGTTCTGAGAATGTTCCCTGTTAGCTTTATTCCTTTACTGAGGTCCACAGGCATGTCTACCTAAAAACAGTCCAACTAAGCCAGCGTAACTATCTGCTTCCAACTGGTAGTTCAGTCTGAAAATAAGCAGTTTTGTACATCCCTGTTGTTGAAGCACTCTACAATCTTTCTGCAGTGCGTATGTTCCTTTATGACATTATGAGGAACCCACTTGATCCATAGTTAGGAGATATGACACAACAAGTGGCCGGCCTTCTCCAAACAGGTTTATCACACAGCAGTTTCCACAGGCACTCTCCAGCTGTTTGAAATACTGTGACACATCCTTCCGCCTCACCCCGTCTCTCTGTTTCCTTGAGGAACAAAAAAGGGATTTCCTTTAGGACTGATATATGGCGTGTCTACATGCGTAGGCGTGAAACAGTGGGAGTTGAGGCAGTCACAGTTAGCGACGTTTGTTTCATTGCATTCGCCCCTGATCACTGACAGACAAAAACTAGGTGATGGGGATTTACTCTGGTTTTTCTTCCCTTCGATGCATCTCTATTCTGATTGGATGAGATCATCCAATTCAGAATCTAATGGCCATGATTCAGTCTCGTAGCCCAAAGGCTGAGCGAATAAATTGCTTTGTGACTGGTTTAATCTTAATCTGAAGGTCCAATGGAAAACCTGAATACACACACAAACAAAGGGCCCATGGAATAGAGTGCGGGGCCCCATGGCCCCATCCTCCCTCAGCACCCAGACATCCCTACCAAATGCTCACAGTTTTTCCACAAGCAAACTGAGGCTACAGTCCACGTGATTCCACTCTGCTTTTCACTTCCTGTTTTCGAAGGGGAAGGTGGTTATTGAACAGACACTGATTTCACAGTCAATATTTCTAAAACATTGACCAGGGAAAACCTGCTGGCTGCAAATGTTATTTATGTGTAAACTCTCAAAAAGTCATCAAAAATGTTCTTGAGGTAACGTTAGTGGAACATTTTTATGTCATTATATATCCTGTATATTAAAACATTCTTAAGTTGTTAGTGGAGCATTTAAAAAAATGTTAGGGAAACGTTTTTACAACATAAAATTGTTAGCTGGGATATGTGGTTTTCTAGGCGGTTGCTAACTGTGATTCTATCAGCAAGTTTAAGATCAATATTTCAAGCTTTATGAACTCGGTTCGGATTTATTCTTTGGATCAAAACGCATAGACATTATTATAAGCAAAATCCAGCTGTACAGTTTAACTCATCTCTCTAACAGTGGACCAGCTTTGACCACAGGAACGTAAGGTCAGCAAGTATAGAGGAAATGATATGACTGTGACCTCCACTGGGACAACTGGGGAAACTGGGGTTTGTATTTATATACAATAGGTACTCAACGACCGCTGCATGCTGACACTGAGAGCTTTCACCAATGTGTGGGGTTAAAGGTTAATAGTCTCTTGGAGTTACACGTATGGAACACGGGTGAAAGGTCACAACAGGGTGATGAAGACAAACAGGTCCAAAGTAGCGCTAAACTTTAGCCTCTTCCTTTACTAACATGGGAATAAGCTGTCCATTAAAGTACTTATGCTGTTAAGGCAGTTTAAGCACATTAAATCACAGCCAACATTTTAGGTTGTAGGAACATTTTCCTATCGTTTCCATTAAAGCGTAAAAAAATCCAGTTATTTAGATGTTGTATTAAGGTTAAAAAATAAATGAACATTTTTAAATGTTCTGCTATCGATTTACGAGCAACATTTTTATGGTGATGTTTTTAGAACGTTGGCCAATGACACATATCAGTGACACATTACTGCAAGACAATTTTCTGATAACTTTCAGAGAACATTAGCCAACATTCTGAGAATATTTACTGTTAGCCGAGATGTGCGGTAGGATCCATATTGTCCTGAAGTAGCTGAAGATGTAAAATCAATGTGAAATGCTATTCTAGTTGACTTAACATTTGATCACAGTTATGTCAAACGCTATCAGACATAATGTGACTTTACATGTCACTATCTGAATAAGTGTTGCCTGAGGCAAGATTATGGCTTGTATTGCAACATGCCAATTAAATTTTAACTACCTGACATCAGCTATAAACATTTAAACCTCTAGATTACATAACGTGCAAAGTAAATGTTGTTTTTGTAGTTTGTATGTCACTGTGTAGGCCGATGTTAAAATAAGAGCTGTGCATTGTGATTTATTAGTTAACAAAGAGTCATTAGTCAAGCAGTGAACAGGCGATATAAAATTGCTACTTTTAGTTTAATGGGACATAATAACCACATCCATTGAAAACCAGCCTGTGCTGAGCTAATTGTTCAGACTAATTACAGCCTTCTCATTTGAACAAATAAGATAGTCTTTGTTCTTCTCTTCTGTCTGCTCAGATTTAGAGATAGCTATCAGTGCCTGTCGTAATGAGTACCCTTCCATTTGTGGATATATAAACATTGGCCCAGCTAACAATTTTAGGTTGTAAGAACGTTTCCTAATGTTTCCATTAAGTAACAAAAACATTCAGAATGTACATTCAAAATGTCAGTTTATAAGACAATGTATTAACATTACTGCTTGATCATAAGAACATTATTCAAACATTTTTTTCTTTAACATTTATAAAATGTTCCACTAACAATTAAGAATAACATTTTTGATAAACGTAATATATAACATTAAAAAGCGTTCTACCAATGCTACTGCAACAACAGTTTTGATAATGTTGAGAAAACTTTTAGAGAACATTCTGAGAACAGACTAGATGGAGGCTGCTTTCAGGCGCACTGAGATAAAGGCTCTGTCTTTTTTCTACATTTCTTTTAAGGAACTCAGATTTCGTTGCTCAGATGTTGTCTGTCTTCTGCTTTAAGTCATCAACAAGCAAAACCACAAAGATTTAATGGTTTCAAAATGTTCCATCAATCTTTGTCTACAGCGGTTGGCATCGAGTTTAGGTTAGTGTCACTGCCTGTTTTGGTATGCGGTTATCCTCCCTGTTTGGATGCTTTTTTTGTGACAGCGAGCGTATTACTCAATGTTACATTCCAGATGTGAGTTTTGTCAAAATTTCCCTCTGCCTGTATTTTTTCAGTGCCCAAAACTCACATGCATTCGACACTTGGCTTCTAAGATGTACAACCGCAGAGAAATTAGCACAACAGACGCAGTATAAAACAATTAATCATGGCTGCCAAACTGCACAATGCCTGTAAAAGATTTAAACAGCAACATACTGTTAACATAATGTACTGAGTACATTAATAGGCCTTTTTTACCATTATATATCAAATATCAATTTTGTTATTTAATGAAGAATTCTTACAATGTAGAATTGTTATATGGAAACGTCAGAGCATATGAAAATGTCACGTCCAAACCAGGCAAACAGACATCAGAATACTGTTTGAATTTAGGTCCACGTGTTGTTCCATCTTCATTCACAGGGTGCAGAGTGACAAAACCCAGAAGGATTAACATTCTCTTCTCACAGTTTTTCTGAGCAGCTGTGAGCTTCAAGTTAAAGAGCCTTTCTGCAGCTGCACAGTGCGCTGATATTCTAACACCAGAAAAATTCATGGTGGAAGCCATACAAAATAATTCAAATGTGCAGCTTAATGTGAAACAGACCCCTTGCATGGCATGCATATTATCATGGTTCCTAAAAAACACAAATGTTTACTTAGATTAGATATTACCTGTTGATATCATCTGTAAGCACATTTGATCAGGTGTGTTAATTATTCTCTGTTATCTGTTTGCAGCTTATTAAGATCAATGTTGTATATTTTTCACACATAAGGACTCCACAATGTAGCGCTTTTGCAACATTTGTGCAATGCTGTGGCAACATTATATGAATGTCTGGTGTTAGTTGTGCAGTGCCAATTTGTCTACAAGAGATGCGTTACATGCTGGAAAGGATATTTATTCAAAAGGAGCAAGTGCTTTAACCACTCTATCACTCTATATGTTCTACAATTCCTCAGCCGTCCATATTTGCATACAGGGCCAATATAACAATGTTTTGTGTTCCGATTACAAATATGTTGCAATGTGACAAGCATTTAAGAAAACTCTGTAGCACAATCTACATCAAGAAATATAATTTCTCAAACATTTGGATAATATAACAAACATGTTATTCATTATGCTTGGACGTATACAAATCCTGGAAAATTTCATTGCTTAAATTAACTTAAAACTGACATGCATATAATAAAGGAGCTAAACATGATAATGTGTATAGCATCACACAGCTTAGATAATTAGACTTGAACGATTGGACGACAAATTGGTGATTTTTTGTGAAAACAAAGTCATTAAACACTCTTTTTGGTTCATGTAAACAACTGACTTTATTTGGTTTCCATCAGAGAAGAACATTTTAAAATTTATGTTGCATTTTTATATGTGCAACGCCCTAATGTTTAACAGCTAAAAATAAAACCGAACGATTGGGTCTGAAGTCATATTGTGCTGAATGTTTCTCCTCCGGCTCATTAGTGTTTTATGAGGTCGTGCAGAAAGGCAAAGAACCCAGCTAAAGGAACATTCTCAGAACGTTGGCTAACATTCTATAAAGTTCTGTTATCAAAAATGCTGTTCCAGTAACAACGTTAATAAACGTTATATATTTTATATATCAAAAACATTATTCTTAAGTTACAGAAATACAGAATTAGCTACAGAATTTTAAAAAATGTTCAGTTAACATTCCTATAATCAAGGAATAATGTTAATGCCATGTCTAAAAAACTTGAACGTTCCTAGTACGTTTTAAAATGAAATTTGTAATGTTCTGTCCTTAATGGAAATGTTAGAAAAATGTTCTTTCAACCTTAAAATTGTTAGCTGGGAATGTGTTGTGTTGTGCACTGGGGTGGGGGGGGATGGGGGGGTTTTGGGGGGGATTCACTGGGGGTATTTTATAGTTATTCACTGTAGATTGTTTTGTAATGTTGTGCTTCATGGCTTTTGTGAGTCGATTGATTAACATAACAGAGAACAATAGCAACCTGTAGATATCTTGAAAATCGTTATATCAGAGAACTGATCATGGTAATGGAAATCATAGGCAAACACATATGTTGAATCCGGTACCTATAACAGTTCCCTGTTTTCTGGAAAATGTTTCTGTTTAAGGCCCAGATGAGGAGAAGGTCCAAGCCACAACATGACATCCATCTCTGGATCTTTAATGATGATGTCTGCGTGGGACACAGGATTCATGTGAGGCCCACATCAGTAAGGACAAAAGAGGAATTCTTCCCCGCCAGTGCACGGCTAGAGGAAGTAATGCAGATGCCAGGGAAGATAACTGAATATGGGTTTGAATTTCCACCAGCTGGTTGTGCATACTTCTGCTGTGCACACAATTCATGTTCGGAGCAGATCGAGTGTGTGTAATGAAGAGCAGAGTGTGTGAACCACAGAGCTGTATTACATTAATATCATTTTAAATCACAAAGGTTTCTTGCATTAGTAATGTGAGAAAATAACAACAGTGGACAAATGAGATTCTGAAAAGACATTCCTTAGCATTCCTTAAACATATGAATCCAATTCAAAGTTGACCATGTGAGAACTGGACCACTGTAAAATTCAGGATTATTTAAGTTAACGCTGTCTTTGAATTTAATCAATTATTTGATTAAAATTATGTTACTTTGTGGCTTTTCATTTAGATCACGATTGTCTATAAAACAGGTTTCTCACAGGTTAGCGGTCAGTGTGAAGATTTAGCGTGGCTAATCTACAATCTGCTTGTCTGCAACATTTTCTGAGAGACCAAAAACTGGCCAGTCTGTCATTCGTGACCTTAAAATCATTTAGGTATTTTAAGATCTTAAAATACCTAAACACTTTTACTCTACGATTAGCCGAACACCCACACCTTCCTTACAGAGCGAGAAAATGTCCCAACCACACAATATCCCGCTCAACATACGCAGATGGTATGAATATAATTCCCTGTTGCATCCTGACTGTTTTGTGTGTTTTACAGCTTGTGCTTTTTACATCCTGTCCAGGTGAAATGCTCCATTATTTATGGCTCGTATAAAAATGTGCCTGTTCCCACGTGCTGTTGAAAGTTTTATTGTGTTAATTATACACTGGCAAAAGTCTGCAGGCCTCCAAAAAAGTGAAGGTAATTATGTCAACAGGGAGCTGCTCCAACAGTCGTGTGCTAAGCACCACTAGGTTTTAGTTCACATCCAGAGTATTTGCATCTTTTACCATTGTCTTACGATTACATCACACGTGATTTGATATGCCTTAAGCGATGCCCCAGCTAACAGGGAATATTCTCAGAACGTTGGCTAACTTTCTTTTTTTCTTTTGTTGGCTTAACATGAGAATTTTTGTTTACATATTTTTTTAATTCTGTAATGTTTTAACTAACAATGCAAACCTGGATGTTTTGAACATTCAACAACTTTCAAAACAGCATTTTAAACATTTTTGTTACTTAATGGAAACATTAGGGAAATGTTTCTACAAACTAAAATTGTCAGCGGGGAAGCATCTCTCTGTTTTGTGTTAACAGCTGGTTTGTGGGTGCACGCTGTCTAAACTAGTACTAGTAAACTGTACTTTGAACATCAGTGATCAATGACTAGAAATGTTTCTTAAAGCAAAATAGCAAAACAAAAAAATGAGCAAACATGAAAAAACAATGTCAATAAATACTAAGACTCAAATGTGGCCTACAAACAATTGAATCTGTGGCTGCCCAGCTAATGGACATTGGCTAACATTCTCTATTAGTTTTCTCAAAGTTATCAAAAAATGTTGTTGCAGTAATGTTAGTAGAAAGTATTTTTAATGTTTTATACCATATATATTAAAAATGTTATTATTAAGTAGTTAGTGGAATGTTTAAAAGTTACAGAATTAAAAAAATGTTTCAATAACATTCTTAAAACCAAGCAATAACGGTAATACAACGTCTATGAAACTGGAACGTTTCTAGAACTTTAAAAACGTTAAAAGAACGTTTTTGTTATCTAATGGAAACAGGGAAATAATCCTACAACCTACGATTGTTAGCTGGGTGGGTGACATTTGCAAAAATATCAGTTCAATTGACATTGTAGAAAAGTGATTTTGATGAATAAATGGTGTGAGAATGACATCATCATGACATTCTCAGGGCCGATCACAGAAGATGAAAGCAGAAGCAGCTTGTGCTGAACCCTGGGCTGACCTTTCACATGTGCAGAGTGACAGAAATCTTTGTTTCAGATTGTCTATAACTGCAACTAGTTCCTCAATTATCATGAGCATTATTCATAATATAACACTTTCAGTCAACATTTTACCGGTGAAAGTGTAAACATTTTTTTTAACATTTTTCACCGTACAAAGCCAAAAATCATCCCATGCCTTCTTTTTGTTCAGTTGAGTTGATTTGGCCTATCACCGCTTATTTGGCTTTGATAACAAAACAAAATGAACGAGAAACGCATTCAGACGGAAGGTGTTAAAACATGAAAGCGCCAAAATGTTGGATATGATGACAGAGAAGATGACGGGTAATGCAATATTCATAAGTCTCATGATCAGAGGAGGGAATTTTTTCCATCCTGTCGTCTTAGTTTTGGAGAAAGAGGACGTGTGCATTAACGACAAGTTGTTATGTTTTTTCTGTCCTTTCAGAGAAGAGAGAAGATGCGGCTTAATCAAGGGTGATGCACTTCTCCATTCCCTCCTCTTTGATGTTCGTGAAAAGACGTCCACGGTTAACCCTGAGTGTGCCCTGGCCCAGAATTCTTCTTTCAACTCGGAGATGATGAAAGTGAATGCAAGGTGTGTCTAGGGCCTTTAAAAAAATGAGCCTCAACCCTGACTGAAATGAAGGATATTTGTTCTTGAAATGAAGTGCTTCTTGGCTTGGTACTAATGCACTCATCTTTGAACATCAAAAGTTATTGATGTTACCTCATTGCTCCTTTCTTTGAAGCTTTGTGTACTACACGCGCGCATATTGTCCGGAGAATATTGGTTTCTTGTGGGGGGAAGGATGTTATTGTGTCGTCCATTTCCTGCATTTACAGATGAGCTCAGCTATTAATCATACAAAACAGCTCTTCATGGAATAGACCAAATTGTGATGACAAATGCATATGGGCCCTATAAAATAATTTATGTCTGTTTTTTTATTTCTGTTTATGTGATCTTATGTTGCTTAAGGGCATTTGGGAGCTGGACTATATTCTGGACTTCTGCCAGTTTGTGGCTGTAAAAAGGGAAAGTGTTTCAACATGCACCTGTTTGCTGTGTTCGGTGTTATTAAACCTCATCGTTTTATTTATTTGGTTTCAAATTTATTCAGATTATGTGGTTGCATGCAGAGAGCTGGGCTGCTGGTGAGATGGTCTTATTTATCCTTGATCAACAGAGAGGAAACGCGGAGTGAAATTCCCATGTCGCCGATAACCGCAAAGTCAACATGTCAATAATTCATCGCTCATATGATTTAATATATCAGCGTTTGAATAATTTATTCTGTCCAGTGCTCTCTTTCTTTGAATTCCTACATCTGACTCTCTCTCTCTCTCCCAGAACTTTCATATTCATTCATTTCGGAGCAGAGCTGAATGATTTATGGGTGGCTGACTTGGCCATGCAGTACATGTTAAAGGCTATCCGTGCTGATGGAAAAAACAAACATAGACACAGTCCTGATTATTTGAGCTGCTCTCACCGGTGGCCCCAGGAGATGAGCGCTGAAGCCAAAAAACATTTGAACTGCACAGGAAGATAGAAAAGCCCACAGGAGAGTACAGGTTTCACAAGAGTAAAAAAGTCTAGCTTAATAGAGTTCAATAGGAGAAACATACCAAGAATGTAGATTAGATGGTTCCATGTTCAAATAAAAAGAAGCTTTAGTTCACAATGAATTTTCAAGCCACCTGTGGGAGATATAAAGCTATAGTGCTTATAGAGGTTTGAACTACTGCTCTGTTCAACTAACAGGGAACGTTCTCCAAACATTGACTAAGGTTCTCTAAGTGCCCTCAGTAATGCTGGAAGAACATTCTTTTAACGTTATATATCATACATCAAAAACTTTATTCTTAAGTTGTTAGTAAAACAGTTTAAAAACGTTTTAAAAAAGCTTAACACACTTTTAAGATTCCACAACAAAAAATGTTTTTAGTTAGATAAATGCGACACTTGTGGAGCTCACTATACATCTAAACGAATGAGATTGTATAATGAAATCTGAAATTACTTAGAGTGACAAATTACATCAAAGCGATTTAGAAAACAGGGTGCGAAACACTGTATTAGATCTCACTGTTTTAGGTGTGTAAGCCATTGAAGCATATGCAAAAATGAAAAATCAGATCAAGCATTATAAAATGTTGCTAAGTGAGGTTCAGTATTTTGGTGTGTATTTTCAACAACCACCTCCTCCCTTGTTTATATATAAACATGGAAAACAGCCCGTATTGTAGCTACCCGCACAAAACAAGACGTGGGCTGAAATGGAGCTTCAGTTCCTGCAACATCTCAGCAGCTGCTTGTCATCATTAGACTGTACAAGTGAGATCAGTCTTTATAACATCACAAGCATTGTAAAATGCCCAACATTTAGACAAAAGAAGATTAAGAAATGTGCTGCGTAAGATATAAGATGGGACTGGTTAGTGGGGACAGTGTTTTGTGTTGTGAAAGATGGTTTCAGCAGATAGTTGTTGGTGATGGTTGTTGGTGTATTGTTTTAATGATGTGTTTTGTGATTGCTGTGAAAGGCATCCATGTCCATACTTCTTCAGGAGTGTCTGACTGTGTCTTTAAAGGGAGTTGTGGTAGTGAGAGGAGTGTCGGTTTCCATCTCAAACTCCTCCTCCTGTATTGTGGCGAGGGCGTTCCTCGTCCCCACCGGACCGCGTCCATCATCCAGGGATACAAATGTTTCTTCATGCACATTCGTCGTCCATCATCGGAGCTGAATCGTACATCTTAAACGCAGGAGGAAAAGTCAGCGAGTCTGCAACCAAACGATGGGATCGACCAAACTATCGTAACCCGACCACCTTTCAGCGCTTGGAAAAGAAAGCGGACGGGCGCAAACTTTGTTGATCTGAACTTCTCGGTGCGTGATTTCTTCTCCTCCCTCGCAGGACTAACAGATCTCCAGCACACGGATGGATATCAGATGAAGTCCTCGTCCTGTTTTCATAGCTTTGTTTCAGCGTGGTTTAGTAGAAAGTGCGCGTACGGGGCGCAAAACTGCGGCGGAAACGCGCGTCTGATCAACCCCGCGTCTGATCAACCCCGCGTCTGATCGACCCCGCATCTGATCAACCCGCAGTTTTTCCGATCTGGTCATGGGAAACTAGCAATGCTTTGTTTTTTCTAACATCGGCACGGTCACGGTTTTAAGATTTGGGGCCGGTGCGGATTACGGCGCTTGGCGAAAGAAGAAAGTTTTGTTTGAAAACCTTTTTGTGCGCCATCTCGTACCATCATGCCTCAGCTGAACGGAGGAGGTGGAGATGACCTCGGCGCAAACGACGAGCTTATCTCCTTCAAAGATGAAGGCGAGCAGGAGGAGAAAACGGAGAACGTGTCGTCGGAGAGAGATCTGGACGAGGTTAAATCCTCTCTGGTCAACGAGTCCGAAAACAACAGCAGCTCCTCCGACTCAGAAGTAAGTATCCATACCGCCTTTATAGTGGACTGGACTTCTGATGCATTCACATACATTCATGTCCAATCCCGACACTAAAATGTGATCCTTTATCTTCCCACCGCAAGCAGACAGACAGGCGTCCGCGGGCCAGACTCGAACTAGAAAGTTTCGAGAAGCAGAGGGAATACTTGGCGGAAGGTAGTAACTTCTTCATGCATGTTGGCTTCGTGCTTGGTGTGCTTTACGCAATGAAATAATGCCTTCGTTCACTGTCGCCCTGTTGTTCCTGAAGCTCTGAGACGGCAGCAAGATGGAGGATTGTTCAAGGGACCCCCGTACGCTGGATATCCGTTTCTCATGATCCCCGATCTGACAAACCCGTACCTCTCCAACGGGTCCCTGTCACCGAGCACCCGGACGGTACGTGACATTTTACGTTTTTGCCCTTTGTGACGTCACAGTGGGGTGTAGGTTTGCAGCGCCGTTGTCGGATCTGGAAAGTTGCAATCCAGTTGCGCCATGTTACCTTCGAGTGGTTTCTCCAGGCCCCAACATTTCCTTTGTTTCAATGACCTTTTTTTCCCCTTAATCGAGGGTTTGTTCAATTTTAAGACTTGGATAAGTAAAAGATAGAAGTAAATAGTCGTGCAATCTGTGTGTTTCTACAGTTTACCATAGCCTCCCCCCGTTGCCACTTGTTGAATCGTGAGCATACATGTATTTAGAGGCTATTCTAATGCATCGCATTGCACAATAAGTCATTTGCTTCAGCTCACCCGTGCACAAAAGAAGTCTTTATCTGCTGCCTCCGATGGCATGAAAACAGACCTTTTGCAGCGAAACCTCTCAGAGATGTCTGCACAATTCATTTTCTGTTATCATAACAGGCGACAAACTGGAGGCAAGCCTGGGCAGATAGTATTCATCCAGTTTTTGCTGTCAGGAATGTGTCTATACACTTTTTGTTGTTGTGTCATACAATGTTGCAGGGGTGGTTGAATTTACCACTGTGTCCTTACGAATCTGTTATTCAGAGCAGGAGGGGTTAAGATCGTGTGTGATTATTTTATTGCTTTTGTTATAAAAACCTTTGTGATTTGTCAGAAGTCCTTCCCCATCAGGGAAACTGGTTTTCAATTAGAGAGCTGTTAAACGACTATTGTTATCATTAGTTACCGCTTGACGGCCCTATCGGGGGTCTCCGCTGGATGCCTATTATCTTAATAACATCTTCACCTAGGGGGGCAGGTTGACTACCTGAGCAACAAGCCCCCGCTGCTGCATATGTTTGCTTTTCTCCATTTTTAGCCTCATTGGGTGTTTTTGCCATGCTTTTCTGCTTCCCAGCAAAACCACCATGACAATGTCATTGTGTGACGAGGCATGCAAATGTGGGCAAGCATGTCATTGCGGAAACATTTCAGCAAGACTGTGGTGATAAACATTTTTTCATTATGGTGCTAACTTGTGGGAATGTATGAATCTGTAGGTCACACACAGATATTAGATGTGGTGTTAGATTTGCTTGTCTGCAGCACAATGGCTTTTTCTTAGCTCGTGAAATAGCATTATACACAGAGAATGGATGCTGTGACTAAGGAAAACGGGTTACCTTTAACAGAGGTAACAAAGACAGCCTGTGATCCTAATAGATAAGATGGATAATAACATTGACTTGTGGTCTCTGTGCGTGTTGTGTGTGTCAGTGTCTGTGTTTGTGAGCCCGAAGGCAACTGATTAAACCTTCTCTTCCTCAGTGTACAATAGCAAGGTTGTGTATAGCTTGAGTAAAAAAGTTTGTAAAGCGCCACTCTGTCTATGAGGGAAAAAAAACATGTAATGTTACTGAACCGGAGCAGAAAATTGTTTATAGTAACTGTTGGCACTGAAGTAAGAACACAAACACAATGTGTTATGTGGCGATTTTCGAAAGGACCTTTATTTTCTCTCAGGTTTGTTGTTTTGGTTTGTAAGATGGAAAAATACTAAAGGGCCTGTCTTGTAAAAGTTTGTGGTGGCTGTTGGCGTAAAGGTCCTTTATATTTGCATTTATTAAGAAGCATTTAACTGAGTTTTAAATTGGATTTCTTAAACCTAAGTTGAAGTTAATATTTGCCTTAAAAATTATACCATCCTTCACAATGTCTTCTTTCAGAAAATGCTAATTCAGCACTTTAGTAGTTTGAAACCTCCATATCAGTTTGTGTTAACTGCATACGTCTTTGTTTGGTCATTATCACTTCCTAATTTAATAACATTTTCTTAATTGATTTAATTATTTTCGAGGGAGGACAAACAGCAGGGTAAAAGTCTGCCACGGTTTTCTGTGTGGATTAGTCAAAACATCGTTGTTACCCTGGTAAAACAAATCTTATTTGATTTTCCTGTTCAGGACTCTTGGTGGGACAGTAATGCTTTGTCTAAAGTTGGTCTGGATGTATGCTAACATCTGTTAGATGTTAGCATATTTTTTGCTAGCTTAAATACATCTATTTTAAACAACTTCCCCTAGATTAGTGCAGTAGCGCGTGCGGCTGACGCTAGCAAAACTGGCCTCAAACCAGCTGCCAATGCAGCAACAATGCAGAAGAAAATAGACATTACTGCAACAAATTAAAGTAAAAGTTTTGTAAAGGAAACACTTCAGCAGGGGTTATGCCACGCTGACCCGTGATATTATTTGAATTCAAGTGCTCTTATTGGACAGAGTCGCAGTAGCGAGTAAGTGGCAGACCCTCGATCGCGTAGTCGTGTTGTCGGAGCATGTCGACTCTTTTGTCCAGCATTCTGTCTAAATCTCTTCCTCTCTGTCTGTCTTAACACTCTTTAAACTATCTCCTCTACGGCGGTATTTTAAGACCTACGAGACAATATAAAGTAAACAAGGGAATTGTCCTGCGTACAAGAGGGCCTGGTTTTACATAAACAAACAGAGCTTCGGGAGAGCGGCCCTGTCAACAGCCCAATCATTTTCCACACACTCAGCACTCAGAGATGGGGTGGGGGTGGATGGAGAGAGAAACCAGGCACCCCACTTTGTCCCACCTCCCAGTCTTTAGCTACAGAAGGGACATTGTCCAGGACTTTAAGTTAAGTCCACATTCCTGTAGCGCAAGACGGTTCGGGAAACTCGCGTACGAGTGTTTGCACAAATGACAGAATAAACAAAGCTTTACTATTTTATCCTGAGTTAATGTGTTATGGGAAATGATGTTTTCTCATCTGTATGGATAAACAAAACAAATCCAAATGAATTTAGAAAGCGTTCTCTCTGTGCTTTTCTCTCTTTTCTCCGTTTTTCATGTTGAAGAAATGCGCACCATGAATGCAGCGACTTGTTAGGAGGCCAGAAGTTCTGCGAGACATAATCTAATTCTCTTTTTTCCGTTTAATCTTACTAATGTTTCATGAGGTAATGATGCTCAGTTTTAAAACGTTCCTGCTGTTGGTGACATGTACCGAAGACACTCTCTGGTGTCCCGATTATTTACTGAGATTAAAACCAGAAAGTTTCTTAAGAAAGAAAAAACGTAAATGTCAAGAGAACAGCTTCCCAAATGTTATTTTCCCTCTCTGGATTTCCACACAAGCTTGGCTTCTGTCTTTATATCACTTTGTCTAAATAATCTACCAGAAGAGAAGAGTCTTGGAGGAGTAAAGACCAAATTTTCAGACCTCATCAACCATTCTGCTTGAAAAAAGAGTGGTTTAGATTTCATGTCTATCTGTGCTGGGGTTGAACCACAGGGGCTGAAGAAATGCTACAGGAAGTAGATAAAGGAATGCAGGGAGTCGTTTCCAAGGTCGGAGTTGTAGCGGAGATTTCTTTCCTGTTGATCATATCGTGTCCTGCGCTGGCTGCATGGATTCGTTCAGAATTTGCTGTGATGGCTTTATCTCTTTGACCAATTATCTTTGTAAGACCTGCTGTTTACAGTACGGTATAGATAACAAGAGCACCGTGGCTATGCCTGTGGTTTTAATCAGTTGCTGTTTTTGTTGTAATGAAGCAGAACCAGCACAGCATATCGTAAAGCATCTGTGCTGTATTTTATGCCATTGCAAAAGTAGCGCCAATTTATAGATTTTTCACTTTATGTAGAATATATAGATGTAGAACAATATATGTAGAATATGTAAAATTTTAGTTTTAGTGACTTTTAGTTTCTTCGTAGAATGACGTCAGTTTTAACAATTGTTACGGTTGGCAACCGTTCTTTATTTCAACGTTTTATACCATTTCAAACTATTAGTTCAAGGAAATACATGTATTTTTTTTAGATAAAGATTCTTTCTTTTTAGCTTCAAATGCTGAGGCAAAACTGGCTGTTCTGGGTCATGAACCGAAAAGATTCACAAATCAGGAATCCAAATCAAATAGCAGCAGATGTCAGGGATGTAGCTATTATGATCTTTTTGGGACATGCCCGTTTATTCTCTAGACAGAACAGACTGGAGCCTCACTGGAGTTTCTGTGTTGGTTTAGAGAGAGTGTGTGAGTATGTTTAAGCCTCTGACCTCATTCTCCATTGATAAGATTGTGCTGGCAATGGTCAGCACTCATCAAAACCCGCTCCACATTGGGCTGCATGACCCGCAGTTAATTTCTTTCCCTTCCTTCAGAAACAGCAAGCTCTCGCTCAGAGCTTCGTACTGACTTCATGCATCACTCCATGCTAATAAAACTTGATTGTGATGGGGATAAAGTTTAAGGGGTGGGGGGGCTTCAAGCTTCATCAGTCTGGTATTTTTAACAGCTGTTTTCAGTTATTACCTTCCAGTCAGAGCTTCCTGGGGCCTCGGGGAGCAGGGTGGGGGTTATGGAGCAGGGTTTGAGGGGGGGCGTAGGGGTGAAGCATTATGGGAAAAACTGAAGCGAGTGGTAGAGGATACGGGTGCCAGGTGGGTGAGAAAGTGGGCATGTGGCCAGGAGCGTGTTTACGTGTTGGCTTGATCGGAACATGTGAACGCTGTGATAGCGCATTATCTCGTTGCAGCCCTCTGCGGTCTCGCATGGCCCTGTTATGCCTGATGCTTCACGGCAGGCTAAAAAGACTGCAGGAGATCTGATAGCAGCAGCACGATCAGGATTTTCTCGTAGGGTGAGATGTACTCGTAGTTAATTCCTCATGTTGATTGCTTTCTTGCGATATTGCGATTTCCTTAGAAGTCGCTGTTAGTTGGAGTGATGGAGGTTGGGTTTTGTAATCACGGCCAATCAAAAAGTCTTCGATGCAATCTGTAACTTTTGCCTCTCTACCACCATCTCTGTTTGAAACATAAAATTGCAGGTTGCTTGCAGAGTTATTTTCTTAATGTGGATGACAAATTTAAATTCTAAACAACTGCTGTAAGAACAAGCTACAAACGCTGCAACATCTACAGTACCCAAACATGCGATATAGTAGCCAGATCTTGTTTACAGATGGACATTTCTAGTGAAATGAGACCCAACAGTTCAAATTATGAATCATTATTATAAACTTTCTGTTGCGAATCAGGGTAAGGCACTGATCTGATCTGTTATGCAATAACTGATTCTTGTTCATTTTTAACCAAAAAAGTATGCAGCTTTATTTTAGTTTATTTACTAATGAACTACACAGCTACGTTTTTGCTGATATCAAAAACAGTTCCGTTAAATTCAGTGTCTTAAAACAACAGTCAAGCCCTGAAATATGAGTCTTGAACGCTGCAGGGCGTCGCTGGCATTAGTGCTGAGTGTGTGTTATTGTGATGGTGTCGGCCATAAGCCTCCGCCTGCTTTGACCGTATTGAACACTTTTCTCTGTTTCCTAGTCATTGGTGGAGAAGCTCTTTGTGGGCCGGGGCTCGGGGGTGGGCAGGCAGCCCCGGTTCTCGTGTGAATTGAGGGATGTTCAATAGTGACTCTTGGCCGAGGTGGCAGGGAGTGTATGGAGCGTTTATGAATAGAAGTCTTTCACTTGTTCAGTACGGCCCTGAAAAGGCTCACAAAAGCCTAGAGGGTGGCGACCGAGAGCTACACGGTCGACCCACAAAATGCCCGAATCTGCATCAGCAGAGACGTAATCCCTGAGACATCAGCAATTCCAAACGAAGCTTTCAGTACTGAATTCAAAAAACGCCACACAAACAAGTAGACGGTTGATGAATGTCTCAGAGATGTTTAAAGTTAGAATTGGGGTTCGTTTGACAAAGGCTTATAGTTGTCAAAATGCTGGATTTCGTTGCTCCTCTGAGATTCGTATTCAGGTTTATTTGCAGTTGTTTATTGTCCCATGATGTAACCAAATATTCAGAATTGATTTAATTTGTTAATTTAAAAGTTAAAGAATCATTTGTGGTAAAACTCATGTTGATTGACGACGAGTGTAATTATTGGTGCGGAGGGCACATCATCATTTCTGACTATTGTGCTTGAATGTTTTAAATTTGGGTGTTAATGGACTGTGTATTAGCTGAAAATGTTGTTTTGATTGATTGTATTTTGTACTAATGTGGTGCCTGGCAGTGAGAAACATCTTCACACTGTTTCAGCTGGGGTGAAGGGTCAAAGTTCACAGCCTGTTGACGTGACTGACAATTGAGTGGGCACCAAAGTTCCTCGATTCCAGCAGGGGGGTTGCCGTTGCACTCCAGGGCTGACAGTTGATTCCCCCCTCCCCTATATGAGCTGTCCCAGCTCTCCATTAGGATGTGCTTTGAGCTTTCAGACCCCACGTAGCCTTCCCTGCCTCACACACACTTATACACACACCCTGGCACTCACTTCCTCCTAAAATGGTGGTCCGTAGCATGATGATTAATTAGAAAAAGAACAACACAAAAAAATCTTGCTCCAGTTCTTTTGGCTCCAGGCATTCATGGGCCGCCACAGTCTAGTACATTCAGATTGGTGGAGTGGAAGTGACATAACCACTGACACAGAAGAGCAGGCGTGTGATTGGAGGAGAATGCGCATTGTGTGGCGTTGGGGGGTCCTTCACAGGCCAAGTAGTTCTGCGGCTCTCACCCTGACCACAAAGTTGAGAGCAGCTCTGTTGTCACATGACACGTTTGCATCAAACCGCAAGTATTTGTGTGCACGCATGTGTTTTGTTTGCATGTGAGAGTGTATGTCTTATCCAGCTGGGTCTTTTCGGTCAGGGAATGAGCCACCCCTCCTTCTGCACAGCTGCAGTTTGGACCCAGAGGTGCAATTGAGGGCTTGTGCAAACCCCCCGACTCGTCCTCATTTCTCCAGATGAGTACCTTATTGTAATCGACTGAACAGATTGAGTTTTTTACTTATTAATTTTCGCTGGTTACATCCCTTAACTTTCCCAACGTTGACGTCAACCAAAACCTGAACTCTGTTTTGAGTGTCTCATAAATTCACGGAAGGCTGTCACCTTTTCAACAGTTTTGTCCCCTACCTTTGTTGACGTTTTCGTTGACCTCCATTTGCTGACATTTAGCTGCAGAGCGACGCTCTTTTAAAACATTATTCGTGTTTTTAATTTGCGACCCAGGCGCCAGTTAGCACGTTGTTTAGATTTTAAACTTGTCGTCTGCAATTGTAAACAATTCTTAACAACGCATCTGAAATACTCCCACAGTTTGTCACGGCCAATGTCGACTGTGCTCGCCCACCCCCCTAAACTCCCTCCTCCCAGCCGCCCGGCTCCTAGACCCAGCCTCGTGAAAACTGCACAAACACACTGTGTGTGCTTTAGAGGCGTTACAGCTGCAAGCAGTGAAATCTGGTTTGTTAGCCCATGCACAGTGATTTATAAATTGTTTCTCAGGCCATAAATTCCCACTGTAATTGCGCTCCAATCCCCCTTCCACTCTCTGCACACTCTTTCTATCTGCCTCTTTTTTTTCCCTCTTCGTCTTTTACTCCTTCACCTCCTGCGGTCCCAGACATGCACACACACACATGCACAATCATACACACACCGGATCAGTACGCGGTCCGGCACTAATAGTTTGCAGAAGCAACTGGTTTGACAAGGCAGAAAGGTTTTGAAATCAGTCAGAGCAGAGTGCTATCACTAGCGATTGTGAGCCTGTATGTTGTAGCGTTCATTTGAGCAGTCATTGCACAATAAGCAGTCTACCCAGCTTACAATTTAAGGTGGTAAGAGTGTTTCCCTAACGTTTCCATTAAGTAAAATAACCAGAGACAGTAAGAGCAAGCTACAGGACTGTTTAAAAGTTCTCCGGTTTAATTGCGTGACATGATATCTTGTTTTTTGGGCTTTTGACGTTAGTTGGACTTGTTGTCATTGGGAGGGGATGTTGGGTAAGGAGTGAAGTGTGTGTGTGTGTGTGTGTGTGTGTGTGTGTGTGTGTGTGTGTGTGTGTGTGTGTGTGTGTGTGTGTGTTTGCACGCTGTGGGGGGGACTGTTCTACAGTGAGAACACAATAAGCTCTTTGTCTTCATTATACATGTAGACTTTGAGAAAAGGATTAAGGTTCAAACTGTTTCTTATTTTGCTTGCTCTTCAGCTGTCATTAAGACTAACACGCCACCATCAAAATGTAAATGGCTTCTACATTTTAGCAGAAACAAGCAAAGTGTACTTTGTATTTTATGTGTCATATGGTCATAAATTCCAATATTTACAGCTTGCTTTGTTGTAAATGAATTATTATCATTGCACAATGCTAAAACAGTCACAAGTTTGATTATTAAAGTTGTTTCAAATTAAACAGTGGCCGCTTTTGGCTTAAGACAGGCCTTTTTTAAGCCTTTTGGCTGCTTATGGGTTAACAAGCCCAGGCTGTTAGTCGTAAACCTGGGACTAGTGTTGTAATCAGATACCAAAATACTGAAAACCGCATAACTGACTTGTAATTGACTTTAAGGAGGGTGGCTGTAGGAAAACAGACCTCCAACAGACATCTTATTACTTTCTCGTGGTCATAATTATGCGTTCGGTTTTATTTGACCTGCTGTTTTGTCTTGCCTTACAATAAGTCTTTTACTTCCTCAAACAATGTTGTAAAACATCTGCTTGTAGTTTTCTTTTGAAAATAAGCAACACATTAATGCCAAAAACACATATTCGAAGAACATTTCGCATTTCATAAAGGCTGCGCATGAGTTTATGTGAGTGTTTCAGTGTGTCTTGTGATTAGAAACTGAAGGTGGCTCACAACAGTCGTTTTTTCCCCGCAATCTTTCTCTCCGGACGATTGTTGAATGCAAACTTTGCCATTTCTGTCGCCACCCCAGAATGGGCCGCATTGCCATGGAAACCCCGGTCTCTGGATGGCTGACCTCTGAACCACTTCTTTAAGTAGGCAGTGAATGGAGGGAGTCGAGTTATCAGTGAGGTCACAATAGTATCCATGGGAACTCAGAGAGCTACTGTCAGTCACGAGTCTTTCCTGTCGAGGCTGAAGCCCGGTTCTGTGCAGATGAAAAGAGACGCTTTAAACGCGATTGATGTAAGCAGGTCAGCCAGCAGCAGAGAACTATGGACAGAAACTACAAAATAAGAGCATTATTGCATTAGGAGTTTGGATTTATAAAAAAGTAGAAATGCACTCATAAAGAACTGATTTTTACAATGGAAACCTTAATCCAGTTTAAAGAAAGAGATTTAATTAAAGGGGTTTGGGATTAAATTAAAGAGCCTGGGATTAAATTAGCATTGCACCAATATAGAAATGTAACTGATACTGATAGTCGCTAAATATTTTTAATGGCTGATAATTAATATGTTGACTTGTATTATAAATCTATACTCATTTGTCTGTGGTATAAAACTGTTCACAATGAAATCTTTGTCTTTGAATTTATATGGTTTGGAGTAAAATTAGACATACAATTTTTTAATGTGCAGTTGAAAGGGGGAACTGTTGGTACATTTTGGAATTTACTAAAACTAACATAAAAACTAAAATAAAAAATATTGTCCCTTACTGGTGCCTTTTATGGCCCCACAGAAAATGTATTTCTAAATAAAAGTGCCAAAAAAATTGCCTAAATTTGGGTTCAGTTTGTTGTATGGTGTGGGTGTTCATAAGCAAACGGTTAAGGTAAAAATACCTGTCACATACCTGTTATAGAAATAGCATCTGCTGATACTTCAAAGTTCTCTCAAAGTTCTCCTTCTAAAGTTCTCAGAAGTTTCTCAGAACTCTGCTGAATTACTTCCTGATGCGATTTGTGGATGAATGGGTGATTTGTTTCTTCACTGCAATCCAGAAGCTTATAGTTTAATAATAACTTGCTTCTTAAACTTCTCTTCTCTGAGTTTAATCTCTGAACTCACTTCATAATAACTTTTGTGTTTTTGTTTTCCCAAGTATTTTCCCCAGTCTGCGGGATTTCATGGGCAGAAAGACTCAAATGTCGCTCATATTTTGAGGTGGTCAGGACTGCCTGACCTTCCCCGCAAATTAATTTCCAATTAGCACAGACAGGAGTGTCGTTTGCCTATGAATTGTTTACTTAATTATCTGACTGTCTCAAGGCACTAAAGCAAACAATGCATCTGAATGCCAACCTGGGGTGAGGGAGGGCTGGAACCTGTCGGTCTATTGTGTTTCTCAGCAGTGGCAGAGAAAAGATCAGCCTGAGGTGTCGCTCGCATAAGTAAATGAGGCCAGGTGATGTCACAGCCCTTCAGCCGCACCAGGGAACTGTGCTATAGGTATACATGCACATAATCCAGGGTCTATTGTGTGGATTAACTGTTCTAATGCTGAGATGGTAATAGATTATTTTGTGCTTTACTAGAGTTTTGCTCTATTCAAGTGGAGGGTGTGTTTGTGTGTGATCCTGAAACTATGTTATGGGGACCATATGACCCCAAAAGTATAGTACTACCAGTAACTTGTGACCTTGTGGGGACAGAATCATCTTTTTGAAAATCTAAAATAGCAGAACGTTTTTTGTGAGGGTTGGGTTTAGAGGTTGAGTTATTGTAGAGGGATAAAATATACAGTTTGTACGGTATTAAAACCATTACATCTATGGAAAGCAGCCATAAAACATGAAAACCCAACGTGTGTGTGTGTGTGTGTGTGTGTGTGTGTGTGTGTGTGTGTGTGTGTGTGTGTGTGTGTGTGTGTGTGTGTGTGTGTGTGTGTGTGTGTGTGTGTGTGTGTGTGTGTGTGTGTGTGTGTGTGTGTGTGGAATGGGTGGCAGCATTGTGGAGAAATGTAGGCCATGCTTTAAGATTGACATGACCTATTTGACTTGACTCCGCCCTCCCTCAAGATTTATAGATTTTTTTTCTTTTTCCAAGAAAGTTCTGCTGTTTTGCTGAAGCTCTTACGGTCTGTTGACTTGAGGTATGGGGTTTAAAATCTCTGGTATACAACACAAAAGCTGCTGCTGCCTCAACGTGTTTTATGGTTATTGTATATTCTGTTAGAGAAATGACGTGTAATGTATGTTTTAACAAAAGGCTTGAATTCTTCTAGTATGTACTGCTCTGATGGAGTCTGTTTGGGAAGTTTTAGATATCCATCTTTTTCAGTCAGCAGCGTGGAAATTGTTTGAACAGCACTTCATTTTTCCTCCCTGACCTCCAACAAAGATCATGTCAACACGCCCCTCGTAGACGGCAACACGCTCCTCCAGGTGGATTTATAAGCCTGGTTAAAGTTTATCTTCTGCCTCTGCCCAACCCAAAGCATGACATAGTCTTTTTGTTTTTTTAATAGTTATTTAATGTCGTTTTCAGATGTGCTTTAAATATCTGGCTTACACCTTACATTTAGGTCCTATTCATTATTGTAGTTTAATGCATAAGCTAACATGACCTAACAAACAATATATGTATTACAACATCGATTATTATTTATTAATGTTAGTTAATGGTAAATACAACTGCTCATTGTTCATTCATGTTAGTTCATTGCGCATTAACTAATGTTAACCAGTAAAACTTAATTTAAAAAAAAAAAGTATGAGTTAATGTTGAAATGAAAGATTAAATACCAATACTGTTTGTTGTTAGTTTATGGTAACTAATGTAGTTTACTAATGTTAACTAATTGGACCTTATTGTAAAAGGTTTCCTATATTTGTATATTATCAAAATATATTACATTTTGAATGGTTCAGATGTTAATAGTTCCACAACCTTTACTTCTGAATTATTTAATTACATGGTGTTCATTTTATTGAGTTTTCCTTGAGATACATGGATGTTTATTTTGTGTAGCTTTGATTGTCGTGAAGTCTGACGTGTGCATTTTGAGGGTTTCAGGTCTGTGTACCATGTCTTCTTTCTTCTCCAGAAGAAGTCAATGTTGCATATTGCTACCGGAATTATGTCTTTCACATACAAATCCCCAGACCGGAGACTGTTTATTTTGGCTGATCTCTCTTTGTGTCTTTGGAAAAGCAGGGCACAGGTCTCTACAGTCCAGTAGCATGTGTGTTTGTATGGAAAGGCGAAGCCAAGATTGTGTTTCAAGATAGTGCACGTTTTCTGTCAGGTGGCATAATGGCGGTTACGATGAAGGCAGATTGTATTTTTTCAGCCATCCGTCTAGTTTAACTGCCGCTGTGAATGCCAGAAATACTACAAGGCCTTCACAGAAGAGCTAGATGTTTCTTAGAGTGGTTCCTCTTAACAACTTAAGAAGTCGTAGACGCCATCCTGAAGGCGGGGCACGGATGTAAAGCTGTTCTCTTTGGCTGTCTGGCCAGATATTATTACCAGCCAAATTAGATGTTAAACACCGCGGCTGTGATTTATCAACTGTGCCATGAACAGTGGAAGAAGGTCTTGGCAGAAGGAAAAAGTGGACCTCACACTCAGATCACACTCCTTCATAAACAAATAAACAAGCACGAGATCTTGACTCATCCTGCCAGCTGTAAGGGAACTGTACCAGACACTGCTCATAAACCAGTCTCCCCCATTGGTCCATAATGTCTTTTCCATTTTTAGCCCATGCTGTTAGCCAGACTTACAACAATTCCAGTTGCGATGAATGAAGTTTTAAAGAGAGAAACCGAATATTATTAACCCCTCATTTGCCAAACAGCTTTTGTTTGATGCTGATTTAATTGTGTTGTTAGCTAGTGGTACCCACAGGAATTTGACTAATTGAGGTTTACAAAACTGTACATTTAAGCTTTATATGCTTCTGCTGTACTGGTTGTGGGTGTATATATATATATATATAAGGGTATATCTGGGTTATATACAGGTAGATATCCGCATGGCTATCGGTGGACATGATTGCGTTATTATTGGCTGTATTAAAGTGATGTTTTTTACAATGGATTTAGCATGTTTTTTTTTTTTTTTACAAAGTCTAAATTATATATTTAATAACATTTCCAGTGGTTTTCTGATGAGTTTTGTCTTACTATACTAAACTCATGTGAAGCAGTTTTTGTACTGATTCTAAATGAATGTTAAAAACACAAAAAATACATATATTGTATGTATGACTACCTAATTTCAGCCACCCCTATGATATATGTTCTGACATGATACACAAGCATTTGTTAGATACCTGCTCTGTATTTGTGGTGTCCCTTATGAAGGACCATAAATATAGTTTGAAAAACTATATTTTTAGTTCCTGAGGTGTATACGTTCTTTAGTAGTTGCTGTCTCCTCGACGCTTAAAGACTATGGAAACTAATCTAATATGGTTTGACTTGGGCCGAGAAACTCAATTTTATAAATTGCTGCTGAAAATCATATACGTGTTATATACGAGAGGCCCAGAAAGGCATTAAACTTTGACATGTACACTGACCTATGAGGGTTTGTAAAGTAAATGACCTCTCTTTATAGGAAGTCTGTTCATGCATCACTCATTGACTCCTCCCTGTGTCTCTTCTTGTTCCACACTGCACTCACAGCGCCACGTTCTGCATTCTTCATTCTCGTTCATTGATTTATAGAGGACGAACATACAGGCAGATCTCTGCTGTGTTCCATGAATTGTTCTCTTTCTCCCCCAGTGCATTATGGGACTTTTTCCCAGCTGTTTCCTAATGCTAACATACACACATACTCTTCATCCAGCTGGGATTTTACTACGCTGGGACTTGCAGTCTAAATCATATTTAAGGTTCATATCTCGCCCCGTCCCCTGGGCCCGACAGCTTCTGTCTCAGGCTCCCAAACTCTTCCAGCTAATGCTCCCAGGTGCTAAACAGTGCTCAGTGTGCATCTTACAGCTTTCAAATCGGTTAAGACGAAGGACAGCTGGAATGGTGGAATTTATGTCAAGGAACTGTAATGCACAAAGGAGTGTAAAACGTTTTAACTGAACAAAATGTGTCTGTAATGCAGTACAAAACTAGACTCTTCTTTAAGGGCAGGCTTCTTTCATTTTATTCTCTTCACACATCTCTTCCAGTCATTGCATTAGTAGGATGTATTACTTGCCTGTGAAACTATGTATTCACATACTTCTGTGCACCGTTGCTGGAGGCGTGGCTTTGTAGATTGCTCTGAACTGAGGGCCGGATCTTATTCTTATATCAGATATTAAATATATGTAACATTCTTCTCTTCTCTTTACAGTATCTGCAGATGAAATGGCCTCTGCTTGACGTTCCTGGGACGGCGGCCCTCAAAGACTCCAGATCACCCACACCAGGGCACTTAGTAAGTCTACCAACAAATTTACATTAGTCACAGTTCACCATAAAATCAAAAAGTTATTTGTATGATAAATAGACAAATGTTTGACCCTTTCGCAACAAACGCCTTTATTAATATTTGATTGGTGCGGTCAGTTAAACTGGAGTCAACATATGCAAGTCAGGAAAAACGTCTTTCACGATGACAGACAGGAAACAAAACCCTGATGATCTGCCCACACAAGCACTGCTAGCTTTCAGCTGGAGCCCAGCTTAGGTCGAGGGCTTATGATTGTCATTCGAAGTGTCAACAAACAGCAGACGTTTTTCACGCCGCTCACCCCCCTCAGGGCACTCAACGCGACCCAACTTTTGACCTGCTGCTCCCTTACCAGACACCCTGGCGGAGGACCTCAGGAATTCTCGCTTCACATGGAAGTTAATCCATTCATGACACACTTTTGTTTTTAGCCCTCCAAACCTGGAGGTTGTCATCTCAAAACAACTGAACCTACACCATGGTGACAAAGTGATCACTAAACTATGGCCTGGGCAGAAAGATTAGAGCGTTTGTCAAGGAGATTGTCCAATAGACTTTTGTGTCAGTCTTGTCTAAATGAGAATCCAGTTTACAGTTCTCAAACCAAGATTATGAAGCCCCGACAATGAGACTAACAGGGAACATTTTCAGAACATTGGCTAATGTTCTCTAAAAGTTCTTTCTCAGTTATCAAAAATGTTTTTGCAGGAATGTCAGTAGAACTTTTTGTTATATATCACATATATCAAAAATGTTATTCTTAAGTACATAGTGGAATGTTTTAAAAACATTACAGAATTAGTGTTTGAATAACATTTTAATGAGCATAAAAAGCTGGATGTTTTGAATGTTCCTAGAACATTTTTGCTACCTATTGGAAACATTACTGAAGCGTTCTTACAACCTAAAATTGTTAGCTGAGAGACTAATACAGTGGACCTTCTATGTCCATTTAGTCTTGTTTACTAAGCATGTTTCATAAAGCATCTTTTATCACTCTTTAGGACCTCAGACAGGCTAAAAGTGCAGTGGGTAATTTTAGTCCAATTATATGGAGATAAGTCAACCATTAAAGCCTGTTAATGCTGAATTTGCTCCAAAACTCAGAACTGTGTTGTTTATACACGCGACAGAAACACTGAATGCTACTGTTCAGCCATCAGGAAAACAGACATTGCTTCCTCATTAGATGTCGCGTGCATCAGGGATTCATTTCTGGCATGCAGATCCAGGGAATCTCTGGTGATTGAAGGATTAGTTAGAGTCGGTAAATAATTTAGGTGACATGCTGGAGGCCTCATTGTGTTTCTAATGAACGGTCGAGGCTCCAGAAATCACACCAGACTGCTGGGCGGCCACGAGTGACCTGTGGAAACCATTTCTGTGGCTGCACAGATTGGGTCCAGAAGGCACGCATGCTAATGGGGGAGCCGATGCGGTCCAAAAGGCTCAATTATTCAGGAACCTGGTTTGTTTAGCATTCCATTGGCATCCTACTGTGTGTTTTGTGTGTCTGTGTGTGATGTTGCATTACTGTGCCCACTCCTCCACATCACCCTCTGTACAATGCATCTGGATCCAGGCCTCATGAATAATTCATCAAACTAAAACAGAAGGGCAGGTGATGTGTGTTGCATTGTGGGAAATTTAGCCGTGTCAACGCTGATGTGAGCTGTATGTGTCCTGGCCAAAATCCTCAAAGTATAGCATAATAGGGTCCAAAAACATGGTATTCAAGTATATCATGGTAATACACTGTTACAATAAGTTTGATTACCTTTTCTCTGCAGTGATGTAACAAAGGTCCTGTTAGAGCTCAAGTTATTAACAGTTCTTAAATATTCACAGAAGACGCAATACAACTGTATAAGCACATGCAGAGTTTAGTAACACATTTTACATCAGCTTCAAAACTTTGTTCTTATAACACACCAAGTTTAGCAAATGTGGTTTTCTCAATAGTACGAGCAGCAGCCACGCTTGGGTAGCCGCCACCTTCGCTGTTGTCTTGTCTCGAGGCCATGCGCGCGCAAATAGTAATGAACTGATGGTTTAAAACGTTAATTATAAACTAATGGCACCATGGTGAATATCTTTATCCGCTTAGGTTGTTTTTTGAAGAAATGCCCCCGCTAACAATTTTAGGTTGTAAGAACGTTTCCCAAATGTTTCCATTAAGTAACAAAAACATAAAAAATATTATTTTGAAAGTTTTGGAACATTTAAAACGTCCAGCTTTTTAGATGTTATATTAACAATATTGCTTGGTTATAAGAATGTTATTCAAACTGTCTGTAATGTTTTTAAAATGCTCCACTTACAACTTAAGAATAATGTTTTGATCCCCTTTAATATATAATGTTTAAAAGACATTGTACTAACATTTCTGCAATAAAGTTTTGGATAACTTTTAGAGAATGTTTTCTGTTAGTTGGGGCATTTGTAGATGGAAGCCCCTCGATTGCGTTATGAATGTCAGGTTTTGAAACACTGTTGTTTTGCAGACATTACTCATGAGTCCACCAGCCATTTTCCACTTGTTTTTAAAAATCTGATAACAAATGGCCGTTCCATCTAAATGATCTACTTAAGTACATTGACAATTGATTTTTCACAGAGAAAACATGACGTTTCTACTGATGGAAAAATTGTTGCATCTACATGGAAAACAAGATGGATTCATGTGATTTTTATTTTTGTTGTAACATTATAAATGTCACAGCCTCCATTAACCATCCCCAGTAAATTATGAGCATTTCTGTAAAAAGATCTTGCAATACAACAGATCACTTAAATCGTTTACAAGAAACTGTGGTTCTTAAATTGAATGCAATGTCATGTAGCTTCCTGGAGATTAGCAAACTGCGTAGACTGTAGCTTGTGATTATTGTAAATTGCTCCCATTGTTCGTGAAGCCATGATTGTGCTGCTTGTTTCGGCTTGTCCTCTTTTCTGAGCCATTTTATTATCCTGCATATGAATGTTTTTAACCTCTCAGTCTTCCACCACTAAGGCGGTTCATTGTGTCTTGATCCCTCTTGCTCAAACGTCTGTTTGCTCAGTAACTCAAGTCAGGGATGGAGGAGGTGAAACCAAAAGAGAAAAAACAGCAGGTCACATTTGCTTCTGGTTTCATCTTGTGCTTGTTTTAGCAAAGATCCAGATTTAACATCTCCATGTGGTGGCACCAGAAGCCGCTGGTCGGTGGAGCATTCCCTCCACAGATTAATCAGCAGGTGTAGCGCACGGACGCTTTAAAATATTTACTTCCCTTTAGCTAGCAACACCAAGGTCATGGGGTCCATTCCCAGAAAATGCACGTAGTGATGAAATCTGTAGCTTGAAAACAATAGTAAGCGACTTCGGATAAACGTGCCTTCCAAAAGCATAAATGTACATATAAAGGAAAAACACAGAGTTTGATAAGTTATGACAAACATACAAAACTATGTACAAACTTTTTGATAGAACGTTTTAAAGGTTCTTAAAACATGCCCGTTGAATGAAAGTATTCACTTTTTTCTGTTTAAGAGTTTTGTCAGCTGTTCTTGACTGTCTTGCTGGTCACGCGTCTTCTCCTCCTGCGACCCGACTTACAAAAGTAGATTAATGAGATTTATCGAGTTTCACTCTTGATGAACTGCTGGTCTTGTTTAAACAATAGTGATCTGTCTTGGAGCATATTGACAGACAAGCATGTGCTAAAAGGGGCTCAGTGCTGCCATCTAAAGGTGAATTCCAACATACTGCAACCAAAACAGTTAGCTGGGAAGGTGCCATTGCTCCTGTGTGTTTTTGTTTTTTCCCTGATCCTTGCATATGTTTCTGAAGCACACCATGCAGTGATGTTCCTGTATTTTCCCCTCATTCCACGCGATCTAAAATATATTTATGAATTCTGTAGGTTGACCTGGAACCTTGATGTTTTGAGTCGGCCTCATCTAGGCTGTTCTACAGGGTAGCCCGGCTAACAGGGAATGTTCTCCGAACATTGGCTAACGTTGGCTCAACATTATCAAACAGGGGCTTGCAATAATGTTGGTAGATCTTTTTTAATGTTATAAATCATATTTAAAAACACTGTTCTTAAGTTCTTACTGTAATGTTTTAAAAAGTTACAGAATTAAAAATATGTTTGAATAACATTCTCATAACCAAGCGATAACGTTAATGCAATATTTGAGGGAGACTGGACAAGATATTAGCTAATGGTGCTCCACTCGCCCTATTAACTTAGAGAAGCGCTTCACAACCTTGTTTCCTTGCTTTCTACCTCTGCCTTGCATTCCTCCACAATCAGCTTTTGGTCAGATCTTTGAACAGTTCCTGGATGCACCTTCTGAAAGCTTGAAAGTCCTGCTGGTTTTTTCGGAAGTCAAAGGTTTGATTTGTCGCTGCAGATGGAACTTAAAATTGTTTACAAATGCACAGCCAGACAGTCAGACAGATAGAAAGCAAGCATGCACAGTAAGAGGCAAAGGATAGAGAACGACCCAAAGATCTGGAAGTGTTTGGGCTGTGGGAAATGAGAGCCAGTCGTGTCTCAATGCAGGCCTTGTTCACGTTCGCAGAGTGCCGGTTGGAGCAGAGGTCAAACCCACTGCCTACGTTGAGGTGGGGGGAAGGTTAGCAGAGGAAACAAGACTGCATTCTTCGCTCTCGCTCCCTTGTGACGTTCTGAGCCAACAAGTACCCCATTCAGTCCAGGACTCGCCACCTTGCAAATGCTTATGTACACATCACAGTAGTGCTGCTTCTGATATTATTAGAGCATAGCGCTACTGCTATTTTTATGTAGTTGGTTCTGCTACCAAATTACATGGTAATATATACGTTGGTCATTTTAGGCCAGAACTTTACCATACGTGAGTTTGCAAATACCAAAATGTGGAGTAAGAGGCTGAACCGTTGAGTTCAGATTCTTATTCTCTCAAAGTTATCAAAAGGTTCTGCTAAAAACTGCTGAAAAAACTGCAAGTGGTGTTAGGTGTGATTCTTTTCAGATGCCTCCGTGTAACCTGGTGTTTGTTTTGCATCAGGAGAAGTAGAGAAAAGTAAACGCTGAAGATCTATTGTTCTTTTAAACTCCACTTGCATGTAATGAGGGCTGATGTGTATTTTTTGGTTTTGTTACCTCACTTACCCATTTATCTTTTCCTTATTCTGTTTTTTAGTCCAACAAGGTGCCAGTGGTACAACACCCGCATCACATCCACCCCCTAACCCCCCTGATTACCTACAGCAACGAACACTTCTCACCCAGGACACCCCCCTCTCACCTCTCGCCTGAGATTCTCGACCCAAAGACAGGTAAGCACCACTTTCTGGCTTCAGCTGTCCAAGATGTCTTAGCGGCCAGAGTTCACATTAAAGGGATAGTTTGTCCAAAAATGTTCCCATTATTTCTTATCCTCATGTCATTCCAAACTTATATGAGTAACATAGAAGAGATTTTAAAAAATGTGGTTTTGTGTCCATACAATGAAAGTCAATGGGTGAGTAAATGGAGGAATTTTTCATTTTTGGGTGAACTGTCCCGTTATTGGTGCAGAAATTAATATGAATGCTTCGATTTTGCCAATCACTGCCTGTTTCTTCAGGCATACCAAGGACACCTCACCCATCAGAACTGTCTCCATATTACCCTCTTTCTCCTGGGGCAGTTGGGCAGATTCCTCACCCTCTAGGATGGCTGGTCCCTCAGTAAGTTTGAACCCTGCGCTCTGAAAATACAAGATCAAGTTTGTAGTTATTTTTGAGTCCTTTTTCACACCTAAGAAAAAATAGCATGTATTTGTTCAGCCCAGTTCTTGATTTTGCCGTAGCATTTTGCTGTAGCAGGTTTGAAAAACCTTTCAGATTGAGTGTTGTGTTGCTAAATGCTTTATATCTTTGTCTTTAGGCAAGGCCAGCACATGTACTCCATCCCTCCCGGGGGCTTCAGACATCCATACCCCGCACTTGCAATGAACGCCTCCATGTCTAGGTATGTAAGAGACAACAGGACCTCTTTCTCTGCACCAGCATGTTGGGTTCAAGCGAAACCCACGTCTATTAATAGAGATATGCGATGCAGACAGCACTCCCCACCCTGAAATGCACAGAGAGAACTGCACAGGAAACTGCTGAAGTCTTTTTCTGTCCGAAAGGAAATCTTGTTGTGCCATCTAATTTGGTTCATTGTGCTCGTAAACGACAGACTGATCTTCTGCACCAAATAAAAATTAGAGCCTTGAAGACAAAAAGGTTGAGATTCCCTGTTAAGTAATTGAATTTCTGAACTTTTAAATGGTCACCATATTCACGTACCGTGGTATTTATGATGTACAAAGTACGTTGTATAAGTTCCATGTCCAAATAAAAAAAAATTCTCATTTGTGATGAGAAATCAAGATCGCAGAGTTATTGTTGCACAAACTCAAGTGCATAAATTACTGCATTTTATTAGATCATTTTACACTTACTATTTGTAGATATGCAGCCGTTTTATAACAGTATTTTATGTCTGTGGCTTCTGTGTGTCTGTAATGAGATAGAGATCTTTCTCTGCCTGTATTTGGCACAGTGCTGAAATCCAGTGAGTGAAAAAATCTGTTTAACTGTGTGCAATCACAGATCAGAACACAGGTTTTCCTCATCTGTTAAAATGACAATGCAGCTATTGTATTAGGACTTATGGATTTGGAAGCCCTGTGTGCAGAATTTTCCAGATGCGGCTGTTAGATTATGGGGTTCCATGTGTGAGTGTATTTAATTTAGTGTTGAACCGAGACTAATTTAAAGGCTCATATGATATAGAGATTGTCAGCATTTATTGTCTGTCTGTCTGTCAGCCTATCTATCTATCATCTATCTATTTAACTATCTGTCTGTCTGTCTATCTAAACCATAGTGTTTGGATATGCACCATGGTATTCTTAAAAGTACCCTGAAATACCATGTAAATTCTGTGGTAAATCTGCATCTGTAATCTCTTAGTTAAAAACAAACAAAATTCAGTTATTGAGCAAGTACATAAAAGATCAGTGTTCAAAATAGTCTCCTTACCCAGCGGTAAGTTACTAGTTTAATCATTTGTATAATGTTTTATAATTAGAGTCAGGTAGGATTTCCCAGGAAATGTCAGTTTGTCTTTATTTGAGTTGAACAAACATAATGAAAAGTACGTAAAGGAAGATTGACAGAGGGCAAAAGTTACAGATTGCAGCTTTAAGTCAATATAAAAAGAACTAGCCATGGTATCGTTGACTGTGAATCTCTCTCTCTCTCCAGTCTGGTCTCCAGTCGTTTCTCTCCTCACATGGTTCCTCATCCCCCTCACGGCCTGCACCAGACGGGCATCCCTCACCCTGCCATCGTGTCTCCTGCCATCAAACAGGAGCCCAGCGGCGACAGCTCCAGCAGCTCCACACACGGGTGAGTCCCTCTCTTCCATCACGCTCCCGCAAGTTTTCCCTGCTCCAGCCGTCTTTAAATCCATCTGTCTCTGAACAGCAAAACCTCAGTGCCTGTGAAGAAGGAGGAGGAGAAGAAACCTCACATCAAAAAACCTCTGAATGCCTTCATGCTCTACATGAAGGAGATGAGGGCCAAAGTGGTCGCCGAATGCACCCTGAAGGAGAGCGCAGCCATCAACCAGATCCTGGGCAGGAGGGTGAGAGCTCACATCTCCATCATGAGAGCTGAGATGAAGGGCAATAAAGAGCAGCTGCATTAGGGCACTTCACATTTTCTTGTCCTAATGGATGGAACAGAAGACGAGTGTATCATAAAATGAGAATAATAAGGGAATATTACTCGTGATATGCTGCAGTGTCTTTACAACTCTGACTTGTAGAAAATAAATATGCTTGTGTTCAAATTTAAGGAAGTAATACTACAGGAAGGTACAAACTTAACTTGGATACATTGCTTATCTGATCAGAAAACTAAGCTAAATGTGTAACTTTAGTTGGAAGCATAGCTAATGACAGTTTATTTTCAGATATATTTTGCTGCTTTTAAAATGTTAATTTTATCATACCAATTTTTGTAAATCTATCAACAGAATGTTCTGGAATTACTCCACAAAAAGTATTGGAAAATTTTTAATTCATTAGAAACTAACTTGAACTAATGTAAATTGTTAATGTATTATTTTGTCCAGTATGTCGTAAGGACAGGAAAATGACTTTTATTATTTTATTTTACAGTGGCACTCACTGTCTCGCGAGGAACAGGCCAAATACTACGAGCTAGCCAGGAAAGAGCGACAGCTACACTCACAGCTGTATCCCGGATGGTCCGCGCGCGATAACTACGTGAGTAAACCCGGAATTTGCTGCTGAACACACGTCATGTGACCTTCAGCTTCCTCCGTTGTTTTTGGCAGCATGAGGAGTTTTTCCTCAATCAAACACATCTAATTTTCTCCAAATCGTGTTTCTCCACAGGGAAAGAAGAAGAAGAGAAAAAGAGAAAATAAATCTGACTCCACACCAGAGAGTATGTGTCATCTGCATCTCCCGCTCTCTCTCTCTGCTTCATCTTTTGCTGGACTGGTGCATGTTTTTTCCCAGCATTCCTGTGGTCTGATCGCTCTGCTAACACATTATGTTCAGTTGTTTAATTTTGTCAGTAGGAGCTGGAGGACTTTGTTTGGGTTAAATTAAATGTTCACCCAAAAAGATTTTTGGTGCTTCACACGAATAGTAAATTTAATTTGAGTAAACTGTTTCTTAAAAGTGTGTTTCTTTTACATGTCTTCATGTCTTTAAAAGTTTTTCTGTTTATTTATCTATGGAAATCTGAAGTAATTTCCAAGTTTGTTAAACTTTTTTTGTTTATTTACAGGTAGTTTCTCACCCCAGCCCAAGAAGCAGTGCATCCCATACCTGCCGTCAGAGAAAACGTGTGACAGCCCTACCTCCTCTCACGGCAGCATGCTGGACTCGCCCGCTACGCCCTCCGCTGCCCTGGCGTCTCCAGCAGCCCCTGCCGCCACTCACTCCGAGCAGGCCCAGCCCCTGTCTCTCACCACCAAACCAGAGGGAAGAGCACACCACCCCCACTTCTCCCTGCCGGGGAAAACCCCGGGTTCCAGCTCTGCCTCCTCATCCGCCTCCACCCCCTCCCCTTCCTCTCATCCGAGCATCTCTCTCCATAGCCAGTCTGCAGCCCTCCTCTCTCGCCCCATCCCCTTCACCTCCCTGCCCCCTTCTCTGCTCTCTCCGTCCTCACCTTTCCACCAGGCAGCCCTACATTCCCATCATGCTTTGCTGCAGACACAACCTCTCTCCCTGGTCACCAAACCAGTGGAGTGAATGGAAAAACAATGTCGAAAATAAACTTTTTTTTACAGCTGTATATTGCTTTTTTACCTTTTTATAGATATTAGACCAAGTTTTTACGATAGAATGAAAAGGAATAATTATTGGTCAATATTTGACCACCTCTCTATTTTGCTTTATCTCTTTGAAACGAAAATGTATTTTTTGTAAATGGCCTTAGCGGTTACCTTTTCCAACTTGATTCTCCAATGTTGCTACTTGTATAAAAGACAAATGTATAAAGGTTTCTTTTTTTTTTTTAAATACAAACTCAACAAAATACAATTTGTAGTTTTAGTTCAGTCAGAGGGTAGTTAGGTTCTCATTACTTTGTTTTTGTTCTGTTTTTTGGTACCACCTCACCCTTTCCTAACCCTGTGTGTGACTCCTAAGACTCCATAGCTAATAAACCTCAAGTTATTTCTAAAGGCTCTCTTGTGTTTTTCGGGTTGTTGAGGACTCGTGCATGTGATCACTGGCTGAATAACGCAACAGATACTCTGAACAAACCCTGTATTTGATAACCTGACAGTGTTCAGTGTTAGAAATCATGAAGCTCTGACTGTGTAATACTCACACTCATGATTTTCAGTAACAGTATTATATAATCCATAGTTTGAAAGAGTTTATGGATGTGGCTTACAAAGTCTTATGTTTCTGTGCTTAATACTGTCAGTTATCTGGTAATATGATGAAACTGGCTCGTTGAACAGGATTTGTTGTCAGTATTTCATTATGTTGTGGTCGGCTGGACTTAAGAAGTAGAATAGCTTTCGTAAAAAGGTTGTTTTCAGACATCCGTAAATGGCTAACATTCTCTGAAAGTTCTTTTAAAGTTTTCACAAACATCTTGGCAGTAATGTTGGTGAAACTTTATCATGTATATCAACCTTATTAAGTAGTTATGTGGAATGTTTTAAAAATGTTACAGAATTAAAAAATATTTAATGAATAATGTTCTTATAACCAAGCAGTAACGTTAAAACAATATCAAGCCATTTTGAACGTTGTTAAAACTTTCAAAATAACATTTTTAATATTTTTAATTAATGGAAGTGTTAGGAAAATGTTCTTCCAATCTAAACTTGTTAGCTGAGCTTGTAACAGCGGTTAGAATTAAAATATTTCCACACGTTTACAGCACAATTATGTGTGTTTTTGACATACTGCCACTGTTTTTAGTGGAAGCTCTTGTCCTCTGAGATCTCATTAGCTATATCAATTACCGAAAACAATAGAGGGCAGGTTATGGGATCCTGTGGCCTCTGAGATGCCAACAGCTGCCAGGAAGGAGCAATTAGGTCTCAGCGGGGAGAGTGACCCAGCAGAACACTTAACACACATATGAGGCTTCCAGTGATGTGAAGCATTAGATCAATGTATGTTAGCAGGTTTACAGGTGGGGTATAGTAAATATTAAAGTAATACAGATTATAAGGTGTGTGTGTTTACCTAACCATATATTGGGGACAATTTGTACCCAAAAGCACCCACAACCTGGAGACATCTTTTATTTGTAAAAACTATACAAATACAGTAACATTTTCTCAACTATTGTAGAAATGCAGAAAGTTGCAATGTTTATAACTATTGTTTTTTAAAACTGTTTTAGGTGATGGTACTTATAGATTGATCATCCTCACACAAGTATCACTAAGTGTAAGTTATGCTGTTGTACTTTTAGTGTCCTAAATCAACAGTGTTTTGTCTCTAGTTTTGCTCATTCGCGCTCAAGGAACCCACGAGCAGGCCCACAGCCCTAGACACGTAATTATGAGACGACCTGGACTGTCCATTTGTGGTGCTGTGGTGTGCAAAAATGACACGTTCCAGGCTGAAGTAACGTTTGAGCAGAAACAATCAAGAAACTAAGAATGGATTTAAGTATTGTTTAGAAAGAACTGTTTCACAAAGCTGTGTGATGTTTCATGTAATGACAATGACATTGTAGGAGCATTTCCATAATAACCCAAACAATAAGAAGTATTGTGGAGGTGACTTTACAGGTTGATATCAGCACTGTATACTTCTACCATGTTGTATTTACATGGTATACTAAAGTGTTACGAACAATATCAAGATATGACTATGGCACATGTCCAAAGTATCATTGTCTAATTCTTCAAAACTGTGTCCAGATTACTAATAAAGGATGTCTTCTGTTGTAGGGATATGAGCTGTCCAAACTTATGATGTGTAACACCATCATTTAATTCACAAATAACATCTATATATGAAAAGATCCACTGGATTTGTCTTGAGTCTCTAAATCATTAAAACTACATACAAATGAAGTGCAAGGTTATGAACAGAGTTCATACCGCTGCGCTACGACACTGCCCTCTAGTGGTTAAACAGATGTAATAAAGATCGTTTAGATTTGGCAATAGATGGCAGTGCCTAAATTTGACCCAGTTTTGTGTACAAATATCGTTTATAAAGTTAAATAATTACTTTTGTAAGTTCTCATACAATTAGATGTAAGTGAGAAGCCCAGATCCTTGAGGGTTAATGAAATGGTACGATATTAATAAAATATGTTTCAGCAGCGACGTCTTTTGGTTGAGCTCAATGTTTAACTGCGTGTTAACCAGCAGATGGCAGCATTGTCTCTTAGTTAATAATTGTCGGTTAATATTGTCTATTGGTTCATTTGATTTCTGTCAACTTTCTGGTTTGTTTTTTTCTGGGAAACTAATCCAACAGTGCTGGAGAAAGTCAGTGATTTCTAATTGTTGTCTTTGTTTTACTGTTATGATCTAAATACACCTGTTTGAGTCCCTCAACTAAACAACTCTTAAAACATGGTAACAGGTCATTTCTGTCAATCAAAATACAGAAAATGTCAGTGTGGGCTTGAGTAAAACAGTTTTGATTAACAGGTAGTGTGCAGCTGTCGACTGTGTTTACTGCACCTTGATTTATACACCTCCCGCCAGCTCTTCCAAAAGTACAGAGTGTGCAATATCCCGGTCACACCTTTCAATAAATACAGGTTACTTATCCTGAGTCACACAGCCTTTGTTTCAGTTTTATTTTGATTGCATTTAAACATAAACGTTGTTTTAAAAAGGTGTCTTTATTTTTTGATTTTAATATTTGGCTGTATTGAAAAGCTGAAGAACATTATTGAAGCACCACGTGATACAGTTCTGCCATTTTTTACAGAACACTGTGGAATTAGAATTTGATGAAGAATTTTTGTGTGTATATTTTATTATATATATATATATATAATAAAATATAAACACAAAGTTTAAACTTATTGTCAACAACAAATTCTTCTAATATATATATATATATATATTTTTTATATATATATATTTATATATATATAAAAAATATATATATAAATATATTTTAATATAAATATAAAAATATAAATATATTTTTTATATATATAAAAAAAAAATTTTTTTTTTTTTTTTTTTTTGAAAAAAGCTTGAAAGCCCAACAAAGGCAGGTCTCATTCTGCAACTTTCCCAAAAAGCCCCTTCCTGTTGCAGCCGATAATACTATCTTTAATGTTTTTCATTATCAGCCTCAGCTGAGATAGAAAACATGATGTCTCTTCAGATAAAACAGTTCCTCCATCAAATTCCTTACAGTCAGTCTCTTTTACATCATCTTCAGCTGATGATCTTCCGGGATCTTTCTGGTTCATTCACAAGCTGTGTGGCTGCAAAGGTCAAACTCAAATCTTCTGTTTCTGATGTCCTGAATGGGAAAACTTCTCTGGTGAAGCGTGTCACAAAGCAGGACATCTGCTTTTTACCGCCCAACGTTTTCCCTTTGGCTTGGAAGTTGTGCGCCACTTGGTGGTTCAGTCGAGTCATGAGTCGCGTGACCTCCAGATCTGGACCTCCATCATCTTCCAGCAGATCACAGAAGGTCTGAATGAAGACTGAGCCCAGAGGATGCATGAAGGCAGCGTAACCTACAAACAAACGCAATACGTGAGCCTCAGTCAGGAACATTTTTGTTTTGTGAGAGAGTGCATGACTGTTTGCTAGTCAATGTGCTGACCTGGAGGTGTGGCATACATGACTGCGGTGTCAATGGGGATGGAAAACAGCTCAGATATGTTCTCCTCTTCCTCTGGGGATGAAGAATCTGTCTCCACTTCCACACCTCCATCCAACTCATGTCCACGACAAGCCTGCTCAACAGAAAGTCGCATGAATCACAAACGTTCAACATGCTCATATGCCTAAAGGTCAGAAGAGTTCATTGCTGAGGTATGTTCTTTAGATTGTACCTGTATAAGAAAGAGTTTGTTCCTGCCCACGATTGATGGGCCTCTGAAGTAGCTGTAGATCTTGGCGAGTTCCACAGGAAGTCCATCAGCACCAAACACAACTCCCTCCTCACCATGACTGGATATGATGCCCACAAAACAGTCTCTGACCACCTTCTCGCTCTCTAAGGATGGAATATATTATAGAGAAATAGGTAAAGCTAAAGAAATATCAAATATTACATGTTAACGGTATTATTAACAAACGTAAACTCTGTACCTAAAACTTATTTTATGTTATATGTTGCTCACAACAAAACAAAACATTAAAAAATGCAGTTATGAATAAATCTGCTTAGAATAAAATAACAAATGTGTTACATTTTAAGAATAAAGATATATATGATGGTCGTACATTACCTGCTTTGAAAACTTCATATATCTCATCTGCTTTAATGTCCATTTCAATAACTACAGAGAAACCGAGTTTGGTGAGAATTTTGTGAAGCCTCCGAGTGTCTCTCTTTACGCCTCTCCGCTGGATTAGATTCACACCTGGATAGAAGTTTTCCATGGACACAATTAATGCCCTGTTTCTCACACTCTCTTTTGCTGTGAAAGGATATCTACAAACCGGCATTTTTTTAAGTTAGAAGCTCAAGATCAGTTCTCTAGAGTCTGTCTCAGTGTCATTTATATTATATATGAGCCTCAGTGAACCTCATTTGCATGTTTATCACAGGTGCGTGCCATATATGGACAATTTCCAGTTTGGGGAATACAGGTATCACCTGACTCAGGACTATGCAACACTGGCAGTTCCCTTAAGAAAGAACAAGACTGAGATTAGCTGATCTTTATCTAATTAAAAAGCCTTTCCACCTTTAAAGTGTGTGTGTGCAATGATTTGGCGATGCAGGAAAGCTCTCAGATGCATTAATAAAAACAATATTAAATTATTATTATAAAACATAACAAATATATGTTTTGGAGGTGTGGTGGCTTTCAAATTTAGCTACAGCTACAGGGCACTGGTGTCTTAAAGTGAGAAGGGGAGGGAGTGAAGAATGGGTTTGATCCGTGAAGGGGGCAAAGTTCAGGTGTCACATGCTCCTTAAGTGGCTCAGCATCATCTCCAGTAAGAAAACGTTTGATCCACCCACTTCCGTCTCAAAACTTTCCTGACACTTATGTCCTGAAACTGCTGTGATGTACGGCTCTGCAGCCATATATGTATGCGGTTCTGTGATTAATCATTACACAAACTCCATGGAGAGTGAGGGGTGTGGTATCAGGATGTAGTATCAAAATCGGACTCCCGTAAAATTACGACCCCCCTGGTTGTCACTATTGTTCTCCCTATGGTTAGGATTAGGTGTGGTGGGTGATTTTTACAAGCAAACTAGCCCGTCAGGCCATGACACATGTCAATTTTCCGGGAACCGGGTCAGCTTGCTCTAAAGCGGAATCACACCTCGCTTCTGTTCTGGGCCTGCGAGGATACCGGCATGCAGGCAGAAGGACATAAACCAAGTCACATCTCTCACATCTATGCAACGTGTGCATGTTATGCCAGTTACAGTAACAGCTGGTATTTCTGGTTGTGAATCACCAGACACAACATTACATTTACTGTATGCTATGCTTCAGTGGTTACAAGTGCTTAGACAGGCATGACATACAAACTGTTCCAGTCCTGCCATTAACATACCAAACAACATGAAGAGCACGTACAGGAGCTGATGCTTTAAATATTATCAGATGAAATCTTCCAGCTAACTATTTTAGGTTGTAAGAACGTTTCCTTTACATTTCCATTAAGTAACACAATCTTTCAATGTGTTTTTTTAGGGATGTTCAAAACATTCAGGCTTTTAGACATTGTATTAACGTTATTGTTTGGTTATAAGAACGCTACTCAAACATTTTTCATTAAGAAACATTTTGAAACGTTTTAGGAACAACTTAAGAATGACACTTTTGATATATGACGTTAAAAAAACGTTCTAATAACATTACTGCAAGAACCTTGGCCAACGTTCTGAGAACGTTCCCTGTTAGCTTGGCTGGTACGTGTGTTCGTCATGTGCACTATCGGCTGTCAAAGCAGATTAATCCACTTTAATTCACACTTCACCACAGACTGAAAAGTGAAAGCACAGATTGTTCAACATCCTGTTCACACCTTACAGAGCAAATAAAAGAGGAGCAAAGTGCTGCTATGACGACATCATGTCACAGACATGTGAGCACAAGCTTGGTTTCAATTGAGTTTTAAATGTGCTCAGCACATGATCAAGTTTATTTTATTATTATTTACTATTATTTATTATCAACATTACCCGGTATCAGTAGCTGAATATGACTGACAGATCCAATTTAATTCACTTTCAATCGTAACAAGCATGAATGCTCAAAGTCCCTGTTCTTTATTTGTGAATTAAGCAATTATTAAACTGCATTTTTAAAAGTTGAAGGTTTATTGTAGGTTACAGATGATTTGAACGATTTGGAGCTTTATACAAAACATCTTATATAATTATTTATATAAAAATGTCTTATTTAACATTAAGAGTATAGTTAAATTGTGTGTTTGGGATAGCGTGCTTAAAACAAGAATATGAAAATGAAAGCAGCAAACGCATCAGTTCCTCCTGCAGTACAGATGTGACTTTACGTGACATTACATCACATCATCATTGTAATGTGTCTTGTGAAATGTCCCTCCGAGATAAAACAGTTCCTCCATCAAATTCCTTACAGTCAGTCTCTTTTACATTATCTTCAGCTGATGATCTTCCGGGATCTTTCTGGTTCATTCACAAGCTGTGTGGCTGCAAAGGTCAAACTCAAATCTTCTGTTTCTGATGTCCTGAATGGGAAAACTTCTCTGGTGAAGCGTGTCACAAAGCAGGACATCTGCTTTTTACCGCCCAACGTTTTCCCTTTGGCTTGGAAGTTGTGCGCCACTTGGTGGTTCAGTCGAGTCATGAGTCGCGTGACCTCCAGATCTGAACCTCCATCATCTTCCAGCAGATCACAGAAGGTCTGAATGAAGACTGAGCCCAGAGGATGCATGAAGGCAGCGTAACCTACAAACAAACGCAATACGTGAGCCTCAGTCAGTAACATTTTTGTTTTGTGAGAGAGTGCATGACTGTTTGCTAGTCAATGTGCTGACCTGGAGGTGTGGCATACATGACCGCGGTGTCAATGGGGATGGAAAACAGCTCAGATATGTTCTCCTCTTCCTCTGGGGATGAAGAATCTGTCTCCACTTCCACACCTCCATCCAACTCATGTCCACGACAAGCCTGCTCAACAGAAAGTCACATGAATTACAGATTCATACCCAGATACCCAACTAACAATTTTAGATCATAAGAATGTTTTCGTAATGTTTCTGTTAAGTAACAAAGACATTAAAAATGTTATTTCGAAAGTTCGAGGAATGTTCCAAATGTTAATTTTTAGATGTTGTATTAATGTTATTGTTTGGCTATGATATTTAAACTTTTTAATTCAGTAATGTTTATAAAATGTTCCACTAACAGCTTTAGAATAATTTTTTTACAATGTTTTAAGAATGTTCCTTGTTTGCAGACTACTAATATGCAGAAAGGTCAGAAGAGTTCATTGCTGAGGTATGTTCTTTAGATTGTACCTGTATAAGAAAGAGTTTGTTCCTGCCCACCATTGACAGGCTTCTGAAGTAGCTGTAGATCTTGGCGAGTTTCACAGGAAGTCCATCAGCACCAAACACAACTCCCTCCTCACCATGACTGGATATGATGCCCACAAAACAGTCTCTGACCACCTTCTCGCTCTCTAAGGATGAAAACATCACACAGACATAGTTTTATTAAAAGCATTTTAATGTATTGTTTAAACATAAGTGAATGCAGTGGATTCAAACGGAATGGGTGTGTGCATGTTTTTCTTTAAAAGGTATTTGTGTAGAGACAGAACTGAGCACAGGCTGTCATTATAAGGTTGACTGAAGACTGAATTCCCAATTACACAACATCTTCCATTCAAATCCACAGACACCTCTGATTTCAGCTGACATGCTCCTTAGTCATTGGTTAACTCACAGTTTCACTGGTCATTTCATGCAGAGAACTTAATTGCACTGGTTAAAATAACAAAATAACTGTCCACAAAATATATGAAACATTTATATGTATATGAATATATAAAAATATACACTACCAGTCAAACGTTTGTAAACACTTTACTGAAATGTTTCTTATCTTAAGAATCTTTTAATCTGAAGATATTTGATTAAACCTTAAAAATGTAAAAAATATGCAATATACAAACTTTTGACTGGTAACGTATGAATGTATTTATTATGGATTGCAACATCAAAAAGTCAGCAACAACAATACAGGACTGATTAAAAAGAGGTCAGATCAGTGATAAATTATGTTTTAATCTGTGTTTGCTGATAACTGAGGACAGTATTATTAGCACCTTGAACAAACAAATACTTTGAGCCCAATAAAGTACTTTGTGTGGCATGTTTCATAGACTTTTGTTTGGGCATGGCACAAAAAATAACATGAATTTTCAATTTTGTTTGGTACAAAGTAACATTTGTTAAATTATTAGCTCAGATATACATCTCAGTATATCACGGGCAAACGTTACCTGCTTTAAAAGCTTCATAGATCTCATCTGCTTCAATATCCTTTTTGATGACCACATCGAAACCGAGTTTGGTGAGAATTTTGTGAAGCCTCCGAGTGTCTCTCTTTACGCCTCTCCGCTGGATTAGATCCACACCCGGATAGAAGTTTTCCACGGACACAATTAATGCCCTGTTTCTCACACTCTCTTTTGGATCTTTTGGACACATGTTTGTCTCTGTTCTGTCAAGCAATGAAGTCAAATACAATCACAAACTGTGAGAATAAGTGGATCAGTCCACTAGATCAGTCTACATGAACAGACTGTCTCAGCATCATGCATATAAACCCAGCCTCAGTGAGTCTTATTTCATGTCAGACGTCAGGTGTCATATCTGGAAAATTTCCAGGGCAATGCTTATGTGTCATCACTGGCAATTGCATAACTCAAATAGGAAATGACTGGAGACCTGTTAAAGGTAATAAAAAGTTCTTTGCCATATAATTGCTTGTATTTGCTCAGGGTTGTAATCTGAGGCTTTTCAGGCAAACACTAAGGGGTTTCATTCTGGATGTTTTCAGCAACCCAGTGGCTCTGTGGTGGTAATGAGGGATTCTCCCATTATTATTTAATTTCAAAGTAACGTTGCTAAAAATGGAAATATGAGAAACTATTGTTAATATATCAGTTAATTGTAATAAGAAATAAATGTTCTAATAAATCGACCCACATTAAAATGTAATCAAGAGTATGAATTTTAGGAACGTTTTGATTTTGCCTTTGCATGGTTTAATAGGGGTTTGTTGCTCAGTTGGTAGAGCATTGCAATCGCAACGCAAAGGTTGGGGGTTCGATTCCAATGCAACACACGTACTGACAAACTGTATTGTTTAAACTGAATTATTGGATTAAATGCATACATGTACTTTCTAACAGTAGGTCACTATACAAACCTTCTGTCACAGATGGGGTGCAGTGTCACCTCCCGGCCTGAGGAGGCAGCAGAGCCCGGGAGGTCCGAGGAGAAGATGAGTGACGTCACGAGCGCTGGATCAGCGTTTGTTTCTGTAACGTGGAAGTGGGAGAGTCCAGCAGCGGCGATGAACAATTTTAAAGCTAAATTTATTGTTTATTGATAATTGAGCACAATATCGAAATAACGAGCTTAAACGCATTACATCAGGTAATTAAAATGACGCGCGAGATTAAGTAAAAAAAAAGAGTTATAAACGAGGTTTGTTCTGTCAAACAGATGAAAGTGAAACCCATGACTAATTTAGTCTGATGTACAAAATTGTATGCGTTGCTTTAATATTTTACATCTTTTCCGCCATTACTGCTCGGTGGAGGTCATTTCTGCTTACTGTAGTTACAGTGAGGCTTGGTGTTATTAAAATAAAGTATAAAATATCTTGCAGATATTAAAGCAAGGGCTGCGACATGCCTCCAAAGAAGAACAGCGCGATTCCTGACAGGTTCGTTTGAATTCAGGGCTGGTTAACTTAATGCATGTTTGAAGCCTGTTAACAAAGTTTGTGTGAACTTTTTAGGTGGACAGACTATACAGCAATGGGCAAACGGATCCCAGGAACACGTTTCATCGCCTTCAAAGTTCCTCTGAAAAGGGTCATTGCATTTCACCCTAGTACAAATCCACCTGGTTTCCACTTGACATGCTGCAAATATGTATATTTATTCCAGCGCCCGTATACTTTGTGTTGTAGTCATTGATACGTCACTTGCCAGCTTTCGAAGCCTTTGGACCATTTGATCTTGTGCGTATATTGGAGGAAGATGGCCAACAATTGGGTCTTATAATTGATCTTACCTTCACAACTCGCTACTACAGACCAGAGGTAGCACATACTGCCAGTGTTTCTGAATTCATAAATGTATTATTTCATACCGTCTCCTCCCCGAGGGACAAATCAGTTCATGCACTTTGAGAGATTATTCTAAACCAAATATGTTATTTTGTGAGGATTTGCCGCACACGTTACGCTACCTGAAGATTTTCACAGCAGGACATGAAGTGCCAAACGATGCCACAATTCTCAGATTTAAGAAAGCTGTCAGACATTTTCTCCGTGAGAATGAAGATAATGGTAGGTTACAGTTTGTTATAGGAGTCTTGTCTTATATGTTTTTAAAGTTATATTTTTTGTTTTAGGTTTTTTAGCTTCTGTTTTACTTTTAAGTCATTATTTTGCCCCATTTTGTGCCTTTAAGGTTTAAATAAGTCTGTTTTTATTTCAAATGATAAATAAATATTTCTTACATGACCTTTTTATAGAACATAACATGTTTCTAAAATAACCTTGCTGTTTTTTGACAGATAAACTGATTGGTGTCCATTGCACTCATGGTTTAAATCGCACTGGCTATCTTGTATGTCGGTAAGTCATTTTTTTTTTTATATTTTACAAACATGTGAGTCACATTTATGATCAGTTCATTATATTTCTGTAGATGAGATATTACATCCATCAGTGGTCAAATGTTATTGTTGTGTTATAGATACCTAATTGATGTTGAGGGGATGGAGCCCAAAAAAGCTATTAATTGTAAGTGTACACACTTTGAAAAAAATGTCACACTCTGAATTCGAACAGGAACATAATCCGAACCCCCTTGTTGGCATTGTCACCTGAACATATGGACAATGTCTTCCAGTGTTTAATGCATCGAGGGGATACTCAATAGAAAGGCAGAACTATCTTGATGATTTGGGAAAAGGGCCCAGAAGAAGGTGAGTTCTTCTGTTGTGATCTACATATGATTAGTACTCTCATTGGGCAACGTTACTATTGCCTCCAGTTTTGTGTTTATCTTGAATGCAGTAATGAGGGGATAGAGACGCCAGACCAAGAACCCGTTCAGGGAGGTGCAAGCCTAAACCAACATGATGTTCATCCCCATCAAAGTGACTATAATCATGATGGTCATTTTAATGATCAAAGATCTCACCCGTGGCACAGCGGACTTCAGCAGTTTGTGTAAGTTTTGTGTAAACTTTGCAAATACATCGTTTGACAGGGAAGTAGGAGCAGCCTGTCATTGCACTTGGACTGTATTCAATTATTGGACGAACAATTTATTATGGTCCTGTACCCTTCCACAGAAGGTATATAGTTATGTAAATATATTTATACCACTTAGTGATTGCTATCAGGATATGAAGAGATTTCAACCAACATGATGAAAAAAACATTTCTAAGAAGTCACCTTCCCTGCCTTTAAATAAATCACGTTACAGTAGTAACTGAGGAATGCTGTGTCATATTGACTTTATAAAAAAAACATCTTTGTTAAAAATTCTCAGTCTCGTCTCAATCTTTCTCCTCAGCCCGTTTCACCAGAACAACACATGGTTCAGACCACGAGGACAGCAGCCGTTCCGTCCCCCTTTGTTTCCCACTCCACCCCCAGGAATGAGACCCATGAGACCTTTCCCCAGCCAGAGGTTTATGGGAGACCACTGTAGTTCTGCCTTTCCATATCCCACCGCACAAACACACAACAGGTTCAGTGTGTTACAGCAAGACCCATGTGGGCTTCCTCTCCCTTCTCCTTCAGAAGAACGTATGGGATACCAAGGGTCCAACAAGAAACGTCGTAATAGGCGTCATAAGAAGGGGAGCAAGGATCGGACTCCATGCGGAAACACGGGTGACTTTCAGTAATCAACCAAAACCACCATGCTGTGCTGCTTTCTAAAGACAAATGGCTTTGACAAAATACAATGGCTCTTGTTTTTCTTCATTATTTCTGTGGAGGAACTGTATATTTATTCTGATGGTTTCTGACAACAGTTGAGAGTGGCTATTTGATTGACCTTTGCCATCTACAAATCATGTTGGTTGGTAAATTTAGTTTATTTTTGCCTTTTATTCTCTCTTTTCATCTAGCACATCTAATTCAACATGTAAGCTAACAGAGCTGCAGTGGCTTCATATAGTCTGCTTTCATATAAACAAACACTTTTTGAACATCTATGAAGGCCTTTTAAAACCTGCTTTTATGCCCTCAAAAGCAAACATGCTGTAGCATTAACGCTAATGTTTGGTGCAAATATCATTGGGGGTATTTTATTATAAATTATGATTTTGTATTTTGATTTGTATTTATATTTGCTTGGCCTATGACACATTTGGTTAAAAATAGACATCCATATTATTAGTCGAAATATATAAAATACATCAAGGTGTTGTTGTATTACAATCACCTCGTTGCGTTTTTTATATTTTGGCAGTTTACACATTTTAATACTAATGTAGGATACAAGTGCACTTGTAGGCCAAGTAAAGTGTTTCCTATAACCTGAGTGATAGATTATGATTATAAAATCTTAAATAAATGTTTACTTGAAAGCTAATGAAGCACTGTTTGTGTGATTTGTTTTGACTTAATAATAATGACTATAATAATAATTATTAATTAATAATAATAATAATAAACTATAATAGTTTAGACTATAATAATAAACATTATTAATAATAATAATAATGACTTTTTAGTTAAAATATTACAACATAAATTGTAGGCATGAATGCAACGCGGTGTACGTATTGATTTAAGTCTTTTATTTTTAAAAAATGACCTCACACAATCACCATGGCTACAGGTTGACGGACGTGCTTCACGATTGGTCAGGCCTGGCCGTTGCGTCACCGTCAGCTGAGTAAAGTGGGCGGGGCGTCGGGCGATGCAGGAAGTGTTGTGATATCACAGGCGATGATGAAATAAAAACAGCGATTTCTTTTCATCATGCGTAAATATGATGAGCGTGTTTGAGACAAACTGATCCAAACGCCATTAAAACGTAAAAGAGGGCAACGAAACCAGGTAAGAGAGCTGATCTGATGCTTATCATGCCGTCTTTGTTTTCGCTGCTGGCCTGTCAGATATGGGTGGTACTAACCCGTGAAGACAATGTGAAAGTTAACTCGAGTGTCACCAGATGTTTGTTTACACTGTATGTAATGTTTGTTTGCATTGTAAATATATATATATGTATAATTAAATATATATGTATATATTTATATGCAGCAGTGGGCACAAAAAATGTTTACACATTAAAGTCACACTTAAAAATGCCTGAACCTAAGTGGCATTTATCTAAAAATAAATAAATAAACAGTGCAGACACACTGAAGATAAGGAAAATAGGGACACAAAAGTATTTGGGCACTTTCTGGTTGTCAATAAGTCCATTGTTAATGTGATGCACAACACTATTCTGCTAACTAAATGACCTTGGGTCCAGTTGTTTACAAATAATTACAAAAATGACTATAAAAAGTTACTTTTTATAATAGAGTTCGGCCAAACTTTGTATGTGTAGTATATGCAAACATGTTGATTCAGGGGTTGTTTTAGTCTAAAGTGTTCTTTAAGTCAGTAAAATGTTTTTTGAAGTTATTGATTCTCAGGTTATAGACACTGCAGGCTTAGAGGCTGTTGATGCTATGTAGAAATAACGCCGAGGTGATTTATTGATCTGCTGGCAGGAGGCATCATGAGCGAGCACAATGACTGCAGTCTTTCATCGGAGGAGAGGGTGCGTGCTCTCACCAAGCTGGGCAGCTCCGTGGACGTCAGCGAAGACGTGCCACCCCGTCGATACTTCCGCTCGGGGATGGAAATCATCCGAATGGCCAGCATCTATGCCGAGGAGGGGAATGTTGAGCATGCATTTATTCTTTACAATAAGTACATCACGTAAGTGAAGCAATAACAGCTGCTTTATATATGTGCCAAAGTGATCGTGTGCAAACCACAGATTCTGTGGTTTATGTTCTGTAGGTTCTGAATGATACGGTTTTGAAATCATTCACAAATAAAGTTCACATGTGTTTTATTTCCTGTTAGGTTGTTTATTGAGAAACTTCCTAGACATCGAGATTATAAAACAGCCAACATTCCGGAGAAGAAAGAAACTATGAGGGTAGAGTGTGATTTTCCAGGGGACGTTTGACGACCTTAAAGTTCATGAAGTATAAGAACGTGTTTGTCATGCTAATTAAGATTGTCTGTTTATCTTCATGCAGAAATTAAAGGAAGTCGCCTTTCCGAAAGCAGAGGAGCTCAAAAAGCTGCTTCTAAAGCAGTATGAGAAAGAATATGCAGAATATGTTGTCCAGAAGGTGGGTTGATTTCATCAAGCAGAAATCTATGGAGACATTTTCCACAGTAGAGTTACATGATCACAGTAATTCTCCAGCATCTGTGCTTCCTCTGCTCTCTGCCACAACTCCATGAGGGTCTTCCTTTATCTTTGACGCTTATTTTTTCTGTTTGTTTTTTCAAACAATCAGGATTAGCTGTACATTTTATTTATGAGTCTGTGTGAATCCTGGCAGAGAGCACAGGAGGAGGCCAAGGCTCGAGAGGTGATCAGGTTGCAGGAGCTGGAGGCCGAGCGGCAGAGACAGGCTGAACTACAGCAGCGTCAGCACGAGCAGGAGCAGATCAGCGCCTTTGAGGAGATGATCCGCAGGCAGGAACTGGAGAAGGAGCGTCAGCGCATTGTTCAGGAGTTCAGCATCCCTGCATTGCCCACCGCTCCCAGTGATCTCCCGTCGGCTGAAGTGCATGGACCTCCACAAGCTTCGTTTTCAACACCAGCACTTCCTGGAGGAACTCCAAGCCATATATCTCCAACTTCTGGCCTCCCAGCATTTGATCGCTCATTGAAGCCTGGTGTTTCCATCAGTGCAGGACATAGTGAGATCCCTCAGTTTGCATTTACATATTTATGACTGACATTTTAACAGTCACCATGGAGACATTACTGTAGTGTTGTGTGATTTTATTTTATTGTGTGTTTTATGTCATTTTTAGATGTGTTAATAAATGGCTTGCGGCAGCTCTTTGTGCCTGCAGAGTTGTGCCAAAAATTCTTAAAGCTGGCAGAAGCCAACACAGCACGCGCAGTGGAGACCTGTGGCATTCTCTGTGGCAAGCTGGTACGTTTAAACCAATAATGCATGAAAGCAGATAGTCACAAGGCTTTCCAAGGCAGATTTCACAAGATAACATTATTTACATTTAGTGCTGTAGTTTCTAGTTTGAGGTTTCATGTGAAGTTTGCTGTCTCTGCAGATGAAGAACGCTTTTACAGTGACACATGTCATCGTGCCCAAGCAGTGTGGAGGGCCAGACTACTGTGACACAGAGAACGAAGAGGAACTGTTTCTGATTCAGGATCAGTATGACCTCATTACACTGGGCTGGATTCATGTACGATCACTTCTGTATCGTTGTGATTACAGTACATTCTGTACAATCCACCAGTTTTCAGTGTATGCAGTAATACACTGTAATTTTGTGTTTTGGCAACAATAAATCTCTGTTTTTTTCATGTTAGACCCACCCAACTCAGACTGCCTTCCTGTCCAGCGTGGACCTGCACACACATTGTTCTTATCAAATGATGCTTCCTGAGTCTATAGCCATTGTGTGCGCCCCCAAATTTAATGAGTAAGTTTTTGGCTATATCCTGCTGCTCAGTGAGAAGAGCATGGTGCTAGCAACACCAAGGGTGTGGGTTTGAGTCCCTCGGAATGCACATGCTCAGTTCAACACTTTGTAAATTGCCTTGGAATGCATAAATGAATCCACTGATAATTAACTGGAAAAAATGAATGTGATAATGTGTTTCAGGACAGGTTACTTCTGGCTAACAGACTATGGGATGGATGAGATCTGTTCCTGCAAACAAAGAGGGTTCCACCCACATCCAAAAGAGCCTCCACTGTTCTCCGTGAGTTTCAGACATCACAGTTCATATTTCTCATATTTATATTTATGAATCTTAATCCTACGCATTACATTGTGGTTTAAGACTCTAGCACGTTTGAATTACAGACATAAATGACACATCAACTTGTGTTGTTTTTTTAAATAGAGGCAGGCTGTTACCATACTTACTGTATTACTGTACTATGTAATTTATATATATTATATTGGTCTCAGGCTAGCCGACACACCACTATTACTGATGGAAGTGTGACCGTGCTGGATTTGCGGTAATATCATCGCTGTTGCTTCAGTAAATGTGCCTTTGCTCCAGACGTCACAGCAACACACAAACCTGCCAAGAATCTCCCAATGGGTTAAATGAAGAATTACACTGAACATTGCTGCAGCTGCTGGGCCTCTGTTGTACATCTTAGCAGCCATGTGCACTGATTGCGTTTTTTTGGTTTGATCTGAAACATATCTAAAATATCTAAAAGTGACCAATGAGAATTGAAATGTGAGGTGTGTATAAAGCCAGTGACATTAAATTTAATAGCAAAAAAACACGGTCACACGTTATTGTTATTGTATTATTATTATTATTAATACATTGTTTTCACTGGATAAAACTCAAGACAAAACACATATGGTAGGTTTTGTTGAAATAAGTGACCGTGAGAGAACAAGACAGAAAAATAAAATTGCTTCCGTTTTCATGGAAAGTTTGGTGCCACTGGAGATACAGAAATCGTTCACTTCAATTTTAAACAATTGCTGCAGTGTTATCCGTTTTATCATTCCTTATTTAAGCGTTTTAAAATAGTACAAGCAAAATGGATCGGCTCATGTGCAGGATCACAGTAGCCGTCTGCTTACTGTTCTGTTATTGTATTGTTTTATGTAGTTGTGTTAGTTCTGCATCCGTCCCTAATGGACATGCCTAAACTCATGTTGATTGAAATTGTGCTTATATGCAGTGGCAACCAGTTTTAACAGACTGGCTTCTGTATTTAGCTTAAGAAATGTCAATGAAACCGCTGTCTCTTTAAACCTGATTCTTCGGGATGTTATTGCTTCTCATGATCACATTACACAGTAATAATATTATGCTTTAGTTGCTAAGCATGTTTATCCTTTAATATTACACTGTGATTTCACCAGTGTGAGACACTTAACATGTACCTTTAAAAGTACATGTAACATTTAAAGTGATGTATTCACAATACTTCTGTAAAGTTACAGAAGTTGCTCTTTTTTGTGACTCATAAGATTACTTGATTATATATCAGACAGGATAACTGTTAACAGGATAACAGATGATAATCCACAACAGTTTTCTTTCATTTTCTTTCAGAAACTAAAAACAAGTCCTCTGCTGCTTTTTTTTTTTTAATGATGAGTCCATAATACTGAGACATAAACACTATTGTAATTTTGTTTATCATTTTGTAAAGTCTTGGGTTGTTTTCATTTTCTAAGTGAAACTATGTAGTTCTGCATCTTTTATTTTACAGTCAGTTCAATGCAAACATAGCTTCACTTGCGATATTATCTGTTCAGATATATTAAATGCTTTATTGCACGTTTGAGAAGTGGCCCAATGATTTCAATAAATAAATAAAAATGTATCACTGTTGTAATAGTTCTGTATCTGTTTACCACTAAGGTGAAATCATATCAGTGTTATGACAGTATTAATTACATTATATGTCATGTAATTACAGGACGATTTGTACCTGTGCAGACAGGGCGATAAACAATGTGTAGCTGTGGCCGCTCATCAAAAGGGGGCAGTAGAGAGTCACTGTGATCTGCGACTGCGCAAACGAGGCACAGAAGAAAACGAGACTGTTGCGTGTGACGTCACGACGTTACGATACGACCGCTGTTGTTATTGTCGATTCAAATGTGTATTTTTCGTTCATTATTCACGATACAATACTGATATCAATATTTTCGGTATGCCAGAGAAACGATCTCTCGTTGAAACAGACGAGAATATAATAAAATGCATTTTCATGCCATTTGGTTAGAGAAAGAACACATATAGCGTAGCTGAGCCAACCGGACATTACGTCATGTTTTCGTGAATTTCCGTATTTACAATAATTACAAATATGACAGACCCCAAAGAGAAAGCTTTGAGTCTAAAAACTGATCTGAGTGCAGTCGCTGTCAGGACGCCTGAGGAAGAGACGAAGAAACTCCAGAGGAAAGTTCTCAATGAAGACGAATATATAGAGGTACGAGTGTCACATACAAGACTGAGTCCCCTTATATATTCATTATGTATATTTCATTATGTATTTGTGATACAGTTTTAGTGGTATTTTGTAGACTTCGTCATCGTTTGAACTCTATATTGAAATAAATGGCCTTCATTAAAACACTACATAGTTTACACAACACCAAAGCCTTCTAGAGTTACACATGGTACAGGTGTGTTATTATATAGTAATGATGCTGAATATCATAAAGTCACCTTGAATATGTTTCTACTGTCTTTGTATGCGACCAACACCTGATTGTACTGACTGGCTATTATGCTGATTCTGTCATATTTTGCTCCAAAGAGTTTGGAGAAGATCATTCAAAGGGACTTTTTCCCCGATGTCTCCAAACTTCAAGCGCAGAAGGATTATTTGGAAGCAGAGGAGAGTGGAGATCTTGGGAGGATGAGGGAGATAGCCATCAAGTATGGGTCTGCGATGGCCAAATACACCCCACGCACCTATGTGCCACGTAAGGGAGATGTCTTGACGTGTTTTTTATTCGTTTCCATTTTCCAATGTCTTCTGATAGCAGATTGTGTTAGTGAAGTCATTTATAATTAATGGTGGTCATTCTTAGTGGCTCGTGCACAGCAGTGATTCTCAGTATGATACGTTTGAGAGTGTAATTGTTTGAAATCAATACATTTCTTTCCCATCCAGATGTCACACCTTCAACATTTGAAACCCCAGATGGCCGAAGTTTATCTCCCTCATGTTCACAGACCAAACACAGAGCTGCGAGAATCGGTGAGGAAGGTAAGTGATTATTTTACAACCCCTTCCATCTTACCACTGATCCTACACATACCACTGATACACTGATACCACTTTTTACAAGAAAGTGTATTTATGATGGATAAAATCAAGTTGCGCTGTTTAATATCTTATTTTACTTAGGGATACATCATGTGTAGAGATGATGCCAGCCCCTCCAAGGTTTTCGAATCCTGTTTCATGTTGACTTTAAAACTATAAGACATTCCACGGGCTAATGTTAAATTACGTTTTAGGAAAAGGTGGTGAAAAGGCAGAGGAGAAAGAACTTCCAGCCCTGGATCGTTTTCTCGCTAAAAACACGAGCGAGGATAATGCATCCTTTGAACAAATAATGGAGCTCGCAGCAGACAAGGACAAGCTGAGACATGCGTGGCTGTATGAGGCAGAGAATGAATTTAAAGAGGTACAACACAAACGCAATAATAAACTCCACTGATAGTCACTGATAGCTTACAACATATTAGTGACTTTTGTTTTGAGTACTCAGCCTTGACTGGGTTTGTTGTTGCATTGTTTACAGAGACATGAACAGAATCTTGCTCTGCCATCCACAGAGAAGCAGGCACTTGAATGCACAAAGGCAGGCCTGGAAACGTGGATGTATAAGGCCAAAAATGCTCTCATGTATTACCCTGAAGGTAACGTTTTCTAGAGGACCCTCATCAGTGTATCATTACATGTTTATTGAGGCTTGTGAAAAACTATTATTACCTTGATTATAAGTGGTAATAATATATAAGGTATCAGCCCTTATTTTCCAGCAAGGTATCATAATCATGAATTAATAGACAGAATGTTACACTGTTTCTGCTTTCCCTCAAAAGGTGAAAAAGACGACACGCTCTTCAAAAAGCCTCGTGAAGTTTTGTACAAGAACACCCGGTTTAATGTTGACCCTTTCTGTAAAGCCCTAAACAAGTCTCAGATCCAGCAAGCGGCTGCTCTCAATGCACAGGTAAAATGTGATTTCTGAGTCTTTAAAGTTCACACATCATTATAATCCACTTTCAAAATCAATTAAACTAATTGTGTATTTATTTCTCTCTCCTATCTTCCCTTTAGTTTAAACAAGGCAAGGTTGGCCCAGATGGCAAAGAGCTTCTTCCTCATGAATCACCCAAAGTAAATGGCTATGGATTTGAGGGAGCCCCCTCCCCTGCTCCTGGTGAGTTGGGAAAATTTATAGTTTCTTTGTTTTTTAATATAACTAACTTAAGATAACCGAACAAACATGTTTTATTGAAGTGACATTATTTGCCTACAGTCATATTTGCCTACAAAAGTAAAAGTTTACAAATCGTAAGATTTGATACAACTTCAGTCACGTGTAGGGCTGCACAATGTATCAAAATTATTGAAATATTACAAATGAATATCATATATTGTATTTTTAATACATTTGAAAATATTAAAAAATTGATTTTAGAAATTATATTATTGTATATCACATATATAAATGTATATCACATTTAGCAAGTTATTGCATTTTACACATTTTTGACTGTTAGTGTATGTAAATATTTTCTGAACATTGTGAGAATATAATGTATTCCTAAAAATGCCTCTGTAACTCTTTTCAAATGGCCTTATTTTGCAGGTGTTGCAGAGTCTCCGTTAATGACGTGGGGTGAGATTGAAAGCACCCCCTTTCGTCTGGATGGCTCAGACACACCTCTTGTGGAGAGAGGTCACGGTCCATCATTCAAGGTGTGATTCATTTCTACTTCACCAAAGTCAGAATATTATATTTCTATAGTTGTGTGTATAATCTGAATGTTTGAGTTGTGTTGATCTTCAACTGCTTAACATCTGACAAACTTGTGAAGGTGTCATTTGTATAAAACAATCGTGACTGGTTTATCTGGCTGTCCAACGTTTAAACAATCAATGAATGGTTGCTTCTGCACCTCCTAGATTCCAGAGCCCGGGAGAAGAGAGCGGTTAGGACTGAAAATGGCCAATGAAGCGGCAGCAAAAAACAGAGCAAAAAAACAAGAAGCACTGCGCAGAGTCACAGAGAATCTCGCAAGGTACGGAACAACTAACTTGGGCATTAAAACCTTTTTAAAAGGGAACAAAACACTAAACTTTTTAAATTGTTACATCTGTATAAATTATAATAGGAACTATTACTAAATGATTCATGTGATGTAATGTTTTTCACAGCCTCACTCCAAAGGGACTCAGCCCAGCAGCGCTGTCTCCTGCCCTTCAGCGTCTCGTAAACAGATCATCCAGCAAATACACAGATAAAGCCCTCAGGGCGAGCTACACCCCGTCTCCCTCACACAGAAGCATCGGCTCCAAGACTCCTGGACTGGCCACTCCCTCCAGAACACCCACACCTGGTAAAGGCAATACACCAGCCAATCAGGACCCAGCCTCCATTACAGACAATCTGTTACTGCTCCCCAAACGGAGGAAAGCTGCTGATTACTTCTGAAGCAGCACGAGACTGACACAGGACATGTGAATTTGTTTTATTTATTTTTCTGTGAATCTGAATTAAATTCCAGCTCAATGTTTAGATAGATATGCCCATTTTTATGGCCTTCATTTTGTTTTGTGTAGAAAGTATGTATAGTTAAACATGTACAGTGTTAAACATTTTTTGTAAATACTTTTTTTGTTTGTTAGCCTGAACAGGCCCTACTTTGTCAAAAATGCTCCAGAATTTCATCATGCTGTTGTTCGGATACATCTGAATATCATCTCTTTAAATATCAGCTGTGGTTGGACATGGAAAACTTACTTGCTCCTTCAGAATGTCATGCATCTTGATATTAAAGACATTTTTCAAGAGCTTACAGACACATTAAGGAGCAGTTTTATAAAACTTTTCTTGCTTGATATCATTTTGCCATTGATACCATCTGCTGATTCTAAAACCTTCAGGTAATGAACCTCATGTGTTTAAGTAGACCAGTCACAGATAAAGAATAATCAATACTTGTCTTATTATAACAAACATTCTCCAGAATCAGGATGGTATATCATGTTTCCACATACCCTGCAAGATCTCACATAGAGGATCTTCAAAGTCTGAAACCTGTCCAAAAGATTTCACATTTTATAACCTTGCGGGAAGCTTCTTGTCATGCGTGGAATTTATGATCTGGGGCAGCTGACAAAAATGTATTTCAGAAATTCTCAGGAAGAACACAGTGTACTGGACATTAGCAAGCTAAACCGATGTACCTTAATAACTTTCCCAGGGCAGGTTCAGATGTGTTCACTATGCTGGAGTGATTAGTTTTCCCTGAGGCATAAAAAAAGCGTGTGCTTGTTTTCCATTCTGTGATCTTAACAGTAACCTTCATTTGACCTAAACATGTGACTCTGGTGCAGCATGTTCCCTTCTAAATCATCAGATGATCTCATTTTTTTTTGCAACCAAGTTTGCTCTAGAATTATGAAGCACAGATTTTAAATCTTGAGCAACGATCAAGTTATCACAACAGCTCCTAAGTTGAAATATTTGTCCAGAAACATTTTAGATATCAACAAAACATGTTAAATATTCACTGTATTCTGGTCATGCTTAGATTTTAAGGTCAGGAACAGTGACTAACTTTCTCTCGCAGAAACACGTGATACAGTTCTAGCACGTCTCTCTAAACAACAAGTTCTGTGGCAAAGCTGCAATTTCCCAGGTCAAGTTCCCAAAGTGGAAAAAGTTCATGCTTGTTTTCCAGCAAATGAAATGGACTTTTGCATGTGATTCCAAATCTAATAACACCAAGGTTAATTTTCAGTGTTAAATATCCATGTCCGAACAGATAATCACACAAGTCTGCTTCCATATTACAGCCATAAACTTATACACAGGGTGCCTAACTTACTAGTATTCTCTTCATCAGGCCTAAACTAAAATCTCATAAATATAAAACTTAAAATATTTAAATAGTAACACTTTCTCACAATTTTAGTAAGTACTATGATCTAAAATGATGCATCATAACATTAGGGATCATTTAAAGATGGCCTATACCTAACCACAATACTATTGACTTCAATTCTGTAGGCTGGCTTTCCCACTATAACGATTTATAAGGACATGCAATAAGCTATAATCATGTATGGTGATAATAGTCGTATAATAATAGATAACAGAGGTCATATCTGGCTTTCTGACCAGGTTACAGGAGAAATATTACATGCATATTCAGTGTGCGCATCAGGAATGAAGGCACCCCTCCCCTCGGCTGTGGGTTGGAGAACATGGTTTGGATTGTTTTGATGGGATGGCGGAGCCATCTTGTTTAATATCCGTCCTGAACCCGTTAACCGAGCCCGAGGAAAAGCCACGGATGTGATACCCCACCACGACCGCAGCCATCCGAAACATTAACGCCGATTTCCGATCGGCGCAGCAGCCACAAGCGGCGTCTGGGTTTATTAAAACGTCGGTGCAAGCGCATTTTCTCCGGTGTGAAGCTGCTATGAATGGAGGCTAAATGTTGCCGAAGACCGACAGCGGTGGTTTTGTGCTTCTCCTCTTTATTTTAACACTGTCGGATCCGCCGCAAACAGGTAAAAACGACGCTTTAATGGACGCGTTAATGGACGCGTTGCTGTAGCGCATGTAACGCACGGGCTGGATGATTTCGCTCTTGCGGAGGAGCTTGAAATCGGCCACAAAGCAAAGCAAACACGACCATTTTAATAACACACTAAATCAGTCATTTGTTCAGTGAATAACGCAATTGTAACGTTTTGTGTCACTTGCGTGAGGCGTTTGTGACGCGCGATACGCATAGACGCGTCGCGTCGGCCCGTCCGGGCCTTTAAAAGCATTGCGACGTTGCCATTTGTTGTGCATTTTAATTGTGCATTTTAATTGTGCATTTTAATTGTGCATTGGGTTTTTAAGCGCTGGGAGTTTTTAATGGCGTGGTCTTTATTCGTCTTAATTCATGCAACGTGATGCATAAAAAGAAATTGCATCGCATAAATAGGCTGGCATGCATCTCGGTTTGTGAATGCATTGGTTATGTACTCGGATTGTCGGAGGGTTTGCATGCATTGCCTAGATTAACAGTTTGTTCTCCAAACGTGCGTTATATTTATTATACAAGATCATTGTTCATTGATGGATTATATGAAATGTGTGCCATACTGCTGCACCATTAAAATCAAAAAGTGTGGAAACTCAGAGCTGTTTTCAGGGGCTTCTTGAACAAACAAACCCATTTGATTTGGAAATCTTTATTATGGCCATTAAAATACACCAATGCATCTTGAATAATATTATGAGGTGCATTGGTTGCTTTGACATTTAAAGTTGTCAGTGGATCTCAGACTCGTGGGGATGAATTTTAGAAAAGTCGAAAAGGTGAAAAAGGGTCTTACTGTCCACAATAGTTAATGTGGTGCAGACAGAAGATCCACAGATCCTGGTAATCCACAGAAGAGAGCAAAGTGCTTATCTAAGACATCTCATTGTTCAGATGTTTGTGTGCTTAAGGCTCTGTGTGGGACAGGTGATGGCTGATATCTGGAAGTGATTGATTGGTCTGAATGTCTGGACCTCCCTGAAGTTCTTCTAAAAATGTGATCACAATGTCCCAGGAGATCTCTTGAAGGATTGTAGGATCAGTTTGTTCTGTAATTGTGTTTGCTGACATCAATTAACAAAATAATTTTATTTATGAGAGCAAATTAGGTGGCTAGACTGCTTGACCTTTAGGTCAATAAAAAGTACATTTTTTTTATTTACATCATGGTTGTTTTTGTTGGCCTGAACGTAGTTTACGTTGATTTTATTACAAAACAAATTGTCTAGTTTCATTATAATGATGAGAATGAGATTTTATCCGCATTACAGTAATGGGAATTATGTTTTTTGCAATATAATAATGAGAGCTGGTGGGGGGGAATGTTTATTTGTAAAAAAAATGCAAAAATGGTTTTAAAACAGGCTTCATTTTATGTTTTCTTTCATTTTGGGGTGAAAATATGACTTATAAATTTATAAAGAAATTTCTAAGTTTATGCTGTGAAACATAACCGTAGTAATTTCCCAGTACATGCATGCAAAGTCTTCTGCTCGCCTATATTGGCTTTATTGGCAAATGCAGAATTGTTTTGTACTGTCTGTTACAGTTCAGTGCTTGATAACCAAAGGGACAGGCTGCTTCTGTAGCTCTTAAGAGATTAGGTAATGTTATTCTGCTGAAATCAGCCTCTTCAGTTCACTAAATCTGTCTCTCCCCCGCAGGTTCTCAGCTCGCTCTGGCCAGACTGTTGTCAGGTAAGCTGCAATCCTGCTTTGGAATTACCGCAATTTATCTTAAAGCTATATAGAGGGAGTTTTAAACTGTTTTGGTTTGGCACTTTGACTCTGTCCAAGCCTGACATTGACAGTCACGTCCTTGATGCTTTCGTCATCTAAATTTGGCATTACAACCAACACCAAAGAGACTTTTCCTGTTGCATAATAAATAATGTTTGTTTGTTATTGCATTGTAATGGAGTAGATTCTCTTTATAGATTAATTTTGCTCTTTATATTGTCTGATCTGTTGTGTTTCAGAGCTGCGCTGTAGTCCGGGCCAGTTTGCCTGCCGGAGTGGAAAACTGCAGTGCATCCCTCTGTCCTGGCAATGTGATGGCTGGACAGCATGTGAGGACAAAAGTGATGAGATAGACTGCCCTAGTAAGTACACACACACACAAGTGCAATACACCAGTGGTTCCCAAAGTCAAAATGATTCCAGAGGTACTTGGAATGATTAGGAATTGTGACATAAAAATCCAGGATTGTAAATTAAATGACAATAAATAATGAATGGCAAATCTTTCAGTTTTGTTCTTAAAGATGTTATATAACATTTAACATTTTTGAGTTTAAAATAAATATAGATCAGGTATTAAGCAAGTACATAACAGATGTAGATATAACAGTGTTTACAATGGTCTCCTTACCCCGATTCCCAACAGTACGATAAGTTTTTGTCCTGTTAACTCCTGACTCAACTCACTAGTCTCCTGTAACACGTTGTGGTCCAAAAATGTGATACCATATCAAATATTGGAAGAAGATGTTTATTTACATTTTCTAAAGCAGAAGTTTTGACATAAATTAAAGAATTATGTAAGATTTTGCACTGTTTCTTGGTTACTAATCACAAAAGCAAATTTGACAATGACTATGTTAACTTTGTTCAAAAGGTCAGATGTCCTTGCTTCCATTGAAAACACAAGATTTATTTTTTGTTCCAGAATTTTTGGACTCCACTGTCAGTCAGTGCTGAAGCTGGCCAAACATAGTGATGTCTAATCATTAGTAGACATAACACATTTCAAACAAAGCTGAGGGCCATGCTTTCAGTTTACACTTGTCAGACAAGGGCAGTTGAATTACATCTTTGTAATAAAGCTGATGTGCTCAGGAGTTTCTGACTCATTGCTGGGCAGATCTTCAGAGTTTCTTTATATAAGACATCTACAAAGAATTAGTTTAGACTCTTCTTCTGTTTTTAAAGAAGCAGAAAATAAGAGAGTATTTCTGATGGCAAGCATGTTTTCTAATTTACATAACCTAAACTGTTACCTAAACTGTGATTCTGGCAGACAAATTTGTAAACTTGTAACAGATCTCTTTCACAGATGGTTTATGAATTAGTCTAATAATTTGGCCAGATATGAGCTGTTGTGTTCTCCTGAAGATGTGTTTTGCTGATATTCTGCCCTGTTTCACCCTCTTGCAGCAACAAAAGAGGAGAGGTATCGTTATAGCAATGGGTTCGAGCCAGTGGAGGATGTTATGGGTGTGGCTCAACCTGTGCGCTTCAACAGTAAGAACCTTCATGACATCATTAAAACATGCTTGTGTGTTATAAAGTTGTGTGTTATGAATTTTAAAATGATCACATGGAAGAAGATTCGAAGACGTGCGTGCAATACCATGCGAGTATTACCTAAGCCAGCACAGTAATACAGCATTACATCATTAAAATAGACAGTGTTGCATGCAGGATTAAAAACCAATTCAGTTAATGCCATGCAAATGCATCTACAAATCTGACATTAACAGTAAATGAAAAGAGCTTAACCAGTGCACAAAGATTGTGCACAATATTGTTAATGTTATTGCAGTGTGGATCTCTTGTATTAATATGGCTGTCTGGTTAGATCCAGTACAGAAATGTATGTGAACATTTCAAAACCTAAAGGATTTTTTTGTGTGTGTGTTGCGTTTGTGTTTCATTGGGATGAATTAAGATCATTTTATACTTTTACTTTTCTATTTTTAATCTGGAATATTTCTGTAAATTAACATTGAGTTCCTCATGATTCAACCTCTCCACACACAGAGAAGTGCCCGAGTGGGTGGCACCATTATGAGAAGACAGCCAGCTGTTACAAAGTCTACCTGAGGAGTGAGAACTACTGGCAGGCTGTGGAAACCTGTCAGAAGGTCAATGGTTCTCTCGCTACCTTTGGCACCAACGAGGAGCTGCAGTTCATCTTGAAGATAGAGGTGGACTTTGACGAAAAAGTGTGTGAACGCAAGGACCAGTGCAAGTGAGTATACAAATCCATTTTCCGAGGAAAGGACGGTGTTTTGCAGTTGAACGTGAAGTTCTCATGGTATGGATATGTTTTATGATTGCAGGTTCTGGGTGGGATATCAGTATGTGATAACTAACCAGAATCATTCACTGGAAGGCCGTTGGGAAGTGGCATACAAAGGTGGGTTTTGTCTCTGATCAATTAACTTACAAATGAGGCTGAACTTTTTCTTTCTAAGTTTACTTAGGGTTTGTAATCTTCATCTGTCGTCACAAGGGTTTTTGGAACTCCGTTATCCATTTATCTGTTCCTCACAGGGTCCATGCAGGTATTTCTTCCTCCTGAGGGCCTGGCAAACTTCGGCGAGGCGAATCCCACCCAGGACAACGTGTTTTGTGCCCAGCTGCAACGCTTTCAGATCAAGAGCATGAATGAGCGAGGCTTACATAGCTGGAATGCTGAGAACTGCTACAAAAAATTCCCCTTCCTCTGCAAGAGAAGTACGTTCAGCGGTGTGCTATAAAAGCAGCATTTCATTCACTGAACTGAAAACAAATCTTGATCTTCTGTGACATCCTGTGTGTGTAAATATATTGATGGAACTTGCCCTAGTGGCATCAAATGCAATTGCAAATCAGTGCTTTTAAAGCATTTTGCACTGGCAAAATCAACTTACAAATGGCTCAGTTGTAGTTATCTTTGCGTAATACCTGGAATATTGTTCCTGTAGAACTGCTAACACAATGCTCTACCAATTGAGCAAAGCTTGTAGGTTTGATTCCCAGGGAACAAAGATAATGATAAAACGTATAACTTGATTATTTGATCATTGACAAAAACATGCATAGATCAAATTTAAAGAGAGACAGTTTTGTTTTGTGCTATAAAAAACGTAAGTCAGTGAGTCTCAATAACCATTATTATTACTCATATTTTGTAATAATTGATTCCCACTGTTTCTTCAACAGGACAAACATGTGTTGACATCAAAGATAATGTGGTGAATGAGGGCTATTATTTCACACCTAAAGGGGACGACCCCTGTCTGAGCTGCACGTGTCATGATGGTGAGCCGGAGATGTGTGTGGCTGCGCTGTGTGAGCGACCGCAGGGCTGCCAGCATTTCCGCAAGGACCCCAAAGAGTGCTGCAGGTTCACCTGCCTGGATCCTGGTACTGTCCCAGTCCCTCCAGTCACATTGAGACGTGTGGTGTCTGTTTAGTGTGCTAATGTAATCCCTGTGTAAAGCTGATAAAGGCTTTAAATCTTTTTTGTTTGTTTACCCATTTTGTGTTGTCCCACAAGTGAAGGATCCAAGCAACACCACAAGGTGGTGCTGCTCTCTCACGTTTGTTTAATCAATAAATTTGGATTAAACATCATATTAGTCATATTACATTTTTTATAATTAATTTATAATTTACCAGCACTCACAAAATTAAACATGTTTAATTGTCATGTGACAACGTGTGACAACCGTATGAAAAATTGATTTCATGCTTCATACTGTCACATAGTTTTTGTAGTTTGTTCTGATGCTCCAGTCTCAGGCTGTGTGCCTGTAGAAACAGTGTGATCTCACTGCTGTTGTACTTGTGTGTGTTTGTAGATGGAAGCAGTCTGTTTGACTCTATGGCCTCTGGCATGCGGCTCATTGTCAGCTGCATCTCGTCCTTTCTCATCCTCTCTCTGTTGCTCTTTATGGTGCACAGACTGAGACAGCGGAGACGAGAGCGTATCGAGACCCTCATTGGAGGCAACTGTAAGACCCTGTGTGAATATTGACAGTAAAATCAGTTTCTTTACCACTTTACAGTGTACAGTTTCTGTACTGCTTTACAATGTACAGCTTCTTTGCTGCTTTACAGTTTACAGTTTTTGTATTGCTTTACAATAAAAAACAAAAAAAAATGCAGTTGACATGTTAACCTTTCTTTGACTATCTGTCACAGTGCATCATTTTAATCTGGGTCGGAGGGTGCCTGGCTTTGACTACATGCCGGATGCATTCGGGACAGGCCTGACGCCACTGCATCTCTCTGACGATGGTGAAGGCGGAGCCTTCCACTTCCAGGAGCCTCCACCTCCTTACGCTGCTTACAAATACCCAGATATCCACCATCCTGATGATCCTCCTCCACCATACGAGGCTTCCATCAATCCAGACAGCATCCTCTATATGGACCTCGGTATGCCTTGGCAGTTTTACCCAGAACTCCCTACCGAATTTTGATAATGATGCTACATTTCTTGTCTTTAAATACAAGTGATTAATAATTTGAATGGTGGAGAGAATACCTTTCTTTACATTTGTTCTTTATTAAAAAAAGTTGTTTATTAAAGTTATGTATGTTCTCTATGTTTTTCTATTTTTATATTTCATCATTCATAGCATTTGTTCACCCTCTCTTCCCTCTGCAGGGCGTGCCGGGGTCCCTCTGGTAACCGGGCATGTGAGCGGCGCAGGTGACTCCCTCCAGAGAGATTTCCCTGATCAGACAACCCCCCCGCCTCAGCCCCTGGAGGAGCGTGAAGACTCCATTGACAGCAGCACCCTGCTGGTGTCTCCAGACACTCCCAGCGAATCAGAGAACAGTATAACTCAGAGCTCAACCATAGACTGCAGCAGCGGCCCGTCCCTGAGTACCGTGGTATAGGGCAGGAGAAATGAAGCAATGTGAAGGTGTTGGATCTGCAGGACTCTTTCCCAGTCAGAGCGGAGACTTTAAACACTAAAGAATGACGGTTGTTTAGAATTTTCTTTGTTTTTCTCAGCTTGAGCGTCACTTTGTGTAAATACTTCTGAGTCACTTGATACGAGCTTTCTCCGATCAGTGGCGGGAGACAATACAGACCACCTTTCCGTCTGTACAGTTTACACTGGCATGCATCCACCACGGCACCCTGAGTGACCAAACTGTTTAAGGAAAAGGCATTTAGGTTTTGGTGATGTCATGAAGACCAGACCACCTCTCACTGGATCTGTGTCTTGCACACTGACTGTTTTCCTGAATGAAGAAACAGATTTTTCCTGACTGTAATGCTCCGTCCAAACTGACCCTTCCGAATTCCTACACGCGCACCTGTGGGGTGGCCCTCACCTGACCCCCATCCTGTCCGCATCTCCCAGAAATGGGCTAGAAAAGGATCTGTTTGGATTTGAGCAATACTGTGTCCATTTATGGATTTCTGTGATGTCTGTTTTTTTATATATCTGTGTGTCAGGTGAGTAACACAAACTCAAAAACAACAAAAAAACGTTATTAGTGCTGTTGACATTGCAATAGATTAAGGTACGAGTTTGTTTCCCGCCAGTGTTGTGCCGCAATGCTTAAATAACCTGCTGTGATGTGGCAATGCAAATGAATTGACTCATTTTTGGAAAAGATTGTCACCACCTTTTGGAAGGTGCACTTATGTGAAACTCTGATGTTGGTGTATTGATGTTCCAGCGATTGTTTCTACATTCGTTTAAATGTTAGACGTCAAATTCCACCGATGTTTTAAAGGGCAGTTTCGGTTCATATTTCACCTTCAAAATCAATGTAAAAAAGAAACTATATTTTGCATAAAAAAATCCCCAATTTTTAAGACTTTTAGAAAATGCGTAGAATTTAAACACATACAAGCAAGATTGTGAAGTACGATTGTAAGCAAACATCATGGTGGTGTTTGTTGTACAAAATTTAATGTGTGCTGGTTTTAATTAAAACAAAACCATTATGTCTATTACTGTAATACAGTAATGAGAATGAGGATTAACACATATACCTTATTCAGAGTTAAACCTAATTCAGAATTTTCATTTGATTTGGGTGTGAAATAGGACTCAGTCTTTTATTTGTGGGATTTGCTCTGAAAGCCAGCCACTGCTAGTTCACATTTTGAATACCGAATGTATCTGGTCAGAAAAGATTTCTAAATATTCTCCACATTTTTACTTCTCAGAATTGTTGAAGCTGATCTTGGTGTTTGAAATGCGTTTCTTCTTGAGATCTTGAGTTTGGATTTAAGTGTTTAGATTTTGCGTTGATGGTATGTGTGTGTATGTTTATGGTTACTTTTTATTTTCTCTTCTGTATTGCTTTGATGTAAATTACAAATAATGAAACCGTTACTTGACACAATGTAAATGTGAGTATATATTTGCACACGAGCATATAAATGTACATGCAGAAACACTTTATTAGTCATTTATCAGTTTATGTACTACTAATTTGCCATTGGACTGTCATTTCCATTTGATTATTATGTTGTTAATGAAATAAGTTATGAACTTAAGGATACATCAGTTTTAAATATCTGCTTGGTGTGCATTATTTCTCACTGAGATTTTGTAAATGGGAATGTAGAAACTTTGTCTCACTGGTAATCCAACAAAAGCCCAAACAAATGACAATCAGGCATTTCCTGTAGAGTTAAAGATCCTTCTTGCTCTGCAAAAGCACACAGCTGTCTGTGTTGCGTCCAAAGTACAAAAACTATGAAATTTGAAAATATGAAGCCCACTTTGCTAAAGATTTATCAGTTGTTTTACATGCACATTAAAAATTTTAAATGCTTTAAATGCTCATCACCAGCAGCAAAATAATTATGTGACATTTCACATCAGCTGTGTAAATGTTTATTCACTGTATAGTCTTTTGTTGATGTCCAGGGTTCCATCTGCATAGACAATCCTGTCTACATCAGTTTGTTCATCTTCATTTTGTGTGTGCGTACGTGTGTGGATGGGTTGAAGAGTTTACTTTGAAAATTGGCATGAATGTTTTGCAAACCTGTTGTTGCATGTTTTGTTCTTGAGCATGCAGGGAGAGCGTCTCTACTGCTGTTGTACTCTTTATTTCCGGCTATGCTTACAGACGCTTGACTCCAAACTAAGGTCAAAACACATCGGATTCCTCTTCCCAGTGGCTGCATTACCTTTTATAAAAGTAGATCATTTCTTCTAGGTAGATTTTGTGGTGCAGCAAAAAAGCATCATGTTTTGTGTAGAATGCAACAGTTTCTTGTCAGATTTCTTTGTTTTTCTTTGTCATGCACTGCTTTTCGTCAGAGGGCTTTGTTTTATTCTTAAGTAGATGTACATCTAATCAAATGCCAAATAAATTGTACCATGAAGGGCAACAAAGTTTGGATTCCTTGTGTCTGATTGAGTTAGGTTCATCTGAGAATGATCTCAACGTGAATGTTCTTCTAAACTGGTTTGATTTTCTCAAATGTCATGTCACAAGGGGATTCCAGATGTAAGAAAGCACTCTGCATGTTTCTGCAGAGGAATCGTGTGTGTTTTCTGTAGGACAAACGAAACTGATAAGACCTTTTTCAATGATAAATCTGTTACCTCAGAACAATGTAATGCAGTATAACAGATATCACGACAGTCTCAAGACGCTGCTCTGTTCTCAGGTGGTTTTGTGGACTGTGTATGAGGTGCCCATCTATATTTAATGGGGTCAGGTAAGAACATAGTTGCTTTCGGTACCATTGACATGTCCATTGTGTTCGCAGAATTGTGCTGCTCAAATCAAATTTGTTCATAGTGCTGTGACATTTCTAAGATCATTTTTTTCTTTTGTCAGTTTAAACTTTTTGTAAGTGGTATATATATTCAACAAAGAAAATCACCAGGTTCTTTTGCATGACATTTACAGACACATCCACCCAATCTACGGTCGTATATGGGTCTAAAAATGCCAAGCCGCTCACCAGCAGAGCTCCCTGCCTCACTGTCCTTCATCTGTTAAACATTCTTCAGGGTTTTGGATTGTTAAACCTTTAGCATTTGGTCTATCGCAGGACAACAGCATCGATCATCTACTTGGAAAATCCAATGGGCCACTCTTGAAACGATTCTTAATATTCTGTGACTCAGAACTATTATTGAAAGTATCATTACAGTCTAAGTGAAACTTTATTGTAATTAGTCAAAAACGGGTTTATATACAAATTGTGGACAATGTCTACAGCAGCCCTAGGATATACTGGGATTCATTGATTTTTCCAGCCAAGCTGTTCACGGATGGCTCACAAAACACTTTAAGCTCTTCAGTGGACCTTGTTAACTACTACTATAAACTTTATAAACTAGACATAACTGTACTTTGATGCCATCATTAATTTTACTGTTAGATTACACATTGATCTATTGACTGACCAATGTTTACAGTTTAGTTAATGAACACTATTGAAGTGATGGCAATTAACTATTTGAGACTTTTATTTTAAAGTTTATCTTTAAGTTTATGAGAAAAGGATGTTTAGCACAATTTCTAGGCTGTTTTTCATACAATTGAAATGATGAACTGGGGCTGTCAAAAATGACAAAGCAAATGATAAAAGCAAACAAGACATCCATTCTACTCATTTTAAGCCATATAACAGCTGACTGCTGAGCCAGAGATGTGAAGTTAATCATCCGAATTAGCCTTACAATTGAAACCCACCTCTTAATTTGAATTCCCAGATGTGAAATTATTAAATATAAAACAAAGAACTGAAGTCATTGAAAAAATTCAAGACAGATTGAAAAAGAATCCTTTATTTTTCCATACGTTTGTGGTATAATAAATAGACAGGGCATACAGGCAGATTTTACCCATCTCCCCTGTCATTTCTGAATGATAATGCTTTCCCCCACACTGCAAACAGATTTTCATAGAATTTACAACCAAAAATAAAAAATAAAGCTTGACGCAAGCTGAAAATACCGCCTCAGGCTCTCTGTACTCAATGTCAGATAGACCTTTCTGAGCCGAGACACTGTATCAAATCCTCAGGAACAAAAATATATATTTATAGATTTATATTTATATATTCACAGTTGAAGTATTTACACACAAGAATCCGAAGGAAAATTGGGCAGAAAAAGACGTTTCTACAAGAAACAATCTTTCAAAAGGAAGTACAAATCTGTTTTATGTACACGATGCTTTTTTCTTTAAATTATGAATTTAACCCCTTCTTTCCTAGAATGATCCCTGAAAAATATTTTAAATACTCCATTTGTTGCTCATAAAAGCAGAACAATGTATTATTACTTCCCACCAAGATAAAAAAAAGCCTCATTCCTTTTTACAGATGACCATATCCTGTACAATATAAACATTTAAAAGAAAGACAAAAACCAAAGACCGAAGACCTTACCCTGCGAGTGATCTATAATGTAAAGGACAAGATTTATAGCATGGCCTTGCAAGTGTCCAGCGGCTAGACTGGGGATGGAAGCCTCTAGTGCATTTATAAACAACCAAATCAGGCAAAAGAACACAGAGACCATGTGCTGCTATGCAGATTAGAAAGTCCTGTTTTTTGAAGGGAGAAATTTTGGCTATAAAGTGAAGCTGTGAAAGCTTTTGAAACACATTTTGATGGTAAATACTGAACAAAATGCTGAAGAAACTCAGCCAAAGGTACCAGTGGAACAGAGTTTTTAGATATCATCTATTAGATCATTTAAACACACACACACACGTAGGAGACAAGTAAAAAACAGGTTTGCCCTTGAAGCTGCGACACTTAAAGGTCCCCAAGCATGTATTTGGCACTGTATTCGACAGCTTGATCTTCTGGAGTCGTACCAGACAACTTCAAGTTATCTTCAGCCAGAGGAGCTCTCATAGCACAGATAGAGTTAATACTCCAGAGTCTAGTATCCTAAACACTGCTCACACATGAAGATGTATTTAATATTATTAATAACATTATTAATAAGATCATTTCAACTTTAACAATTCATGGGCAACCTAACTGAAACGCATTTTAGCATTTAAAGTGTGAGGTTATAAATTGACTGTGTAACCGCATGCACAGAGAATACTATAAAAATACAGTCATGCTAACTGACCTGAAACCAGCGCAGGTGGATTTGCATTCTTAAAGTGAGCTGGTGGAGAGAGCAGGATGTGTCGGGAATGAGGGACATATGCTTGCAGAATCACAAGACAGCAGCAATATTTAGTCTACGTCAGTTAGAATTCCTTCATTATGGAAAATTCAGCACCAATGACCAGGATGTATATGAAGCCAATTGGACCTCCACTCCTCCACTCCTGACTTTCAAAAGTGATTCAACGCATGGCAAGATGCAGAATTAATACTAAATTGTACAGAGCTTGAGGGTTGGTGAAGTGGAATATGAATTAAAGCAGCTTTCGGTCTTTACACCTTACAGACAGTAGGGGGCGGTGCACACACGCAAATCTACAGATCACAGTAATATTGGTAAATATTTGATAAACTGAGAGAACAAGTGTAGTGTTTGATTTGCTTTTGATCCTGTAAAAAGGCCCAGTTCATAGATTTCACCTGTGCAGTGCTGGCTCAAGTTTAACTGAGGGAGTGATTGACTTTGGGTAAATTTGCCTGTACTTTTCTGCTCATTTGTTTTGCGGCCGACGCAGGTGTGCTTTCGTTAAACGTTTCACAAACTGAAGAGAATTCACCCAGTTTTCCCATCATCGGTTAGTGTCACGGGGAATGCTAAACCTTTCTGGGCACATTAAGCGAAATCTTTTCTGATCTCAGACTTTTTGCATGATGTTGTGAAAATCTATGTAAGCTTAATTTCATGTAACGACATCAACAAGGTCACGAGAAAGGAAAAACATGGACTGAAGCCGTTCCGGACAACATGTGCGTGTGGGACAGATATGTGCAGTTTAAAGTGTTTGGGGTCAAAGTTCAAAGTTTTAACCATAACCAAACCACAGAGGAGAAAGGGGCTGATGAAGAAACAGGAGCTCCAAGGAAAGGACAAACTACGCCAAAGAGGCAAACAACGAACCTAGTGCCCAAACGTGGGGAAAAATATGTCTGTGTCCATCCAGACACAGAGGTCAAGGGAAGAGTGGTTGAAAACTCATCTTTTATGCTTAAAAGAGCACCTTTAAATTGTAAACAATCATGAAAGTACAAAATGAAGTCCCAGACACTTAGCTGCACAATATATTCAGTGGATGTGTTGGTCTTTACCCACTGGTTCCATGGTGTCTCAAGAAGACTGGGCATCTGGGCTTCTTGGGCAGTGCATGTTTTAAGGATGTTCTCACCTACTAGGTTTAATTTAAGGTTCCTCTGCAATTCTCTGCACCACAGAGGCATGGAATCTTCACGTCCTCAATGGGGAATTTGTAATCGTAGGTGATCTCCTCATTAACATTTATTGGCTGCCGGGAGTAGATGACGATCTTTTTCTGTGACTCCACAGTGATGACCTTGGCATAACAGTTTGGCTAGGAGACATCAAGAAGAACAGACATGGTCAATACGGTGACCAAAATACAAAATACAATTTTGAACTAGCCCTTCACAATAAAAACGCAAGGTTTTTAACTCACATTGCAACTGTGATTGATAAAACGGGCAAAGTTGCCACATTTGGTTGCGTCTATAATTGTATCGTGATCCACGCGGAACATGTAGCTGCTGCCGATGCCTTCTTCCTCATACCGCTTCTCTCGCATGTCTGCGATAACCTGTAAATGAAACAGGCTGTTGGGTACAGACTGTCCATGCAGTGATGCTAAAAGTCTGACTGGCTTCACGCTTACCTGTCGAATGTTCTGGCCGACATATTCAATAACCATCTCATCAGCAGCAATGGGTTCCATAGCAAACAATCCCCAATCATGGATGTGACTTCTGCAGAACCTGATCTTCTTTTTACGAAACTGTGGAGAGGTTGTAACTCATTAGATGACACCTGAGGCTCATATGATGGATGGACATATATTGGCAGTTGTGCTGCCATGAGCAGCACATTTGTAAACCTACAATTCGTAACTTTTTTTTGGTTACGAACAAACAAAAATCAGTTATTGAGCAAGTATGACAAATCAGTGTTCAAAACTGTTTCCTTACCTTACCCTGATTCACAATGGTAAGTTTATAATAATGATTTATAATTTGAGCTGTTGAGCCTGATTTTGTGGTAAATGTCAGTTTGACTTCGTAATTCTTCTGCAAGATTACGTCCATAAACAGAAAACCTGCCAGGTATATTGTATATTTGGGTACTGTACACGGTGCAGCACCTGTAGCTTGTTCTTTCAGCAGTTTAGAATTCAAACTTGTCATCAACGATAGAAAAAATGATTCTGCAAGTAATTTCATGTTTCAAGCAGAGATGGCGATAGAGAGGCAAAAGATACAGAGTGCAGCTTTAGGTATAAATATTTTTGAGGGTCCAGTGCTGTTCAATAAATGTTAATAACTGCATTTTCTTTCATATACCTCGCACTATCCCTAGATCAGACACAAGAAAGAAATAGCTGGTTTACACCAACACAATTTAATGTTTTTACATTTCTGTTGTTTGTCTCACCTTGAGCTGGTTGAACTTGAGGAGATCACTGTCACAGCTGAAGGACGAGAGCAGACGACGCTGTTCAGATCTCCGCTCTGAACCTGCCCGTGAGGACACTTGAGGCTGTGCAGGAATACTTTTCCCCTGTGAGGAAAGACATCAAACAAACAAACAAAATCACATCAGGACCTTCAGCAAATTTAATGAAGTATTGATTGTGTGTAAACATCAGTATTTAATGACTGCAGCCCACCTGTGTGTCCATGTCAGGTTCTTCTGACTGCAGGCGAGAGCTGTTGAGATATTTCATTTTGTCTTTCTTGTCGATTTTGTAGTAGCCCTCACTGCGGGCGCAGCCAGTAACATGGTCCCGTATGCCATCCTCTTTTCGCTTCCGCTTCACCCCTGGTACAATACCCATGTTGGTGGGTTCAAAGGAGTCAAGGAAATATTTCACAATATATCACCAGCAGATGCAAACATGCAGAGACAACTTGGAATTGTCAATCTTGTAAGTCAATCACAGTTTATAGACAACAATAAGCAAGCCATTTATAAGTTCTTCCCTGAAAAGTATAAACATTGTGCTTTTGGGGTGCTATTAAACTCCAATATGTATTTGGTCGAATAAGGCAAACTAAAATAGTGTATGGGAAACCTGTTTGGAAAACAGCCATTATTTCTGCAATTATACACAATTACACCAAAAATATGTCATCAAGAACCCTGATTGAAGCTCAGAAGTACAGTAAGATTGCAGCACTGAAGGATATGAGGATGGTGGACCCAAAGAGTGTCATTGAGCCAGTCGTTGCCATTGTCCTGCTGAAGCATCTTGTCATAAGTGATCTTAAGGTAGTGGATGTCCTCCTCATCAATGCCCTCATTCCAGATGTCATACAAGATGGTCATCTCCTCGAATTCTGAGCGGGGCAGAAAGCTGGTGTGAGGTGGGGTGGTCAGGGGATAGTGCATGGACGATAACAACTCCTGCCAGCCACGCCTCTGTCTACGTGTCTTCTGAATGGGTTCCTCCATATAGAAGAGGCTGTCCTCCACCTCAGAAGGTATGACTGTCTGGGGTTGGTTTTCCTTTTCCTCCATGGCCTTGGCTGTGGAGTCCCCACCTTCTTCTTTGAACATCTCCGGGTACAGATAATTCACTGGAAGGTCTGGAGGTAAGGAGGCCACAACCGTAGCTGGAGACTCATGGTCATCTTGAGGAGAAACCAAAGGGACCTTTTTAGACTTAGGCCGTCCTGGTTTCCTCTTGGGTGGAGTAGCATCTACGGGCACAGGAACATCTATCAATGGAACAGGTAGATCTTTTGGAACATCAGTGGAGGAAGTCTGTAGAGAAGCAGGAGAGGAGCTTTGGGGAGGCAGGGCTGGTTCCTGAAGTAAAGCAGCAGGAAGAGAAGCACCAGGGAAAGCAGAAGAAGCTGCATTGTTAGGTAGGCTGGCCTGGGGAGAGGTGCTGAGTAAAGGTTCTTTAAAGACAGACTTCTCCTCCAGGCTCTCAGAGGAGGGCTTTCTGTGAATAGCAACACCCGTAGCTAAAGCAGAAGAGTCAGGAAAAGCTGGAGTAAAGGTAAGGTCTCTACCCGGAGTCCGAGGGATGCCAGCACTGAGGACAGGGGATTGGGCAGGGTAAGAGAAGGGGCTGCCAGGAATGTGCGGGGAGCTTAAGCTGTTACCTGTTAGTGGAGTATCGCTGCCTGGTGTGAATGGAACTGTATCTGTGCTCTGAGACTTACTCAAACCTCGGGGTCTGTCCATGAGGTCTCTCCCTGGTGTGCGTGGGATATCCTCTTCTGTTGGCAACCGTCCACGGACAGGTATATCTGGCAAAGTCTCCGGGGGCGGCAGAGAGGACCGTGCTTCAAGGACATGATTAGGGGGAAGTGGAAGGTGCATAGAGGAAGCAGAAAGAGTTCGAGGGGTTGAGGCCTCTAAATCTAGAGGAACTGGGCCATCACGGCCAGGGGTTCGGGGGATTTCTTCCTCTATAGGGATCTTTGGTCTGCTGTCCTGATCACTGTCAGCAAACGGACCTGTTGGGGTGTGCGGCCGCAGGCTTCCAACATCCTCCAAATTAATTACAGCTTTGGACGCTGGTATACTAGAATCCAAGTCAATGTCAGGTTCCTCAACTGTTAAAAAGATGACAACCAATCACCATCTGACACATATACATTTACATGTATGTTTACATGTAAATGTACATTTACATATAACCACATCAAATTCAACAGAAAAAGAAACATCAGTATATCAATTGACAAAAACCAACGGTTCTGACCTGGTACTCCTTTGGGTGATGGGGGCCGAACGTTCTCAAGATTAGGCTTGCCTAAGCTCATCGTACCATGTTTGTGACTGACCTCTGCTTCTTCTAAAGCCTCCACCCTACTCAGCTCAGTCATATCATCTTCTGGTGGAGGTCCTGCAGGGCTACTGGGGGCCTCTTCATTAGAAGATGATGGTGAGGAAGATGACAACGATGATGAGGTTGGTGATTTGTCTTCATCTTCACTTGCCACAATTCTCTCCTCTTCCTCCTCCTCTTCCTCCTCCTCCTCCTCTGAACTTGATTCGTAGTCGGAGGAGCTGTCGCTCCCAGAGGAATCTGAATCAGATTTGGAGGAAGATGAGCTGGAAGCTTCTGAGGAAGAAAACAGGGTGAAGGTCATTACCTCAGGCCCATTACAGTGACCACAAGGGTACAATATTCATGAGCCACTCCAATCGGTCATTAAAGTCAAAGTCATTACCGTTATCTGATGAGTCAGATGATTCGCTCTCACTGGAGTCTAATTCGCTCTTGTTTTCGACATCTTCCTCGTCCTCCACATCCTGAAAGTGCAAGTTTTTGTTGGATTAAATTCAGGTCAAACAACAGGTCAGAAATACTGCCTGATAATTATATTGGATTAACAGAAGACAGTTACTAAAGGGAATTTTTTACAATGTATACACTTCATTTTACAAACATACACTAAAAATGGGTTTCTTACAAGAAACATGTTTTAATTTATGAATTTAAAATTGATGTTTTTTGTGTCTTTTTGTGGCATAGCTGCCCAAAGATTGTAGTGAAGAAGGCTGCAGAAGAAAAAAATGCATACAAAATGGAGAAGCACAAAGTGGATTAGTGCTCACCTTGCCACAAGACAACCTCTCAGAGATGTCCTCCTGTGGCTCCTCCTCATGTTCTGAAAGCGATGACTCTTCTTTACCTGAAGTTTCCTCTTCTTCCTCACCCTCACTGTCCAGCTCCAGAGGCCTGGCAGGTCTTCGTTTAACAGAAGAACCTCCACCATCCGGTCTGGATCCGTCTGGGTGAAGATCTGTTCTTTCAGATTCTAAGAACCAAGCTTAGACAGTTAGCTTATAAAAATGGCACAAAACCACATTCCGCATTTCCAAGAGTTACTCCATGTATAAGTCATCTTGTAAAGTTACAGATAAAGGTAAAGTGCAGGCTTGGCCTTTTATATCATAATGGATACTGTATATAGATGCACACATAAAGGTGCTCTCAAACATCTGGATATTTAACAATGTATATTAATATTGAGTATTAGATTTATTATCAATTTTGCATCATTGTAATTTATACTTATACTTTATACTTATATCAAACCAGATCATCTGAATGCTCCCCCACTACAACAAAAGTGTTTGGTCATTTTATATGTTATGTTGCTGCTTCTGATGATTAGAATAATCTCTCTTTCTCAGTCTGTATAAAGATAACAAGAACTGTAAATAAGTCTTTTAAACGATTTGGGTAGTTGGATAGCTACACTGTAAAAAAAAAACTTACAAGTCAAGTTCGGCTTTACAAGTCATTTCAACTTAGTTTAAATCCTGAATGGTGCAATTTATAAAAATAAGTAAGCAAATTAACAGTGTAGATAGCTGCTGAAGTACAGTTTTATACAGTTTTATACTAATATATATATATATATATATATATATATATATATATATAAAAAAATACTGAACTGGGTAAGATTAAGGAGCAAGTTGAGAGTACACACCTTCATCCTCCAGCTCATCTTCCACAGGTGTGGATGGACGCACTCTTTTGTTGTCACTGGTGGACGTCGGCTCAGGGGGCTGTTTCCTCTTAACCTGCACACCAATGTGAGACTACTTATCACACCTCAAAAGATCAATACCACAAGCAAACCTAGCAGAGTCAGAAATAAACCAGGGCACCAGGAAAAATACACTGAGACCAAGTACTAACAAAAAACTTGTTACCTTGAAGGATGGTAACCGGATAGCACCACGCAAGCCGAGACCCATTCCCTCAAAGCCCAGACCCTCACCCTTGTTCCAGTTCTCCAGCAAGCTGGAGGATAAAGTTTCTTTAGGTTTGGCACGCTCTTTTTCCTCTTCTTTACTCTCACCTGTCTTCACAGGCGTAAGCATGGCCTGCAGACACAGAGACATCACAATTGTTTTATTACAATAAACTCTTCACTATTAATCATTACACTTCAAAATCTATCACAGACTAGGTGCAATTCTGTTGTAGACCTTGCAGGACATCAACAGCTTGAAATTAAAATGAGACATTTAATTTCCTGGCTGTACTGACGTCGCAGCTACTTTTTAATCTTTTTAATTATTAGTAATAATCCAAATAATAATAATTAACTCACCTTTGCAGAACGTTCCTTTTTGTCCCACCACTCATCAAATGTCCTAAAGGCCACGACCTCTACCATCTTGCGGTTGAGATCTCTTTTCATGATGGCCTTCAGTTCTTTAGCAATAACCGTAAGCACCCCGTCCACGGTGGCTTTGTGTGGGTCTTCCTTCTGGGGCTCAAAGCCCGGTGGGGGTACAGCAGGGTTGAACTTCGGCATGTTGGGTTGGGGCCAGGGTTGCCCGTGTCCCACAGTGCCAGCTGGTGCACCAACGATGGAAGGAGGTGGGTACGGACCACCAAACTGTATCGCAGCAGTGCTGGCACCTGCAGCCACCCCGCCGATGAAGTGGGGGTATGGATACGGTCGCTGGCTCTGTGCCATGCGACTCAACATCTGGGTCTGCATCTGAAAGGACATGTGAATGCTGCCCCATTGTGGCAGGGAGCTCATCAGATCCATCTGCATGATGGGCATCATGCCAGGATGAAAAGGAGGTAAGGGGTGCAGCATTGGATGTGGGGCAGCCAGGTGCGGAGGACCCGGAACGGTTGAGTGAGGGGGAAGAGGAGGAGGTGGAAGGGGGAAACCGGCCTGTGGAGGAGGGAGGGGAGGAAACCCTGGTGGGGGCATGGGAATGGTCTGCATTGGAGACACTGCAGAGGTGACCACAATGCTTTTGGCACAGTCCCCACTGCCGATGGGTGTGCCAGGCATCTCGTCGTCGGATATCTCCATGTCTTCACCGGAGGACTGATTGCCCTGTAAAAAGACAGAAAAAATTTGTTTGTTTTGCTGTTAACAGGTTCAGAGTTGCATAAATGATTGTTTATAATTTCAATATATTTTCAATTAACAATATTTCAAGTGTAATTTCAATAGCCTTCATAAGGTGCTTGACCTTAAAGTGGCCTTTTCAGGTGATTTTAATGATTAAAATGCAGAAAAACAATTAGGCAAAGTAGCTTTAAAAATGTGAATTTAGCTACATTTGCATCTCTATACTAAGCAAACAGAGATAAATATTATCTATTAAGTCTAGGAATAGAATATTTTCTTGTATTTGAAATAACATGTACAGTCAACAGTCGCCCCATTGTGAATGTTTAAATTCCTTTTTAACTCAGTCTGAACACGTTTTTGTAATTTAGTTCTGTTGTTCTTGTTAAGCAATATTGCAAGAATGAGTGCAAATACATGATGCATGATAAAGTACATGTAAACCTGTACCTACATATATATATATATATATATATATATATATATATATAAAATAGGACACTTCTGCTCATTAAACTGCATGATTTGAGTGATAAGTTACATGCCAAAGTTTAATTCTAAGAGTCAGGGATTTGAATAAACTGCTAACCCTAAGTATGCACAAACATAGTGATGTTTGCTGTAGCGAGCACTACTATTTACCACTTTAAATTACATCTTTTAAAGAATCCTAAACAGTAATTAAGTATTATGATCTATTTCATTATCTTTTAAATGCAAAGTCACAACAGGTTACATCTGATTCTACATAGCTAAATAAAAAAGCTTTTCAATTATTACTCTGTACTAATCATTTCTCTGTGCGCTTTGCACTGATGTAGCCACAATCCAATTCAAAATGGTAATTTTTAAATACAACGTTATGGGTTTAGTGCACGCTGCACCCGAAGACTTTCAACACGACTCTGCTAAATGATGGTTGGTCAGGTTTAATAAGAACAGCAATATCCTGATGGCCCAGCTTTACAAAGCAGGAAGAACACACTGCCATTGTTTCTCATGCTGAGACAGAGAAAGAGGAAGTGAAAGTGTCATTTGGAAGCAGCATCGACTATAGGATCATATTTCATGGGTAAGTCATACAGGGCTGGGGGCTTTAATGTGAATGCAACACAGGTTCAGTGTGTTTACATACATACTGCAGATGTGAATCCTAAATCCTGAGTTATATGACTTGGATACTGAAATGCATTGCAGATTTATATAGATCAATAAATAAGGTATAAACTTTGCCAACAGAGAATGTGTGGAACCTTCTATTTTGATCCAGCACTGCTTTTAAGGAATGTCACAAACAGCTGAGATGTGCAAAACATCAGGCACAAACAGTTCAGGAAGTGTTTTGTAAAATCAGACGCTAAATACAGAAGTTCTGCCTAGACCTCTGGGTTGAAAAAAGACCAACAAATCACGGCACACTGGTGTTGATGCTTCTCAGTGACAGAAAACAGTAAATCCGACAAACGTGCAACATTTTTTTGTGAAAATCAAAGAAAAAGACTTGTATCGCTTGTAAAACATGTTTGTGGCCAGATTTCACAATTTCATCAACAGTTACGCGTGATAAAGAAACAAAAGGGAAATAACAGGCCCACTTAAAAGAAAGATGAATGTGGGTGATGCTGCTTCCCCTGGGTCCTGTAGCCATCCATACAGCACCAGACACTGTGTTAAATGAAATGTTCTGGGCCCAAAACAAGTTTAGCTTTATCGACAGCATTTGTGGCATGTCTATTACCACACAACACCATTTGGAAGAAAAAAAAAGCAAAAAAAATTGTGGCTACAGTAACACTTACAATGGAAGTAAATTAGGCCATGTACTTTAACAAAATACGAGCTTCACATTTCTGTTTTAAACTGTCAAAGCACTCACATTAATTATTAGGTAAAAATCCATTTTTTATTTGAGGAGCTTCTAGTTGTGCATTGTTGATGTGATGACTGTGGATGGATTTTTCTCAATATAAACAGCCCTTTAGGGTATCCCTGCACCCAGCATGCAAAAGTTACCAAAGTAAAAAGTTTTGCTATAACTTTGAGGTCAGTGAGTGATTTCAGCCTGTTTAACAGTTTTACAAGCTCTTTAATTGCATTCCTACTGTAAAACAACAGCACAGTTACAAGAAGTATCATGTCTTACCGAATCCATTTTGTCCGTTGGTGTGTGTGGTCGTCCTGTACCGCTCTTATTGTGCGCTTTGGAAGGTGACATGACCCTTGAGTTCACCAGGAGGGATGCAGTACCAGGTATCGGTTCATCATCATCTTCAGAGTCAGGCAGAGGAGTTGGGCTGATGTCTTCCAGGCCTGTGCTTGAAGGGCGCGAGGGCCGCTGAGGGGGAATGGGGGACAGCTGTGAGGACGATGAAGAAATCGGGCTCCCATCCATGCGCACCTCGTTGTCTGAGTCACCACGCTCATTCAGGAATGGCTTTAGAAGCATTTCTATGCGGGAGTCCAGGCTGTTGCGCTCTGACTCCTGGGTGGGAGTGTCCAGCGAAGGACAGGGCTCGGGTGTGGAAGGGGGAGGTGTGGCTGGACGGGACTCTGGGGCAGGGGGCGGTTCTGGGATCGGTGGCGTTGTGGGTCTGTCCCGGACGGGCATAAAATCAGTGCAGGGAGGAGGAGGGATCTGTGGGGGTCTCCTATAATCCACCTCCCGCTGAACGGGCTGATGGAAGGGGGGCTCTGTGAGAGGGTATACAGGGGGCTTTGGGGGCTGATAGGAAGAGAAAGCAGCATTAAAATTTGCGCTCGCTGGCGGCGGTGGTGTGTGTGCAAATGCGGGGGCTGGCGGCTCGGGCGGCTGATGTTGCTTAAAACTGGACTGGTGTGACTCTGAGTTGCCACGGTGAACACCTCCCGTGCCATGAACGTAGTGCCTCTCCGGTCTCCGATTGTAAGCATCCTGGAATTTCGTTTCGTGCCTCCTCGCCTTGTAGCCTCCCGAGGATTCCGAGCGGTTAGGCTGAAACGCCGGAGTGCCCTGCCTGCTGGAGTAGGTAGAGTCCTGAGAGAATGGGGTGCCTGACTGGCGTGGGGTGTGTGGAGTGCCCTGGGACTGGGGAGTGTCCTGCCTTAAGCTGGAGTAGGCCGTATCCAGGGACAAAGGTGTGTTGGTGCTGCCTGGTGTAGCAGTGCCCGTGACTGCAGAGGAACTGCCTTCAGAGAGTCTTCGCAGCGGCTCGCATGCCTGTTGACATACGTACAGGTGTATGATGAGAAACAAATACATTTTGAACATCAAACACCATCATCTTACAGTTGACACCATATGCAAAAGTTTGTCCAGTCCTGATGTCTACGATTAACACTGTAATGATTAACATGCTAATAATACACATACTGTACAAACATAATGATTAGTTATGTCACTGTTCGCTGTGTGGGTCCACTGTTTGATAATGGCTGCGACTGAAGGGACCGTTCAAAGTGCATGTTGCAATAGCATTCAGGTCTCTGCAGGTCATAGTTATTAAGCTGCATTTGAGTCTGTGTCCATTTTACCACCTGCTGCAGTGATAAACTGGATTAGAGATAAAGATTTATAAGATGGGGAGAGACTCTCACAGCATGTTATATTTTATGCTGCCATAGAACACCTATTAAACCATTAATTACCTAGTTGGTTAAAAATTCCTACTTTGGGTATATTGTGGGCATTTAGAGCAGGAAGGAAAACACAACAGTAGAAATCTAAAAACTTCCTCTTTCAAACGATCCTAAATTTCATTATTTAATGAAAGTAAATTATTTAGAATTATTCACATTTGGTATGTGAAACTAAACTGTGGCATTTAAAACTAAGTATGTGTTTGCATGCATTTACACTAAAAAGCCACTGACTTGTTTTGCTCTGTGTTAAAGAAACGGTGCATTTTATTTGCTTTTATTTTACCAGCAGGGCTTCAGCCAGGCTGCGAGGAGAAACTTTGCAAGCATCTTCACCACCAACAGGAAGAGTGAGTGGAGTATAACTTCCATTGATCAGACGCTGGAAGTACCTCTGGCGATTTTCACCTAAACAAAAAGGATCAGGCGATCCAGCGATAAATGCTATTAAAGTTATGTTGTTAACATGTATAATAAAATACATCTGGGAGCCACGTGCATTAGGAAAACGGATGCAGTGTTTGTTTCACAGTGTTATCAAACAAAATGTTTACAAACAAAATAGCAAACACTAAAGTAACTGTGATCAGCTTAATAAATACTGAGGTTGACCACTTTACATATCAATTTAAAATGATAGCATAATTTACAATGTAAAATGTATAACAGTTTGACAGCAGTAACAGATGGGAGGGTACTGTCTCTTTAAGACAGGGGAAACCCTCTACAGCTGTCAGCCTGCTCAGCATCTCACTTTTACAAGGTTAATGACGATTCAGTTTGGTTTTCTTCCAGTGCAAAGTCTACAATAATTGTAGGTTTTACATTAACAAAAACCAAAATGTCCGATTGTACAATTACAACGTTTAAACCCAGGAAAACCTCCTCACCCCATTTTCCTTAAAAACAAACATTGTTTTCATCTCAATATTTAAGCCTGTGGTTAAATTACATTATTTGTTTAAACAGCTGACAAAACAACTATAATTTCAGCTAAATAATGGTTAAAAATCATATTTTGCGGCGTAACATCTTGAACGCTTTAACATCAATAAATCCCTCCGCCGCTGACGTGAAGTTTACGGCTCGTTACCAAGCAACGAGCGTAAATGTGTACACGTGACCTGCCGTCTTAAACAATCCGATCAAAAGCACAATTACAAGCGCAGTGTTGTTTAAAAATGAATTTTAATTCAGATATTACAAGTTCAGAAGCACTAGTTTCATTCTTAAATGTTCAATGAAACACACGGAGATCCTACCTTTGGGGTCCAGCTCCACGTGAATGATGTTGCCCATAACAGACGTGTTGTTAAGATTCTGGACGGCATCTTTGGCCGCCTTGACGGTCCCGAAAACAACTTTAGCTATTCCGAGATGCTTCTTGTTCTTCGGGTTGTACAAAATCTCCACCTCCTCGATATCTCCAAACTTCTTGCACATGTCGTTGAGGAATCCCTCTCTGACGTTGTCGTTCAGCCGGGCGAACGTGACCTCCTTCGGCGGCACGCGACCGACGTAACATTCGTCGATCTGGGGGAACAAAACAACTAGCTGCTTTATTTACAAGTACTGGCAATAAACCCGACTCCATCCGCTGCGTTTGAAAGAAGTTGTGAAAGCATCTGTCGTGTCGTTAAACCGGACGTGTCATTAATTCTTACATAAATGCGCTAAACTACCGGCAAGCATTTTGTGGTGCGATCTGTCAAACGCGCTGCATACTTTTAAGACAACAAATGCATGCATGTGTCGGGGGGGTGTGACTGGGCTACCTTAAACTTAGGAACCGGGAGATCCGTCTCCTTGTACTTCGTCCAGAGACGACCGATTCTCGGGTCTCTAACGATGTCCACTGGAGCCATTCCAGAGTTCTGCAAACGACAGACAACACACACGTCTTATTTCTTAAAAAGCTCGCATAACAATCCGTGCACAAATGCAGCTGTCACAGGACGAGCTGCAACTACAGAGAGTCGACTCTCGGTGGTTAGTTTTACCACGACTGGTCAGCAATGAAAGTTTGGCTGTGGTTAAACTCTTCTACTGCCGTGTCACCGGTTACCGCACTGGATCCATTACGCGCAACAATGCGTTCACTTACCCGCCGGACGAAACACGGTGACGGCTCGTTTCACTCACCGGCACGTTGAAGTGCTGTCCATCGTAGCGATACAGTTTGTGCGATCCTTTCTTCAACGCTGGGTCAATAATCAACTTGTAACTTCTCCAATGGTGACTTCGTTTCTCTCCCGAATGGCAGATAGGATGGCTGTTGTCCATTCCGTTCGCCAAACCTGTACGGGGAAGAAAGCAAAGCGTGTGATTTACGACACTGACACGACACACGGGTTGTTATTTGAACGCAAATACTACGTTGTAGAAAATGGGGGGTTAGGAGCGAAGCCCAGTCACCGAAACAGACATTACAGAGGAAGAAAAAGGCTTACTTGAACTCTGCCGTATACCGTGATCTTCATTTAGCTTAATTCTTTCTCCGGGTCTGGACATTTTGTGCCCGATCGAGTAGTTTTGTCTAAAACGGCTTGATCTTCAACCTCTCGCCGATCGCATTACATGATTTCAAAGATACTGCCACCTTTTTGCGAGCCAACACATATTGTGTGCCTCTAGTCTGGGGTTTCTGTCTCTCCCACAATACACCACTAGCTCAACCTTCCGCCGCGCCGCACTTTCGACACGCACTTTCGGATTATTAAACTTAATGGTTAGCCCAAAATCCTATCGTCCTGCGCATGCTTGTGACACGGGGACCCGGGTTCGAGTGCGACAAGCGCGTATAAAACGTATTTAGGTCGAGCGTTGAACGGAAAAACAAAGGTTTACAACGCGTTGAATCTGCTCGCTAGATTTACCTGGACGTTAAATACAAGATGGACACGGAGGAACGACGCTGGGAAGGTTGTTAAAACCGAACGGGGACGCGTTTCGACATTTTAACTCTTCGCTTGTAACTAAAATGCCGGTTTGCGTTCATTTAAGCATTTTTCGGAGTAAGTTTTCACCCGTGTTGCGCATTTCCTAATGGCGTGTACAATCATCTTTAAACGGACTTCGCTGAACGATTAAATGTTGGGACTGCGGATGGTTTATGGTTTAAACATCTCGTGTATTTTTGTCGTAGTATTAACACGATGATTTCAGCATTCCGGACATTGTTTGATATTGTGCGGTGCTCGGGCAATTGGCTGGTTAACAGCGCTTCCCTCTCCGACCAATCAGAGCGCAGCACCGGGTTCGATTCCACTATTAGAAGCGCAGCCTTCAGTTCTTCCTACAGAGAGCAGAAAGAAGGCTGAAGCCGCAGCCATTTTCTACAACACTGGAACTGAATGGCCAAAATGGGTTGCCTTTGTTCCTTAAAGGATCTAAACCTTGATTTCCACAGCCTTCCATGGACTATTTAATACAGTACAGTGTTTGTCTTTGCAGGATTTGAGAAGAAGGAAGATAAAATGTTGGATGATACCCCTTTGATATTTTTAAGCTTTTTTCTCTTCCTGGAAACCATCTTTGTCCCAGCAAACTAGGTCCTGGCACACCCATATAACAGCATTTTATGATTTAGTACAATGCTACTGAATAAACCATTTGCAATTGATTGACGTTACTGAGTACAGTGTTTAAAAGATTAAAAAAAAACACATGAAATTATCAGCTGCTGTTAAGGCCCTGTCTTGTTTAGGGCCAAGCATTAAACAATAAGTAAGTTTGTCTTTATTGTCTTTGCTTATTTAGCTACAGGAAAAATGTTTTACTGCTAAATAAACAGACATTTTATTATCATTTGACTGAATTTCCTTTTCAGTGATCCCTCAACATTAATACTGTTAGTTGAGGCAGCCATTGTCTTCAGAACATTCAGTTGCATGCCTGTTTTTGTGCTTATTCATTCATTTAAATGAATTGCTTTTCACATTTCAGCAAACAAGACAGGCCATAGACAGAATGGATGATTGGTCTTGTACAAAAATGCTGAATCACAGGTATGATTGATTAGGGTTTGTGGGTGTTAAAACTCACCCTTGTTGTGCCTGGCTTTTTCAATACATTTTTTTTTAAATAATTTCAATTATTGTCAAAAATACCCAAAGCAAAGACAAGAAAGTTATTCCTGTTTTTCCCTCTCTAACATGACATGACAAAAAACAGGAATATTGCCGTCCTAATTATATGACGGATTGGAAATCCTTTTGTTAATTGACATTTTAGTAAGTCGACGCTGTTAAGCAATACTGTATATTTGACCTTGTGCCAAGGGCACGCATTCATTTCATAACAGTTTGCATAATAATAGCGCAGAGCTCACTGTTTTCTTCCCGGACAATGTAGAAAGTACGACTTAAAACATCAATTATGAACACACTAACAGAGATATTTACCTTAACATTTTGTTGCAATAATTTTATCAGGCCTATACGCTGAAGAAAGAGGAACATTTTGTTTCCCATCGCCGGATCCTTTCAAACTGCTTTTAAAGAAGGGGTTGGGTTGCGACGCCTAAAAGGAAGAAAACAACAGTAACCATTTTCTGCCTTCGTTTTGTAAAAGATTTCACCATTTTTAACACGGCTATCTGCGCAGTCCCTAACGAGAGAAACTTGTGAAAATCTTGAGGCACTTTTAAATATTGCAATATGCAAACAATCCCCCTCTCTTTCCCTTCCTGAAGACAGGGTGACAAGACAAATGCATTTGCTCTTCATCATTCAGAGTAAAGAAAATGCCCTACAAATACCCTTTTATTCCGAAAGCATTCGTTTCTTGGACCTTCTGTGTTGCAGAAGGACTTTGAAACGCTGTTTCTAACAATAAAACAAGCTTTCTCCATTTGTAAATCGTTTCTGAAGTCCAGCTACTGTTCATGTTTATGGGGGATTTATGTACAATCGTTAGAAATAATGGACGAAGGTGTAAAATGAATATCCTAGACACCTCTCTCTGTGCTGACCCATGTCCAAAGCGACCTCAGAAATAGCCTGTAGTTTAATGGCTTCTCTGCTGTTCTCATTTTCAAAATGGCTTCTTCACACAAAGGACATCATTGTGGACAAGAAGGTTGCGCTGCGCCATTTATGGGCGAGGTTGTCGGTCGCTTTTGCAAACGATTCAGCCTTTGGCGCACACCACCAAACGCAACATCTGACCAGTGCACACAATGGTTTGATGTTTGAAAAGGCAGGATATTGCATAAAACTCGCTTATCTGAGCGGTAATATCTCCTGCGTAAAATGCGCCCTCGACGTTCCCGCTGCGCAAGGTGGTGGAAACTGTGGCACCAAAAACGCAGCAGTAATCTGAGAGTTTGGAGGCATGCCACGGGCTCGGACTGCACCCACCTCACCATGTAAGGTCGGAGAAAGACTGTGAACACTGTGTGGTATTTCAATCAGCATGCACAAGAGGAATATACTGTCCTCTGTCTCTCCCCTTTCGAGATCACTCGGTGCAGTTTATTCGTCAGCTGTTCAGAGGATCAATTGACGTGAAGCATAAGGGACAAATAAAAACCAGGATGGCGCACTGAGGAACCCTTGTTTTTGTGGGGCGCTTTAGGTCTCCAGATCTTCTGGTGAACATATCACACTGGTGCAACACATGCCGGTATGTGGCGTGCAAATTGTCGTGCTTTGCACAATTTTTGGCGCTGTCATTTTGCATATTTAAGTTAGTCGACATAACTAATACCCAGACATCTCATAACTGGAATATGACCATTGACTCTCTTTGTCTTTTATGCTTCCCCCACCCCACCCCGCCAGGTCCAGTTTATCAGCCCGAGTCGTTGCGCAAGTAAACGTCGTTCGCTTTTGTGTTTCGTGCTGGTTTATGAATGCACACCAATACGGTTTTGTCTTTCTGTCATACAGTCAAGAGCACGACTGATGTCAGAAAATGCCAGAAAAGGACTAAAACATGTCGACGGCACCGTTTCCTGGCGTCCAGCTCTGCGCCGAAGCGCGTCATGGGGCCATTTTGGTGGTGCTGGTGTGTTTAATTAGGAAAATCCTTTTATCTTCGTGTCCTGCTAACGTAAGCCGTTTCTAAGCTACAGATTATACCTTAAAAAAGGCAGAAAGGAAGCACAGAGGCCGCAGTCAATGCCACATTGCATGTCGTCTTTCAACACAGTTTGGTTACACAGTTTGGTTACTCGCATCCCTCGGCGAGCTTCATCTGTGCGCTGGAGAGCTGGAGCGGATCCGCATCAAATTTCAACCTTTAGTCGCCTCGTATTTGTTTCCAGGCCAATTTCATTTAGATCTTGCAAGGCGTACAATGTTATTCTTAAACAGACCGGCCGTCTTTCTTTTTTTTTGCCAGAAATGTGTGCTGTTTCAGCATTCATTTTTGCCAGTTTAACACGCCACATGAAATCTGAGGAGACAAAGCAGATGAAGATCCAGACGGTTCGCAATTGCGTTTGTCGCCGTGGGAAATGATTTAAGCATTTCTGTTGATGTGTAGAATTATTATGAATAATTTCTGACCATAAAATGCATTTTGTGGTAAGTATATTATGAAGGAGTCTTGCATCCTCTTAAATACTTAAAAGATAATAATAATAAATATCGGATTTCTCTTACATGGTTCCTCCTGTGCTTATTGCTCATCGTGTTCAAATATCTTGTTAATCTTTATCTTCTTATAAAGCAGCAGATGTCGTTCAGTCTACATCTTATACCAATAAACCCAAATCTAAATATAATGTGTTTTATTATTTATTTATTATTACATTCAGCTTCAGAAAATAATGTCTGTTGATGTGGAGGGACCACAGGGGCCCATCAGCTCACATCTCCGTTTATCTGTACAGTATGCCTCTGTTTTCCTTTATCATAAATGCCTTTTATAAATAAATTCATACTTTTTATTTATTGTTGAGCTGTGTTCATAATTCCAGATAAAACCACAGCTGCCAGTTTTGGACCATTAAAACAACAGATTTTTTTACAGTGCAACTGCTTCTTTATATAATTGCCTGTCAAAAGTCTTAATTATCAGCAAATTAAATGTTTGCAATGTTTTATAGACTAGAAGTCTACTAGTATGTACTATTTAAAGCAAGTATCTAACAAATCCATCGATGAATGCTGTGCTGTACTCCACCCTCTGCAGATGAAAGAATGTAAAAAATGAAGATTTTTGAGCTTTGTCTCAGTTTAATTGTGCTTTCAGGAAGTAAACTTTCATGACAGTCTGTAGGGTGTGTCTGAGCCTTTATTTACTCCACCTAATAATACCACAGACCATGTGAAGACATGGAGAGAAAGACAAGTTTCGCAACACGCTCTGATCTGGTGTATATTGACAACATAGTCACATGGTTTGAGAGAAAAAAATGAATGTAAGCAAGAGGAGGAGGAAGCGAGGACAAAAGCAGCATGCTTACCTGGCACAATTTTACTCTAACAGCATGTTCACACTCTGCTGTAACAAATGAGTTTACTTGACACCTCTGTGTACTTGGGCACCTGTTGGAGGCACTGATTTGGCAGAGGCCAACTAAAGGAGATGACACAGAACGGGACTATAGCCGGCAATGGCACACAAATGGATTCTCTCAAAATTGTGATTGTGGGAGATGGGGGATGTGGGAAGACCTCCCTGCTCATGGTGTACGCCAAAGGAGATTTCCCAGAGGTAAGCCTTTGATGCTTAAAGGGGCAGTGCACCCAAAAAAGATACATTTAAAAAGATAAACAAAAAAGAAAAAATATGTTTTGTTTTTTGTGGAACGCAAGAGTCTGAAAGTTAGGGTCTGACAGGCCCAGCCACCATTCACTTTCATTGTGTCTTATTTTCAGTGAATGGTGACCGAGGCTGCCAGTGATGGTATTAAAACATGACAGAAACTTACATTTTAAGTGAAATATTCCTTTCAAGATCAAACATTTATATAATGGTTAGAGGTTTTAAAGACCAACATACGAATGTATTTGTTAGACTTAACTGGACACCCGATGCCAAATTTAAATCAATTGTTATCTATGAAGGCTTATAGAGAAATACAAAAACATTTTACACACATTTTCAGGTACATGAACAGTTTTAAGAAAAGGAAATATTGCAAAATGTGTCATTTACACAACATCCTCAGCAAGCTTTTTCAGTCCCAGACAGCAATTCTAGTTTCTGCCAACGCCTTAATTCTAGCTTTAATGTCTGAAACAAGAAATGCTTATTGTCTATTTCCATCATGTATTATATTCCTGTACTTCTCTAATTTAATATTGACGTTCAACAGAAATATGCCCCATCTGTGTTTGACAAATACATCACCACTGTATCATATGGAGGGAAAGAAATTCAGCTGAATCTTTACGATACAGCAGGTAAGTGTCTGAAGACACGAGACACACCTTAAGATTCCATACATCTCATTGTCAGTCTGGCTCACTGACTGAATATTAAGATCAGAATGTGAAAGGCAAAATGGGTGTGAGGCCGTTACGTATTTAGATTTGACAGGTGAATGTATTCATTACGTAAATAATTAAGAATTATGATGTTTTTGTTGGCTCTGTATATATGATTTAATAGAAAGAATGTCTTCAGAAATGTTAACTGTTCAAGCTAGTCACACAGTTTATAGGTTTATAGTTACGATGTTAGGCCTGTACATTCAAAAACGTTACATTAAGCTTTACAGAAAGTTGATCATCACAGCTTTCATTTAAGAAACCAGAGTCTGATTAATCCTACTTCTACAGTGTTGTTTATTAACGTATATAATACAATAACTCAAATGTTTTACGACTACATAGGAAACAACACATTTCAGTGGAACATAGAGATCATATTGACCAAATCATCTCTTTATTTATTGCCAGTGTGCTTTGAGAAAGCCAGATGCTTACAGACTTCCCCTTTATAAATTCTGGAAAATACATTTGTACATCTTTCTTTGAATTCTACTGCCTCTTCTGCATTACAAATGTTTATCAGAGACACCCCGCTGCCCAAGACTCTCTTTGCCTCTCAGGAACAGGAAGTCGGATGTGGGTTTATACCGCATTTCAGCTTTGTGTCAAAATACTCTGTTCATAAAATATGATATACTGACACTCTCTACGGTCAGAGTCCTATCAGCAGGGGTGTTTTTCAGAAGCATCTCTATAGAAACAGCCAAAATAATACAGTACTGTTTATAGTGATATTCAGTTCAAAATATCCGTGCGTCTGGCTGTGGTAAAATTACAAGTATTTTAGCTCTGATACAATTCTGTTGTGTATATTGACAGGTCAGGATGACTATGATCGCTTGAGGCCTCTCTCCTATCAGGATGTAAACCTTGTTATCATCTGTTATGATGTGACAAATCCAACGTCTTTCGACAATGTCACAATAAAGGTGAAATAACTGTTTTAGTTGAGCTAAAGATGTAGGCCTGCATCCAACATGGTTTTATTCCATTGCTTGATTTATCTGTTTAGTTGGATTATTATTATCGTCATTTTAGTGATGATTTAAGTACATGGCTGATGTATCAAAGACAAAAATCATAAGATCTCTTTAGTGATAAAATTGTTTCTCCAAGACAGAAAATGGAGAGCAAATGGAGATGTGTAACAGGCGATGTTTCAGGCTTGCTCTGACATTTCAGTATGAACTTTAACAATTATCATCAAATTCTTTCCAAGACTAAATTACAAACGCTTTCCACATTTATTATAGCCGATACTCTTATTGTATGTCAATATTTCACCCTATTTGTATTTATTTCTTTTAAAGGATTTAAGTAAAAAAACAGAACATAAATTACACCACTAAGAGCACCAAGAAAAGTAATAACATTTTCCTTTGTGCCAGTATGTGAGCTGATAAAGTCTGAGAACGTTACAGAGATCTTCTATGGATCACCACTGAAAATAAACAATACCTCTGAAACATACCTTTCATTGTGTTGGTGCCACCTGATTGATCAGCTCACAGGAATGCACCAAGCCTTGTTCAAATAAAGCTAATGCATACAGAATTCAGGGCCAGGCCTATGAAAATGACAACAGTGAAAGATATGGATGTTTGTTCCATTTTGAGCTGTTTTATCTCTCACAGTGGTACCCAGAGGTCCGTCATTTTTGCCGTGACACCCCTATTATCCTGATAGGATGCAAGACAGACTTGAGAAAGGACAAGGAGAAGACAAGAAAACTCAAAGCTTTAGATATGGCTCCCATCACCTACATACAGGTCAGACAAGAGAGTGTATCATTTGACAGACTACGGACTTCATTTACAGTATTGTATTAAAATCTACGTGAAATTGCATTCTCAACCCACTGTTATTCTCTAACATGAGATGTTTGTGAGTGAAACTGCATCAAAAGACATCCTGTCACTCATTTCTTAACAGGGCGAAGAGACCCAGAAGCAGTTGAAGGCTGAGATATATCTGGAGTGTTCGGCTAAATATCGAGAAAACGTGGAGGACATTTTTAGAGAAGCCACCAAGCGAGCGTTAGCAGCCAGGGCTAAAGCAAGACATGCCCGCAAAAAGAAGAAAGTCTGCGTCCTGTTGTGACAACTGCAGGAGAACTGACACCTAAAACACATCTTCCTGTTCACTTTTTTAATCACAGACTGTGATCACGGAGAAGTGCTTTTCACAAAGGATGTGGGGTGTGTGTTTTTCTGTCTTACCAGCATGAACCGGATGTGACATCACGTGATGAAGTTTCTTAGATTCTAATGATCTGAGCCACTTCCTCCTTCGATATGACTGTTAAAATCCAACAGTGGGAATCTAATAGAAGAACAAACTTTGAAAGTGCTGCTGTTGTCTCAGGAAAATATTATGGGATGTCAGTCTGGTTTCCATTGGTTACATTTTATGTCTTTTATGGTGGTGCACTGCTGCAGCGCACAACGAATGAAGATCAACTGCTTGTATAGCTGCATTTATTGTGTACTGGGATGCAACATGTTGCTATCGTGCAATTCATTTGATCTACGTACACAATAGTTTAATTGTAAACAGTTACAGTATTGTGGGTTAAGTAGATTGCTTGGGTGTCTGTTAAATCTTGTTTACAAAAACCTACAGGGGTGGTACCGTGGTACAGTGATAATACAAGATGGCGATACCGTGGTATTTTGATATTTACTATGCTGCTGAATGACTGCCGTATTCATGTATGTGGTATTTATATTGTACTCCAAGGTATGTGAAAAAAACCTAAAAACTGTGCTGTGAGAAACCTTGCCTTAGTTGCCACTGTTTTCTAGTGTAGAGGAATAGCTATAAATCATCACCATTTCAAAGGATTTGAATCTGTTCTGTCAGTGAAAATCTTTGATTCAGCTCAGTTGGTAGAGCATTGTTTGCAGCATAAAGGTTGTGGGTTTGATTCCCAGTAAACACACAAACTGATAAAATGTATAACTTAAATTCACTGTAAATTGCTTTGGATGAAAGTGTCTGCTAAATACAGATGATGGATGATTATGGAGATTCTTTGCTTTTCTGCAAAACAGTCTCTATAACAGAGAATATATGTTTTAATGTTTTTGTGGTTAGTAAGGAGCTTCTGTTTAGCAGGATATGACGTAACGGAAACCTTTACATATACATGACACTGTAGACCTGAAGACTGAAATGTTTCTTTCATGTTACTATGAAAAGAAAACTACTTTTACATACTTGTTCCTACAAACACTTTGACAAAGTTATCCTTATGGAAAACGACTAAAAAAATAGGAGACTTTAAATTGTGCTTGAGTAGCCCTCAGATGCTGATGGAGTCATTATGACAAAAAGTTTTTGATTTATGAAATTATAGTTCATTACCAAAAGCAGATATTATAATAATTGAAAAAAAAAGAAAATTATTGTTGATGTGCTTGGGAAAGTCTGTATTAACGCTGATAATGTGTAACATTCATTCCTAAAGAAGAAATATAACCCGCCGGCCCTCTGCTGGTGACATTATAAATAACACCCTGATTTTCACATAAGGTCACAGAAGTTGCATCAGATTGATTTTATTTGCCTTATAGCAATAGATGTTCAATGGAAATTCAGCTTGATTTCTAATTCGCCCTTTAGACTGTTTACTATATTCAAGCAAAAAGTGCAGAGTGATGTTAACATAAATACTGAAAAGATTACATAAAGAAAAAGAACTTCTGACATCTGAATTGATGAAAAATATTTAATTCTCTCCCTTTAATCACATATACATTGAAGGGACATCGCATCATAATCCAGAAAACCATTCTGGGCTTGATTTCCAGGCCAAACTAAACAAGGTGTAAACAGACAAAAATTACAAGCATTAAGGCAAAGTCTTTTCCAGTTACGAGACACAACTTCTTTCACTTCTCTGGTCTGTGATGAAAGGTTTTGTCAGCGAGTTCCCTGATGACAGACAATAAAAAAAACCACTGCTTTACTGGCTACAGACAAATCCCTTTTCTGAAATCGTATAATGGTCAGTACAAGTACACATTTCTCGGCAAAATCATACATCATCATCATCATGTTTAAAAATCAGCTCACATTATCACATTAGATGTAATTCTAAAAGCATTTAAAAACTCACAATTGGCTGAAAATAAGACATGCTAGGTACTGTTTAGCATTTCAACCTGCTATGCTAATTTGTACCGCAGCTGAAATTACAAGGCAACAGAAAACAGAAGATGGAAATGCTTTATTCTGAATCAGATTTACTGTGAAATGTTAATGCCGCTTTATTTTAAGTCTGTATTTTCCAGATATCCGAAAACATCATGTGATCTTGCCACATGATGATGCCAGAGACTGGCAGAGATGATGGGCCAATCTGACCTCGCTCAAGGACTGTACCGACAAGCCAAACTGTGCATGGAAACACACTCGTTAAGTTCACATTCTTTCCCCCACAACACAAAAAAAGATATATTCTGTTTAAATATATATTCTCCTCGTAGAGAAGCAAGTACCCAGCTTTATTAAAAACCGTAACTCAAAAATCCCTTTGAGAACTAAACTAGCAGTTCTACAATCAACCCTGCATTGCATAAAGTTTAAATGTGGCTCTTTGTATACATGTTCATGCACAGGAGCAAAATAAAAAGAATCAAAATGTTCTCTTTTCTGGAGTTTACAGTGTTTGAAACATTTTGTTTTCAGTGGCGACTAACCAAAACATTAGCCTCGCATAGCTGTGATCACATAAATAATAGCAAAAACAACATGGACAAAAAGGGCAAATGTGACACATAATCTTGCGCTTCCACCGCTGCTGTTTAAAGGATTGCGGGAGGTGTCAGACTCTGACTCCGCCCCTTTCTAAACAGCTCCTGGGACACCCAGACAAAACACACCTAGAGACAAAAGTTGTGTGCACACTGTAGTTCAGCTCTGTGTGTTCCGCAACAGAGGAACCAGTCGGGTTCTCCTCAGTTCTGTTTGCTTTTCTCTTTCCTCTTGTGGATGTTTTTATGGAGCGCTTTCAGCGTAGTGAGAAAATTTCCCAGGAACAAAACGATAAATGTCAGAGCCAACATGAACACCTACAACACAAAAGAACTGTGACGTTAACTGACTGAGCAAAAAATGTTCACTTAATAATGGAAAATAAACACTACTTATTATATCACCGCTCTCTGGAATTGTAATTGGTCAATTGATAAAAAAACGATTTTTAGCAGTCAAATGTTTTTGTATGATAACCACGTTGGGGTTTATTTCACAATATACAAACGCTTTATTTAATTTAAAAGATGTAAGAATAAAGTTTAAATAAGCTGTATTTACTGACGTCCATAAAACCTTTCTACCATTTAATACACACAAATACAAAACAGTAAAATAGCATTTTTATGTTCATCTCTACCTGCCACTCTTTGCAGTCTTCACGGGTGGACAGTTTAAAAAGGGTCACAGCATTATACAGCTGCCAAAACTGAGCAGAGAAGAGAAGATCAACACAACATCATTCATGCCACTGAATGGAATCATGTTCATTTGTTCAATTGTTTGTTCATTTAAACTGGTTCACAGATTCCACTATATTACATGTTATGGAATTCACAGCTACTACAGTGTAACCCATTGGGACATATTTACTTAATGAAATGGGAAGTGGTTCTCTTAATAATGACAGTAATGTTTGTCTTTCAAGGGTTTATATTAACCCCTAATCTTGACTAGGGGTTAACTCTTTCAACTGACTAATCTCTGTGTTGCACAGGCATACGCATGAAGCATGTTGTATGGGAGGGGAGCTCAAGTGCTTCAACGATCATGTATAACTTAATAAAGCGGGAATCACAAGTTTGACTTTACAACTGAATTAAAGGAATCCAGGAGGGATCACTATTTTTCAACTTAAAATATTGAGAATCTTCTAAAAAAGGCAACAGTGAACCACTGGTACTCACATGGCCAAAGAACAGAAACGGAAGAAGAAATGTAAGCTTCCTCCACATCCATGAATGAAAACCTTCTATAATGAAAACATAAGACTCATGAGAGATCAGTTCTGGATCTGGATTCAACCTCTGCAGTGTGAACCCATGACATCGTCCAGATCAACGTTTCTCCATGTGTCTGAATTCTTACCCACTGTCAGGCCCAGCTGGTTTTTCTCACCCAGAGCTCGTAACCAATACAAGCAGCCACTCTGATAATAATACTGAAGAAACTGAACAAAGCCTGCCCAACAAACCGCAAACATACATGTCATTGTAAGACAAACAGATCAAGCAGCAACCTGTTCAGTGTCTACATACCCTGATAAATGGAGAAGGCCACGAACTGACTTCTAAACATTTGATACAATGGGCCTTCGGGCCTTTAAAGACAAGGAGCAGAGATGAAAGTTATATACAAGGAATATAAATAAAAAAGACTAAACTACTTTATACAAAGGTTTACAACTGGCATTGTACTTACCATGTCAACATAACACACATTAAAAAGGCTGAGACATAATGATGCAAAACCCACCAGCCTTTAATTCTACAGGAAGAGAGAAAAATGCAACAATCAGTTAAATTTTAGGGTCAAACATTAAAGAGTCCATAAAAGATATACCTTTAGTTTTTTGGGGGTAATTGGTTTCAGTTACCCATGCCAATGGCGATATTTAGAAAGGAAAGAGCAGATGACTGACTACATATAATAAAATATTTGAAAACAGGAAGTGTACAGTCACAACTTCAGAGTTCTGTTCCCCAAACAACAGCAAAGCTGTCAACCTCAAAATGACGAAAGATCAGCTAAATATTACTCAATAGTGGCAGCTCGCAAATTCAATTTGTATAGTAACTTGGTATGCACATATCCTTTCTATAAAAAAAAAAACGCAATTGAAACACAACAGGGAGTTATTTTACAGGTAGTTCCTGTAGCTCAGCTTGCACTAGCAATGCCAAGATCACACCAATAAAACATAAATGTATGAATAACTGTAAAAGAACTCACCGTGAGCCGTTGTTCACCAAGATACTTTCCCTTATTGTCAATGTGCAATAGTACCAAGCCAATAAAAAGTTTAAGATTTCATCTATAACCCTGCAAACATACAACACATGTCCATGTTACAGTAAAAAGCAGTAGCATTTGTAATGTTTCTATAGAACAACAGCAAAATTGTCAATCTCTTTCTCACCGATAGTTGAGAAGGAAGAAGCATGTGAGGGCACCAGGCATTAGTATTATAGTCATATACAGCTTGAACTTTTCATATTCATGTTTGTATGTAAGCCTGTTTCAGAAAACCCAAAGTGAGGAATGTTGTATTAGGACAGTTTAAAAAACTGAAGAGCTCACATCTGACTTACTTAGCTTGGCTGCTGAGCAGCGTAACGTTCACATTTCCCAGGACTAGACTTAAGTACAATCTGTAAAGAAAAGAGAACCGTTTAAATACAGGAACAAAAGCTAAAAATAAAAAATAAAACATTCAGTGGCATTCAGAATATCATGATCAGAATTGAAACTCACCCGTTTTTCCTTGGCAAATAGGTCTCCATGTCAAAAAACATATTTTGTCTTTCTTTAATCTGGTCCTGTCCATTTATCTCTTCAGATTCGTCGCCGGGGCTGGTATCTGCACACCTGCTCAAAATAAATTGACAGAAGGAACCATTAGCTCATTGTAAATGTGCATTCACTCATCAACTAAAGAACTGTTTAACGTGCACATACTTTTGCAGACTTTGTCTGGGGTCTTTTAGGCCCTTGCTCTGTTTGCCAATGGTACTGCTGCATATCACATGATGGTTCGTCAGCTCCTCCAGCTTCTGTCTGTAGACTTTGTGCATTTCCTAAAAACAAAATATCAATTTAGTTTAGTTAAGTATACGTGTCTGGTCTCAGAGTGTAAAATATGTTTCTCTTTGTAATCTTTTCTTAAGAAACGTCATAACCTGCTCCACCTCTCTAACCAAGCTTTGGTATTTTCATCCACCTTCACCCAAACCTCAACTCCAGTTCTGGTCCCTCACATGAGGGGTCCCCATTCTGCTGGGCCAGCTGTGTAGTCCATACCAGCATATATTTTACAAGCCAATAAGACCTCAATCGATAATCTGACATTGAGCATCACAATCGTATCGATCGTACGAGTGACTGAACTGCATTGTCTAACAGCTGAGCGATAACTTTTAGTTAACATGCAGCCAGGTTTATCCAGTTCAACTCTTGAATCGTTATCCGATCACAAGGATCTTCTCAACAAACACACAATAGTCACATTTATATCATAAACAGTTAGTTGCATGACTATTATCGAGCCTGGTTTTTTTTTTTTTGGTAAAACTGCTGGTTTATTGAAAACGTAGCAGGCGCACGTAAACAGTGAGCTACAGCCCGCTAGCCACATCATAAACATCCAAAGCAAACTCGTTCGCTTTATTACTACCACGTAGTTCGTTGTTTGGCTACCCAAACCAAACATATTCGTTCATATTCGTTCACTTCAAATCTGTAATTGTTTATATTCTTTCTATTTCTGTCCATTCGCTTTGACATCTCTGCAGTGACATCGCTTGCGTTTGCGCCGCCGCACTCCGCCACTAAGGGGCGCTGCAGCTATATATATGGGCGTGCTCGCCCATCAGCCAATCAGAAGCAAGCGTACGATTCTAAGGACGACGTCACCACGTAGCGACCGGGAGCGTAACTATGATTGTCGGCGCTTGTTGCTAGGTTACCGTACACTAATACTCCCGGGAAGCGTAACAGTGATGAATCGCGCTGTATTAAAGGGGTAAAAAATGGAGGTTTGTGAGGATTTTTCTGTGCTTTGGGTTCAGTGATCCGGACCGGTGCAGTCACAGGTAAGATCTAACGATACGTGGTATCACCATGACCAAAACACCGTGGTAATACCGCCCCAGCTAACAAGAAACGTTCCCAGAACCTTGGCTAACGTTCTCTAAACGTTCTCTCAGAGTAACTGAAAACGCAGGTTTTTGTTATCGTTATATATCCTATGTATCACAAAACGTTTTAAAAACACGTCCTTATAACCAAGCAATAACTGGACGTTTTAACGTTTATGTTACTTAATGGAAACATTAGGGAAACGTTCTTACAACCTAAAATTGTCTCTATTCATACGCAGCATGCCTTACTTAAAGAAACCCGGTTCTGCGGAGCTGCTTGTTAAACAATGGGACAGAAAAGCCCAGAAATCCGGACTGCTCCACACAGTGTATTCGGTCAATGGAGATCAGTACAGGGGCGAGTGGTTGGACAATAAGAAACATGGTAATACTTAATGGATTGAAACACCTCCAAATAACACCTTTAAAAGATCACAATGGTAAACAACACAACCCATCAAATGTATTTTAAGAAGCCTTAACATAATATTGCTTAAACGAATGCGTATCAAAATGACCTGGCCGAATGAGAGGTCAGCTTTCTCCATTATCACAATGTTCCTGAACATAGCTTTTCCTCTGATAAGGGAAAGGAATGCAGATTTGGAAGACATCAGGAATAATCTATGATGGGGACTGGAGTTGTGGAAAGCGGGATGGGTACGGAATGCTCAGCAAATTTCACCCTGAACGGAAGGAATATGTGAGGATGTATGCAGGCGGCTGGAAAAATGACAAGAAGGAGGTCAGTCCATAACAATTCATATGGGCCATCTTTTCCACACGCAATTTGTCCTTCTGAATGTAAAATCAATATTTCCATTCAAAGGGTGTTGGGACATATTTCTACAGTCCATCAGCCTTCTATGAGGGGCAGTGGAGTGAGGATCAGAGGGCTGGATGGGGTCGAATGCAGTATGAAAATGGCGATGTGTATGAGGGCGAGTGGCTGAAGGATAAACATCATGGACAGGGTGTGCTGCTTCTAGGTATGGACTAACATAACATAACATAAACACAAAAAAAAGCCACAGTACAAAATGTATTAATATCTCAATGTTAAAAATAGGTTTAATTTACTTTAAATCTTTTAGTTGATGTTGAGAAAAAACATCTTGACAGCTTTCACAGAGATTCACTTAACTCGCCTCTTCTAAATCACTGTCTATGAGATAATAACTCTTGTATTTTTACCTTTTTTGTTGAAGCAAATGGGAACCGTTACGTTGGCACGTGGCAGGATGGACAGAAGAATGGCCACGGAAAGTTCTTCTATCTGGAACGAGGTCAGCTGTATGAAGGCTTTTGGGTTGATGGTGTTGCCAAGTGCGGAACGGTGTCTGACTTTGAGAGAGAAGCAGCACTTCATCCAACAGTGTACCCAATTCCCAAAGTAAATGATTTACATCGATGTAAGATGTCTGTAAATAGTTTCCGTGCTAATTTGCATGGGCTAATTTTCATTTTAACAGTTGCACAAAATGCAAATAAACCTTCAATAGATTTTGACTGTTGTAAAGGCAAACTGAATTGTAATCAGTTGCTTGGGACTGTCTAGATGGTGTAGGTTGGTCTTCTTAGATGTTTGCCGTTTTCTCTCTAAGGTTTGCTTACTGGATCCACAGTCTGTACTGACGGAGGCACAATCGTTTTTCACTGAGGACAAACACTGCGAGGACACTGCTACAGCCATACAGATACTAGACAACATATACCCTGACAACATTCTGTCTTTTGAACTTAAGGACAAACCTGTGTAAGACGTTCAGTGGAATGTTTATCAAACCGATATTAATATGAAAACGTCAGTATTACAAATGTGTTACGTGAGAATCTGTTGGTACATGATCAGTCTGCTGACCCTGGACAAATGTCTTTCACGAGAGAAAAGAAAATATAGTGTAAAATTTGGTTTTTATTACATTTTTAAGACTTCATTTAAAATATATTAAACAGAGAGTACAATCCCACAAGCGTGTCAGAATAGTTTTTCATCAAACTTTCAATGTTTCAAAAGATTATCTACTTCAAAATAATTTCATTGACTTGTACTTGGCAATATTGAACATATGCATTTTAACAAGTGGTTACTGCTGTACCATTTTAACCAATGCTGCCTATCTAACTACATGCTTGACCAGTTAATGTAGCTCACTGAATAGTAAACTGTTGAAAATGTGATTGCTGGTATAATCATACAGTCCTGCCAAGTCCAGTGACAGCTCAAGTACTTGTGTCCAACTTCAAAAAGAACAAAGGTCTCTTTAATACCACATTCATATAGTACCAAAATATGATGACAAATATGATGCTATTGTATAAAGTGCCTTAATCTCTACTAAGATGTGCACATTCCATCAAAAATGATTTGGTCAAATGACTATAAAAGTGTCCCCTGTATTTTCACTAAATAAATTAGACTTGCTTGTCTGATACAACACTGGCTAAACAAAATGTGTGTGTTCAGTCAGACGTAAAGGTTGGGGTAAACTCTTTAAGAACAGCTATTGTTTTTGCAATTGTTGACCAATACATACAAATGACATATAAATTATTGTGCAAATCTTATAAAGTATTTATAAAACATGCAGCACATGCTTTCACAGTTCAGTCTGAGATCAGACAAATGTTTCCCAAACCAAGCAGAAACAGTACACAAACCTGAACGCATATAAAACGAGACACTTTGGTGTCAACATGCAAGAAATACTATGTTAAAAACACGTTGTTTTGCAACACTTTACAAACACAAAACTTTACACGTTAGCTGTTGCTTTTTCCCAAACTCAAAATTAAGGGTAAAGGGAACTGGGAGACTGTAAGGTAGACGTCTCTCCTCGATGGTCGAGTTCATTCTGAAGGTCCTCCAACTCTTCCAACTCTCGAAACTGCCTGTCAGTCTTGTGGCTGACCAGCGAGCGGTAAAAATGTACAGCAAATAGAATAAAAATTAAGCCGAAAGGCACCATGATGGAGGTAGACGTGATAGCAGCAGCCACCCCGGCCGAGACAGTCCCGTTTTTCTGGTCTTTTGGCTTTATGGGTAAAAACTTGACCCAGCAGAGCAAGACCACTTCGGCTAAGAAAAGCAGCGTTCCAATGACAGTAGAAAAGGCCCAGGCCAGCTCAATGTGGCGGTGCATTCTCTCGTGAGGCGATTCCTTCACCGAGTTCAGGTTGTGCACATTGCTGACTGCTTCGATGTTGGGGAGGATGCAGGTGCTCACCATGAGAGCGAACAAGTGGACGGCCACTAGCACAGTAGTGCAGGCGCTGAAAGCAATAAGCAGTCCTGGTGGATAGTCATGATTGGTATCGAGTTGTACTTCTACCATAGCCACCTGTTAACAAGAAACAGCTTGGTAAACACAACCAGTTTGTACCATTTTAATGTACAAATGAAACTGTCAAAAGTTTCTGACTGTGATGGATCTAATTTATTTCGTTTATATCTTTATACAAACACGACAGGAACTACATGAGAGCGGTGTCTTGCTCAAGAGGACAATGTTGTCCATTTGTTGCTTACTCCACAAGCACAAGACTACACCAGCAATGCAGAAAACAGCTTTAACCTAAAACAAGTTGTCATCAGAATCATTTACAGTGTAAAGCAATTCAGAAGACAACTGTGATGCATCCAGGTGACACCCGGTCTTATTTTCTTCTCCTAACACTCGCTTATTTAAAAACATCACAACAGCCACCTGCGTATCTATCTAACCCAGTGTATCTATCCAACCGAGTGTATCTATCTAACTCAGTGTATCTATCAAACCCAGTGTATCTATCAAACCCAGTGTATCTATCCAACCCAGTGTATCTATCTAACAACCCAGTGTACATCCAACCCAATCTAATCAGTGTATCTATCAAAGTTATCTAACCCAGTGTATCTATCTAACTGAGTGTATCTATCTAACCCAGCGTTAGCACGAACTGAACAGCTTGCGTGATAATGCATAAGCACTGAAGGGCTTGTCCTTTCAATGCAAACCACGAAATCTTCCGGCAAAATTTTTGCGCATACAGGCAACTTACACGCGATTGCTCTCCCGATGCAAAGCGCTGTCAACAACAACAAGAGTAAAAAAAAGTAAAAAAAAACAAGAGTAAAAAAAAACAAGAGTAAAAAAAACAACAGTCATAAGCAGGAGCTCACCATTGCGAAACCTGATAAAAGAGCCGACGTGCGACTGGAGGCTTTGAGTTTTGCTCTGCTCAAATAAAGCTTTCTCCAAGACAGCGCCTGCAACGAGTGCTCGTTTCGACTCATGTTTGTTATACGAGTGGTTACGATAAACTAACAGAGATGTCGTCAGCATGAATTCACGGGTTTGCGCTGAACTGCAGCATTGCTGTGGGTTGACGATGATCGTAAGCCCGACAGCTGGCTTGTCCGAGCGGAACCGGGCGAAGCGAAATGCATTACCCACAATTCTCCGCGGCAACGCGGATTTGTTCAGCAGGCTACGACCCATTAAAACATACACAACAAAGCCAGGAAAACTGTTTAATTACAGATTATTTTCAGTTTATTTTACAGATATCTTCTTTAAGTGTACGGAAGTAATGCTCAAAATATTTTTTGAATGTTTGGTAAATCGGTCATCGTGCACAATAATAATAATAATAATAATAAGGGCGCAGGAGCACACAATGTGCGTCCAAACGTTGCATAGGATGTCCTACTTGCCTAACAAACTAACTAATTTTGAGTTCATGTATGGGAGGAGGCGTTGCTTTGGAAAGCGACGTGAAGGGAAGGCTGGATCTTATACTTTCAAAGTTATTTGCACCATGATCCCGAAAACAAGGAGCACGACTCAATCCTGTTAGCTTTCTGAAGGGGTGCTCATTTTTCCAGGTTCTATTAAAATGCATATATTAAGCTGACGGTGCAAGGAACAAGTTTCTATTTTTGATCTTGATTTATAACCTTACAGAATGACTTGCACCTTAATAAGTATCCCAAATGTCTCCAGAAAGATAAAAACAGTCGATCATGGACTCGTCAAGTCCGTGCCCAGCGCGTGCACGCGGAAACGCGCGTGCCACACGGTTAGAAAAAGCAATTGTGACCGCCTCAAAAAATGTATTTCAGCCCTCAAACTCTCGATGTGGTAAAGGTCTCATAACACTGACGAGCGCTTAGTCGAAATGCACGTCGCATTGAACCCCGACCAAACCCTCGTGACGTCCCCGCAATGTTTTGATTCTGCTGGCCGTGACGTCACGCTGCACTACACAAAAATGGTTCCTACTTTAGTTTGCGACACAAGCGATCAAAGTGTGCGCAACTTCAGGCGTTCAGCATGGCGCAAATAAAGCAATGAGCGAAAACAAGCGGACGACAGGCGCGGACATGGAGGCGTGTACGCAATCCGGACGCAAACTGGTGTGTAGTTTAAGCTGTCCTCTCCACGACTCGTTTAATCGGGACTTTCGGGCAGTCCTCGATCAATGTGTATTGTGTTTGGTGGCCTGATTCGGATCGCTGCGATGCGAGACTTTGGAGAAGCATGCGCTACGTTAATAGCATCAATGCAATTTGCTCTTTTATCTTTTAATGGTAAACGGGAAGGGACACGTTTGTTTTTACGAGGAGAGTGAGATGTTTCATGCACAGGAGCTGGTTACAGTGTAAACACATTGTTGCCCAATCCGCACTCACATCTAATAACATGCATTATTAACTTCAGCCCAGTTCACACTGATCAAACATGCATGAATTATATAACCACTGTGCGCTGTGGGAGATCAGGGCCTACAATTAATATCTGCACCGTTAATCATGGAGGCTGCGCGTATTAATAATACAGCATTCGTGCAAATGATATAACATTATAAGAGGCCGGAGTTACAGCTCATATCTGCACAATAATGCGACACGACATCATATCTGACAATGCTCACTTCCCCGCGTTTAGCGCTCAGTCTGTAGGAGGATGTACGATGAAAACGACGATGTATCGGACGTTGAAGAAATCACAAACATTAGGGGCTTCAACGTGGAAGACAAACTTGAGAGCAATTCGTACAACAGTGTATTGGTTCAGTACATGGACGGAAAAGGTACGTGTTGTTTTATTTCGTGCATGGCTGTCTGTTTCTTATTGCATTTATTGCAATAATTCAATAACATGCCCGAAACATTTATTATATTAAACAGTAATTGTGATGTTGTTGTACTTTTAAGTTTTTGCTGCATAAAGTTATGACATGCTCCAGGTGTTTATTATATGTACTTTATATATGCTTTTAAATATTTCTGTTATTATGTGTTAATGTGCTTTCTGCACTAAAACCTGCGCCGAGAGAAAATCTTTGTATGCATCCATACTTAACAAATAAAAGTCCCACTTCTCTTCGAAGTAAAACTACTTAAACCTGAAAACGTTTCTTAAATGCATGCATAAAAATAAAAGTACATTTTAATGCTCTATTAATAAAAAGGTACCATAGGTCACCATGGCTTTTGTACATGTACCATGCCAATATCATGTTTTTTAATATTCTTTAAACTGTTCTTTTGGAGTAATGCAACATTGAAACATGAACATGGCAATCAGTCATTTAGTATCACGGTATACACTGTCATATCAAATACAATTCAATGAAATTAATTAACATGATTAATCTTTAATGCATTCCTAGATTTTACCTATGAATATGTTCAAAGAGAGGCACTCCGAACTCCGCTCATATTTAAGACCAAAGATGGATTAGGAATTAGGTAAGGCGATACAAAATGTGTATAGCAATGTTTATTTCACATTAATTATATTGTAAATCTGAATTGTTGCATCTGATGCAGAATGCCGGATCCTGAATTTACTGTAAGTGAAATCAAGGGTTTGGTTGGTAAGTTCATGTTTATATTATAAAGAAAATAAATGCATTATATTATTCATTTTTTTCAATTGTTGGTTTCATTACATACGCCTAAATACTTTCTTGTGCTTAGCATTTCTCAGGTTGATAATTTTTGTATTACAGTTTATATACGGCCTGTGAGTTAATTCATAATGCTTGCAAATGTTATGGCACTATTAAAAAAGACTTTTAAAATGAGCTGTATTGACATACATTTATACGTTAGAAGTTAAACGCTTAGAAATGGAAAGACTGTTTTTAAACTACACAAAATGTGATTATTTTTCTGTAACGACCTCTGGTGGTGTTACTGTGCAATTACAACTAAATAAATGCCATGTGTGTTTGGGTGCCTCAAAGAACTGCTGTAAGTTTCCCTGGAAGTTGGGTCATTTTTTATACCAGAATCATTACTTGTACATTACCATGAAACAATGTTTCTATTATTAACAAAGAACAGCTAATAATAATCTGTGTTTTCTGCTTGAATGTTCAGGCAGCAGGCGGGCTGTTGATGTGATGGATGTTGACACACAGAAAGGCTCTGAGATGAGCATGGCTCAGTTTGTCCGTTACTACGAGACACCTGAGGAGGAGCGTGACAAGCTGTTTAACGTTATCAGCCTGGAGTTTAGTCACACCAAACTGGAGAATCTGATCAAGAGACCCACTGTGGTAAGAAACAGTCACAAAACATGATTCAGTTGCTGTGCAACATGATTCAACTATGCATTGTAATTTTTATAGGAAAGTCTTGTGTAAATCACTCTAATTTACCTTGACAACTGTTGCAAAAGCACCATATTGGTAAAACATTGCACTAAACCACATGTAGCAAATGTTTAACTTGATTTGGAGCTTAATGAAGGGTCAGTTGTGGCATGTTTGTCAGTGGGTTTTGGACTGTTTTCAGGTGGATCTGGTGGACTGGGTGGACAATATGTGGCCGCAGCACCTCAAGCAGAAACAGACAGAAGCCACAAATGTCATGTCTGAGATGAAATATCCCAAAGTTCAGAGGTAACATTTTGTGTTACTTTTGCAACACAATGATAACAGGTGTATTACATTTTTTACCTTGTTATCTTACAGAATGTTTTTGCAGTGGGAAAGTTTTAACATTGCCAGCTCAAATTTTCTATCATAAAGTATTGCCTCTTTCTTGCCACTGACCTGAAAACTTTGACATTCTGTATTAGTCAAAGATGAGGTCTGCTTATTTCCCACAGTCCCTTGCTTCGCTCCTTTGTGCATGCTGCGCATTTCTTTCGCCTGCAGCTGGTTGTGACTACAGCAGGTTGCTAGGCAGCAGACATCTAATGTGGAAAAGGGGCGGATCTTTTCAGGCTGCTGCAGTATCCCAACGAATCCAATTCAGCCAATCAGAATACTGAACAGGAATAGCTCCTGCACAGGAAAGCTTACTCTCTCACAATTTCTCTCTCTGTATCTCACTTTATCTCGCCTTCGACTAACTCCTCCCTTCTGTGTATTCATGGAACTATTTATAAAGAATTCAGAGCTGAAAGTCAGTACAGTTCTTTCCTTTTGGGTTACATGGGCAGATGTCAGAACCAGAGTGAAGTGGCTCAAATAGGGATGAAAACCTTTGGGGTATGTTTTCGCTCTTATACAGAAAACTATGCACAGATGATGTAAATAATCCATTATTCCTTTGGGAGCGAGTTCCTTTGGGGATTTTAAATCAGTCTTGTCCAGTTTGAATAACTTTCTTAGCTTGTCTTTTGTTAGTGTGGTGATTCTACCTCATGTAACCTGCGACGCATGTGGGTATGCATGCAGAGCCCACTCAGCATGTTTATTAACGTCAAGGTTATAGTTTTGTTTTGGCTGCTTTGGGTGCGTCATGTCTTTCTCCAGCTACCCCGTGTGAAAAACATGGTCTGCAGCGGTCGCAGCTTTACTGGCAGTTGTTTGAGTGATCTGTGCACATGTATAAAAGGAAAGATCATTTTTCCTAGCCAGATTTAGTTTTCTAGGTGTCATTATACACATACAGGTTTAGAATTTGATGAAATGCTTAACTAGCCTTTAGCATTATGTAAACAACAATGCAATTGTGCACAGAAACTAAGATAAAGCAGGGAATGTAATCAACAAGGAATTAAAGCTCAGAATACGATTTTAGAACATTGAATCTGATGCATTTATGAATTACAAATTAAAATAACTTTAGATTAACATTTTAAAATATTACATTAATGATTTATATTAATTTCTGTTATGACAATACAATCCTTTATCTAATGATCTCTGCAGAGATTGGATGTCAGCACATTCATATAACGGATCAAACCTCAGTATTAATGCATCTGTGAGGTTATGATGTAGACATTTGTTTATTTATTCATGTCATATAAGCTCTCTAGTTGTAGGATATAACCTCTGTGGTTTCTGGTTACAATGTATTAAGCTTGTGTTAGCATTTGTACTCTAGTCAGTATGAGTCTTTTTGGGGAATCCAAGTACACCTTCTTTTCTGAGTAAGTCAGTGTGATTTTTTTTTTTAACTGAATGTGATGATTTATGTAGCAATGGTTCTACGACCAGTTAACACAGAGATTTGTTCTGTGCATCTTCATCAGTGAGGCTCAGTGAATGTCTTTGACAAATTTTGTCCATTCTAGAAAACATCTGGGTCCAAATATATGATTTTGTTATTGATTACATCATCCTTCATTTACAATGCCAGGAATTTTAATTGGCATATTCTGAGATGCATTCCAAGAGATGATACATGCTTAAGTGTCTGCTAATAATTAAACTGTCAGTCACATGTCTATCCACAATATACCTTCTCGAAATCCATAATTTTCTGATTCTAAATTTAGAAGTGCCTTTCTCAAGCCCTCAACCATCTGGGTTTATTTTGAGATTGATGTCTAATCTATTAATCCAGTAAATTCCTAAAAAAAATCATTCGCCTGTGATAAGTGAGGCCTGTTGCTCATTACAGCTGATTCCTTTTCTCTCGTCTTTAACTGGCACAGTGGGAGAAATTTTAACCAGACAGTGACACTGTTTGGGGTTTGATTAATTTCACTCCCTTCTAAACGCCACAGACGACAAATGCATAAGCCACAAATAGCCTCCATGTCTGTTCTGGTGCTGAGGCGACTATCTGAAACAAAACCTACTTCCGTGACTTGTCTTCCATATGTTCTGTCCACACAAGAGAAATTTGTGTTGATATATAGCTAATAAACTATTCCAAAACATTTTACATTTAACAGACGTTTTTATCCAAAGTGACTTACAGTGCTTCAAGGTATAGAATTTCTTAGTACATGTTCCTTGGGAATCGAACCCATAACTTTTATGCTGCTAACACCAAATGAGCTACAGAGACATTTCTTGTACATAGAAAGTTAATTAAGAAGGAAAATGGTGGAAAATTGTGGTTCTGGAGGAAATATTAATTTGGTGATGGTGTACAAAATTCCCTTGGTTAAGTTCATCTCTGTTAGCAAATACACTTAATTCAGAGCTCAGAAAACCACATTGAGAATTTATACATTTATGCAGATGTTAAGAATCACTCTTATATTCTGGTTCTTTTTTCTTTCTGTAGATACTGTCTGATGAGTGTAAAGGGCTGTTTCACTGACTTCCACATTGACTTTGGTGGCACATCAGTATGGTACCATGTCTTCAAAGGACGGAAGGCAAGTCTTGTGTAGTTAGTAGTGCAAGTGTCACTATTCCTCTTGCTCTAAAACTTTAACACAAAACAACATAATAACAATACAGTGCAAATGACCAGAACTGCAGCTCAATAGTATAACATATATATGTAGGGTAAACTTAATTCTTAAAGTATTGGGAAATTGTGGAAAAAAGATGTAGAGATGTTGAAATACTTTCTTTTGACTTCTTTTGAATCGATGTACTTAAATCTATTAAAGGAAATGGAATAAGCTATCATGGTGATGGAAGGAGCTTGGGGGAGCTTAATTTTCGAAGCCTCAGACATTTGATTTTTACTTGGCGGATGTCACCTGTTATACAGGTGAAATAATCCCATAGACTTTCATCGGACATGAACCATATCAGAATATCTCAGACCCTGTTTCCATCTTAGGTATTTAAGGGGTAAGCCAGTAGGAGACCACCCAAAATATTATATACCAAAAACAGTTACAACCACTTAAACACCCTAGCAATTGCGTAGCAATGCCTTGGCAACCACCCATAACACTAGCATTGTGGTCGTGAGTTTTGCTTGGGCAAAGACCACTCACGTTTTCTTCAGAAAATCAGGTTCTGTCACTCTGAATAAGAATCTGACTTAAAACACTGTATTTTCTGTTATTTGTCATGTGTGTGTGAGCTGGCTGTGGGTTTGAAGGCTGCAGAATTGTCTCCTCTACTTATCTGTTAAGATCAGGTATCCAAGGGACCTGAAAACAGTCGTCTTCCCTGTTTGCATTGTCGCATCACAGCTGGGGCTGCAGAGTCAGCAATAATTCTGCTTGTGTTTGTGTGAGTGTTTCTCACACATTCTGCTTTGATGAGAGCATGGTGTGGGATCTGCACATTTGTGCAGAGCGTGATGATCCATGTTGTCCTGATATGATTTGAAAAGTTTCCATAGAGATCTTGCGTGCTTCAGTGGAAGTAAACATGATGTTGTAACCTGGTCAGTAAAACAAATTTGCATTTAATGAGATTCAGTAATATACATCACTTTACAAAACCCAACTTTGAAATATTTCTATTTCAAGATTTTAATGTAAAAAACAAAACTAAACAGATTTTCAGTGTGGTGTCAATTTTGGACCCCTCTGTATATTTGGCCTCACTTGAATGGAAGAGATAATAAATTACACCTGTGAGATTAATGGAGACCAGTGGTTGTGAATTATTAATTTTAAAGAAGAAAAATCATATCCCAGTTTAGAATCACACCTGCGTCCTCTTTCTCTTCTTCAGGTCTTCTGGCTGATTCCTCCGAGCCCACACAATCTGGCTCTGTATGAGGACTGGCTGCTGTCGGGTAAACAGAGTGATATTTTCCTGGGTGACCGTGCAGATGGCTGCCAGCGCATAGAGCTGCAACAGGGCTACACCTTCTTTATCCCTTCAGGTAAAGCACTGAGCTGCTCTATAAGAAATCATGATGATTTAGCCTTTAATGTTTCTGTCAACACTTGTATAATTGTTTATGCAGGTTGGATTCATGCTGTTTATACTCCAGAGGACAGCCTGGTGTTCGGCGGCAATATTCTGCACAGTTTTAATATTTCCATGCAACTCAGTGTCTATGAAATTGAGAACAGGACAAAGGTATTTAAAAAAATCTTTTAAATAACTATTTGGATATAGCAGTTTGGGAAGCTGAAGTGTTGAAAGATTTGGTTTTATATCGGGCTGCAGTTGTTTTACTGTATGATCTGAGTACATCAGAAATGTCTTTTATGGAGGCATGGGATTGATGCCAAAGATAAATGTTACCACAGGACAAGAGAAAAATAAACATTAAACCCATAGTTCTGACTTACGTTGTAATTATAATATACAGCAACCTGTGAAGTTATATTCTAAATTATTGCACTAAGTTAGTGTTTTTCCTGAAACATCTCGATAATGTCTGGCAAACGATCAGTAACAAGTCACAGAGTGTCAGCCCAAACCAAGCTAACCAAGATAACTCACACTGAGCCAAAAACAGGATCTCTGACTTCTCGTCTTTGATTAGACAGGTTGCTGACAGGTAAAAGGCAGTACTGGAGACAACACTGGACGCTTTTACTTTGTTGTGACATTTCGAAGCAACTAGTAGAAAGTCTTTCTGACTTTCTGCTGGGAGAACCACCAGGACACTTTGATGTATTCTGCAGAGCTTAGAGCTGGTGGGCTGGGCTATTTTTATATTTACTAGACAGAGCAGACAGTGAAAAAGACAGATTGTGGCTGTGTTGTTCTGGGGGCGCATTATTACAACACTCTTATTTTAGCCCTGGCTGAAGAAGGCATGAGGGAATGAGAGCACAAGCCTTCCATAACTCTGAGAATGTGAGTTTCCTCCCAGGAGAGGAACCAGAATGGAAAGCTATGAGCATGAGAAGCATCTAAGTCATGTTGTCATTTTCTCATACTGTGAGAGCCTTCTCAGTTGGGTTGTATTAAGTTATATAAACCCAATTATACCTTGTAAATGCATTACAGGTGCACTCCAAATTCCGCTACCCTTTCTTCTATGAGATGTGCTGGTATGTCCTGGAGAGGTATGTGAACTGCTTGACCAGACATTCACACCTTAGCCTGGACTTCTGCCGGCAGTCTGATCACACTGGTGAGTTGACCAAAGGCTTGGTTTTCAAGTGTCCTACCCAGAAGCAAACACTGCACTTGGTTCAGACATAATGTATGCGGAAAGAATGTATAAATGCTGATTGGAGAATTGATTGTAATCAGTTACGCAACACATGGGTGAAATCTTACCCTTAAGAGACATCTTATAAGTAGGATTTTGTAAAGATCTTGTAAAGATTTTGTAAAGTAGGTTTTTTTTTTCTCTCATCCTAACTAGTTGATCCCAAACTTGTAACGGAGCAACCTGTCTCAGAACCCCAGATGGACATGGAGGAAGACTCATATGAGACTCGGTTAGAGAAGACAGAAGGGACGACCCAGCTCTCCTCAGCTCTCCCCTGTCACACTTTCAAACCCACTCAGGCCATCGACTCTGAAGACAGCTTAAAATCTCTCCCTTCAGAGCGTCCCAAAACTCCATCTGGCTTACCTGGGATGGAGCACACTGGCAAATGGACCCACTTAACAGAGTTTGAATTAAGTGGACTCAGGGCCCTAGTGGAGAAACTGGAATCCCTGCCGGAGACGAAGCGATGTGTTCCAGAGGGCATTGAGGACCCGCAAGCCCTGCTAGATGACATGAAGGTCTTTATACACTTTATACTCGTCTCTCTCCTAACAATGGAAGCACCTGCTTCCATTTGTTGGCTATCAAACAAATTCTGATTTCTCTTGATCTGATTTTTTCAACTTCAATTTTGTTTTTCTTCCTTCTGTCTTTTTTTACAAACAGGTTGTGTTGAAGGAACATGCAGATGACAATTCCAAGCTGGCCATCACTGGTTCTCCTGTTGTATGCTGGCCAAAGAAGACAGGCAAGGTAAGCACGTTAATATGCAAAAACAGTTAGGGAAAGTGAGTATGTGGCAGAACAAGATTTTTATGCAATCATGAATATAATTTGAACATAATAAAAACCAACAATAATATAGAGCATATACAGTAGTCTGATTCTGTCCAGATTTGTCTCTTTTCAATTCCTCCCATCTGTCTTTTGATTTCAAGTTTGACCAGAGATTTGTGTTGAAAACAATTGTGCTGTTTTGCTACAAGAATAGTGAGAGATCTGTATACTGTAGGAATGTGGTAGAGAGAGATGTGTTTACTAGCAAGATGTTTGTGTGTGGTATTTGAAAATGTGAAGTAAAACATTTGTTGTACAGTGGAGTGATGAATCAGCCTTATGACAAAGGGGAACTGAAGCCAGTCCATTAAAATTAGACCTGACCAATCAAACGCAGATGTGGGCTTATGAACTTGTTTCAGGTTATTACTCTGTTGGCTGAAGCACACTATTAGATGTTGGCTTTTGTACACCCCCTCTTCACAGTACTAAAACTGTCTCCACTATTAAAAGGCCAGCTGTTAAATTTTCAGCTCCATTGTGTGTGCCTTTTGTGATCAAATACTATCTGTCCTTATAGTGCCCCAACTGGCTTCTCTTCCTTATCTTATGACCCTGTTTGAACATGCAGCACTTATGTCATGCATGTTCTTTCATCATTGGTGGCCTTTGTGCTGTGTAGGTGCGTATTAATGAGTCTGTTCTGCATATTGTGCAGCCATTGGCTGTAATCCTCCTGTCCCTCCCCGTCCCATATTCATGAGCATGTCTTGCTGTAGATTGTGCGCTCTGAAGGCTAAGGAGCAGAAGGGAGGGTTATGCTGCCTCGCAGCCAGTAGCATGCTGGAGCTGCAGCCATGTCAGTTTGCGCAAAGCTGAGCCGACTCTAACAGCCATGGTCATGTCGCTGGTTACTGATGAGGAGGATTATGACAGCTCTGAGGCTGAACAGGTTAGCAATTTGAGCTGGACCCACGGGTTAAACCCCCTGAGGGGCATCACAACCATTGCAGTGTGACTGTGCAGTCTGCATGCAGCTGAACTGAATTATATCTGTGTGTATTTGCATGTGTAACTGGAGTTAGTCCACGTGATGAGATAACTTTGGATGAAAGTCGATAACTTTGGATGACACGAGTGAGAATTCAGTTTTGACCTGGTGGTTTAGCTTTCGGTCTGATTCAGCTTAACATCTGCTAGCTTGTTAGACAGGTCAAACATCACATGTGTTCCCATTGAACACGTCAATAATGTTATAGCAGGTTTTTAAAACCTACATTAGCGTGACGTGATGCTGTAAACTTTTTTAGATACTTACAGGTGAAAGTGAGGTCCAGTGTCAGAAACATTCAATGCCTGTTTAGAGCTTCAAATGCGCGTGAAACCCACAAAAAAGTATTGATGTTCTGTTAAAACAAACCGATGAATTTCACCCAAATTGTACCAAGGGTACCAAAGAAAGGATGCTGCTTTAGATCTGTACCATACGGTAATTCCACAGCTGTTAGCTTCAAATGAAATACATCACAGTAGGTTTTGTTCACCTAATAACATACTATTTACTTTCACAACTTGTCTGCTGATCCAAATATTTGTGTCGATCATTGTGTTATTTGACTTCCTCAATTTCCAGGATATTTTTAACTTTCCTGGCCACAGCCCAACAAGGGCCTCTTTGAGCCGGTCCTACAAGATCAGCGCATGGGGGAGGGGCAGGGCAAAAAAAACGAGTAAAAAGACATGTTTCTGTAGTGAACCTATTTAGTCCTGGACTTTATTATTAAGCATCTCAATGTTGGTATATACTGATCCTGGATCAGATTTAACTTGAGCATACTGTTTTGGAATGCTAAAGGCGTGTCTGGTATCAGCTGTCTGGTCTTGGATGGTTTTGGAGAGCTGACCTCTACAGAGGTCATCTCATGTCTCCTCCACTCTTTGAGTTTCATTATATTCATGAAGTGAATGTTACAGCACTGCTAACTTGTAATTTGTGGTGCTTAGCTAGTTTAAATAAGTAATAATGCTGCTTAGATAAGTGACCTTCTTGTAGGTATAGTTGTAGTGGAGCAAGATTGTGAATTTGTATCGGTTAATCTCCAATTGTTTGGCCACCTCTGCTCTTACTGGCCCTGCAACCTTTAGTTGTGTTTCTGTTGGTGTTCTGTTATATTCTTTGCACCAGTGTAAAGGATTTATTTTGCAGATATCTGCCTTAGCCAGTTTTGTGAGTTTTATGTTAAATAGAAAGTTTGTCTTCACACCCTGCCAATTAAAGGTTGTCTTACCACTGTCCCTGCAACTGGGTGTGAGATGGAGTTGTTGATTTGTAGAAACATGCAGCATATGCATAAAAATTTGGACATTTAGATAAGTAAGATTTGATTTAATGATGATAGTGCTACATCACACACAAAGTGCTTGAGTGTGTTTATCGTGTGTATGTGTTTTTAACTTACCAGACAACTACCATCAAAATCCAGACCAGTTTATGACTGCCCTCAATATCTTTAGTAAAACTGTCTGTTGCCCGTGCAGCTTTCATCTGTAAAATCTGCAGTGGCTTTTTATGTAGTGGAGTCAGCAAACTGCTCTCTGAAATCTTTTTACCTTATTAACCATAGAATATCTTCACTCTCAATTCCTCTAACAGTGGCCTTCAGTTGAGGTTGGTGTGGAAAGTCCTTATCATTAGTGGTTTCATGCTGATGATTAATCAGTTGTTTTAAGGTTTAATTGTTATTAAGCTTCTTCTTTGGGGTTTTAAAACTTATATAAACTTATATATACTTTGCTCAGTATTTATAAATAAACATATACAAATAAATACTTGCTCAAGTTATTATTTATATTAATATAATAACTTGATGTATGAAGCATGCATGTGTACTGAAGTTTCATTTTTCTTTCTTACACGTTGTTCTGCATTTCTTGAAAAAGGTTAGAATATGTTGATGTAGGCATTTTGTTTATCATGGGGTTATTAGACCATCACTGGACCAGATATTCTGAAATTTCAGTCTCTTGTCTTCAATCTGGGTCAGAGAAGCCAGTTTAAATCTCTCCCATCACTGATTTATACAAAATGAGTCAATTTTCATTAATCGTTCAGAGATATTAAATTTAAATATAAATATAAATGTTACAGCTGAAGTCTCTGGTGACATTGGTGGCCACGATGCTACCTTCCTCTCCCCCACCTCAGCTGACCACATGCTCGAGTTTACGCTTCTGTTTTTCTCCAAACTCAGTTTCATAACACATAACATCTGAGATGTTGTGAAACAGCAGTTTCTCCTTTCTAATATGTGTGGACAATCTCAGCAAAAAAGAAACATAACATTTTCTCCACTGTAGCATGTGCTCCAGACAGTATTTTTTCAGTGCTTGAAGGAAAATCAATTCTACTACAAGCATAAACTCTGGAGCTCAGTGCAAACAAGACTTCTGACTCTATCTAAACAGCTAATCTCAACTCTCATGAGTGAAGAAATCCACTGTTTAAAGAAACATACCTATCAAAGAGGTCAGATTGCACTTTCCCTCTTCTGGCTAATGTGATTGTTCATGGTTTCCTCTCCATTACTTGAGGTTCATAAAGAGGGTGGAGGCCAGACCCATTCCCATCAATCACCCCTGTCCAATGGCACCCAGTGTTGGGTAGGAAAGCCTGGCATGACTCTGAGAATCAGTTTAATGGTGTACATCAAATTCTAGTCATCAGCCTTATGCTTAATATCTTTGGAACTGGCAACCCAGGAGATGTAGAATATTACTGTTTGAGGAGGCATTCCCCTTGACTACTGCTTGGGTGTATAAAAGATGTTTGTGTGGGTCTTGAACTTTCTGATGATTCATAATCTAAATGCTTTGTTGCCATTTTGGCCACATGGTCAAGAATAACACAAGGGGAAAACAGAGACTCAATAAGGAAACTGAGCCAATAATGGAAAGTGCTGCACATCAAAGAGATCTAACAAAAAACACATAACGCCTAACCTCAATCTGGCATCATTGTCAGATAGTAGTCCTACTAGTCCTGTTCCTCCTCTATTACATAATACAACAAAGTGTTTTGTGGTGGAATGTTTGTTTCTAAGGAAACTCACTCAGTTGACATTTATCAGAAATTCCCAGGAATACAACACATAGGCTTGTTTAATGCATGTTCCTACATCTGTATCCTGACTTATTGTTCTTTAACTTAACACAGAGTGAATAATGGTCGGTAATGTCCCCCAACCTGACTGACAATGTGGGCAGATTTTATCATTTTTCACAGACTAGTAAAATTGTTTTCTCATGTTCAGTACTCCTTTTTTTCTATTTTTTCCTCTGTTTATATACCCCAAAGGCACTTAAAAAGAATTTGCAGACTGTGCAAACACAGCCCAAACAATATAAACCCACCCTTTGGACTGGCCCAAAAGTCATGAGAAATATTCCTTTTAGTTGCATTTGTGCACTGTGTGTTTTTTGTGAGTTTTTGCACTGGGTCATAATTAAAGTCTGTACAAGAGTTCTGTAAATGTATTCATTATATCCAGGTTTCAGAATGTGCCTAAATGGCAATAGCTACATGTAGAACAGGTTAGAAAATCATCATGCGGTTTAGTGTATTTAACAGTTTTATCTGAGTGAAATGGCTTCTGGAATGAGAAAAAAAATGTAGGGCAGTACTTGATTTCATCCTTTTGGAATGGATTGGATCGTTATCAATAGTCCCGCCCTCGCAAAGAGACAAGTGTCATCAAGAAAAGAGTTGAGGGGGGAGGAGAGGCTGTTTTTGATAAAATATTATGAGGGCACATGAATTTAAAAAATAATGCACGATAAATCATTCATAAAAACAGACCAACAGCATTGTTGTCTTCTTTGCATTTCAGACACGGCCCTTTAATCGGCCAAAATCCAAGATGAGCTCTTCTCCATCCACTGCTTCAGGGATAACAGCAGGAGGAGGAAAGCTCTCCAGTCGCAGTTCCTCAAGTGCCCGACGCAGACGGACACGGTGCAGGAAGTGCGAGGCCTGCACACGCAAAGAGTGTGGGGAATGCCACTTCTGCAAGGATATGAAGAAGTTTGGAGGACCAGGCCGCATGAAGCAGTCCTGCATCATGAGACAGTGCATAGCGGTCAGCCTGTGTGCTTAAGATTTGGTCCTCTATCTGCTGAACTGTCTGGACATACTCATCACTGCTCTGTGTGTGTTTTGCAGCCCGTCTTGCCTCACACAGCAGTGTGTTCGGTGTGTGGACAGGCTGGAAAAGAAGACACAATAGAGACAGAGGAAGAGAAGTTTAACATGATGCTCATGGAGTGCTCCATCTGCAACGACATCCTCCATCCAGCATGTCTTAAGGTTGGTTTGCCAACTAAGCCACCAAAAAAACCATAATATCTATTCAATAATGGCATCCCTGTTGTAACAGCTAGTTTATCATTTTGGATACAGTTTACAGTGTTGTCACTTTCCTTTTTCTGTTTGGAAGTGACTTTGTTTGTTTGCCCAGGAGATAGATGCTGGCGGTGTTGTGAATGATGAACTGCCAAATTGTTGGGAGTGTCCAAAATGCAATCATGCTGGAAAAACAGGGAAGGTAAACATCACTTTCTTACCTAACCGCACACTTAAAAACAAAGGCTCAGTAATTTTGAGAGAGAGAAATAATGACAGCAGTTTCAATCATTAAGAGAAAATGATTACATTTTAGTTTGGTATAAAGTTGTCTTTTCTTCCTTTTGTTTACCTTTTGGCCACAAAGCAAAAAAGAGGACCAGGTTTTAAGTATGCTTCCAATCTTCCTGGCTCTCTGTTGAAAGAGCAGCGAATGAACCGGGACATAAAGGAAGATCCAAACTCAAACATATCTACAGAATCCAGCTCCTCTACTGTTTCTCCTGTCATGAAGAATACAGGACAAGAAGACAATACTACTTGCAAGTCAGAAAACATTTTTAAGAAACATTCCCTTGGTGTCTCTCCAGAAAGTCTACTGAAGCCCAAATTGGAGGACAACCCCCTCCGCAAGAAGAGGAAATTCTTTGACAAGGACTCAGATTCAGATTCCAATATCAAGAAAAAGGTAGCAAGACAATGAATAAGTAAAGCAGATAAGAGATAAAATACTATTTTTTGCAAAGCATGTATTTTGACCCTCTTTTAAATTCACAGAAGAAAAGTTCAAGGCCAGAAGATCTGTCGACCTATAAGGTCCTGCGACAGATCAAGAAAGAAAAAGAGGATGACGTGGAATATAATGAAGATAACAGACAAGAAGTAAACAGAAGACCCTTCCATTTTGTGCTGTCAGAGGAGGAGGATGGAGATGATGAAAGGGAGGAGGAGGAAGAGACCAAGAAGGAGAACAGTAGTGGGGAAAAGAACAGGAAACTTCCACCCAGTCACTTGCACAGGACCTCAGCTGTACGAGAAAGTGACCAATCACAGGGCGGTTCTCCACTGGCAGGGCCCAGTAGTGACTCGCAGGTGAGGAATCAGCGGAAAGCCAAAGGTAAACCCCGCTTGCCCAACAAAGAACTGAGCAAAGAACTGAGTAAACAGCTCAATCATGAGATCCAAAAGACAGAGCACCGGCTGTCCCATCAGAACGGTCAGACAGTAAAGATGGAACCAGATAGTGATGGAGAGGACAGAAAACCACTAAATAATGGCAGCAGCCATCTTAGTGACTGGTTGAGGCCCAAACGAGAACTAAATGAATCCCCACAAGATCAGTCCCCGGCGAACTGGATTAGAACCACACCAACCCCTGTCTTCCGGCCGACACCTTGTCTTTCTCCACCAAAATGTGTTCAGATGGAGCGTCATGTGATTCGACCACCTCCTATCAGCCCCCCACCTGACCGATTGCCCCTGGATGATGGGAACACCCATGTCATACAGAGGGAAGAGTGGATGGCAGTGTTCAGCCACCTCACGCACCAAGACCTGTGTGTCTGCATGCGGGTGTGCAAGACATGGAACAGATGGTATGTCTTTCTGCTTTTTGACAAGAGTGAAGTAAAGCTGCAATCTGTAACTTTTGCCTCTCTATCGCCATCTTTGTGTGAAACGTGAAATTGCAGGTTACATTACATACAGATCTTTACATATGCTGATATACTCAACTTATTTTTGATCATTTTTAACCAACAAAAAGTTACAGATTGCAGCTTTAATGTGTGTTTTAATTTGAATACACTAAATCTTTTACTGTTTACTACTGTAGATTTTAAGAAATATACCCATGTCCACAGAATCAAGTGAGTATGGATGTATATGGATCTTGTTGCTCCCACTAAGTGTTTTTATTGGTGTAACACTCTCAGTCTTACACCTTAATCTTAATTCTAACAAATTAAATCACTGGACTGGAATTAGCAGATGAAGCCAAATCCAATGTAGTGATAAGGATCACATGAATGTTTTTAGTTTAATTAGTGACTTCTAGTCATTGAGATCCTTGATGGAGTTGGGTTCTCTATGTTAACCATATTCTTAGCAAAGAAAAGCCAAAGTAGTGACAATCTTAACTCGATGACATATTCAGTCCTTTGTCTTCCATCTCAGGTGTTGTGATAAAAGACTGTGGACCAAGATAAATCTGAACCGCTGCAAGTCCATCACTCCCCTGATGCTGAGTGGCATAATCCGCAGACAGCCCACCTCTCTGGACCTCAGCTGGACCAACATCTCCAAGAAACAGCTCAGCTGGCTAATCAACAGATTACCTGGTATTTGTTTCCCTTCTGTTGATCTAATTTAAAGTGTCTGTTCATAAGACAGTTAACCTACATACCTGTCCAGCTGTTTATATGTGCCATCATTATAGGATTGTGTAGCTTTGTACACAAACTTCAATCTCATGTGACAAACTTACATGACTCTTTTGTGTTGGTTTCCTGGCAGGTCTGAGGGTTCTTTTGCTGGCAGGGTGCTCATGGGCAGCTGTATCAGCTTTGTGCACGTCCAGCTGTCCTTTATTACGGACTCTAGATGTGCAGTGGGTAGAGGGACTTAAGGACAACCAGATAAAAGACTTACTTTCCCCCCCAACAGACAACAGACCAGGTACTAAATGGTAGTATCTCACTTTATAGCACCTCCTAAGCAATATGCAGGACATGCATGAGAATGGACTTTTGCTTATTGTTTTCTTTGATGTCTTCTCAGGTCAGCTTGACAGTAGAAGTAAACTAAGGAATGTGGAGGATCTCTGTCTAGCTGGTCTAGACATCACAGACATGTCCCTGAAGCTAATCATTAAACACATGCCCTCACTGTCTCGACTGGACCTAAGTTACTGTAACCACATCACTGACCAGAGCGTCAACATCCTCACAGCAGCAGGCACCACGACCAGAGACTCCCTTACACACATCAATCTGTCAGGTGCGCAAGATATACCAACACCCTCACATCACCTGTTGGACATCCTTAAGGACAGCTCATATTTACACAACCATAGCTTGTTGCATGAAGATTGCTATCTTTTAATTTTTTTTGCATCATTTGATGCATTGCATCTTAGGGAAAGATACCTTTCATCACTTTAAATCCCTCTTTGTTTTCTTTACAGTTGGTAACAAAGTTACAGACCTATCACTGACCTACTTCAAACGTTGTGGAAACATCTGTCACATCGACCTGCGCTACTGCAAACAGGTGACCAAAGAAGGTTGCGAGCAGTTCATCGCAGAGATGTCTGTCAGCGTGCAGTTTGGACTGATCGAGGAGAAACTACTGAGAAAACTGAGCTAGTCAAGAAAGACACTGGCAATACCTTGACTTGCAAACCAGGGAACTAACATTTTTGCCCCTCACTTTCTACACTTTTCTTCAACACAGGATGTTTGAAGACTATAACACACTCAACAGAAAACCAGCAATTGATAATTGCTAAGAAATTCACTCCAAGCATCCAATACCTGAGCTCACAGATACAGAAACGTATTCATCTTATGTGGCCAATTCAGTCTTTCATTTTTTGTTTACGTTGTGTTGCTGTGGCAAACATCTATTCTTTTTACGTTAACAAGGCACAGCGAGAAAAGCGCGTCGACGTTCAAGAGAAGCTGAAAGGCTTGTTTACCCATAATACTTTGCAAAATATATATATATATATATATTAAGAGAAGGTTTAAAAGTCACACATGGGCAGAATTGCAGTGACAAAGCTGACTGTTATTTTCTTTATTGGAAAAGTACAATTTATTATGCATTTGCTTTTTCGTTACCATGCAAACGTTAAGCATCATGCAATATTCATTTTTGTATCAGAATGGTTTTCACTCATTGTGCAGTATTGAATGCACTTCTATATAGACTTTATTGACAGTATTCATTCAGTACAAAGTTTATTTTTTTCTACGCAAGGAAGCAGATTCGTATCTATACTAGCTGGTAACTGTGCAAATGTTTTTGTAATGTTATTTAAGACGTCCTCTATAACGTTGTTTTGCAGGTACAGTCTCTTTTTCTACAACTATATTACTGACTTTGGCTTTGGTTATTTGTATATATCTGGGTTGAAAGAAAAGAAACCGCATTTGCACCGTTTTACCTTAATAAATATAGATATTTTTTCCAGCCTTGATAATTCGCTTCATGAAATAACGACGTTGATGTACTATTAAACGTACCGTGACATTATTACAGTAACTTTCATCCAGACAAACTAAAACTTTAACAAAACAACTTACTGTGAAACATCCAGAAATAGCCATGCTGAAGTTTTCCCGCCAAACCAGTTGCCCTCACACATCTGTTGACAATCAACTAAATACTAAATGCAATACTAAATCTAAATGTAAGACAGCAAAAACCTACCTTGGTAAGTCAGTGTACCAGGATAAACAGCAAACATGTACAAATAATTAGTGTAAACTCAATTAAACTTAATTTATTACGCCCGATTTCGACCGACGAGCACGCTTACGCAATTGCTACGGCTGCGCAATACCGAACTCGAGGACTAGAGGGCGCACATGAGCACTGCAGCACATACATAGCACTGAAATGAGAAAATATTCAGAAAATTGTTAGTTTAAGGTACCATATTTTATTAAATTTAATAAATCATCTTTGAAATACCAAAATAAAAAGTTCAACATTCCCGAAATACAAAGACCAGATCCCAAAACGTCTCGAGCGTTCAGTTGAAGTCATCTTGTCCATTGTCTGCTCAGATAAGATGTGACATCTTTGAGATAGCAGCATTAGAAACATACATGTATGCACAGTGTCAGTGTTGGGTACAGATGGAGATGTTTTAAAACAGCAAAAAATTAGATTATTAGAAATGCATGAACGTGACACCAGAATGCGGTATTTTCTATAAAGACAACCTACTAAATCATGCTTTCTACAGTGTAGAAAAAAATGGGACGGTGAAAATGGAAACATAAAACAAGAAAATATATCCATATATGTCATGTTAATTTTTTCATGTTAAAAACTGATTTCGTTCAATTTTCCTTTATATTTGTTTGTCTAGGCAATACCGTAGAATACCATATAAACTTGACTACATAATTCACAGCAGAACCATGGGCGTCTACGGTAATTATATAACAATTTTGTCTTATTATGTGAAAAATACCTAGAAATATCTTGAAAATTCACAAGGGGAGGAACATACTTCAATTCAACGTAACTAAAATGTGTAATAACTGTGGCACAAACCCAGTGGAGAACTGTGACATGTAGCACCGCTTGTGGAATTCTCACACATTTTTGTCGTCCAACACAATCCACCAAAGGACGTCTGTTCTAGTATTGCTTAAGATGAAGAACAATGAAGCAGCTTTGTCTTTTTGACCAACAATTAAAATGTGGTATTTCGTAACTGTTGTGTGGCCGATGAAAGGTGCACAAAGTTCTTATAAAATGTTTAAAAGAAGCATTAGTACTTTGACGAATATGCTTAAAACGATGACACTTTTAATGGTATGAAGATTTAAACCATATCAGAGATCTAGAGCAATGTTTTAGTCATACAAAAGGTTTGTCCCTCCTTATGGTGGCCACCACGGTGAGATCACATGACCATCCAAATGCTGCTTGCTTTATCTCAGTAACCACCCTATTATGAGACACCTTCAGTTATCATGGATGTCAAATGTTTGCAAATACACCTTACTATAATGGCATTGATAAAACGTTTGTCTCTGTCCTTAAATGACTAATAGACAAACAAAAAATTGTAAAAACAAAAATTACTTGGTGCACCTGTAAATGTCTTATCTATTACAAACTACGATGGAGTCAGACTGATCACACTGGTGCTGCAATTTCATTAAAGTAAGTGAGATTCCATTAATAAGCTACATAACGGCTAGATTTTAGTGACTGTAAAAATATACGATGCAGTTTCTTATACAGTCACCACTGCAGTAGATAAACTCCACTGCTGGCTGGTTGTTTGTGTCACATATGCTAAACTGTGGTATGCCAATAGCTGACTCAATACATAAAAATAACTAATGATTAATAATAGCACATACATTGTAATCCATAAACCATTCTGCACATTTTTACTTTGGCACCAACATTCCCCCTCTACCCCTTGGTCTTCACTGTTGCTACGACAACATGCATCTTAATGGCAATCGGTTTCTCTACACGCACACGTATAGATTTCTAATATTGCACATACGATAAGACATTTCCAAATGTTTACAAGAATGTAAACCATTTAAACTTTCAAATTCATACACTTTATTCTTTTAAAATTCATCTTCCCTGGGTTAATAACCATAGAAATAAATCAAAAGCATAAAAGTACAGTTTCAATGAAATAAAATGGGCAGCAGATAACAGTCACACTCTAAATAGCAAAGGTGTGTGCAGTACTGGTTTCCACGGCTTCATTACCCATATTTCTGTGTGAGCTAAAGGGGCAGTTGCATGGTCCAGTCATGCCCCATACTTGGGTGTCCAGCAGTGTGCTGCTTTTCCATTAGAAATGTGGTCCAGTGTTAAGACTTGAAGACATGCACCGCCCGCACCACGTACTGCCTGCAGATGGGGCACTCGTTCATCCTCTTGCCGCACTTAGTGCAGGTGACCATGTGACCGCACTCCAGCAGGACGCAGTCTATCACCGCATCCATGCAGATACGACACAGATTCTCATCAGCACCGCCCAGCTGAGTCACTTGCATGCCTTCTGCAAGACAATACATGACAGATAACAGCGGCTTGATATCTTACTTGGCTGATCTGTAAATAAAGATACAAAGCTGCGCAATAACTTTAATAACAAAGTTAAAGTGATTTGATGAGGGTTTGATGAGGGTTTCAGCAGCAGAAATGCTATCGATCAATTTTAATGAATGTTTCAGGTTCAATACAACTGAAACAAATCATCTGTGGCAATAGTCAAATACTACAGTCATTTTAAATGTGACCATCACGTTTACAGTAATGCATGCTGGAAGTAAACAAGCCCGGGTACTTTAAAAGCAGAAAAGTGTACCTCATGTTTTTGTTAAACACACAAACTTTTTCTTGTCATTCTTGTATCCTTGCATGCACCACAAACATTTTACAGTGTTTATTGGCTTTACACAGTTATGAGAGTTAAAAAGACTGGATTTACATCAACAGTGCACATCCACAAGTCCCTGTAAACTACAAACAGATCTGGTCCTTCTCCAAAACGTCACTTAAAACATTCAAAATGAGCAGCTATAATCACAAGTCTTTAATAGCAGAATGGGCTTTTTTCCAAGAACTGTTAATCTTTAAAATAATTCACGATGGCAATGTGCAATTACAGTAATGTGACAAGCTATAAAAAGACAGACAGATCACATTAGGAGCATAATTCATGACAAAGACACAAATGCGATCATGCACAAGGGGACCTCGACCATTCCCAGCATGCATTGGGAGGAGTCATATTTCACCCTCATTTGTGGTAATGAGATTATGGCAATGATGATATCAGAGTAGCATTATACAAAAACTGAGTCTTACCTCCAATCCCTCCCTTGCATATAGGAGGAGGATAGGCTATGACTTTGGTTAGCAAACACAGTAACAGTAGGGTTAGTGTTTACCATGACAACTTAGTTTAAGTCATTTTAAACCCTGGAATAATGTAATAATGTTATAAACTACTCAACATTTCATACACTACAATTAGGGTTAGAACTGCCTTTACTATCCTGTGTTTCATAACCCAAGATTTTAAATACTGTTAATCCCCTTTTAAATTACAAGTGTGAACAGTGCCTATCCCTGGGTTAAAATTGGCCTTATTTAAAACAATGCTAATTCAGGCTAAATCTTAAAAAGGGTGCAAAGCCTAAATATTTACCCCTGCTGTAACACAACAGACAACACTGGATGTTAACCAAACTGAATTGATCTTATTGTCTCATACATAATGCAATAAAGTATCTGCTAGCTTACCTGCTGCTAGGCTGTTGCTAACATTTTCCACTGCAGGGAGAGAAAATGAGAAAAATCAATTTTATGGAGACTTTGTAAATCAATTTACCAAAGCAGATTTAGTGCTCATTCCTTAACTGTTTCAGTTTCATGTTTTAGATTAAACTCTTTGTCTTTTGCTTTCGGAGGAATCGAAGACCGTGATTCTTCTGTCGTTTATTTGATAGTCAGCTGTGCTGTTTTCAGACTGAACAGCCACAAAAGCTGACCACAGAGTTTTCTTCACATTACTGTGCCAATTATATAGCAGTAAGACAGAACTGCCTGTGAGATCTTATGAAGTACATAAAAAACCTTTTATGCACAATTCTATATTAAAAACAGAATCGTTTTTATATGTGGTCATATTAATGTCAGATTTTCTTATTTTTTCAGTCTTTTCTTATGCAACCCATAAGAGTTTTATCTGCTGTGTCCCGTTACTGTTTTGAATATGTTAAAGAACAATGAGTTTTAATAATAGTTAATAATAATAGTAACGCTGAGAAAAAATGTTACAATGATTTAATTATTGGTTTCCAGTTCTTACTCGATCTTCTGTTGGTTTCGTTTTCTCTGTAGAGTCGATGGACACGTTCCACTAGCTCCCATTTCTCACAGCAGCCTGAATAGTTGACAAAGTTTCGTGCGAGGATCTCCTTCAGCTGCCGTACCGTCAGGCTCTCGATGTCGGCTTCGTGGGACAGATCTGACAGGGAGGCACGTGCTCGTCTCTGCGTGGCTGGACTCGCCTGCTCATGGGACAGACAAACTGTTAGCATTAAGCTACAGTCTACGATTGTACAACAACAACATATATCTGTTATTACTAGTTATTACTACAGAATATTGATTGGATTTGTATTTCTCAAGGGAAATTTTAAACTATAGTCATCAGGGGAAATGAATTAATGAATATTAATGAATGCTCAGAAAGTTTACAGTAAATAAACACTTATGTGCACAGTGTACAGTACGTGATTTGGTAGTTTCACACACCTCCAGCATCTCGTCATGAGGTTCCAGGTTGAGAAGGGAAACCGACGCAGCATCTCTGTGGTCCTACACATAACACACGGAAAACAAAATTTAAAATAATGTGCTTATACTAAAATTGTTTCATATTTTTATCAAGCACTGCTTGATAAATGATAAACAATATCCAAACTACAACCTCATAAAGAGACTTATTTTAAAATAAAACCTTCAATAAATACATGAAAATCTATATCTATGTCAATATCTGTTTGTATATCTTTAGTATCTTGTGTCTTTATTTTAACAAGTACAAGAACTGTTTTACAATTTCAAACCTAACAAACTTCTTTCTGTGAAATGTTTTGTTCACTTAGCTTCATATTTTGTTATATAATGCAATGACATTAATACACTATTAGATTTAGTGGTTACTGTACAAAAGTGATTTTAAATCTTCTTTACAGGTAGAGTCTGTGTAATCTCTGTGTATCTGTATATCCTATTTAATGTCCTGTAAAGTGTACGTGAAACAGAAGACAGTACAGATATCACAAATTAACTGTATTTTACACTCGGATCTTGTCCTCGAGAAGCCGGTGTTTGGGCAGGTCCTGCATATGTGGAAACAGAAGCCACTCTATGCCTCTCTCGCTCTCTCTCTTCATTTTTGCCGCATTCAGAACAATTAGCTAATGGCTCTGCTTTCCTCTTGTAAGCTGTCTGACTGAAGAATGAGTGTTTTGAGAAAGCTCAGCACATGAACTGAATTTGCATGTGATCACACACAGACAAACAGAGGTTTTTCTGGCTCTGTATTAATAATGAATGGTAAAGCCAGGCCATCATCCCAGCTAACAATTTTAGGTTGTTTCCATTAAGTAACAAAAATGTTAAAAAGCTATTTTAAAAGTTCTAGGAACTCAAACCATTAATGTTCAAAACGATATTTTTTAGACGTTGTATTAATGCTATTGATTAGTTATGAGGATGTTATTGAAATTTTTTTAATGCTGTAATGTTCCACTAACTACTTTCACTAACTATAATGTTTTTGATATATAACGTTAAACAAAGTTCTATTAAGGTACTGCAAAAACACATTTTTAAACACCTTTGAGAGAATTTTCTGAAAATTTTCTTTAGCTGTGATGTCCCTACACACACACACACACACACACACCCTAGTCCTATTAAAAGTGTCTGGGTGAAATTAACACAGCGCTTACACACAGTTACTCTGTCTTGCTTGAATGTCCGCGCTGGTAATCTCTAAGCGTACGTTCCTGTGTTGTGCTGGCAGGAATTATCGGACAACCTGGTCCAACATTACATAATCTGCTCAGCGTGTTAGAAAAATAGCAAAGCTTAAACGCCACGGCTATCCTCTTGGGGTACAGCTGTTTCCAGCATCCGCGAGGCCACGTTCAGTCAAAGCTCGTCAGATCTGCTCAGTGTTCTGTTACTGAGGGCTAGAAGCATCTTAATGACTGTACAGAGAGAAGCAGTCAATAGACTGGAGTATGAAGTGGAATAGAGAACCAAACCATAATGTACCATAGATGTATTAGAGCATATTGTGCACAGTCTCTCAATGCGAACTTGACTCTTTTCTCTATGCAACCAAATTACTTGAAAAGATATATAGAAACTAGAATTGTCTTTTTTTCCTACGCTACCTGTCATGTTAGTGGCACATTGTTATATTAATACATTTTAATGTTTGACATTTTTGTTTATTTTAGTCCAATAAACATTTTAGTAGTGTGTGAGGTTTGAATGTTAATGAGGGTCCTAAAGCAAAAACCAACTGAGAAGAGCATTTTGGATGATAACAGTGGTTAACAATGTTGAATTTGATGCAAAGAGAGAAACCCCAGCTAGCGGGTAACATTCAGCGGGTAGCCAACGTTCTGAGAACGTTCTAAGTTCTCTGACTACGTTCTAAGTTCTCTGACACGTTACCAAAAACGTTCTTGCAGTAACATTACTAGAGCATTTTTTTAATGTTATATGTTGTTGTACATGTTCCCAGAACATTTAAAATAAAATGTTTAACATTTTGGGAAAAGTTATTACAACCTAAAGTTGTTAGCTGGGACGTCACAAAATGTTTCCTTGCAGGTATGTTCAGGAAGGATAGAGTCAAAGCAGATCCAAGAGACTGACCTGACTGCTGGTCCCTGAGCTGTCGCTGCGACTCAGTGCTTCTCCTTGAGAGGCGGCTGCAGAAAGCACCGACTGCTGGGAGGCGGATCGCGCTGCAGGGGTGGGTGTGGTGGAGAGGGATTGCGGGAGAGACTGCAGGCTATCCATGTCGGCTTCTGCCTCCTCTTCTTCTTCCTCATCTTCTCCCATCTCCAGTTCAGCACCCAGGTGGCACAGCACCAGGTCCACCAGGTCTTGTTTCTCCCTGCATGTGTCTGTGTTGATGTTTCGCAGCGTAAGGTACTGCCGCAGGTCTTTGACGCGAAGTCGCATTAACCGCTGCCGCTGAAAGGCCGTGCCCCACAGCAAATGGCAGGTGGCACAGCGGCGCAGGTTTTCCTGCAGCACGGAGCACAGCGAGCAGAAGCTCTTCTTACAGTCCAAACAAATGTGCTGTGAGGGTGAAGAGAGCGAGACAGGAAGTGAGAGGAGAATGACAATAATACTAATGTCTGAAACCAGATGGTTTTATATTTTAAAATATTTTGCATTCAAGAAAGAAACCTGTAGTTCAATTGGAACAACAATAAGATAACATTCCAAAGGATCTAGGTTCAATCCCCAGGGAACACACATATTGATAAAATCTGTACCCTAATATGTACTGTACGTTGCTTTGGATAAAAGCGTCTGCCAAATGCGTAAATGTTATTTTCTTTAGCAGTAAATGGTCACCTAACTCATTTCACTGTTAACATTTCATAAGATCAGAGAGTTTAGTTTAGTTCAGATGTTCTAACAGATGCTGAGCGTCTCTCATCACTGCTGCATGAGCTGAGACCAAGTTTAGCTTTCAGACTCTCTGAGAAACACTTTTGGAGTCTCTGTTGGCACAGTAATAGTTATCAAATGTCACCATGATTCTAAATCCTCTGTTCAATCAATCCGTTTTCACCCTAGATCAAACCACCAGCTCCACACAGAAGAGCACAAACAGATGCACTGCACTGTCTGAGAACAGGTGTGAAAATGCTGATATGATTTCAGAACAACAATGCTCACCTCTGTCCTTTTCCAGGCAACAAAACTTCATGATGGACTTACAAGATACAGACATACGCACCTCATATCACATTAGCTACATACAGTTGTATATTCTGCACAAACTGCATTGCACACCCAACCACAAACCTTAGTGTGTTATCAGCTACTTCTCATTAAAACATTATGAACTGCCAGAGCCATGGTGTAGTGTTGCAGACACAACTGCTGTGGTGCGTAAGTGGGAAATGTGGGTTTGAATCTGACCATCTCCAGTGGTCTTACCTTTCGTCGGAACACTGAGAAGGCAAGTCCACAAGCTTTGCACACCAGACTAGTGCTTCCTGAGGTGGTGCTGGCAGGGGGGTAGGTGGAATAGCCTGCGCTGGGGGCGAAGCGAAATGGCCCGGCTCCAGCTCCAAAGCCCGGCTGCTGGGTGCGGACCGCCCCGGTGCCGATCACCTCGTTCAACAGCCCACAGCACGACGCCCACATGGAGGAGGCCCCAGCCTGGAAGAGCAAGATATGCTTAGATATGAGGCTTGTTTGAATTACTGAGCAAATGTTACATATGTAACATTCATATACAATATTTAAATGTGCCGTAAGTGTAGTCATTTCAACTCTGTGTTTTCAAACATACACATTGCCAACTGGTTTGGCTTCTCTAAAAAATATAAATATATTTTTAAATACAAACAACAAATCGTGGCTTGTAGCTCAATTGGTAGAGCATTGCTTTAACAGCGCAAAAGTTGAGGGTTCGATTTTCATTAAACTTCAATAGAATGTAGAACTTGAATGCACTATAAGTTGCTTTGGATATAAGCATCAGCTAAATGCATAAATGTAAATTTAAAACTGTCTGACTGGATGCTCAGATAGTAATAAAAATGCATTTGATGGACTCGCATAGGACACATTGTAATGCAACCCATAATGCATTTCATTCTATTGACATGGACAGACTACTTATTCAAGAGGAAAATTACCTGGGCAGAGTCGGTTTATTGCCCCCACAGAGGGCAGATTTGTTCACCCACTGACAAAATCAGGCACATACATTTTCTGATTTCCACATTATGTAACTCACTTCCAGCTGTTCTGCATCATAACAGGAAGGCAATCAGTGCCGTGCAGTTTATTCTTATAGTATAGAATATTAAATCAGATTTTAATATTTTTAAACTCTGTCTGTGTTCTGTTGCAGTAATTTGAGTTGTTTAGCAGGTCTTAAGTGAATCCTTGACAGCGAGAGAAATACGATACAGCTGAAACGACTGTTAGGGCAGAATGAGGTCCAGCTAATTCCTGCACACTTTGACGTTAAAACGATGACAGACTACGAGAGCTAAACAAATGGACGTCTCTCGGGTTTAGCTAAATGGATGTTCAAACCAAACAACACTTTCATAATAATCATAAAGTCTACAGAGAGAGACTGAGAGATCCGGAATTGCTAAAAGTTTTCCTCCTATCCGATGCTCTAATGGTGCAAGGTTTCTAAGAGCTTCTGTTTACTTAAGGTGTAAATTTAGATGCTGGTTAGTCATTTCTCTTTCACTGTGCAAGATATGTGACAATACACCCAACGCAGGGTGATCTCATTCATATTAATAGGTAAAACGTACATGTACTTTATTACCCTTGGAAAGACGCTGAAACATATAATGTAAGACATACAGATATGAATTCTTTTGAAAGAAAGAAAGAAAGAATTGTCCATGTCTATGTCTAACTATACAAACACAACAAATGTGTACTATAACCACACGTTACACACTAATATAACCACACTTTCCGTACTAAAGATGAAATGACACTGGCCGACAGCAAAGCTCAGCTCCCACAGAATAAAGAAACGTTCAGTTGTTGCAAAACAAACATTAACACCTAAACTGTCACCACCACTCACTGTTTCCTTGTCTTTCCAGAAAGTCTTAGATCAACGTTCCCATATGTACACAAACATCATGTTATTGACACTGTAAACATGGATACCGTCTTTCAGCAGCCCAGCAACCATCTGTGACCCAACATGGCATGATGTCTCATAATAACATCTGAGTGTGGTGACTTACAATGGACCACAATGATCGCAAATGATGCGACAGAGAGGGGCTGGCCAAGAGAGAGAGAGAAGGAGAGAGATGGACTGACGCAATGTGACCATATGAGTCTTGATGTAGTTTTAGCTGAGAGGCTAAAATCTGTTGTTGCCTTTATGCCCAGGACAGAGAAAGTTAAGCCAGGCAGGGCACTCAGCTCACCCTGGGGCTTTACTGCTTAAACAGTTATGTAATGCAGGGCAGCAGTCGTGTGTGTGACTGTATCAAATCAAATCACAACACACAACAACTAAATTAGTCTTTGCCTTTAAAATAGCAGCAGTTCTCTAGGGACACGTGCATACTTTTTAAGGGGACTCGCAGGATGTTGTTCTGAGCATCTTGGAGAATCTGCTTCAGTTCTTCTCAGGATTTATTCTGTTTGTTTATGTAATTCAGACTGACTGGATGATGCTGAGATCGGGGCTCTGTGGGGGCCATAACATCTGTTGCAATATTCTTTGTTTTCTTTAGACTGAAATGAGTTCTTTATGACTACACAGAGATTAGATTTTTTTTTACTGACACATTAAAACAGAATAAATAAAATCACTATCTTAAAATAAATGTTTTTGAGATCTAATGTACATACGTCTTGCATAGTACATTGCATAGTACTGTATAATATTAACTTGGTATTACCCATTATTCTTGTTAAAACAAACAAAATGAAAGGACGATTTTGGAAACTTCGTACACTGTTGGCAGGAGATCTCATATACATTTACAATGGTGTTACAAAAAATGGCTAAACATATTAAAATACATATAATAAACTTGTATACATAAATATAAAAATAAGCCTGCAAGCCATAACATTTGGCAGTATCATCACTCTGTATCTCTGTAAGTCAGTTCAACCCCGACCCTGCCACTGAAGTACATTCTGGCTGGTCACTTATTTACTGTGTTTATCAGATTACACACAATGTTGGCTGTTCATGAGAAACCCTGGGTTGAAGTGCAGCAACTCCGGCAGTATGAGGAGTGTTTGAACAGTACGGCTGTTAGCGCGAGCGCCGTGTTGCATAACATAAGGTCGGGCCGTGAATTCGCTGTCTGTGATTCAGTCTGGCTGAGAGCCGGTACTACAGATTTACCCTGTCACTTCAATTATCACCCCGCTGGCACGGCGAGAAGGCCACCTCCATGAGCCAACTGCAGTTACTCTAGACTGTGAAATAGTTCGCTTTTATTTACTTTTTAAATGATCACTTTGCATAAAAACACAGCAAGAGCATCTCATATTAGGGCATCCTTCTTTTGAAGAACCTCAAAAGGAATCAGGATGGCTTGAAAACTATTCAGACAAAGCTAAAGTAATGTAAGAGGCTTTTTATTAAATAGAAATGTATCAAATCTTAGCAATCATCAGTATTTTATCTTTGAGACCGTCTTCTTATCACAAAATGTCTGGCATTTTCAATAACGATCATCTGGTGAGATTTGACATTTAATCTTCCATCCTGTTCATTATTACACAGAAGACGGAAAACTATCTCCACTGATCTGAAACTTTTTCAGACTCATGTTTAACTCTTCAGACACTCTTGAAACATAAAAAGTGTATATATAACATGATTAACCGGCGGGATCAGACATCTGATATTGCATAAAGACAATGTTTTTATAAAAGCTTGGTTTACAAGATGGATAAAACAGTAAGATCAGAAATATAACATTTATGGATGTCACATTACACCGTATTACAATGTCTCAACACAGATCAGACTTGAACCCGTTACCACCCGCTACTGTTTACTGTCTTGACGTGAAAAGCCTCTTTCTCTTAAACAAAAGTAACATCACAGAACAGCTGTTTTGCCGGGGAAAATAGATTTCTTTTAAACTTTATTTTTTCCTCCCAGGGAAAGTTTTAGGGAAAGTGTCACTACAGCATCATTACATAGACCACAGGCAGATACTAAACCACACAGAAGAGCTCTTATGAATGAGAGGTATTATTCATAAACCTAAATGAACAGACATGCCATTAAGCATCTAATTATACACGCTCACAAACGTAAAACTGCTGATAAAAACTGCTCCTTTCTTTGCATTAAAAGGAGTGTTTTTTTGTAAAAACATTTAAAATGCCATCACTTCTACCACGACAATTACAATAATAACAATATTCACAACTCATTTTCATCAGCATTTCACATCGTAATTACACTATGCTAATATCTTTATTCTAAGTCTGGAGAAAACTGTGTGCTTATGACCGCCTCGGCAGCTCTACCTTTCATAACAGCTCAGTCAATCATACCATTTTCATCACCATTCCTGAGGTCATAATCCACCGTTCTGATGTCAATTCAATGCCATAATTCAAACGTGATGCTCGCTGGAGGAAAACATTTAGGTCAGACTGTTTATTCTGCATGTTCATGCATATCAACCTTGCCAATCATCACAATCAGCATCACAATAATTGTGATCATCCTCTTCCCTCCCTGCATCACTGTTTTGATGTTATAGTTAGTATGTCATATTTAAAATAAGCTTTTTCAGTGGAGAAAAAGGCCTGTTTGTCCTACGTCCCTTATGACGTCAGAGATGCTAGTCCACTCATATCAGCCCAACCAATCATCAGAATCACAATCACTTTCATAACCATCTTCACGTCATCGACTGCGAGTCTGACGTCATCATGCAATTGTGATATGTGTGTGTGTGTGTGTGTGGGGGGGCGGCACACACACTGATGGCACCCTCGTGACGTCACGGCCATCGCAATCCTACATAAACACGTCATTGAAACGTGACGGTGACGTGACCAAACCGCTGACAAAAGTGCCGTGATAAACTGGGTAGTGATGAACCATTACAAAACCATTACACACATAATATAATAAAATAAAATACATAAAGCAATACATAAAATGCACGTTTACCAAGCGGAAAACACTCGAGAGCAATAAAAAAGGCAGCAGCCATTCGCAACCTCGCAACAAAACTGGTGCAACTTTTGCAATCTGACTTTTGATGGATCAAACATCACGAATACTGCTGCAAACAATCGTTTATTGTATTGCAAGTCGTTTATAAACGACTGCTAATGTTTCTCCGAAACGCTCACCGTACCTTCATAGCAGCTCCGGTGTGTGAAAACTGGATGAGATGACGTTCATCGCACAGACGGACGGGAGCGCTTCGTCGGGTCTTCTCTCTCTATCATTCCCGTGTATTTGTGGAGCATCACGTCATGGTAAAGCAGGGATCCACTGATCCTGAAACGGCAAGAGCCACGGTTATGTATAGCAGCCAATCGGATTTCTGTTCCCGGCGAGTGGGCGTGTCTTGTCGACACGCATGTGCGCAGGCATTAGTTTGATGCAGCGACTTTTCGGGCACCGTTTGTTTAAACCCATGCAAACTCACCTTTAACCCATGCAAACTCACATTTAAACCATGCAAACTCACATTTAAACCCATGCAAACTCACCTTTAACCCATGCAAACTCACATTTAAACCATGCAAACTCACATTTAAACCCATGCAAACTCACCTTTAAACCCATGCAAACTCACCTTTAAACCCATGCAAACTCACCTTTAACCCATGCAAACAAAACCATGCAAACTCACTTTGAACAATTAAACCCATCCAAACTACTTTAACCCAGCAAACTCACCCTTAAACGAGATATTTAGAAATGCAATAAATATAAATATGCAATGAATGCAATGAATATAAAGTCTCAGATCCACAGACTGCAAAATGAAAACGAAGACAAGGTGGATCGATACGTGTCATTTCTCCTTTTCATCGTGTGCAATAATTCATTGATATAAATACGATGATTTTTATATTTTTATTTTAAATGGCATTGTTTTAAATGTGTACTGTGAGGCTTGAACAGCTCTAAGCTGCTATAAGCATTTCAAGGCGCATTATTTATGTTCACGCTATTGTTTTAATAAAGTGAGAAAGTAGGCCATCTAGTGGCCAGATTTCATATCGACGCGAATGCTATTTCGGTATATTTAGGGTATGTTAATACGGTATATTTATGAATGTAAAAGTACATTTTCAATTTAAATTAAGTACATTTTTTAGTATTTTTTTCAGTAAATTTTATGGTATAGCACAATCATCACTGCCTACAGGAGAGAAAATGCAGTGGTTCATATCACACTGTCATACTCTCAACACCCAGGAAAGAAAATCTATGCATCTGTGTGTCTGCCTGTTGGTTTTACTCAAAGATAAAATCATAATTTAATATTATATCACTATTGTCAGGTTCATTATTGATTATTTCATTTGTCAGGTTTTACAGAGATCCCTTATGTCACATATACACGACTTCTACACACTGTTATTCTTTAAAATAAATGAATGTCCCGGGATTGTTTCAAAACTAGAAGAAAAACTTCAGCTTCAGATAATGAAAGGTCAGGGTTCGAACCTTTGCTCGCAACGATTTTTACCAAGCATTGGTGGTTCAGTGGTAGAATTCTCGCCTGCCACGCGGGAGGCCCGGGTTCGATTCCCGGCCAATGCATCACACGTTTTTTTTCTTTTATTGATAGCCACTGATTTCAAGACTTCTAGAACAAAGAAAACCATAGAAAACAGTAGAAAAAGAAACCAAGGAAACCTGAAGTTAATAAAATGATGAAGAAGAAAATGAAGTGATGAAGTGACCTGAAGATTTACTCCAAACAGCTCAGTGTGTCCAAAGCATATAAGCATATCTTAACACAGTGTAAAGTAAGTGATAAACCAGCCAGTGGAAACTAATTTAAATATAAAGTTAAAACTTCCTATCAGATGGATAACTTCAGATGTTATTACACAATACGCTTTCTGTGCTGTTTTGCATGGTAGAGTAATTCAAACAGTTTCCCAGTTGGGGGCGACATTTTCCACAAGATCCCCGCAATGTAGACTTGACTAGCATGCAATGAATTTTATGGAAATGATTTTTTTTATCCTGGTGTAATTCATTTTGTGGTCATTTGGGTTATGTTATGCCCTTCAATGTCCTGCACATGTGGAACCAGTACAGATACCAAAACTTCTTTAGTAACAGAATGCAAGAAACGTTTAGCATTGCTCCCCAGAGACAAACTGGACCATCAGTCTTGTAAAAGACAGAATTGTGCAATTAAGATCGTGGAACAGAATCAAACAGCAAAGATATGGATTAAATCAAATGCTCACACATGCACGGCTTCAGATCCTCCCTCATATAGTTTACAGAGGATGATAAATCTTGATGAATTAGAAGGCACATAACTGCTGCTTTTTTGGAGTTTAGGGGAGTTGGAGGAAGGTTATTTACTCTTTCTTGGGTTAAACCAATGCACTGATGCAAGCTGACGACAGACAGCTGTTATCCACACCAGACAGTGCAAAAGACCCATGCAAAATCCAGGATTCCTCACATTATTTTCTGCATGTTTTCACTTTATATATGTACACATTGCATTATCATTACCTAATCATAAATTATAGTTGTTACTCTGTTTAAACATTTACCTAATCCTCTTTTCTCATATCATAATACATAATGCTTTAATAATTCTTTGTGATTTAAAGTTTATGATTGGCTATAGCTGTATGCTCTCTCTTATTTTGTTTGGCGTGTTCTTGGAAAGCATATTCAGCTACATATATTGTTCCGTGTTCACGATTCAAGAGCTGTTTGTATAAAACCAACAGCAATCTTCAAGTAATATAGGCAGTTACCGAGTGTATGTATTATTTAAAAGAAGGAAAAAATAATGAGAAAGCTACTTGAGTGAATTACAGCTCCATATATATCAACTGTTCAAATGACTTATATAGTCTCATTAGGAAAGTACTGTCTGCTAACATAGAGCCCTGTTCTCATTAAACAGAGAGACTGAGAAACAGCGAGTATTGATCACACCAAGATGAGAAATTGAGGGAACCAAATAAAACGAGGCTTTAGTTTTGTTCAGAAGAGCATCTGGAGACTGATCTGTGCTCTACATTAATGCAATTAGTAGCCCTATTCATCCATAACAACTTAGTGCTCATTTAAGGTTTAAGTTAGTTTGCATGTTACTTTGGAAACAAACCTGTGACCTTGGCATTACCAGTAACATGCTTCACTAGCCCTGGTGTCAAAGTTACCACAAAACCTTATGTAAAACCTTTTTTAACCTTATATATCATGTATCAAAAACATTATTCTTAAGTAGTTAGTAGAACATTTTAAAAACATTACAGAATTAAAAATGTTTGAATAATGTTCTTATAAGCAAGCCATAATGTTAATATAATGTCTAAAAACCTGACGAAAGTTCCTACACTTTCAAAATAATGTTTTTACAGTTTTTTTTACTTAATGGAAACTTCAGGGAAACATTCTTACAACCTAAAATTATTGGTGCATCTTTCTCTGTTAGTAATGTCTGATCTAAATATGCATTCACTCTCTCCTTTTGTACCTTCATATTCCACATTCTTCTCTGTATCCTTCTTGCTTTATCATCTGCCGTCTGTAAAGCAGTTTCTTTGTTTCATCTCAAACACAAAAGACAAGTATTTGTTTTACAACAGTGTTTATTTTACATTGCAAGAACAATCATGTGGGCTTTTTTATATAAAAAAGTTAGAAAGATACAGGATAGATTTTTAAAGATGCTCTAAGCCATGAAGGTCACACATTTCGTGACAATTATATTAAAAGACTGTTGTTGTACTACAATGGAAATTGTGATGCTGAAATCCAAAACAGCAATCTAATGACCAGGAAAGGTCAAATACCGGAGATGACTAGCCAAAAGGAAAATCTGCCATGTAAAGTGCAAATCAGACAGCGTGTTTGTAAAGGAAACCATGTAGGTACCACCTGTAGAGCAAAGGTCATCATCAGAAAAATCAAAAGGTCACATTTACTGTAGAACACTCATGCATTCACACATACACAAAGCATCAAAACATTATAAATGACTAGAGTTGAACTTCAAACATCAAATTCTTTTAAAACAAAAACAAATACATGAAGTATTGACATGTATTAATTATTTTTTTATAGAAACATGAAATGAAAATAAAAAATTAAAATAAAAATTCATTTCCTTACTGATTGTACAAAAATGTTTGTTGTGGCAATGAAACGTAGCAAGTGAACAGTGCCAGTTGCATGTCAGCTCGTGTTGCAAACTAGATGAGATTTAATAGAAAAATAATCACACTGGTAGGGTAGCATTGCTAGTCTCTTGGCTATCTGCTTGTCTGGTCCTCTCTAATGAGCTCTGACTAAAGCTACATTTGCATCATACTGTACGCTTCCACATAACAACATAACACACAATCACACACACACACACTCCAGCCCTTTTATTCTCCTCTCTCACATCTCTGCTCTTAGTTTCTCTCAAATTGAGGTGAATCTGCCCTGGACAAAAGCTTTTCCAGAGGGAAACATCTGGTCATATCTGCCACAACTTAAACGTTTCACATCAGAGACCCAGGAGCTGCTGGTATGGGCAGCTAAGATTGTTTCACTTCAAGGGTTTCACATTTGAAAGTCTTTGTCCTTTTCCCTTATTGGCTTTCCCTTATTTCCCTTATCATGGTAAGTCAGTAATTCACCCTAAATTTAAATCAATACAGCATTTAGTTTAAGAACAAAGACAAAGCCATTTTGACTGTATGTTTGGGACACTGCAGCTGAGCAGAAGGGACAATCTCCTTTCAATGTTTATAACTGTTTTAATTTATTTACCCATTCTCTTCTCCCAAATTCACACCTCCAGGCTATCAGGGCCATTCTAATTCATAGTACATCGCTTCTTTTAGGGTTTGTAATGGAGGACTGCTTTTTGTGTTAAAAGATAACTCAGATGACAGAAAGATCAAGAGAACCATGTGAGAGGAACTAGGGCCCATCACCTCTCACAGAAATGCAATTTAATGTTCTCATTCTTCTCCACTATGTTCCAGGGCTCCAGCACTAGATGATCCTCCAACTCATCATCTTCCTTCTGCTCCTCCTCAAACACACTAATTTCTTCAGTAGAAGTCTCCAGGTAGTAGCTACTGCTGTGGTCCTCATTGTATTCATAAATGGTAGGTAGGCTGCTTCTCATTCCAAAGCGTCTACGTAGAGCAACTAGCAATGGCTGGGGCACAGTGAAGATGTCCACATTGTTGCCTAGGTCCACCCAAGCCAAACTGGGAAACTTCTTGGGGTCCTTCACCATCTCTATCAGGTCTTTAAGGATAGCTACAGTCAGTCGGTTCCCATTGATGGCAAGTGTGGAGAGTTTCGGTAGCACCCCTAAGAATGGTAAGAGAAGTCGCAGGCTTTCATCCAGGAGTTCCGTAAAGCTGAGGTCCACTGCCGTCACTGATGAACCGTTGTTTTGAAGGTAGTATGCCACATGATGCAAATCACGACCAGAGAGAGGGATACCAGACAGGTCAATGGTATCATTAGTTAGTTTCTTTTTCAGCGTAGTTTTGAGACTGTGAAAAGGAAAAAAACAGCATTAGAATTTAACATTGAACTACCAGCTTATATCCTTATAATATTATGCCCAGCATTCCTTTAATTCTGTGATACCATAGCATTAATTTTTTTACAGGTATGTTAAATTATTTTAGAAAAGGTCAGAATGACAGGATTTGTTTTGTTATTGACATTCCAACATTATTTTATAAAGACAAGCTATTGAAAATGTGTATCAGATATAGCATGATATAGCAGGTTTTTAAGGTTGTATTGCAATATTAATATTTGGTAGAATTGTCGCCTGCAACGTGGGAGGCCTGGGTTCAAGTCCCAGCCAATAGAGCAAGAATTTTTGTATTGCATTTATATCTTCTGATTTCAAGACGTCTAGAATAAAACTCACAGAAACAACGAGAAAACACAGCAATATAGGCATTGGTGGTTCAGTGGTAGAATTCTCGCCTGCCACGCGGGAGGCCCGGGTTCGATTCCCGGCCAATGCAACAGAAACTTTTGTGTCAATTCTAGAACAAGCCATGTGACTTGCAGAAACAATGCTGCTTAGGGAAAATGCTATTTTTTAAAGTGCAGAGACTGTGGTGTGAGACTGCAGGACTTTTATACATATATTACTCTTTTATACATCAGCAAATCCCTTGCCTATACAGTATGCAAAGCCCAATGAAACAGCTGAAAAGCTTATTTTTAAGGCTTAGAGTCACGCATAAGGCATTTCTCTTTGACTCAGAAAGAAGAAAATGGAAATATGGATGTATGTATGGATGGATATGGTTCATTCAGTTATGTTCAAGTGGTCACGCTGTAAGAAGAAATGAAATGCATACATAAAAAAAACTCCTGCAACAGGCTGATGGAGATGTTTACATTTGTAAATGTCTCTGCAGATTAAAAAGTGAATACAGTAGTCAGGAAGGCAGCACCTTTTACAAACACACACCGCCAAGGCGATTCATTTCAGAAATTTGTGACACAGACAGGGAACCCTTAAAAATAGTAAAATAACTCTTAAAAACAGCAAATTCCTAGACTGTAGCTGCCAGTCATACGTGTTAACAACTGATGTGTAACAAAAGTCTTTTTAAAGAACAACAATCTTTTTAAAGAGTCTGTTGTGATCGTTTCTAACTAATGACCAATGTGATTAATGTTCTGAAGTCCTTGTTTACAGCCCGTTTACACACCAACACTGACATGAAATGTTCTGTATATATGATAATAATAATAAAAGGCTCCTATGCATGTCAAATTGCTCCATTTACACTCCAAGTCAGAAAAACAACTGAATAACAATTCAGTGCCCTCCCTCAGTCACCTTGGAACACCCCGCCCCTCTGTGATGGGGAAAGTCCATCTGCTTCTCCTCTGCCTGGCATGATAGCATTACATTCAGAGGGGCTTGTGCTGCGACTGCAGGATTTGGACTTCCTCCTCCATGTGCTCTGTTGTTCCGAGTTTGGGCTAGTCTGATTGGATTAAGGGCTTTCCTGCAGGAGCCGACTGGCACTCTGCACCCACTTTTCTGCGTGGGAGCAGAGGTCCAGCCACACAAACCGCACAGATCAGCCCTTTTCAAAGACACACTCGCTGTGTGTCAGTGTCACTGTTGTGAGGAGGGGTGCTGTGAGCTGTTGGAGGGGGTGGAATGGATAGAAAGGGATAAAGACTGCAGTTCAGAATTGGTTGCCAGTTTGGAGGCAAAATATCAACGCCAGTCTGGCGGGTCAGGTTTAGATTGGAGATGACATGCCCTTAACTTAGAAACATTGTTAATATGAGTGTCTGTCATGGATGACACACGGTTCAGAAATCAGACTACAGACTAAAAAAAAAACATGTGTCAGATGGTAATTGGAGATGTACAATGGCACTAAATGATAATAATGTTGACAACCTACGATTTTTAAATGCTACTACAGGGTGTTGAAGAACACAGTGGGATCTTGCAGGGCAGTCCAGGTTCCTGTCCGTGTTATCAACAATGGTCAGTCTTGGCGACCCCTGCTGGTGGATGGTGTAAAAACACCATTACACAAGCGAAAACATATTTCTCCATTGACTCAATTTATTTAAACATAGCTGTGAATTCTGATTTAATAACATCTGGCTATCTTTCAAACTGGTCATTTGTTGAATAAATATTTGGTATTTTGGTACAAAAAAACATGACACACATTCAGGTGCACATTATATGTACAGTGTATTGAATTTATGAAATTTAATAGGTGTCAAATGTAAGCACAGTTGACAAAGGAGACCAATGCGTTAAATGATTGAATTAAGGAAGGAATACTCTCAAATCCATGGAGAAGCTGAATGCCCTTCTTAATGAGAGATCTACGGGCTCTAATTGCCTCATACATCTATGCTTCCCTTTGGGATATTGACATGTTTTCACCAAGAGCTTTCATGACCTATTAAATGAAAAAAACAGGATCAGTGAGAGGCTACACAAACAAAAACAAACAGAGGAAGTTGCCAGACATATGCCACGTTCTTACATTACAGATCTCATCTCTATATTAGCTCTAAACACACGGTTTTTACTGCTAAAGATCTGTATAGAGCTTTCTGTGCTGTAAAACTGGTCGACTAAGCAAACCTGAGATTTATGTGTTTTGGTTGAGCTCATACTTCAAGCTCTTCCTCTCCCTGCACACACTGAATTATGGGTAAAATCCGTTCAAAAACCTGTCACCACAAATCCGCATGTTTACGGAGACCAGACAGCTTTTCTCTGCCGGCGTGACTCTCGAAATATCGTTGTCAAAACCTTCCTCAGCGATTTCTGTGCGAGTCTCTACCAAGCCCTGACAACATGGCAGGTTCGAAGGCCTATTTGCATTAATATAGTCCTATACTGACACTCTGACATGGGCTCTATATAAAAATGATGTCCCTGAGACTTTTTTAAGATAAAGTCACGATGCAGTTTGCCGCATCTCTTCTGAACAGAGAAGTTTTGGTTTAAGATCCAATCCCAGCAGCTTTAGACAGGTGGCACAAAACATCTTTACAATTGGATAATCCTATTTCAATACTGGTAGTGGTGCCACGGTAAGATGTAAATGTGGACAGATAATTCAGTACAATAAATGGTGTATGTTTATGTTTGGTTTACATCTACGTTAGTTTCCGTCCTGTTTGTAGTACCTGCAAAACACACAGTATGTTTAATATCAAGCTTCAAAAATAACCAAAAAGACATTTTAAAAGTAGTCATACAGTTTTATATGACTTGAGGGTGAGTTAAAGGTGACATTTTTGTGTCAACTATTACTTTGCAATGATTTTTTGCTGGTTATAAACATGACACACCTAGAACCTTTAAATGTGGTAAATGAACCACGCAAGAGGAGTGCCCTTAATCTGACATTATACACAGTGTGCTGCCTTCACTGCATGAAAATTCTCTACTCACTTATTGAACTGATTAGCAAATACATGCAACAGAGTGATGACGCAAGCTCACAGACCCTACGTTATGAAAGGCAATGACCCTAATGATGCTTATTCTATGCAGGGACTTGTTTTAATATACCTGCTTATGACTAAGAACGTTTAGACAGATCAAATCCATACGACTGGGTTGTAGTTTATGTTTCAATCAGAATATAGCCGAGTATATGAAAAGTGAAGTCTTATAAACTGTTATGATGACACAAAAAAGCAGTGCACACAAACCCACTATATACAGAATACACAAAAATGATACCAATAATTACCCTTTACTGAAATTAACAATTACATGGGTAACCCACATAGAAATCACACAGGTTAATTAATGCAGATTACAAGAGTAAAGATCTATAGAATTAATCTAGATAAAGCAGAAAATCAAAAGTTTATAATAAAAGTTCAACTGTGTTAAAAGTAACATGTCATATTGTGCTTGTTCGTGGAGCTTCAAGAATCACTTTCAATTAGGCCTCATCTTGGGTGTTTTCAAATGGTAATAGCTCTCTCATCTTAGTCATTTTGATAAAAGATTTTTCTAATTATGTACAAAAAAGAAGCCTGCAAATCTGACAATTTGAATCAGATCATAAAACATACCCTTTTCCCTTTTTTAGAACTGACAACACGTTGTAGTACCGTTAGATTTGCAGCCATTGAAAGACTTCCCCTTTGATAAGAGCCTGTGGCAGAGCAAGAGTAATGATAGCAATAATCATACTGATGATAATAGCACATGATGTGTGGCCCTCCTAAATGGCTGATAAGAAACGCTCGTCCTTATATCTGTGAAGTGCTTCAAAAAAAGTCTTTTTAAAGTGCCAAACACTGTTCACTGTTAAATCTACGCTAGCAAACAAGTTTGCTACTTGTACGTGTTTGTTAGCATTAGTCTGATGTTGGTACCTCCTTCCTTTCTGCCTGTATAAGGCTCTGACAGCTGAATTATTAGAGAGGGATGTCTACAAAGAAGTGATGGATTATGTAACAGTAGCACAGTAGGCTCCCAGCCTGGAGTTATGGCAAAGTAGCTACAAAATGCCATTCAGATGTATTGCTTCAGAAGGGGTGCGCCCCAACGGCTGATAGCTGGTGTAAGCTCATAACTCCACACAGCCGATTGATGCCGACTGTCTGCTCAGCCCTTTTAGTGCCTCAGTGCTGTGGGAATTTATGTGCTGGCACATTTAGTTGGTTTCTGCCAAGGCTACAGGCAAACAAGAAATGTGATGTTTAGGCTAATCAAAGCTTACGGAGGGAAAAGACATCTTTAAAGGAGACAGCAATTTTATGGTTCGTGCTTGTAAAAATGTACGTTAAAACTGCAACATTAATGTTAAAACCATTTTAATGTCTATTAAATGTTTCCGTTAAATGCATTTCCATGCCTTACAAAAACATTGAGAAACCACGGTAACATGTTTTTTTAGACTGTACTATAATGTGACTCATGAAACCATTCTTAGATTTCATTGACTGCAAAAATCACATTTTCAAACACAAGCCTTTTTCTTAGAATCATTAAGATTTTTCTGGGAAATTATTTTCATGACAATTAAGCATGTAATTTTCATTATTCTAAAGAGTGATCTAATTAGATTGTCATTACTGTAGTACAGTAATTAAAAATATATTCAGCGTAAATTAAAAAGTCCAACAAATAATAATAACGTATAATGTATAAATTCATTTTTTGCTTTACAATAATAGGGTTGAAACTCAAAAATAACTGTAATCCTTTGATGTACAGTATCATTTAAATACTATCGATATACAAATATCTGATACAATCAAAGATTTCAACTGGACTGCACTGCTCAATCAAATCCTCCTCGAAAAACAACGACAGCCTGCGGTTGTTTACAGCAAGCTACTGTTCTATACCAGGAGTTCCCTGTGTGGAACTCCAGGTACGGGCGATTAATCACAGATAAGCCTCAAAGATGCCCGCCTAACCCTCAGTGAGGTAGAGTTCACAGAACCGCGTATCTGATTGGATTAAGTCCAGCACTGAGGTGTGAGTGCTTTTCTTTGAAGCTGCTCGTCACCGTAACAAGACAAAGGGAAAGTTAAACGGTAGAAAAAATATCAGATCCTGGAAAAAAAACTTAAGGTAGAATGGAGGGCTGGTGAGATCTTTATGTCATCAGCCCTACAGGGCTGCCAGTGCACACGATATGTAGGTCAAACACGTTAAACACAGCCTGGAAAAAGGTCAGGAAGCAGGAATGAAATGCTGAAAACACATTAGAGGGAGACTATATAGCAGATACATGACAGAAGAGTGTAGTTGAATTTAAAGGGACGGTACACCCATAAATGAAAATTCATAATTTATTTACTGTCATGTAATTCAAAACCTGTATGACTTTCATCCATAAAACATAAACTACTTTCTTAATACATATCTCTCGGTAATATTGTGAAGATTCATCTGTGAAATGGCTTCAGAGTAACATTACTGCACGTAGTGCCTGAGTTATAAAGTCTACAGTGAGATATAAACGCAGGCACAAATCACGGATACGTCAATGGTCTGCTTCAGAAGAATCACATTATCCTCAAATATGGGCTAAAAGAGCAATCCACTCTCAAACTGACACGTGCCTATATGCCCATGTGCACATGCATATCTGTCTGCCAGTCGTTGGCACATGCAGCACGTAAGCTGCAACCCAAATTGTCCCACATGTGTTCAGCTCAATCTCTCTAACACAGAAGCCAAAACCTCCATGACAGCAACCCTTTTTTACAGGCCACTGTAGGCATCCACAGGACCTCATTTGGGTCAGAATCCCATCATGCCTTTCTCTCCCCCTCAGACTAGGGCAACGATAGGTCACGTATCTCTACCGCACAGACAGGGAGCCAAACATGCAGCACAAAGCTTAACAGCATGAGGAAGATGTTAGGTGACAAATATCAACTCCTCGCTGCTTTCAGTGCAACCGCAAATGCATCGCCAATAAACTACACATCAACGCATTGCAGGCGACCCCTGAGGAGAACCGAGACCTCGGCACGAAAGGGGATAATTACACCGAGAGTTGTTTCTGTTTCATCTTCAGCCCTGCTGACTACTTTATTAAACAGATTCATCATTTGATTTTGTTACGCAGGCATTTATGGTTTAGATGCGACTGGCTGCCTCGCAGGAGTTCTGTGTTGATGAAATAACAACCGCTGCTGTGCGGTCTCATGTTTCTGCATGAGGGGCTTTTCCAGGAGTGATTCAAAATATGTGGGTGATGAGCCTAGAAATGAGAGCAGATTTTAAAAACAGGACAAGGAATGCAGGCATAGAGGCACGCAATGCACAGACGACAAAGACTCAGTTCTGAATTTTGGGGATAATTGTTAGAAGTGCTTGACTTTTGAATCTCTAATTAACAGATATTCGTTAGTGAATCTCATAAACCCTGGCAAGAACATGTTCCAGTCAAATTTCACCCCAAAATCAGAGAAAGAAATATGTTATTTAGGAATATTAAGGAAGGTAGGCCTATTTTTTATTTTAGTATTTAGTATAGCATTTTGTATTATAAAATATTAAGTATGTAAATTGTAAATATTCATACATCATGGTTATATTTGTTGCATTACATAAATAATAAATAAATAAGTAATAAGTCATCTTTATTACAGTAATGAGAATATGGGAATGATAAAATATGCCATAAGCAATAAAAAAACAATCATTTATTATTTTATTTAGATTTTATGGTAAAATGTGACCTGGACATGTTTTTATATTTACCCCATATGCGTGTGTTTTTTATATTTACCCCATATGTGTGTGGTTTTCATATTTACCCCATATGTGTGTGGGTTTCCTTTAACTCTGGCTATAGTGGTACATATGCTCAGTTATCTGAGCCAACAAATGTGGTTTCTCTTGCTCTCTCTCAGATGCTCTTTGTTATCCTTGCTTTCCCCTCCAGCCACAGAGCCTCTCTCTTCAAGACAAAGCTTCTCTTTTCTGACAGAGGTGCGTGGAAAAAACAAAAATCAATGTGTATAAAAGAAATTATTTAACAAAAATAAAAGGACCCTGAAAGCTCTCCTAAAGAAAAGAGGGGTGGGACATTTTCAGAAGCTCCCAGCATCAGCACCAAAAGTAAATGTATCTTCTCTTCTCCTCCCTATAATACAACAAAAGTCAGGCTGAGAACATATTTACACCCTAACAGTCCATCTTTAAAGGTGTTATGTGCTAACTAAAGCATTCAATCTTCTCTCCAGGATCTCCTCTGAAGGTGTGTCAAGATAATCACCGAAGGTTTTTTCTGCAGATTAGGGGTTTCATAACAGATTGAAAGTGCAGAGGTTCAAAAATTACGTGCGTTTTGGTGATGGAGCCTTGTTATTGTTTGGAGACGCATTTGTGATGAAACAAGGAGCGGGGGAAGTAAATTGCAGCTGTTGAAATCTCTCAAACTGGGTTAATTGCTCGGGGATGGGGAGAGAACATGGATATCATTAAAAAGATTCTCCCCCTCATAACGACTTTCTCATACCTGTCCAGCACTCAGAGGGAAAGACATTTCCTGTGATCTGGGCTCTCTTTGGTGCTCCGGCTAGAGGAAATCATGATATCTAAAGGAGGAATTCATCTAAGAGAAACATTCATCAAGCTTTACCTGTCCAGATTTGACAGACTGAGACTACAGAAGCAAAACGCCAATCACAGGAAATGATACCAGGAACTGTAGCAATAAGATATGTAGTAGATTTCATTTCTTTTTTGACAGCTGCCTCTGGGGTAGCAGCATCCTCTCTTTTACATGATGGGAAGTGTCAGAGTCAGTATATAGTGAAGAAAATCAGCAGGTTTTGTAACTCAATTGTTAGAAAATTGTGCTAAAGCTTGGCATATTTGTGAAGGTTTAAAAAAATATTGTGTTTCACAGAAACATAGGACAGATAATAAATAATGACAGAACTTTAATTTTTTTAACTATTTGTAAATGATTTCTTAAAAAAAGGGGGGGGGGAAATTTTTTTTCAAAAAAAATTTTTTTTTTGGGGGGGGAAAATCCTTTCCACCCCTCGAAAACAAACAAAAAAAAAAATGGTCTAAATTTATTTAAATTATAATTTCTGTGGAAATGGTCAGGCAATTATCCAAATTTCGTCTTTGTTTTGCTCTCCAAACTATGCTCCACGTTCGTGTTTTAGGGAGCGTGGCTTTGGAGAGCACCCTAAAGGGAGGGTACTTATGCTTTCAAAGCTAGCTTGCTATTGCTAGCCTCTCCAAAACTGCCCATCCTACATTTAGGTAACTGGAGCCTCATCTCAACACAAGCCTAATGAAACCCGCATACTCTTGTTTAAGCATCTTATGTAGACATCAGGAATGACTAATCCTGTTTCCCTCCTCCTGTCTTTTGTCAGAGTTTTCTGGCTGTCCTCACTGCAGAGGTGTGTCCTAATGAGGGGACAGGTGGACAAATCCAGGACTCTTACCAGGCCTGGGACTTCCTCCTTGGCACATTCTGTTTGCTCCACTTGGAGTGGGGCGTCAGATGATAGATCAGCTGCCTGCAGATCTTCTCAGAGGACTTCAGAGCGTCAGACTCCTGCAAACCCAAGATGAGATGATAAGGGGTTGATGAAGAACTATTCTGGGAGACAGGAGGCCAGATTAAGTCCTAATTATAGGGTTTTATGGTCACTCACAGGGAAACCCAATGGAACTTTCTGTACCAATAATGTTTACCAAGCCTGGTGTTATTTAAAGAATTGTTAGGATTACTACAGTTTGAAGTTACTACAGTTATTTTTAGCAATGACTTTGCAATAAGCCCCTAACTGCAGTAAAATCAAGGTAATGATCATCCTTACAGTGATTTTACAATGGTTAAGGGGTGTTGTGAGGAAAGCGAAGAACCCTAAATTCAAAACAAAGAACTACAAGCTTATTTTATTACCAGGAAGAGTTTTTGCATTGCATATCTTCAGGACACTTAACACCCCCCTTACATATATTGCTAATAATTGTTGTACTGGCTTTAATTTAGGCCGAGTTAAATAAAAAATTACTGTATTACGGTAATGGGAATCTAATGAGAATCACTATTAAGAATAATGAGAGTTACACCCAGACACATTACAGTAATGACAAAGGGGGTGGATTCTACTTGTCATGAATATAATGTCACAACGCAAAAAATCTTAATGGTCCTAAAATGGGCTTCATTTACTTTATTTCTTTTTTTAATTCAATTTATGAACATTGTGTGTTCATTGGCTACATTGGTTCATTGTTCACATGACTCATCCAGTCATTATATTTCAGAGGCAGACCTAACTTTGAGTTGCAGTCCATAACTTTCACCTATCTATCGCCATCTCTGTTTAAAACATAAAATTCATTTATGTATGTTGAAGTCAAATTAAGCCAAACTGACATTTCCCTGGGAAACCGGACCTGACAGCTCAAATTATAAATCATTTTATAAACGTACCGTTTGGCATTGGAGTACGATAAGAAGACTAATAACTGCCCAATAACTCATCTGTGATGTACTTAATAATATTGTTCATTTTAGCCCCAAAAAAGGTTACAGATTGCAGCTTAAAAAAAATAAAAAATTATTCTGTACTGGCACTCCAAAGTACATGCACGGAGTAGCAGTAACATCTTTATATATCATGGCCCCACGGGCACTGACCATCTAAACAACAAGCAATATCATGTATATCCAATTTCATTTCAAGCTTTGCAGAGTTTGTAGAAAGAGGCCGGTCATTTTAAATGGCCTGAGTTAATCACGCCTTTTTGGACTACTGTGTGAAAGGTTGGTTTGATGTGATCTCAAGACCTTCCCTCAAGAATGACTTAAGCTGTTTCTGCATCATAACAGGCCTTGGCTCGGCTCTCCCTCTTTAAACGGATTGACCGCAGAAGAACTGAGTAAATCTAATCAGGACTTGCAACACAACAACCAGACCGAGGAGGCAATACACAAAAGACTTGAGAACGGCATTGACTGGAGTGAATGTGCTCGTCTAATCTTGTTTATAATCTCCACTCGGATGAATCGACTGAAATTAAACATCGTTACGTAAACAGTTTCTTTGAGGATGATTCTTGGTATCCTCCTGATCACCATTAAGACAAAACGAAGATGTTTATTTTATCTCTGTTGTATATAAACTTGCTTGCAGATAGCACTGAGTGACAACAGTAGTTGGACTGCTTATATTGAATTTTTTATTGAATTCCTTTAATAAGGGTGCCGTCCGTTCAGTGTGCTCCAGAGAGCGTTTTACTGTCAATTTAAGTTAATGTTCTATTGACAATTGAACAGTTCAATACGCAACTGCCACAATTTAATGAGAAAACGTCAGTGGAACGACAGCTAAATAATAGGAGAAAAAAGCCAATGCGCTACACATAAACAAAAACTCATTAAAATGCCTTTCCATATTTCCTGTGATAGCCATTATGGAAAACTGCTTTCATAGAACTCCCATAACTCGGCTTCTGGGACTCTGGGAACTTCATTAGATGTTGGTGTATCGAGACACAGGTTTCACTGTATTACATAACTGTATAACTGACTCCATCTAACAGTTAAAGTTCAGGTGCTGCTCAAAAGACATTAGATGATGTTGATCCTACAGCTGGATCAAAATAAAAGCTTAAAAGGTAAAGGATGTCTTTTTCACCAACATAAAAAAGCATTCGCAAGAGTTTGTGTTGATGAGTTAAATGACGAAATGTGACAAAATGCTTCATAAAATATCATGAAGAAAAACACTTTATACTAATGAATCATTCACAGGTAAACAATGAAAGAGTATGAACAAATAAATCAATTTAAGCTTCATTTTGAATAAAGATTTAATGCAGACATTCCTACTGTTTTGAATGCAAAGTGATCGATAAGTTTGCTTGAGACTTCTGTGGTTTAGAGACTAAACAATGATTTAAACTTCTGTTCAACTAAGTCTGAGGAAAACCAGACAAGACTTTGGCCCTTCAAATGGTTTTATTAATAAAAGCTGGCCTTTCTGTCCAATTAGGTCCAAACAGAACTGTGGAATTTTAGCATTGAATGAAAACATCACTGATGCCTCTTCAAAGAAAAAGAAATAAGGGTCATTAGATTTTTTCTGTACTTCTTATGCTTTGCAAACTAATTTAGGACACAGCTGATGTATGAGCCCCTCAAATCCAGATCCGGCTGAGGCGTGACAGCTGCCCGTGGTCTTACCGAGGCTGTACAATTGGCCGCCAAGCTTCTTACCGCTAGCTAAAAATAAATGCTCTACATATCTGGATTCTGAGTAATGAACATGTGCACAGGTTTTGGCCCAAGCTCCTGCTGAGATCCAGAGATAATGCTGACAGCTGTGGGCCGATATTGAGTCAAACTCTTGAGTCTCACATCTCGGACCTTTTACTACCTGCATCAAGTTTATGTTTACAATCATCTTCCCTTATTAGTGGAGGTGGCCTACCCGTTTCGGACACTGCATGTCCCGGGCCAAATTGAGAAGCAGCTCGTGGGAAATCGGATCCACTAGGTTGAGGAAGGCTGCATTTTTGTAGAGGATCTCATTAAGAGACGTTCCCTCAAGTCCCAAGTCCTGTTGGGAAAGAAAAACACCATGAGCGAGCGAGTAAGAGAGACAGATTGCTAAGCATGTAGGATTACAAATTCGCATAGACCCTTTAAAGGTCACTGATAAACCTTGATATTCAACAACTTAATCCTTTCATCCTAAACCTCCATTTGGGAGATTATGTGAGGGTGTTTTTGAACAACATGAATCTGTGGAGATAAAGTAATCTTGACATCATGTTTACTTCTTGCTTCTAGTGCTTTAATAAAACAAGTTTGTTGATCTATTGCTGGACTAGCATTGCTAACCTTTAAGTCCAGCGTCTTTATGTAAAGCACAGAAAGTGTGTTCAGACACAGTGACAGCTTATTAGCCTGGCTTATCGTAGACCGCTCAAGAGGTTCGTTTTCCCCGCTGAGCAGCCAGTCTTATACAACCGGCAAGGAAACTAAAAACTCAAGTCACAGAATCAAGAGACATTTTCAGAGGATAACGTTTCTTGTATAATCTACCGGCTAGCATAATTTGTACCATCAAATCAAATGTTTAGAAGGAAAACTGGAGGAGATAAACATGTTTTTAATGCTGCAGAGTGAATGTCAACATCACGACACGAGTCAAATCAAAGACAGATTCCAGAGAAACCGCGGCAGAAACCCTGTGCTGATTTGAATGACGTGTAAAGCTCTCTACAGCTTCACACACTCTTTTTGGTTTCAGGCTGCACCATTTCAGTTTCTCTCAGGGATTTCCTGATATCTGGGACCTCCAGACTCTGTATTTACAGTCCATAATGCATCAAACTCTACACAATATGGCACAGCGGAGGCATGTTTTGCATAGATTGTTTTATCCATCTGCCAGGAAACAAAGTCATGTTTTGCAAGATGCCAGTAGAAGATGATACAATGAGCACTTTTGGGAAAGAACTAAACAGAGGTTTACCAGGTTATAGTGCAATCAAGCCATTGAAAGATCCTGAGGCACTTATTAGCAAATTAATTAAAATTTGCTTTATTTCTTTTTGTGAAAATCAGAAAGATTTATATTATTGGATGGACAGATATTTTTTATCACATAATCTATACATATTTTTCACTATTTTGTAGTGTTTCTGTTTGTGGAGACTGTTGTGCCATTATTTATTATTTTACACCACAATGCCAGACTGCTGCAGAAAATCTGTCAGATAATCTCATCCCTAAATGACACATTAAAAACAAACTACAACTGGTCTCTGTGTATCAGCCAGGCCGTCTCTTTCTCTGTAAGCGGGCAGTTCAGAGCCAGAATTTGTTGTTAGTCAAAGGTTTGGCTACATGAAACTTTATCTGGGATGATAAAGATAAAAGCACTTTAAAGAGACAAAATGTAAAATTCACTGATCTTACCCAACCATATCATTTTTGTATCACTGAAATCCACAGCATTTGCTTAGCAGAGCTTATAAGTGAGCTCATTTTGCTCAATGTGAGTCAACGGCAGAAAATGAATTACTTTCAGAGTACAGGAAGAGCTACAACAGAGATAAGAAATGTTGTTTTGTTCAGTTTTTGCCCTCCCTGGGGCAAAGGGAAGCATCCCATGCCATCATTCTGTCCCTCTATTGATTAACATCCATTCTTCCCTAAACGGAAAAGCTGCTTTGCAATTCACAAAAATGCATTTTTCCTTCTGCAAATTCCTAAAAGGAAGAGAGATTTGCCTCTCTGTGACCCTGCTGTTCTCCAGTGGGGTGTTAAGAGCTTCCAGGGCAAGTGGGTGAGATGACTCCATGTTTGGAAAGCTTTTTGAGTGGCTGGGCATCCGTGTGATGAAGTATCATATCCTGACAGGGAATTGAGGACTGGATACACACCAGCATGTGACTAAATCCAAACGCATCACACAGTCATTCTACATGGATCATTTTTTAACCTAGCAAACAGCAAAATTTAAGCCATTAAATATACACAGATCCTCAACGAGACAGCTTTCTCTGCACTTATGCAATTATATTGCCTGTTTTAAAAACCCAACCCTTATCATCAAATATGTGTTCATAAGTCACTGTTTGCACTGGAGACATGAATGATATCTTAAACCATAATTGCCTGGCAGACGATAAATCCCTACAGGCTTATATTGCAGGAGGGACTGAGCCATGGGAACGGGGGGCTATTTTGACCTGGGTCAGTAAACAAACACCCAACAACCATCCACAACACCCTAACAACTCCATAACAGTCCATTAAGAGCACCTCATCGTGAGGCAAAAAATCCTCGTAAAGTCCACAATAAGTGCTGATGCTTTTGTAAGCACTTCAGACCTGAACTGTGATGCTTTTATTGGCTAGATCAGTAAATATCCAAGAGCATAGAAAACATCTGATTAATCATGTTTCTAATGAAACCCAAGACTTTGCCAAGCTGAACAGCTTTCGACATTGTTGAGACTTCCAGTAGGGACATACTAGTCTCTTTTTATTAGTCTCAGGATACAGCAGGAAAAGCGGGAGACAGCATCAATGTGCAACCTGTAAGCAAGAGTGGAGGAACTAGTACAACACCCGTATGAAACGCATGTGAATATACAGTCTGTCTTACAATGCAAATGGGATACAAACCGAGAGCCTTAAACAAATGATGCTCTGGTACCTTTCTAAGCAGTTTCAACACGTCGACGGCTTGCTCCACCTTCTGCTCCTTCAGCAGGGCTTGGATTTCCCGAACCCACGCCACTCTCCTCACGTATGGGCTGGGACTGGATTTGCGCAGCATCCCGGGAAGCTTGTCCGACCTGAGCATCAGGGAACTGAATAACAACTCTCCTCTTCCTCTTCTGTCCCCGGAGCGCTCAAGATGTTGTCGTCCCCTCCGAAAGAAAGTGGCCTGGCTGTCCAAACTACCCTGCCTGGTGAGCTTTGATCCCATGTCTCAACTTTTCAATGTCCGCTCGGTATTCAATCTTCTGCGTCCTCAAGCGCGCGGTAAGTAAACATCACAAGAGCGGGTGTAAACGCAATTATTTTCCGATTGCACGACCATAATTGCAATTGAATTACATTTCTTTTAATTGCATTTAAAGAATAATCAAAGCTATACACATGCGATGCTGCTCACTTTCTCCGCGTTTCTCCGGCCCTTGCGCTCCTCCTCCGTGTTGGTGCTCCTCCAGGCTTCCCCGCACGCCACGCCCATCTTTTACATTGTCCAATCAGAGCGCGCGATTCCCGCATGTTTAATAACGCCCCGCCCACTCTCATCAGCTCAGTGTTGTGATGGGAGTCCCGCCGCAGCGGCCCGTATTGCACGTCCCGTATGGTCACTGTATTGTGTATCAATTTATTAAATATTAAAGCAATAAAACTCCGTCAGTGTGTGGGTCACAACTACATTGGCAGTCATTTTCATGACAGATGGTGTCATATGAACACTTATGATATTCCACCATATTAAATCATTTCTGTATTTATGTACCATACTATAAACCATATACATCAAAACCATATACATGTATATGTGTATGTGTATGTGTATGTGTATGTGTACACACACACACACACACACACACACACACACACACACACACTAGTTAACAAGAGGGGAACAGAGGAAAACAGAAGTATGTAAATATGGTAATAATTTAAATATGGTAAATTATTACCTGACAGCATCAACATACCGTGGTTCTGCCAAAGTATTTTTGCATGGGTTGTTTGACTTTTTGTATGTGCAGTAATGATAACATTACTTCCTGTGTATCTCCAAAGATTGCAGTATGCAATTACAACTGTGATTAAAATGTAATTCGTTTGCACGTTATAAATTATGATGATGAAAACTCTTTTGCCTGGAACATCAGAGGTGATCGTGGGCACCGCACAAAAACGCAGACCTCAATTACCCAGACATCACTGGGGCTCACATTCATTAGCTATTCATTTCTATTCATGAGATATGTTAAGTGAATGCATTGAGGAAGCATGTTAGACAAGCCAAACGTCCCACGGTTAATCGTTCACCATGACTAAGCAAATACAATGTAATCGGTTGCAACATGAGCAATTGATTAACTATTTCAAGATTAAAACAGTGATCTCCAGTGAGACAGTAAACTAACAAAACATACATTTTTGAATAAATGAAGATCAACATAATATTATAGAACAGTTTTTTTCTCGTCAGCTTAACCTGTGATCCCTACACCCATGATGATAAAACAATAATGGAGGATTGTGTGAGGTGAATTGTCAAGTGTGGTTAAAGTTTGATGGTCTTTATAGTTACACATTAGAGTGTTAGTTTAACAGCATTGGTTCAGTCAGACAAGACTGCAGACTGAGGCTGATTTTATAGGAGACTCCACAGGAGACCTTATAATATACTGGTAGGTTAAACTCTTATATACTCAAATATCTCGACATACATTAAACTCACCTGCCATGAGATGAATATCAACAGAGTGTCATACATTTGTAGAGAAAGCAAAGAAAAGACAGCAATTTTTGTATGAGAAACAGTTCTCAACTTCTTTTATGTGTACGTGGCGCAAACAATATGAGAAAACAGTCTTTTATGGTGGAACACACACATTGAAACTCATTTGTTGAGATTTGTAGGAGGAAATAACACAATTTTCTCTCCTGTGTGTGTGTGTGTGTGTAAGAGAGAATTCTAGTCTTTTGTGTGGTGGGTTTAATTTTGCTGGCTGCAGGCGCTGCAGGTTTCAGAGAGATGCACTGCAGTTCGTTCCCACACACAGCAGTCTGACAGGATTTAATGTGGACAGTAGCAGAGCTTTGAAAATATGAAAAGGCGCTTTTTCAGAGGAGGATTTTACTTTGTAAAGGGCTTTTTTATTTAAAGTTCTCAAATTATAAATGCAGAAATTTGCTGCCTTTGGCAGGGCTGCATATAGTTGCATTAAGCAACATAAAATGTACAACAAGAAAGAGCCGGGCTTTATTTATATGACATTTCTAATGCGGTATAATACGTGATATATAATACATGTTTTTCTCTCAAATAATACAGAATTGGGAGTTGATTTACATGGAAATGGGAAAGCTTTAAGCAATAATGATCCAATGAGGGATTCATGACCAGCATTTTTAATAGCAGAATTCTGATTATGTACGAACTGAGACATTTTAGATTCTTGATTAGCCGCAGTCTTCCTCAGAGGAACAATAACAAATAAATAACAGAGCAGAATTTCATCGCATGCTTTCTGAATGCATTATTATATGGCAAATATGCCCTGACTATGTATTTAGCACTAAAGCAGGAAATTCTCTTTAGTTTTCAGCTGTCAAATACACTTACATCCTCTTATTTGTCTATGAAAATCATTTCTGAATTCTACTTTAAAAATTACAATGTGTTACATAATGTTATGAGCATGGGAAAGGGCACAGTTTTTGGCCCAAACAATGCACCTTATATTATACAATCACTGATTGCAACATTAATATGAAGATAATATGTCCAGGCAAATGGATGCATTTTATGTATCTTATCTGTAGCATGCACAGTCTATTCCTGTTCAACTATTTCTGATTCCTAATAAGCATATAATCTAATCTGTTTAAATTTGCTAAGTCACTATATCTAGTTTTATAGAAGGATGTTGGTCACACTCTAACTCAAACCATGATATTAGAGCTTCTGAAGATATTATAGCATTGCAGGTGCAGATATGCGGTCATAAAAATGTCAGACAAAGTCCATAATCTAAGAAGAAATGCCAATATTTTGTGTTGTAGGAAAATGGTGCAGAAATCTACTGTGGTTGGTCTCGTGATGCTGCTGCTGGCAGCAGTCGGCACATTTCTAGCCGTTTTCTTCACAGTGCGGGGCAAGCAACCGTCTCCTGAACCAGGACAGGGTTACTTCAAGGCGGCTGTAGCAGCAGACGCAGGGCCGTGCTCAGAAATTGGCAGGTCTGAGCTAATTTAGTAAACAAAGTCTGAAAAGCATAAAGTGAAATTAATTTAATAAGCTCATGACACATCAGTAATGATACTATTGTGAAGAACCTGCTGAGAGACTCAAAGGGCAGCATGAAGTTCACACCGTAAAACTGATGTGTCGGGAAGCCTAAAGAAGTGCAACATTGAAATTAATTAGTTTTAATAAAGTAAAAAAAAAATTGAATTGACTGAATCAACCTGACAACATTATGAAATACACCAGCTAAAGAAATTTCATAGGGTCGGATCACATAAAAATCATGGCACAAATTTGCAGTCAAAACATTTAACATTACGGAAAGTCTGTACTACAAAAAGATTCTGTATTTTGTTTCAGTCTGAAGGTTTCAGATTTGAAGTAGAAACAAGTGGAAACTACAACTGCAGCACCGAACGTTTCTTATAAAGTTTATTTTGATGCAATCTGGTACTTCAAATGATCATACCCGGGATGGCTGTCAAATACCCCGTCTGTGTGCCCCTCAGGGACATTCTTAAGAGAGGTGGTTCTGCTGTCGATTCCGCCATTGCTGCTCTGCTCTGTGTGGGTTTGATGAATGCCCACAGCATGGGCATCGGAGGAGGGCTCTTCATCACTATCTATGACAGCAAAACAGGTATCAGCTCACCATCACCTGTCTGATCCCACATGGTGTCCAAACACACCAGTCTGCAGGGTCTGTGTATATAATGATATAATGAGAATATATTGAAGACTATATAGAGCTGATGTCAATATACACACATAAAAAATAAAGGTTTTAAAAAAGCCATTCAGTCAAAAGTTTTTAAAACAACCATTTCTTTCTTACCCTTTTATAGTATAAAGAACATTCTTCCACTACCAAAAACCTTATAAGAAACAGTTACTATTGATGTTTCTTTTTGGAAACATACAGTCAAAATGGTTCTTCTATGGTTCTGTTTTTTTTTTTTTTTTTTAAAATGTAGATCTAATTTTAGTCTTTACTTTTCTACAGGGAAAGTTGAAACCATAGATTCACGAGAGACCGGCCCTGGAAAGGCAACCAGAGACATGTTTGGAAATAGTACAGACCTATCTCAGAAAGGTATCCATTAACTACATCACAGAATCATTGTTGAAACAGGATTTACACCATAAGTGTCCTTGTGATCTAATACCAAAGCATGATAAACATCAAAGAACTATAAACACAATCCCAACAGTCAATAACTCGGAGAACATGCTTATCACAGGGTTAATGTTGCACTGTATGAGGAGAGCTATAAAACTGTATCTCAGCTGAGGCTGCACATGGTGGCATGTCACAAGACTGTTTGTATAATAAAATAACCGGCATGCAGAGCTTTTTTGAAATTATATTTTGGCAGACGCATTGTGGGAAAATCTTTTTTCTTTGTCTAGTGACAATTACAGTGACAAAAATAATACTGTTAATGGATTATTTGGATTATTTTAAAAACAGAATTTGCTCATAGAACATTCAAAACAACCTTTTTTAAAGTGTTTGTTACTTTCAGTTTTGTTCATCCTATGCTTAGGATAGCATTGCTGTTTTTATTACTCTGTTTGTAATTTACCCTTTCTTTAAAACAAGCGCTGTGTGCTGTTTTAGATCTTCTGGTGGGAGGTCTGAGGTAGTAATAAGACCTTTGGGGTCATGTGTGTGATAAATTCATCTATAGGCGGTTTAGCCATTGCAGTTCCCGGGGAGATTCGGGGGTACGAGATGGCACACAAACGCCACGGCAAGCTTCCATGGAGAGAGCTGTTTTTACCAAGTATAAAACTGGCACGATATGGCTTTCCTGTAGGCAGAGCTTTGGCCGGTGCCATTAATTCAAAAAGGGGAATCATTATGAATGACAAGGCCTTATGGTAAGCACAAATGGATATTTAATGATTATCACTCAAAGGTGCACTATATCATTCTTTATTTTTATCTCACCTGCTTGTTACAGCTACAGTCTTGGACGTTTTACTGGCAATGGGGGCTTACTGAGATAAAGCGAGCTGTATTCAGCTAGTCATGTGACCTCAACATCCCAGCTAACATTCACAGAATGTTGGCTAATGTTCTCTGAAAGTACTCCTTTAAGTTATCAAAAATGTTCTTGCAGCAACCTTAGTAAAACTTTTTTAACATTGTATATCATATCAAAAATGTTATTCTTAAGTTGTTAGTGGGACGTTTTAAAAAGGTTACAGTCTAAATAACAACATCTAAATAACTGGACATTTTGAACATTCAAAGAAAGAAATACTGTTTTGAACATTTTTGTTACTTAATGGAAACATTAGGGAAATGTTTTTACAACCTAAAATTGTTAGCTGAGATGACAAGCATTTCATGAACATGTTGATCGTTTTAAACATTTTAGTCAGAAATGCAATTCACTTTAGACTTTTTCACTTGTCTTCTAGGTAACAGCTTCTATAGTTATCTTCTGATAATTGTTTGGTTTCTAGTTCTGTGTTCTGCGATTCCACTGGCAACATCCTGAAGGAAAACGACACCATCATCTTTAGCAAACTGGCTGACACTTACGAGCTCATAGCAGTAAAGGGACCCGATGAGTTCTACACAGGCACGCTCGCTAAGAATCTTGTGAGAGACATCCAAGCTGCAGGTTCTGTTTTATTGTTTCATATCAAAAACTGACTAAAGCAAACACAAAACAGTGTGCTTTAGCTTTCCAGGATGTTATTTTACGCAATACGCTTTGCTGGTGTTAAAACAACATTCCTGTCAAACAGTCATAGACTCATGCCTAAACTACAGTACAGCACTAAAATCAGAGAGAAATGATACATTGACCCTCTGTTTAAAGGCATAGTTTATCCAAAAATATTTTTTTATCAATTACTCACCCTTGGTCATTTCAAATCTACCTAACTTTTTCTTCTCTGGAACACAAAAGAAGATATTTTAAGAAATGTCTTAGTGGTTTTGTATCCGTGCAATGTAAGTCAATGTTGTTTGTGACCCTCAGAAGCGAAAAGTAATTGGTTTGGAATGGCATGAGATTAAATAATGGAAGATTTTTCATTTTTGGGTGAACTGTCCCTTTAAGTCCTCTCAATATGAAAGAGGAATCACAAAGGAGATCTTTTCTATATATCAAAAGTTGCTTTCACACAAAAACGATATTAAATAGAGAACAAATGGAGACTCTTGTGTAAGTGTCCTCTGTGGGGTTAGGTGTACAGCAATGGGTTACATGTTAGACATACTTGACTGGCTATCACAGTTGTGAAAGGTGCTAAGCTGTGCAGTTGCCAAGCTTCTGTTGTGGCAGAGAAGCCGTGGTCCATTGATTTTCAAATTTTCTACATCTCACTGATTCCTGCAGTGCTGCCGACAGCGTACCCCACGCAGAGGTGTTGAAGCATGACACAATTGGTTATTAATAAGTAAACTGATAACTTACTAGGTTTGATCTCGTTAAGATGCTTAGCATAATGCGTCATGTGGGCCTCTGTGTCGTGTGTGTTGTAGAGGGGATTATAACTCTGGAGGACCTGAGAGATTACAGGCCTGTGTTGGATGAGAACCCCCTCACTGCTAACGTGGGGGAATACAAGATGGTGACTCCGAATGCTCCAGCCAGCGGACCGGTTCTGACATTTATACTCAACATCCTGAGCGGTAAGAACAGGGAACAGGCTCAGCTGTGATATTTGTAGTGAAAGCATTTTTTTACACTAAGCATTTTTTTTTTTACTAAAATTTATTTTTATTGAGGTTTCACTATAATAACACCATGTTTACTATTTGTAAGGGATTAGCTGAGTGTATCCCTTACTAAATAGGTTTATAGTAAGGCTGCAGGATATCGAAGAAAAATGCAATAACTTGCAAGAAAAATTCAATAAAATGCTAAATATTGTGATAGACAATGGCTACGATAATGCTTTAATTCTGCAGAAATATTAAAATATTAGAATTCATATTCCTTTGACATTGCTATTTGCGGTTAGTCCTACAAAGTGTGGCTAACACTAATCTGGAGCAGAGCCTTATAACTCATAAGAAAAAGTGAAGCTAATCCACTTTTAAAATTTCACAAAGTGTGAAGTGTAGCTTAATCCACAATTTGAAGTAGACTTCACACAAGTTATGAAGTTAAAAAAGCCCTTAAATGACCAAATAAGACCTTGTACTCATTACGTTGTTAGACTTTACCCCTCATGAGTACAGATTTTAAAGAGGGAACCAATCATCCATTTGGTTTCTGCTTATAGAATAACCATTAGTCAGCAGAGGACGGGACTTCTAAACTTCTAAAGTTTTCCTGTTATATGAGCCATTAAAATCCCTCCACCTTTCATTCTGCTATGCCTGTCCCCTTGTCTTCCACACCAACATTAACGTGGGTGGTTTGCCACTAATTGGACACAAACCAAGCATGGAGAAATCCATGCAGCCAGCGTGTTCCGACCCTTTCCTTTGGGTTCCACCAGCAGGGGATACAGTGAAACAGCCTGTCATCTGAGATTCATCAGCATTACTTTCTAAAGCCGAGCTGGGCACTCTCCCGGCTCTGTGCCTTGGTCTGCAGACACCCACTCTGTGGCTCTACTGATGAGATACTTAGTCATTAATGCTGACGGGCAGAGCAAGGTTGTCGATAAACAGTGTTAGCACTTGTTTTTCACAATTTATTTGTTAGTTATGAAACCTTTTCCATGCAGAGTCACCGATAATTGTTTCAATTATTTCAAACAGACGTGTCTGGAATCAGTGCCTGAAACTATCTGAGAAGTTTTCAGACACTGAAACTGGGTCAGTTTTTTTCTTTTGTGCAAAAATGTGAATAATTTACTCACCCTAATGTTGTTTCAAACCTATGTTGCTTTTTTTCCAAGATACAGCTGTTTTGTAGAATATTCACGTTGCACTGTGCTATATAATGAGACTGTTATGCGCCTTCATATAGGAAAAAATCTGTCATGCTGTCATACAAAAGTTGTATGGGTTTGGAAAGACATGACAGTGAGTAAACAATGACGGAATTTATTATTTTTGAATGAGCTGTTGTTTTACTATAAAATAATATTAGCTGAGAAGAACTTTTCAGCACATTGAATGACATATTCAGATGATAATAGTGACTGCAGACGAGTGATCACATAATGCAATAAATGAATCAAACTCTTAGTCTCTCTCATCTAGGTTTCAACTTCAGCTCAGACAGCATCTCCACCACCGACAAAAAAATACTGACGTATCACCGCATAGTGGAGGCGTTCCGATTCGCGTATGCCAAGAGGACGGTGCTGGGGGACCGAAACTTTCTCAACATCTCTGACGTAAGTTCAACAGGGTCAACACAGTCACTGTTGACTTCACATCTGTGAAACACAGAAGGTCTGATGTCAATTATAACAAATGATACTTAGGAGCTTCAGGTGGAGGGGATCTTTATGTCATTCCAAGCCTGTATGACTTTCTCTCTTCTGAAGAACCCAAAAAATGTTTTTAGAAGTTAGTAACCAATCAGCAGTGGCACCCATTGGCTTTTATTGTATGGACACAAAAGCACTGAGACATTTCTCAAAATGTACCATACCAGAAAATGTTTTCAACAGCTGTAATGCTTGATCGAAATGAATTTGGCATATATTATTGTCATGGTCAGGTTGCATCAAAGCCTTTATTAAAACCGACACACCGCATCTACAACACCAATCACAGAGGATACAATTCTGCGCTGTTGAATGCCTCATTGTATGTTCACCCTTTTGATCAGCTGCTCTTTCAAGCTGTAGATGATTGTGCAGCAAGCAGGGCCGCAGTAATGATGCTATCCACCTCCACTGTCTCACTGTCACAGTTCATTCAGAACATCACCTCAAAGGCCTACGCTGACACGATCCGCCAGAAGATCACAGACAATACAACGCAGCAGGAGAGCTACTATGAACCCGAGTACTTCATTCCGGACAATCATGGCACGTCGCATCTGTCGGTGGTGGCGGAGGACGGCAGCGCCATTGCAGCCACCAGCACAATTAATCTATAGTGAGGGTTTACCATCTCAAATTTTCAGAATCGGCTGTATATTTTCTTCTGAACAGGTGCTAGTAGATATTCATCAACTATATCCCAGCTAACGTTCTCTAAAAGTTCTTTCAATGTTTTTAAATATTTTTTGCGATAACGTTAGCGCTTTTTAACATTATATGTCATATATTAAGTCATTCTCAATTTTTTGGATAATGTTCTTATCACCAAGCAATAATATTAATCTAATTAGTATTAATATTAATTAGTCTAAAAAACTGGATGCTTAAAACCTTACTAGAATATTCCAAATAAAATTTTTAACATTTTATGTAATGTAAGGGAAATGTTTTTACAACCTAAACCCTTGTTGGCTGGGACTGCATACGTATCTATTACACATTGCACAGCTCTTCATTCTGTCATTGCTTTGAACAAAATGTGCAATTTCACACGGAGTTGCAAAAATGATGGAGATGTTGGAAATATTATAACTAAATAACAAACAAACCACTCTTACTGTCTCTGCAGTATGTAGTGTTTACTGTGTACTGCCCACATTATGCAAATTTGCTGTATGCATGAAATACACAGATCACCTACATCTTCATCTAACCTACATCTGCTCAAATATACAACAGAACACCCTGCACACAATACTGATGTGCCCTCAAGATAATACGCCGACTTCACTTTGTATTCCTAGCATGTTAAATAACGTGACGTCAGCCACAATTTTTTAAAATCACTTTTTTGTTGGACTGTCAAAGGTAAATATCTGACACAAAATTGAATTAAAATGCAAAATAACTATTTTTAAGATGGTAGCTGGACACCACTCACATGCAACCCGAGGAGGTCATGTGACAACACTTCCTCACTATTGTTTCATCTGAAAAAAAATGTGACTTTTTACACCCCTGCCTTTTATTCCTGTTCCTTCAGCTTTGGCTCTAAGTTCATGTCAACTTCGACAGGGATTCTGTTAAACAACGAGATGGATGACTTCAGTTCTCCACTAATCACTAACAACTTTGGAGTTCCACCTTCCCCCAATAACTTCATTGTTCCACGTAAGTGAACATGACACCTGTGGGCTATAGCTTATAGCTACTGTTCTAGGTACAGGTTTTACTGAGCCACATCTGACCCTGATGTTCATAATGGTGTAGTTGACACACCTACCAGCAATAACTAAATACCCATGCTACCCAGCCAAACCATGATTTAAATTGTTAATTGTTTTATAATGTGTACTTTAAAAATAGCAGTTTACAGTACATTCTGCACAGTATGCAATACACTAATATTCCATTCCAACTTCATAGTTCAAAGGATATTTTAAGATTTCGGTAAATTATAACATTTGCTAACTTTATTGTTTCATGACTCAGATAAAAGACCCATGTCCTCCATGTGTCCTGCAATCCTGCTGGACAAAAACAACAAAGTTAAAATGGTGGTGGGGGGCTCTGGTGGGACCAGGATCACCACAGCTGTAGCCCAGGTGCTAAAGACACTCCGTTCTTTCATTGTATTTGAGTACACATAGTTATGCTGCACCTAGTTCCCAGCTAACAGGGAATGTTCTCAGAACATTGGTTAATGTGCTCTAAAAGTTCTCTCAAAGTCATCAAAAAAGTTCTCGTAGTAACGTTAGTAGACCTTTTTTAATGTTATAGATCTTATTTAGGGAAATTGTCAGAGGAACATTTTAAAAATGTTACAGAACAAGAAATTGAATATTATGTTTTCATAACCAAACAGTAACATTAACACAATGTCAGAAAACCTGGACGTTCTGAACATTCCTGGAACTTATAAAATAATGTTTTTGATACCTAATGGAAACAGTGGGGAAACGTTCTTACAACCTAAAATTGTTAGCTTATGACCTTATGACCTCATGTGTAACAGATGTGCTTTGTGCAGGTGATCCTAAATGCACTGTTTTTCAATTACGACCTGAAGAAAGCCATTGAAGAGCCGAGAATTCACAATCAACTCAGTCCCAACACCACAGAGGCAGAGTCTGACTTTGACAAGGTGGGTTGTGTAATGTATGGCATCATTTTACAAAGTCTTCTAAGATAAGATACAAAGAAGATAAGATATCTGCTATGACATGTACAGTCCGGCTCTTAAAAACAGGTTTTACTTTCTTTAAAGGGATAGTTTACCCAAAATTTTTTTACTCACCCTCATGTCATTCCAAACCTATATGACTTTCTCTTCCGTGGAACACAAAAGAAGATATTTTGGGAAATGTTTTGTGTCCACATAAAACGGAAGTCAATGGGTGTCAATGTTGTTTGGTTACAAACGTACTTCAAAACATCTTGTGTGTTCCTCCGAAGCAGAAAAGCCATACAGGTTCAGAATGATATGAGGGTGAGTAAATGATGGAAGAATTTTAATTTTTTTGGTGCACTGTCTCTTTAAGAATATAATTTTCCCATCATTTTGATTCATATTCTCAACAGGTTTTGTGAGATTCACACAAATAGGTTATTATCAAAGTTTTATCTGCTGTCTGTGTCTCCATGGTCTTTGGTTGTTTTCCATACACTTCTAGTTTTAACTTGGCACAACTCATTCAATTTAAACCCACAGGCCATTTTGGAGGGTCTTGCCCAGAAGAACCATGTTACAGAAGTGTTGCAGTCCACAATGTCTGTGGTGCAGGCCATTGTGCGGTACAGTGATGGCCTTAGTGCTGAGTCAGACCCCCGCAAGGGAGGCTACACAGCCGGATACTGACATCCGACTCAGCGATCCAAGGTTCCAGCCTAGCTGCAGGAAACAGAAATGCTACCTAAGGACATTTTCCCCTGACCTGCTCTGAAACAACCAAATGCCTTCGTCAGAAATCCAAAAGCGAGTCGATTCCAGCCAAAGGTTTTTCCGAATGTTGACCCTTACACATTCCACATTGGAACAAATAAAAAAACCCCCAAAGAAATACACAAAGAAAACTGTTTCATATCTGTATCATGTTATTGTGGAGTGGTAGGCTATTTATTTCTGCAAATAAACGTGTTTGGTGTTTGGTGAGTGATTATTACGTTCACCTCAAGGCAAGTGAAATTCTGCAGGACTAAGCAGGAGCCTCTCAGGAGAGTAGGTTTTAATCACGCTGAAGCTCAGGTACTTATTTTAACATCCCAGAGGCACAATGATTGAACATCAAGCAGCATCGTTTATGATGTTTTCAGGGGACAGACTTAATCACATAAATGTTCTTAATCAAACTTTCAAACTTTGATTTTACAAAGATATATGTTAGTTAATATGCATCAGGGAGAAACCCAAATGGTCAGTTGTTTCATGTTCAACATATATGATGTTACTAATCTTATATTTTAATGGGCCTACCCAGCTAACAATTTTAGGTTGCAAGAACGTCTCTGTATTGTTTCCATTAAGCAACAAAAACGTTATAAATGTTATTTTGAATGTTCTGGGAACTATATATAACGTTAAAGAAAGATTTTTGAGTGAACTTTTAGAGAATGTTAGCCAACATTCAACATTCAGGTTCCCTGTTAGCTGGGTATGCAATACATCCTAATATTTGTTTATAGTAGCATTTTGTAAACTGTTGTGTAATAAACAAGTTTGCTTCTGTACAATGTAAAACTGGGTCCCTAAATGGATTTTAAGGTCAGCCCTGCCACTGTCACCTTATCTCAACAATTCACACAATATCAGGATGAAGAGTTGAGGATATTTCAGCCTTTATGAAAATAAAGCTGATTTGCAGTTCTGGTGTTGATAATACTGTGACGTCTCATAACCAATGTTAAATGTTACATGTAATTCCTGTTCTCTGCTTTACACGAGTGTACAGACATGTTTTGAGCCTCGCCACCTCTTCATTTGCCAATATTTTAACGTTGTTTCGTGCTTTCAGGGGCGTTTGTTCCCATTGGGTGGCTTTGAGAGCTGTTGGGTTCGTGCTGATAGGAAAAGGTCAGGCTCTTTTACAGCTCTCTGATCTCCCGTAGGGGCTGACAATAGAGCTGTGTCACATGACTCCTGTCAGTACAACAGCACCGCCAGCATTGTCGAGACTTTGGGTCTAAAGGCAGAACACAGTTTGAGATCAGACAGTCCAGACTCAGTCCAGACACAGTTTGAGATCAGACAGTCCAGACTCGTGTGATCAGAAAGTCCAGGAGGTGTGATCAAGTGATCACTTTACAAGTGGTGTCCAGAAAAGGGCCTAAAAGTGTATAATATGGCCTCTTCCCTGCTTGTAAGAATGTTTCCTTAATGTTTCCATTAAGTAACAAAACAAAAACATTTTCTAGGAAAAAGTTGTAGGAACGTTCAAACTGTCGTTTTAGACATTGTATTAACATTATTGGTTGATTATAATTACGTTATTCAAACATTTTTTAATTCTGTCACTGATGAAAAATTGACCATCAAAGATTAACATACAGCCACTGAAATATATTCTTTTAAAAAGGTATTTATACAAAATGCATATAAAATACATCTGTATGAAAATACATCAGTATGTAATTACAAAAAGGTCCATGTGAATGCTACATATGAACACAGGAAATACAAACAATTACTGCTAAATTATTTAGCAGTTTTAGTGTCACATTCAGTTTGGTAACATTCACATTTTGACTCTCACTGCATCTACAGTAACAACAACATGATAAACAAAGATATAGCCGCCAGATTTATGAATTTATGAGTCTTTGTAGGGAGATTTCTGTCTTCAGAAATGGTACAATTATCTCAAGTTAGCTGTCAAAGAAAATGTGTTGCATGATGGAGACCGGGCTAGTTCGCACACATTTTACTTAACTGAATATTTTCAAAAATCAAAAAAAGACAATTTCTCTACTTATTGAACATTCTCACTGTTATTGCCTTGGAAAAAAGATACAGTTCACGGTAAACAGGTTGAACTTTAATATTACAGTGGCACACTGTATTTTAAACAGCAGGCACAAGTACTATAAAATTAATCAGCAAAATCATTTAAAAACACAATCAGTTTATGAGAAAGTTGATAAAGGTAACATAGAAAAGTTTGACTGCTACTCTTATAGTTTCTAAAACAGCCCTTGTGATCTGTCTCCCATGTGACAACTAGCCCCGGTGTCCTCTACAGTCAAAACCCAAAAGGCACATCACTCAAATCTTACTGTAATCCTCTGTTGTAAGAGGGCCTCAAAAGGTGTCACCTAAAAGGATTGCAGCCCACCCGAAACACAACAACCATCTTCAACAACTGACCCCAGATCAGCAGCTGAGCGAGAGGTGTGTTAGTATCCCGCCGGCCTGCCATGCTTTCTAGCATCCGATACGGCACTGATACAGCATCCTTCTTTTGAGACGCTGTTGACCACGTTAAAGAAGTACGGATTGTCCTCCACGATGTGTCCTAATTTCTTCATTGCTTCTATAGCTGACTGTGGGGTATAAAAGAACAATATTACCACTCAAAACTCACATTTGATTACCTGTTACAAAATGTCGATTATAATCAGTGACCAGGGGCGTTTCGAAAGCAGACAAGAGCGAGGAATGAGCAATTACAATCAGTGCGGCAGTCATGCTTAAAACCGAGAATTATGGGATTGCAACTTGTGATGAACTCCAGAATAATACAAACTCCATAGAACTTACCTTGTCATATCCACGCTCAAAGTTGACAGTGTTTTTCGAAGTCACAAACACTATTTTAGCAGCGATGGATTCGTTAAGACTCATACCAAACCACAGGTGGTTCATAATAGACTGAAAAAGAGAGAGCGAGGGAGACAGAGGGAAAATATGCTTTCATTAAAGGAAGTCTATGGGGAGTACTCTGGGTTATTTTCAACCTAATGTCTATGCACCTGTAGCATGTTGTTGACTAACACAGACAATAAATCGAATGCGTACCTTAGTGCATAGAGGAAACACATTTACTGTCCTCAAAAGGACAATTTAGAGAATTTTAGAGCTCAAGCAGTAACAAACATTATTGTACTAAAAAATTAATGTAAGTGCTTTAACAAAATATATGAGGTTCAATTTTCTGCTTTAAAAACATTCTGGCCTGCTTTCCTGCCAGGTGTCCTGTTCGTTTTTTTTATAAACAGATGGAGTACATAAACATTAGGCTGAATATAAACCAGATTACTCCTTTAACGTACAGCTGAACAAGTTCATTTCATATAAATAACTTTCAACAAATCTTAGTGCATGAAGTTTAAACCGAACAATCTTTCGGTCTGCAAAAAAACAAAGTCTGCAAAACCAAAACGAGTGCCAACAACTCGCTGGACAGATGGACTTTCGACTCCAGCTCACCAGAGCCATGGCTGTCGTGATCATACTTCCTCCAGATCCACCGATCACCAGCGTTTTCTGCTGAGACGTGGACTGCAGGATGGATGGAGCCATAGAGGACGGAGGCTGCTCACCTGTTGAGAGAAAACACAGGCTTTAAGTTGATAATGTGTGTATTGTAACGGAGGAAGTGTTTAGTAACAGATCTTCACCTGGAAAAACAGTATCTGCTCGGCCACAGAAGTCAGCCAGTTCATTGTTGAGGATGATGCCCGTTTTAGGAGAATAAATGGATGATCCAAACCTAAAAGGAGAAATTGATGATAAACATTTTAGAGTGTATTTGGTCGCAAAGGGGCAACAAGCACCTAAACATTGATGTATTAAGTACAAACAAGAAAATGATGGCAAATGGCAGGCGCCGTGCAATCTAAAGGTTATTTTTGTCAGCTTTAATGAACTCAAACTTTTCATTCGTTTATTTTATATAGAAAAGCACAATTTCTAGTGCTGTGAAAGTTTCTCACATGTGGTTGATGGTGCTGGTGACTGACACCGCACCGCCATCTGCTGCCAGCACCGACACATGCGTCGTGCCGACGCGGTCCGCCGACGGCGTGATGTTGTAGTAGGCGGCGTCGTGGACGGAGCCGTCGGTGATCAGCGCCCTGATCCGCTCGGTAAACTTTTCGTCTGTTATGCTTGTCATCTTACCGGAAACAAGGAAAATATATAAGACGAAAAATGTTTGGAGTTTGCATGCATTTGTGTTTATATTACTTGCGTTGCGATTTTATTTTATCAAGTAAAATACTTTGTTGTTTCTCCAGTTAGGTAGCAATTGCCCCCGTGCATGACCCCAGGAGAAGCAGGGCAGTCAAAATATCACAAAAGTCAAATTTCTGGCCAGTATGCAACAGAAGCCAAAATCTGTTTGCTCTTATACTTTTTCATTATATTGCAAAATCAAATCAAACTTCTTATGTTTACTTGGATTGTATGCTTTGTTAAACTTGATGTCATTTTTAACAACTGCGTGTGTGTGGCCTTCGGAAGAAATCTGGCGTTTCACCGTATTTGCTCAACCCGTGCTGACCCCCGGTTTTATTATGTTTATCAAAGCCAAAAACAGCAAATATGACAAGAACAAACAGAGGGATGTGAGAAACGCTGATGTTGTGTAATGTTTATAATAGGTTGGAGAAAAACAGAAGGAAAAAATTGAGTTGCAGGCGCCTTACATCTCTGGAGCTGAAGAAAGGGTCTCGAAGGTTTCGCTTTTGTCCGTTTGCAAATTTAGCTGCTTCTAGGTAGCGATGCAAAGTAACGTTTTTCTGGTCTCCTTTGATAGAGGCTGGAGATAGACCGAACCCTTGGGATAAACAAAGAGATACTGAATATTCATGGATAACAGATGTTTCCGTAGTTCATAGTCTGCAAAAACAGACAATGGCAATTTTTCATTTTACTTTAAACTCAGATACAGGCCCTCCAGCAGACCTACCGTGCATAAGTTGGAGGATAAAGCCAAGTATTGTGCCCCCTGATGGCGGAGGAGGAAAGTACATCTTGTACTCCCCCAACTGAACTGAGCATGCATCACTGATTCTAACCTGGAAGGCTTTCAGATCTTCTGATGATAACACACCACCTGAAGAACAACACTAAACTGTATAATCAAACACACCTGCCAAAAACATCTGAAAACGCTTTCCGAAGTGTTTTCAGATATCAGTTGCAATTGTAAATTGCTTTGATAGAAACATAAAGAACCTGCAGCTTGCACATCCTCTATCAAGTCCTTGGCAATTTGTCCCGTGTAGAAAGCATCGGCTCCTTCTTTGGCGATAATTTCCATGGTTTCTGCCAGCTTGGGGAATTTCAGGATATCCCCCGGGCCAAAAACTGTCTTGTTCTTGTGACAGAACAAATCACTAAGAAAACATGTGCAGACGTGTACAAAATTAGCCAGAAATTACCCACGTGTACAAAAACTGTAAAACAACGTAAAGGAGCTCAATGCTTATCTGCAGCCTATGTGCATTTTTGTAATAAACTAAAATGAACGAATTTCACTGCAAAATCAAATGAAAGATTTTGAGAAAAAAAACCTCAAACATAAAATTTAAATGTTGCAATGCATTGTCTTAAAACAGGCTTAATTTTCTTTATGCAAGTAATAATTCTTAAAATTACATTATGGCAAATTATAACAAAAGAATATATAAAAATATACCTTAGATATAAAAAACTTAACATATGTTCTTTTTGGGGCATGACCTGGACATGTTTTCTTCCGACTCAGTCAAGAACAATAAACTAAGAAATTTACAGTATAAAATTTAGTACTGGTGTTAATGTAATGGAATACCGCAGTACAGAACAAATGCTTATCATGAGGGCTGGTGCTTTTCTTCACAACAATAGCAGAGCGTTTGTGTTTTCTATGGTTTGCCAGAGGCTAAATTATAACCCAGTTCTTTGACAGTAAACTTCAGGATTGCTTTACAAGATTTATGTACAAGTGCCTGTAAATAAACTATCCTATTGAAATGTCAATCATCAAGTCATGAAGCAGTCTGTATGTTAGTATTTTGTCTGACTGTGGAATATATAGTACCAGAGTCTGGAGCCACGAATCAGCTTTTTGATTATATCAATTTGCAAGAATTGGCCGAGGTAGATGGGCATGGGGAAGCCATCTCGTGCTAGTTTGATGGTGGGCTCAAACAGTTTGGCCCAGGGCAGTTTTCCATACAACCGGTGGGCATGTTCATAACCACGGAGTTCCCCTGGTACTCCAATCCACTCACTTCCTGTGAAGCAAACGGTGAGATATTCATGACATTTTGAGAAACACGAAATGTTTTATGAAACTGAAGCCTGGTAAATATAACCTGGTAAATAAATGTGGCAACAGTTGCTGTAAACTACTGAACTAATCCCAGGAAGAGTATGAAACAAGCAAAACAAGTCCACCATAGTGCATACCTTTCCCCCAAGTGAGAATTTCCCTGTCCTACAAACCTACATGTCCTTTTGTACTTTCTGTATCTTCCTTGTATTTTATTTAATGAAAGATGACACACTTTAATACTATTAGAGAAATAATTATGTTTGCAATATAATATATGTTTGCTATTGGGACAAAACACCATACAGGAGGAGTGAATTAAAGATGATTAAAGAGTTCATCTTTGTTATGCTTATGTTTCCTGGGAATTGTTTCCTGTGGTAAAGCGTTACCTGTGGTCAAAGTCACATGCTTCGGGCAGTCCTTCAGCAAATCAGCTTTCACACCTTTAGGGACTGTCTCTCTTGAGCTGATAATTTTCACTTTGCCTTGAAAAGACAGAAGACACTTGAGACAAGCAAAGTTTATTTTATGTGTTTATGTGTATATAAACAGAATATAATCAAGTCGAACTTGTTTTCTACGAAACCACAAGAGTAACTCAACCAGCGAAATTGTTTATGATCACAATGTTATCATTGGTCCAAACTGAACTGAAACTATTCTTATTTAAATGTAATGTAATGTCACTATTGATTATTAATAAACGCAAATTTGCATATATTCAATTCCACAAAGTATATATACCCCCAAAAGTTAAGGTAGAATGAGGAACCAAAAAACCTTTCCCAGCTAACGGAACATTGGCTGATGTTCTCTAAAAGTTCTCTTAAAGTTATCAAAATGTTCTTGTAGTAACTTAGTACAACATTTTTTTTAATGTTATATATCTTATATATCAAAAATACTACGTCTTGGTTGCTGCGTGGGTAATTCAACAGTATAGTTGAACACACCTGTTTTGTCCATAATGGTAAATATGGACCCCCCGCCCAGGCCCATGCTTTGTGGGTTAACCACTCCAGTGCAGAGAAGAGCTGCAATAGCCGCATCTACTGCTGAGCCTTCCTGAAGCAGCATGTCCCTGTAAACAGAACACATCTTATATCATGACTGTACCAAATAGTTTCAGCTAATGTTCAGTATATATGACGTTTATGTGAATCCCACAAATAAACATGAGTCATATTTTACCAGGACATAGGGGTACTTGGGGGACTAAGTCCAGGAAATGAATTTCAGGGGTAGACAGTTACATAAAATACATACAATAACCTGAAAACGCTATGCAAATTTCATAAATATAGTGGGATTTTCTGCATCCATGGTTTAAAAACCATGTGTCCACCAAATGTCCACAACTACTGTCCCCCTAGTGACTCTTGGCCATTTCCACAACCCACATTTACAAACCCGAAAATCGAAATTAAATTTAGCGTAAATTCTTTAGTTTTGTGTATGGAAAACATAGATTCCTCTCAAGAATTTAGGTTGACATACAATATCAGACATTTTCACAACACAAAAGCCGGTAATGCTGATAAGTAGTAATTTTCTCCTCTAAGGTAAGCATTCATTCAGGCTTACTAGTCTTTCAAGTTGATCATCTCATTGAATTTCTTCAGCCCAAAGAAAATTTGTCTTAAATGTTTTAAGACAGTTACATAAAAAGGAAGATTGGTCAAAACTTAATCTAAAAATTAAGTCTGGTTAGCCCCAAGTAATTGCTAGTTAATCAGACAAATTTTTAAGACACAGTCTTAAAAGCCAGTCAGCTGGCTGTTTTTTAAGTTTAACCTATAAAATGCTCAATTTTCTCTCTCTCTCTCTCTCTCTCTCTCTCTCTCTCTCTCTCTCTCTCTCTCTCTCTAATATATATATATATATATATATATATAGTTTTAAAACTCCTTAAAATTTTAAAGACACCTCAGATATCCTCAAACACACAAGCACACTTCCTGCAGATAAAGCACTTTTCTTTCATGTGTTTGTGTCAATATGACAAATCAGACCCCTGAGGCAAGTCTCAACCAGTTCAGCAACGATTCCCCTTAGTTCAGTGAACTTTTACCAGCTCACACGCTTGATGTACACAAACCAAATCCTGTACAGTCATTCAAATATTTTCCAGGCTAGTGTTACTGACTGAGTCAAGCTGAGTCTATGCATGATTTTATAGGCTATGGGGCAATGCTTCACCATGACAGATGAGATCAGATGTCTGATATCACCGGATAATCTAAACTGAAAAACAAGACCTGTCAAAATCAGTTTAAGAATGCAGCAGACAGTTGCATCTGTCCAATAATAACAAGATAACTTCTAATTAAAGAACCATACTTACTATATCTCTGTAAAATGATATAGTGCTGTTCATCAGTCACACAGAGATGTATCATTATGTTATTGTTTTCTTTAAAAGCATTATAACACACGTTTATTCAGTCTGTTAAGTTGTCAACGATTGTTAAGTGATAAGTGTCAATTCTGAGATTTCAGTTGGGAGATTAGATGACATATTATTAAAGTATTGAGGTTTTTTTACAACACAAAAGTCAAATAAATATAAAATATAAACAAATGCCCCAGTAAAGAGTTGTACAACCTGAAAGTCCTTATAGGAAACAAATCAGACTTGTGACCAATCAGAATTGTCGGTCAGTCTTTAAATGGATTATTTGATGTTTTAATTCCATTTTTGTATAGTGCAATTCATAATTCATACTGTTCTGGAAATGAAATTCAATGAGGGTACCCTAATGGTTAAATATCTGTTTGAGCAGCCACTGATGACAGATATACAGTAGGTGGGGCAGATTCTTGCTCTGAGTGCTATAGGTTATGTGTTAAAACAGAGGTTTTATATTATTTAACATGTAAGGTCTTAAACTTCAATTTTGGGCACTTAGTGGAAGCAGGTTAATAATTTAGTCAGTACAGATGAACTGCAGCTGAAAATTTGAAGGTTTTGAGACCCACAAAGAGCAACTCAAGAGCTAATGTATCATCCACAAGACCCCTGTGCAAGATATTTAAAAGCAGGTTATTGTATGGGGACAATTCATAGCACCATTAGTGATGTCACGTCTGTTAGTCATATAAAGCAATATAAATCTCTCTAACACAACAGCTGGATATAAATACACAAATACAGCCTTACATTTACATTATGCATTTGGCAGACGCTTTATCCAAAGTGACTTACCGTGCATTCATGTTATACATATGATTAGTCTATGTATTCCCCAGGAATCAAACCCACAATCTTTGCACTGCTAATGCAATGCTCTATCAGTACCAAGTCCAAGACTTCTTTTGTTTCTTGCCCTGTGTAATCAGCTTATCGTGTCAGACACAGAACAGACGCTATGATTTTTTATATGACTTTATATGAGTGATTGGAAGAAATGGAGATTTAATGATGCTCCTTCTCAAACTAATGTCTTCTGTATGTTTTCAGAGTAGGTTAAAGCATGAATCCATACAAAATACCTAATACAAAATACATAATACAAAAAGGGAAGTTCTTTGAAAAGGGGTCATAAAAGACTTCACATATCAGAACAAGGAAATATTCAGTAAGCTTGCAGGACGAGACACAGAAAATGTGCTGATGTAAGAACATGACCTCTGTGGGGCTGGTTGATCTTGTTCTGACAACTTGTCATGTTGGATCGGGACTTTTTAGAAGTTTTGGCAGCCAGTGATGCTCTGGTTCTTGTTGGTTTGTTTAGTGGTATTTAGATCAACATCTCGAGCACACTGAACTAAAATGCAGATCGTAAATTCAGATCATAAAGGTAAATTTGAACAGATATGTAGATATGCACAATTTATATTTGTTTACCAAATAAAAAGTGCATAAGCTTTTTATATCAAAAGATAAGGACAAACATAGATTTCAAGTGTGCAAAATTCCTGCCGTCTTGGGCTCAAAATGAGATTCATAATAAGACCATGAGACCAGGAGTTTGGTCAAGTCTGCACCTGTGCAGGATCTGGGCCAGGCTGTGTTAGTATCTAATCTCTTAAACAGATTATCTGATACACCATATCCCACTGTTTGAAATCTGTATAACATTTATCATTTATGTGAAGCATTCTTGATTTAAATGGTAAACAAAGACAAAACGCCAAAATGCAATGAAAAATAAACTCCAGCCAATAATAAACCTTTTTAACCTGTATACATTTTATTTCTGGTATTTATCTGTACTTTTAATCAATTACACTTTATTGTAATATTTCTCATGTATTACAAGTATAGCACTTAAAGATCAAAACCTATGTGTCTTACCTGGCTATATCAGAGCACAGCTGGGAGTCCGCAGAGATGGCAGCATGCGTAAATGCGCATTTGTGTTTGGTGGCCAGAATAACGCAAAGGCAGATAATGACAGTAGTGCACACTAAAGCGAGTACGCACAGGCAGCAGCGTCTAGCCTGAGATTTGGCCATGCCTCGATCAGCGCGTCCCGCAGGCGGAATAAAGACGCGCTCGTCTGCGGGGTGCGGAGAAGTGGAGCAGAGTGAAAGTTTTCCGGATGAATGATAAGACTGTAAAACCTTACAATCTAATAATACAGGCGTGGTTTCCAACAAGCCTTATCCAATCAGAATTTAATATTATTCAGAGTTTAATAATAATAATAATAGCCTACTTAATTTTATGTCTATTGCATTGCTCTTACAGTTGCCAAGTAAATGAAATCAAATGGTGGTGATGGCATTATAAGTTATAACCTAAACCCTGTTTAAAAGCTATGCAATGGTTTTAAACTCAGACGAATACTTCTGCTTCTCAATGTAACTGCTCCCATACACATTACAAATATTACTGTTTCTCCTTGACAACAACGTAATGAAATGGAGAGGGTAAATTGAGACTTTTGCCAAAATCTCATGTAATCTAATCTATGTGTCTCATAGAGTTTACCAGCCAGGTACATTCATTTTAATACATCAAAGTCTTTAAGTCTCTGGATCATGCTATCCATATTCATTTTATAGCACTATATCTCATATCTGTATCTACTGTATAATGATCTGTATAACATCTCAGTGTTGGAAGGTGGTGGGAGGAACGATAATATACTGAAAGTACATTGAGGTTGGTTTTGTGTGTTTTGTTAACAATGAGTCAATGACATGTAATGCTGAAAACAAGCACACTTTAAGTCTCTCTCATGGCCCGTCTTAGATTGAAAGGCCTACATGATGCCATTTCTCAAGAATGGATGATTAACAGTTTATAAACTGTGGCATTATTCTTTTACCTCATATCAGAAAGGCAACATATTCCATAAGCAGTTGTTTATCTAAAAAAGCAAAACATGTTTTTTTGAACCTTCATCAGGTTTTAGCTCATATTAAAAATGTATAAATTGCATTTTTGTTGTGCTTGATATTGCTGATTTTTGTGCTAGAAGTCCCATCAGGGAACATTATAGTATCTTTATTCAATAAAGCTTTTACACTGTAAAAACTTCCTTAACTTTTTAAGTTCAATCAACTTTGCTGCATTTCAAATTATTTCAACTTACTATTTTTAATCTTGACTGGTGTTAAATTGCTGTCACTTAATAGACAACATAAGAAAAAGTGCTTAAACTTATTTGTAAGTTACACCAGTCACGATGTAAACTATAAAGTTGAAATGACTTGTAAAGCCAAGTTGATTTAACTTAATTTAAGTGGGCAAAGTACAGTACAGTACAGCATACAGAATAAAATCCTGGAGAAGAATTGGGAAAGATTATTAGAAAACGAAACATGAGACGGTTTTTTGGGTGGTATAGCCAGTATCGAGATAACAGGCTGATAACAGACTGACTTTTTGTAAAGTGAAACTAACATGCGTTGCCAAAGGTTTGATTGGCGAGTCCGTTTTCACAACGATTAAATGTTTCGCAACTAGCAATTTCCCCCAAATTCAGCCTCGGTTGTGAAAGACCCAGAGACTTTAAGAGTAACATCTGTTACTAAACATCTGTAATTAAAAGTGCGTTTCATTTTGATCACTTTTTACGCAGTTTGCGCAGTTTGGAGATTTGTGCGCACACAGGCGCGATCAGGACGCACTCCAAACTTTGATTGACTTACAGGCTGCAAGTTTTGACACATCAAGCGGTGTGAGCTAAAGATACCTGCGGGGCAAGGAGTTTAGTGTTTGGGCTTGATCTTTTCATCCTGTCAGACCTCAAAGAACAAACAAACTTATCCTGAAGTAACTTTGAGCCGCCTCAAATGATGTAGCAGTCCCTCTTAAAGACAGAAGAGGGCAGTGGTGGGCTAGTCAATTACAATGGTCTGGTCCTGCTTTTCTTTTTGAAAAGTCTTGAAATGGGTTTTAAATGTCAGTTCATGTCATAGTTTCCTTTAAGCCCTTTAATAGTATAGCAAGGGTTAATCTAAAGAAAATGCAAATATCCTGAGCCTTTTAAGGGTACTGTTTTTATATAAAAGTAAATGAGTGTTTTTGAGAACTATTTATGGGTATTTCATGAAATATATTTATATTTCAATTTCACAGTACAGAAAGACGTATAATTTAACATTATGTCACTACTCAGCAAAACCTAACAATCCATTTCTGAAGATGGTAGATTAAGTTTTGACCACTGTTAGAAATCCATACTGTATTTCCATAATTTAAAACTGCAATCCGTACATTTTGCCTCTCTATCGCCATCTCTGGTTAAAACCTAAAGTTGCACCAACATTTCCCAGGAAATCGGCCCAAATAAACTTATTATTGTGAATTGGGAAATGGTAAGGAGGCTGTTTTGATCTGTTATGTTCAATAATGATTTTTGTTTATTTTTAACACAAAAAATATGAATTGAAAGGCTAAAGTACTGGTGCTTTAGAAAGTCCCGGGAATATGCAGATCTGAAAATCCTTATTATACCATCAAGAACCTTAGCAGCAGAAGGGTGGAAGTAGAGGACTTTTGCTAAATAAAAAATTATTTTGATTCATCACGAGTGAACCTGTTGAATCAGATGAACAGAGGTTCACTAGCAGTTCACTGGTGTTGGGTATCAACTACATTTGCTCTAATGGTTTAACCATGAGGGTTTTTTGCTCCCTAATAGCTTGCATGTAAACTGATGCCTGCACAGTGCACTGGAATGGGCCATTGATGAAAATCTGATATCTCTCTCTTCTCATCCCTTGTTTCTCTTGTTCAGGTCAAGCTGTATGTACCACATGTGCTCTTTAAAAAGCAACATGGCCTACTTCATCCTCGCTGTAAATAAACTGACCTCACTTTCAGCAGAACGTCCGCCCCAGGTGAAACTCTTCGTATGAGATGGAGCCCATCTGCTATGAGCTCACATTCATTCATGATACACGCATAATGCATTGCTTAAGTTTTTATATATTCTCTGTTGATGATTTTCACTAAGGCTTGAACTATTATATTGCATCTGTCTACGCAGAGAAAAGACCTTCATTTCGGAAAGGTACCAGTTTTTGATGCCAGATAATGACTGGTTGGTTAACCGGCATGATTCCGTCTGCTAAGCACAAAGCTCATTAGGATCTTCTGTCTGTTACAGCTATTACATTAAATCCAAATTGATTATTGGAAAGTGTGAATCCACAGGGAGGTTTTAGAAGTGCAGAATGACTGGCAGAAAGACAAAGGTCTTTGTGCTTCCATAAATAGACTTTATAATTATTCTGTCCTCTTTGTGTCACACCAAACCCCTACCTCACTTTTCCAGCAACAAATCTTCAGAACACGTTTCAACTTGATTCGCATTTGCATTTATTCTGCAGTTTTCATTACATTTAAAGGACACACACTACCGCATTTGTTTGGGCTACCGCATTAGTTTGTGTCGCCTAAAATCACGGTATACTCATAAGCGAGTACATGAACGGGATGTTCTCTTGCAATTAAACTTTTCAGAGTTGTTTTGCTGTTTCGGAGGTTATTTCGTGGTGACGTAATGTTTAAATGCACTAGGGGGCAAATAGTCAAATTAAAAAACACATAAGCCCAGTGCACATCTCTCCTCCGCTCAAGCGTAAATGGTTTCCAGAAGGATCTTCATTTTATTGAGTCAGTCCTGCATACACTGGGGTGGACTAAACAAATAAAGAAGATGTTGAAAAAACGTACAAAATGAATCTCAGTGCATGCAATGCAGTTTTATAAAGAATCTATAGGCAAAGCATTTGAGCTTAAATCTACCTAAATACGGTATCATGGCCATGGGTTCCATCGTGATTTGCAATTAGATATGAAGAAATCAAATAAGATCGCACTGGATAAACTACAATTCCTATAAAATTCTATTTATGTTCCAAACATGTCTAATATGATATAGAAATTTCATTAGCTTTTCCATTTTTTTACATAGGGTGCTGTAATTTAATTTCTGCTTCTGTCAGATTACCATATTTAGCTTATCTGTAAAATAATTGTACACACACTTGTGTTTATAATGTTTATTTTATGTAAGCACACACTTGTGTTTTATAGCCTAATGTTTAATTTATGTAATTGGCACAACACCATTAATGTTTTATAATGTTAATGTGCACTCAGTTGTTTATAAAACTCATTACCCAAGCAATGAAGCTGATTGGCTAATGATGTCTTCATATTTGGCTGAACCTTAGAGCACTAATGAGTTTATTCAAATGCAGGAGTCTCAAGCGAAAGTCTCAAGCTACCGACTGTTAAATTATTAACCTGTCTGATGAATGTTTCAGGGGTAGCAAACAGTGCCAACAGACAAGGGTTAATTGAGAGGCGAGACGTGGCCGGGAAGTTGACTGGTTACACCAGACCTGAGAGGAAAACACAAAAACAGCTTTCAGCCTAGAGGTCAGTCTGGCTGTGGGGGGCCGTTTCAGGTTAAAACCTGGAGTGTTTTATCAAGAATGTCTTAACAGTCGGTGCAGTAAATACACTCAATGTGTTTTAAAGTGGAAAGTCTGAAAAATGATCTGAGATGAGAAAACCGAGATGTAAGATCGAAAGATGAGAAGGGAAACGGCTGATTGAAATATTACACTAAACGTCACCAAGTGGAAACTAAATTTCAGAGCTTAACTAGATGTTTACATGTTCCAAAGAAAAAAAAGTGGTGCTAAAGTGTTATTAGTGCATTGCTATGGAGTTGTCTCAGAACGTTAGCTAATGTTTTCTAAAGGTCCTCTCAAAGTTATTAAAAACTTTCTTGCTGTATCATTAGTCAAACATATTTTTAATGTGATATATCATATCAAAAAAACATTTGTTTATTGTTCATTGTTACAGAATTTAAAAAATATGACTAAAATGTTTTTATAACTAAGCAATAAAAGTTATGATGTCTAAAAAAATCTGATATTTTGAATGTTCCTAGAACTTTTAAAGTAACATTTTTGTTACTTAATGTAAATGTTAGGGAAACATTACTTTAAGTACCAGATAACTTTGATGAGTGTGATAATGTAGCTTATGAAACTAAGTCTGGTTTTCTGTTTATTGGAGTGTGACATGGGAACAAATCTTGTTTTCTCTCTTTCGCTCTCTTGAATGCAAATGTTCCAGATTGAACCCTGAGGCCTCAGTGTCCCCTGCTGTAGTGTGACAGAAGGGGTGTCTCTTTAAAATATACACGAAACATGTAATTTTTGCTGAAAAGTAATTAAGAGAAGAGCAAAAATAACTTGCAAAGGACAGCATGCAAAGACCAGTGTTGGAGCAGAGGTGAGTTTAAGGTGAGACCAGGGGAGACATGTCAATCAAGAGGAAGGAAGCAGTGAGGCAGGGCAGAAGATGGTGAGGTGAAGCGAAAGATTCCATGTTTCCCCGGAGCGAGTGAGATGGAGGCACAGATGTCAGTAGAAACAAACTCCCAGGAGACCGTGCGGAGCAGAAGCTGCGCTTTCCAACATCTCGCACACTTCTCTCTCTCTCTCTCTCTCTCTCTACACACACACATAAGAATTTTTACTTCTTAATTGGGTTCATATAGTGACATAATGAACATAAGTGCTTTAACTCCGCTTGAACTCACCATGCAGCTGCTCCAGGACCAAAGGAACGCAAACAACCAGATGGGACTTCTGGACGGTCCTGTTTGACCAAGAAACATCTAGCCTCCTTTTAGCCAATCAGCATCCGCCATGTGGCACTTTTAATGGTGCTACATCAGCACCGTTTAAAGTGAACTGAAAGATGTCTTATGCAATGTAAAATGAAGACTGGCCTCATTTATTCTGACTGCAGCGTCCATCAAAAATTCTGTTTGACTGCATGTCTGTCAAAAACAGGTGTGGTAAGCATTTCTGAACTTGGTAGACCTGTCATAGAGATTTCAAGAGGAGTTTTCCTTCAAGAATGACCCTCAAGAAAGTTATCTAAAGTATGAACGTAGCTTTCTGGACTATAGCATTGGATTGGATCTGAAGATCCTCTGCACATCTTCAACAATTAATATGTTTTAGTTAGTGTCCAAATGTACTGTTGTGAAAGTCACAGTGCAATTTAATTAAAGTATTTTTATTATTTACTATTTCCCCGTCATTAAATAGCCTATAAAAATCTGTTTGGTGAATGCATCCATTGTGGCATGTTGTCACAAACCACCAAAGTCCTAGCAATAATGCTGAATATCCAAAAATATTTTGTATCCAAGACTGTAGCATACTGTATGTGCTTACACAAAACATAACCTGTAATCATTTCCCTCATCTAAAAGATTAAAGGGTTAAATACAGATCCAATATTCTGACTGTTTGTTACCTACAATACAGTATGTGATGTCTGTATTCAATACACCTGCGCCAGTTTGTCTCTACAGACGTCACACTGTCATTAATTCAGTTTCTTGTCATCCCTTTATATTCTTCAATAGATTTCCAAGGCATTTTGGCGTAACTTTAGGTCTTGAGAGAGACAGAGAGACAGAGAGATAGAGAGAGAGTCTCTTATTAATGCTGAATTCAATGGGGTCATTAACATCCCGCGTCACGGGGGACCGAACAAACTCCGTGCGATGCTTTAACTCGCTCTCCAAAATCCCTTACCTGCCCAAAGACGCGTTTCCATATCCGCCCTCATTTTTGGTGGTGGGATTTAAGCGTGCAAACTTTGCCTCTTAGTCGATTTGGGGAGATCAAAATGAGCTCTTTGATTCCCAAGAGCGAATCTACCACATCACTGATCAAAACCGCGGCGCCACCGACGCACCGGAGACCCGGGCACCGCGCTGACCCCGCAAGCCATCGCAACGGTCACCGACACACGGGAGGCGGCAATGAGGACTCCTGCTGGAGCGAGGAGTGCGATGCCACCGCACGGAGACCCCTGTGCCAACCGAAACCCGCCCGGAACGGAGGTGGTACCGGTGGTGGAAGAAGAGGAGAGAGGAGCCACAATTACCGCAGTGAGGATGGAAACTACGAGGAGCCGGGACCGGATCGGCACGGTAAGGAACAACGCAAATCATCAAGGCACCAACCCCCGGTCCAACTCCACGGGACCAGCCGGACGCCCTCACCGACACCGTCTCTCTCCAAACGCTCGGAAGAGGCTGCGTTGTTTTTTGAGACGAAGGACAGAGCTCGGACCGGCTCAGATCAAAGTCTCACATCCAGTCCGGCTGCAACATCAGCATCACTGCAGCCCGACAGCAGGCGAGCCCCCGGGAGACGCAGCGCGTACAGCGGCGCCCTTGACGCGGACCTCCATCCTATAGTGAAATCAGTCTTTGGACAGGTAGGGCGACCAGTATATCATACCATTATCGGTATCTACGAACCACTACAATTTTTCTGAACTATTGCATTTATTTAAAGTGACTTACAGCGAAGTATCTGTTTTGATTGAAGACGTAATGATGTGAATGAACTCCTATAGGGTTTGTACCTGCAGTCTTTAACATACAATCTTACCATCATACAGAAGCACACAACATGCATTATTTTAAGCTTGAATTTTCACATGTGAGTGGACCATTCCACAGGTGGTCAATGGAGAACTAAATGAATAAATACAAACCGGTTAAAGCTCTGGGCAGGTCATTGAAAGGTTGTAGGTTCGAATCCTGCTTAGGGTAATTGTTCTTGTTTTCAGTGTAACAAAAGTCACTTTGAATAAATGGGTTAATGTTAAATGATTATTTAGTCGTGAATGTTCTCACTTAATTACCTTGTTCAACAAAATAACCCATTGAATAGTTGCATCATGATATTTTTGTATTTACACTTTAGACTCTAAAGGACTTTTTGACCAATTTTTACATGGAAAGCACAAGTCTGTGGGGATATGATCTCTCAACGGTCAGCTTACTATTAATATTACTTATGCGTAAGGCTAATGATGAAAGTAAGCAGGTTTTACATTGTCAGCCTGGGTTCATGGTGAGTTGTCAAAACGTGGTTGATTTGACAGTGATGTGAAATTCAATTTAAGTTTATTGTTATAGTGCTTTTCACAATGGCACATTGTTACAAAGCAGCTGTACAAATACAAAATATCAAAAGATATTTAACAGTGAAATGAAGCAGTGATATTGGTAAAAAAATGATAAAGAAAAAGAAAATTATTAAAACATTATCCTAAGCAAATGTTCTAAGCGTATGTCAGCAGTCTCCCAGTAAGCAAGTCAACAGAGCAACAGAGGCAAGGAACCCAAACTCCAGTGATGTATAAATGGAGAAAAAACCTTGTTGAAATGGCTGATGGATCACTGATATGCATTTAATATCATGGTTGGTGTGAGCAGAGTTTATCACTACAAGTGTAACTGTATTGATGAAACTGACACTATACTAAGCTTCTTTGACTTTATAGAGACTATACACTCCTGTGGAATAAAATGTGGCTCTGGTTGGTGTTAGACAGTGTGATCTATCACCTATAATATTTTCAGGGTCCGTTATTTTCTTCTTAATGGCTTCTGTCACGATCCTCCACATTATATCTGTGCTGAACAATCAATAACTAATATCCTAATACTGTGTCACAGTAAAAACAAGTCTGAAATTTCAGACTAGAGCTTCAACAGAACGCACATACAATGTTTGTTTCAGTATATTCAGTACATCTCATAGATGTCCTTTGTTTTAATACAAGGCCAGTTATATTTTCTATACCCAAGTAAACATATTCCTTACATATATATATCCCTGCTGATATTTGATATTACAATATAAGATTTAAAGTAAAACATGATTTGTCAGATAAATGAGCTTGTTTACTAGTCAGGGCCACATACAGTAACAAGTAGGGACATATAGATACTATAGACAATGTGCTTTAATTTGAAACTTATTATGATAACATAAACCTGTAGAAGAAAATCCTTTAGCATTTTTAGAATTGCAAACAAACAAGTAAGCCTCTTCTGCCCACCTGATCTGGAGGATATGTAGAACACAGTCCATACAATGGAAAGAATAGAAAAAGCCCCACACACTTCTATAGCCTGCAAATATTTAATAAATTACTTAAAAATCTTAGTTAAATTAGCTTGAAAATCTTTATTCAATAGATCAATTTTGTTCAAAGACCTTGATTCATCACTATCAATAAAATCGCTTTTTTAAAGATTTGTAAGCAATGAAAAATGCTTTACCCTAAATGATGAATTATTTTTTACCTTTAAGAACTTTCTTAAAAGCACATTTTGTCAGACTTAGGTAATTCAGAAACATGTTTTTAATGGAAGAATTTGCCAGATTTACATAATTTCTTATCCTATTTTGTCCCTAAAGTTTACGCACCTCCCAGCCATCATTAGTCTCTGGTTTGCAAATGTCACATAGACATTTTGCCCCCAACTACTCAATGTAGACCTTGCAAAAAAACTGCAAAATAGCACATTTCTTGTGGAGATACTCAGACTGGGGTGACATGACACAAACAGTGTGTTTGCACACACGGGTACATCTTATTTATAGCGCACACATGTCTATTTTTCTTCGTATTGAATTGATTTCCTCAAATGCTGTGTTTCATATTTCCTTATGTAACATCACGTCCTGCGTACAGTCCCTACAGAAATTATTCTCCGCCAGCAGGCGCTAAATTTAGCAGCTCAAGACCTGATTAGAGAGGAGAGGAAAGCTGTCTTTTGTGCCGTAGTGAAAAAAATCAAATCCATTAGCTACCTGACACATGGGGTTTGAAACCGTGAAACCAAGGAGAGGATGCGAGCGTAGCACGCCATCCTGCTGAGAACAGTGTCTGTCTTTCAAAACATCGGTCTGCGCGTTGCTTTTATAATGATCATCATCGCTCTGCTCTTTAATAGTGATCATCTGCGATTAACTGAGTGATACATGTTATTTTGAATATACACATTAGCTGGAAAATACAAGCAGAGGAGTTCCCTAACTGTTCTTTAATGATAATAACATTACATATACTCAAAGAACTAATAATGAATTCGTTTTGTGTATTGGGGTTTAGGGTTCTGTAGTCCAGCACTACACTAAAGACCAGTTCTAAATAGCAGCAGATTTGAGTTTACTTTTGATACAATAACAGAACCCTCTTTAGATCCTAAATAGTACTGTTATTTTACAGTACTGCACCTTTAATATGGGCTCTTAAACTTACATTGTTCACTTTTTAAAGACTCAAACTCAAAACACTCACAGACATCCTTGATATAAATGAATGAACTGCAGCATTGCCCTCTTAAGAACTTTCTTAATGAATTCTCTTAAAAAACTTGGCATATTGCTTTAAAATGATATGGTGCTGTTTTAATCAGGAAATGTATGATAAAAGATATGACATTACCTCATCAAAATATTATTCGATGCCTTTAACATAATCTGATTTAAAGGGATTATTCACATAAAAATGAACATTCTTTCATCATTTACTCTATGGAACACAATATACGTTTTTGATAAATGTCTCTGTCAGTGGGTGCCACTGTTGTTTGGTTACCAAGATAGGTTTGGACTCACATGACGATGAGTAAATGATGGAAAATGGTTCATTTTTGGATGAACTATACCTTTCATCCAAAGGTATGTAGCTCAGTTGGTAGAGCATTGTGTTAGCAGCACAAAGGTTGTGGGGTCGATTCCCAGGGGAGCACCTGTACTGACAAAATGTATAACCTGAATGTACCGTAAGTCATTTTGGATAAAAGCGTCTGCCGAATATAACATCAAATATGTAGTTCAAAAGGCTCCTTTATTAATTGTAGTGAATAAATATTATTTCGCATTATAAGTGAAGATAGCAATCTAAACTGTTTAGCAGAGTAGCTTCACTGCATCTTCATTAGACGGTTTTCTTGTCAGATTGCTTTTAGCCGCTGTGTGTCGCAGAAGTCCTCTGCTTCCGTCTGCTCACAATCTTTCTCTCTCTCTCTCTCTCTTGAGGCAGAAAAGATTAATATCCTAACACTGGCATCACTTGACCTGGCTTACATCTGATAATGCCACTAACCCAGTTTTGAAAATGTGCGGCATATTTCATAAAGACCATTAATGCATTGTTTTCACTGTGAAAGGTCGGACAAAAAAACGAGCTAATCTGCAGTTGTCAGCTAATGTTCTCTGAAATTATCAAAAATGTTCTTGCAGTAATGTTAGCAGAACTTTTTCAGTGTTATATATATATATTATTCTTAAGTTGCTAGTAAAACATTTTAAATGTTACAGAATTAATGTTTATGTTTGAATAATGTTCTCATAACCAAGCATTAACGTTAATACACAAATAAATGGACGTTTTAAACATTCTTAGAACCTTTTGTTACTTGGAAATGTTAGGGAAACGTTCTTAGAACCTTAAATTATTAGCAGGGATGGTGCTTATTTGTGTGCCAGCATTGCTTACAAAACAGCGTTCTGTCAGTCTTTGTTAACTCATTTCCTTTCCTCCCTGCTGTGATGGAAACAGGAAATGAAGATAATAAAGGAGGCAGCATCACAGACTTTGATGTGTTATGTAAAAAAGATGCAACATTCAGGCAGGTGATACAGAATCACTTCAGCTCTGCCTCTTGCACATATGGCTCCATTTTCGCTCATTCTTTTGGCTTTTTCTGGAACATTCTGTCGCTCCCACGCCCCCCCTCAGCCCACTTGGGTCAGAACGACCTTGCAAGGGTCTGGGGGGAGAAAAATAACACGAGGGAGGGTGGAAAGCAAACGGGGGACAGTTAAGTAGATGAGCGAATGAGGATTTGTGAATAAGCAATACAAGCTATGTCGTAAATTCCACGTCATTTTCTGCATTCAATACATTTCAAAGTCCTGCGCTATTTATAGAAGCTAATGTGCTTTTTTATTCGCCCATGGATTGCAGGGTAGGAAATGCAGGATTTCTAAGCCTCTCTCAGTCTGTGTAATCGAGAGGAAGACAGAACAGACCTTAAAATTCCTTTCTCAACACATCTCAGAGGAACAGCTTACTGGTCAGAGGAAGATCTCTTTATAAGTCAGGAGAAATACTTGAGTTCTATATGATGTTTTATTTAGGTATTATTTTTGACTCTCCTAATAAAACTAAAATAACATTAGTAACAACTGAGAGAATTGCTGACATTGTTTTTTGGGTGTTGAGTGGATCATTGGGAGTAGTAGGGACAGAAACGACCTGGTCATTGGACAGTCAATATAGCCCCGCTCTCAGGGATAGACATATGTCATCAAGGGAAGAGACGTTGTTTTGTGGTGGGGGGGTTGCGATGTTTTTGATTAAAGCACATAGATAAATAATTTATAATAAACATTGCAAAATTCCTTTAAAGGAAGTCAGCTGGGTCAGTTTTGTTTTCCTGTTGATGTTAGTGAGAAGTGTCTGTGTGTATTCAGCAACAAAACACGAGACTACTCGAAACGCTCTGTGCTGCCTGAGGTGAGCGCTTGATACTCAGATACAGGAGGTGAGTGTGAAGGGTCGAGCGAAGAGAAAAGCAGAATGAAACCAGAGAGAAGTGAAGCGCGCACGGGGAAAAAAACAACAATTCTGGAGAGTTACTTCATTTTTTATGTCCTTAGAAGCATGCAAATGAATATTTCAAAAGAAATGTTTAATTCCATCAGTACATTAATCTCTCCTTTGAGTGACCTATATGAAACGTGTGTTAAAGTGGATAACCTGCTCAATATTTAAAATCTGATCCAAATTTAGAAGCATTTAAGTATTTTTTTAGATCTTTGGCTTGTTTCAGGAAACTTTCAAAGCATAAATCATTCCATACAATTTGTGGCCTTCTGAAATGACAGATTTTAGGTGGCTGATGGTAAAACGGTAAAAATGTAAATGAAGAAAGACAAAATTAAAAAAATTACATTAAAGAAGAGATTCAAGTTACAGTATGTGGGGCTCTTTTGAGCACCCTAGCAACTGCATAGCAACACACTGGTAACCACTCACAGTAACCGTTTACATTTGATCAATTCATGTGTTCCGTGGAAATTGAACCCATAACCTTGGTGTTGCTATAGGAACACCACATGAGATGCAGCAAAAAGAAACGCTGTCAGCGCAGTAGAGAAGAAAGTCAAAATCTCTGCAGGTTCATCTCTTCTCTCCTTTAACTGGCTGACCGTCACCGTGTCCAACTGGATTATCTCTGTCCTCATGGCTTCATTAAAATGAAGAAGTACTTATTAACGATGCTGTAAAAATGATTCGTTTTGTATGTGGCTCAGATGCTTGAGATTTCCTGGAGCTTTACTGCGCCAGCATGACCAAGGTCATAGATTCCCAGAAAAAACACATGCAGATATAATGTGTGCCTTCAATGCATTCTAAGTCACTGTGGATAGACATGAGAGTGCATGTCAGAAGTAATAGATTTACATTTAAAGAAACAGATCACATAAATATTGTCATTGGAAGTGTACTCACATTTATGTTATTCTAAACTCATATGTCTGTCTTTCATCTGTGGAACACAAAAGGAAAATGGTGAAGAAAGTAATAAGTGCTCTTTTCTGCAAAATGTAAGTGAAAGGGGGGAAAATATTATATCCCACAATTCACAAATCACACTTTCCAGTTCCATGAAAGTGGGATTTTATCATTACTTAAAGCTGCAATCCATAATTTTTAGTTGAAAATAAATATATTGAGTATACATAGCTGATCAGTGTTACAAATGGTCTTCTTTCTTTACACCGATTTGCAATGGTAAGTTTAAAATAATGATTTATATAGGAAATGTCAGTTTGGCTTCATTTGACTTCAACATACGTGAAGCGAAGTAAAGTAACCTGCAATTTGCTGTTTCAAACAGAGATGGTGATAGAAAGGCCAAAGTAACAGATTGCATCTTTAATCAGACTGGTAAAAGTTTAAACACTTTGACACAAAACTAAATGAAGAAATACACAACAACCATTTTATTACCAAAAAAGGTTATGTGATAACAATGTAGCAGTTTGAAATTATCATTGATGAAATTATCTTTAAGCAAAATATCATTATTATCATTGAAAAATGGCAGATGTTTAACTTGCTATTTTATAGACTAATAGGCTATATGTGAGTAATTGTGCAACATATAGTAAATCTTATGCACGTATTACATTGTGATCATAGCCTACAAAAGAATAGACTCTGTAAACACAAAATGTGAGTGTGTCGCTGTGTGTTCGCCAGAACACTTGGTTTCTCTTCTCTTGTCAGTCATTTTACACCAATCAGGTTGGCTGACAGCCAGCCTGATTTTGGGAGAAATGCTTGATGTGGACAGGATGATGACTTGCATTATTTACAGCACCTTTAAGCACATGTATGTGAACTGTCATAACCTAAACATTCTCACATCACTCACATTAACACTCAGTGACACTGTGTACGATTAGCTGGAATAGATGATGTCACAAAAATAACACAAACATACTGGTAGTGTCACACCAGCAAAACAGGTTCTGACCAGCCTGGAGTGCTAATGCATAACTGTTCACTTATTTAACACCAACACATTCCTGTAAGAGCTACCCTAGCTGACAAGTTAACTAAATTATTGCGTGAGAATTATTTGTGCACATGCAGTTCTGCAGTTCTGTGATTGCTGCACATGGTGAGTCTGCTTTAGCATGTACAGATACATGCGAGTGTGTTTGATTTGCGCATGTGTGCACGTGTGTTTTGACGCTGCTGGTGCATGTTCCCTCACTGAGTTGACATTATGAGAGTGGACGGCGCCTGGTTCTGACTTCTGATGTGTTCTGAAGTTCACAATGAGCCCCCGGTGAAGAGGCCGACTTCATTGTGATGAATCATCCTCATCAACAGAAAGAGAGAAAAAGAGAGAGAGAGAAAGATAAGGCATGCATGAGTAACTAAAAAAACAGAGTTAAACCAGCGATGATGAGTGTGGATATAACTGTGATATTGATGGACCCAGAGGTTGTTTAGAGGTTGTTCAGAGGTTCCTCTGAGGTTGCTCTTACACAGCTATCATCAACTTTGCCTCATTAATGAATTTTCTCTCTTATGACATGGAAAGTAGAAAATAAGGACAACCAGGTCCAAACACAAAATGACAGGGCACTGTGGGCGAGTGGCGGCTCAGCAGGTGAATTCTGGGATGGGCTTCCTGTTTTCCTTCCTGTTCAAAACCTGCAGTGATGGACAATGAACTGTGATTTGGCAGCCCAGGTACATCCGCGCCTGGTGTGACCCCTCCTCACCTTTGCGCAGGCACCTTCCGTGGTTCTGCCGTCTGTATTCTGACACTGCCCCGACGTAGCTGGACAGCATGACTATAAACCAAGTGTGTGTATATGTGGTATTTTTAGCTCTATTGCCCGACAACCGTATGTGTGTAATCGACTGTGCTCATACATGCGCGTGCACGTGTGTGTGTTTGGATTAGTGTCTCCAGCATCTCGCTCAAGGGAAGGTGATACGCTCTGTACGAGGCTCTTTGTCTGTTTTTGCCTTGTTTGGACGGACAAGTTTAAAACTGAGCAGCTGATAGATAGAGTGAGAGAGGGAGGGAGAGAGAGTGAACGAGAGACAGAGGTAATGAGTAAAAAGAGAACGGGGGAAATGAAGGGAGGGTGAGAGATAGAGAGAGAGAGAGAGAGAGAGAGAGAGAGAAAAAGCAAGTGAACCAGCAATCTTGGCTTTTCTGTTATAGCACGTTCACACTGAGAATCATGTCTCCTTTTTCTAATGCCTCTTTCCACTTTTTCCTTCCATTTCCTCTCTCCATTTCCTCTCCTCCGTCCCTGTCACCTTGACTTTCTGCATCACCACCCCTGGATCATCTTTCTTTCTCCCCAAATCCATCTTTCCTAGAAGATAACCCTGCAAACCTCATCTCACCAGCTGTAATCCATGCATGGAGACATGTGGATACACACACACGCATGCAGCGGTACACACACGTGCATGCAGCCACTCTGACTTTTGCAGTCGCAAAATTAGCAGAAGGGACTTTATTATGGGCAACTGCATTAAATCGCCGCTCAAGAATTTCTCCAAGAAGGTAAGATGCACTTTCTGCTAGCTGTACCCTTAACATGCCCCCTGTTAGTTTGTGCATGCATGCGTGTGTGTGAGTGAGTGTGGACTCAGATCTGGACTGTGTTTGATGGACACAGTAATTCATAAAAATCAAAATTCTACTGAGCGTACAGTAGTATAGTGCTACTGTATACAGTATCATCATGCTAATTTTTAGCAAACCGACTCTGGACTGACTGATCTTCATGCAGTTGTTGAGATTGACTTACACTTAAACGTACAGTAAAATATCTTAATAGCATCTTAAAACATCTAAAGCGAGATAAGAAACAATTCTGATGTACCACAAATGTTTTGGTAAAAATGAATGTCCACTTTGAAAAAGATGGATTGGGATTGTATTGGATAGTCTTTGACTTGCAGGAACTGCAAGACCTGTCAGTGCATTAATGTTACAGTTAATGATATACTAGCTCACGCCGCAGTGTTGTACTAGCATTAAAACCAGCTTTAATGATATTATGCAGCAAAAAAGATCATTAAGTTGGTCCATGTCTTTCATCTTCAGCGTGGGTTCTACAGTGACCCTGAAAGTTCTCAAAGTTCTCAGCTCTTTCCTCTCAGGTCTCTTTATGACATGGGATGTATTTCATACGGGCACGCTGAGAGATTGTATTCATAGCTGGGAAATATCAGAAGCTGGGCACCTGCTCCTCTCCTGAGGTGCACAATGGCACAGGTTTGTTTGAAAGAACGAATGAGTTGGCAACTCTACAGCCTTGGCAACAGATGGAGCGTGAAGGTCATGTGTAAACAGAGGGCAGACGCAGTGCATGTGTTTGCACACAGATAAATTTATGCATGCACCATGCAGCCAGGTTGAAGAATGGGCGTGTCTACCCAGCTAACGGGACGTTGACTAGCTCAGAACATTGGCTCTCTCCAAAAGTTTTATCAACCTTATCAAAAAGTTCTTGCAATAATACTAGTAGAACTTTTTAACATTTTATATCATATATATCAATCATATCTACACACACACACACACACACACACACACACACACATATATATATCATATCTACATATCTCAAAAATGTTATTCTTAAGTAGTTAGTGGAACATTTTAAAAATGTTACAGAATTAATATCTACAGAATTAATATCATATCTACATATCTCACCAATGTTATTCTTAAGTAGTTAGTGGAACATTTTTACAAATGTTACAGAATTAAAAAATGACATTTTTATAACCAAGCAATAATGTTAATGTCTAAAAATTTGACATTTTGAATGTTCCTAGAACTTTCAAAATAACAGTTTTACTTAATGGAAATGTTAGGGAAACGTTCTTACAACCCAAAATTGTTAGCTGGGTAATGGTTTGACCAGTGGTACTATGATGAAAGATCAGGCTTTGCTTTCAATGATATTCAGTTTACACAGCTAAATTAGACTTCCACTGTGTGTATGTGCCCTCAATCTTTCTTAGCAGTTGGATACAGATTACTTTGCCAGCATGTGGTAAGACAGGAGAGCAAGAACGGAAGAGAGGAAAAAATACAAGATACAAGGAAAAACAAGGTGTAAGACTCGGATGCTTTGATAACAAATCTTCCATAATCAGAGTGAAATACGAGTGGGACTTTTCTATTAGGAATTTATTGTGAAAAAGTGGGTGTTACATAACAAAATTGAGTCAGGTGATTGGATGGGAAGAACTTTTAAACAGAGAGGGATTCATGATGTCAGCCAAAAAGGAAATGGTTTCATAGGCTGAAGCTATTCCATTGTGACAAACATTTTTTATTTTATATAAAATATTAACTCTAAATTGTGCACATTAAGACAATAAGAACATTCATTAAAAAAGATCTATTTAAAAAAACATGCACACCAATGTACAAACTAGCAATACTTATGAAATGAAGCTCATTGATCATTTGCATTAATCATGAAAATGCCATGAAAACTGCAACAATATCAATTTTGAAAAATGTTATTGTCAAAGTTGATCACATAAGTACAAACGTTATGGTTGGCTTGTAGTTTTGTAACATTTCCAAGCCGTCTTTAATGAAAACATCAAGGGAGTTGAGATTTTTCTTTATTTAGAGTGGTTAGATGACGCTGCTCCTCTCTTTAATTAACCCAAGAGTCTGTCATTAATCTGAGTGTGTGTTTGTGTGTTATGTTTTGTATGCTCTCCACCTCTGTCGGCTAATTGGTCATTATATTGTGCTGGCTGACTGGTTTTGTTTTCATCCCGACAAGGCATCCCTGAGATGAGCAGTTTAGTTTTAGGCTAACATTCCCTAAACACTGTCTCAAAGTTATCAAAATCATTCTTCCAGTAACGTTTGTAGAATTTTTTAATGGTTATATATCATGCATTAAAAACTTTATTCTTAAAACGTTACAGAATAAAAAAACGTTTCAATAATGTTCTTATAATCAAGCCATCAATACAACAGCTAAAAAACTGGACGTTTTGAACATTAGTTGGGCTGTCACATTGTCTGAGCTCACTTCCCTTCTGGGCTATTTGAAGATCTGCTTTTGTATCATTTCGGAGCAGTTTTTCATATCTCCCTGACGTTGTGTTTCTCACATCCGTACCGTGATCAACGAGTTTCATTTGTACAAATATGACTAGGATGAAACCGGAGGCACAGAACCGCTTGCATCTGCTTCTTAAAATGTTTAAAGCTCAGTGTTTTTTATGGTAGCAATCAAATGTGATGACACTGCGGCTGCATGCCGCGAGTGTGAAAGAGGATGAATTATTCAGTCTGAATGATATCTGATCTTAAAGGTTCTGTCAGTTGCTCAGAGGGAAGAGAGAATAAAAGGAAAAGCTGGAACGTTGAGATTTGGGAAGTAGGACATGTAGTTCTCGCTCAGCGTTCTTTGTTGGAATGTTACTGTCAAACAATCATTATGTTAATGATGCAAATTTGTCACTGTGCTGCGCATTTTAAGATGAATGGAACATAGTGGTTTACCGACTTTAAATATACCGCATCCCTAAAATCACTTTTAATGTATATAATTTGTATACATTAACATTAGTTTTTCATATGAATTGGCATAAACTAATAATGAACAATAATGTATTTACAAATTAACAGTAACCAAGATTGATAAATGCTTAAAAATAGTGTTCATTGTTAGTTATAATACGGAATTAGCATGAACTGATGTTAACATTCAGAACTTTTTGTAAAGTATTACAGAAACCTCTAGTTGTCAAAACCTCTAACCCTAGCTCTGAAATATAGCTGATAGTACCAACAAATTTAAGGATGGTGATTTACAAACGTTCATCCTACTTAGAAAAATCACATTAAGTACAACTTTTGACCCACTCTGGTGAAGCTTAGCTGTGTCTTCTTACGGTCTGATATGAGTTTTGTGACTGTTTGAACTGACTGCTGACTTGAGTACTGACTGACAGGACATTTGTCTCCTCCACATCCCACCAATGTGCTGGACAGTGGTCTGTGTGGTTTCTAATTGTGTCTTTACTCCACACTCCCTCTCTGTACACACCCGCCGCGGGGCCACTGCGACGCGGTGGCCATACTTAGGACCGTAAGCACAGCTACAAAGCAGTGAAGTCATGTGATGAAGGGGTCACATCTGGAGAGACCCTGGCGACTTTGGCTCAGAACTCAACGTACATGCACAATGTTCTCGGGCCCGCATGCATCTTTCTCCGCAAGGGCTTCGCTGAGAGCCGTCAGGCTGTACGTAAGTCTGGACACACACACACGTTCATACAACCATCACTCACAAGTACACACTTAAGTGATTCTCTTTCATTGTACATTACAGATTGTTCTATTAAATCAAGGCTCATCTATTTAACTGCAGACATTGTGCAGTTGGTCAGAAAAATTTGGGTTGAAATACAAAATGGGCGAATCTGTCTTTATTAGCCTCAGCAGAGGGCTTGGGTCAGGGTCATGTGACTGAATTCTTTTGCAGGAGCTTGGAGATTCAGAAGAGCCTTGTAAACGCTCGTGTTAAGGCAATGTGTGGAACAGGGAATTCTGTGATTAAACAAAACTACTGGTTCATCTGGTTATGAGAGATCAATCCTCAGTTTCTGTGTGCTGTTCCAAATGACTTGATCCAAAAGCAGACATTGAGTCCTTTCTTCATAATCAAATATAAAAATTAAAGATTGTGTGTATTTGTTTACATTATCTCTGTAAACTGATTCTTTATGTTGACTTCTGCTAAACATGTTGGGGCATTGAAATAGTTGAAGTAATTGCTAATAATTGAATTTCTGGAACAAACCGCACAACATAGAATAGAAATTGATGCTGTTTATTTTTATGTTGTTCTTGTTCTGCAGAACAGAGAGCTGAGACCAGAGGAAATGGATGGTAAGTTCTAAAGCTTTAGCACTATTGTTCTGCTGTCTTACCCAGCTAACAATTTTACATTGTAAGAACTTTCCCTAATGTTTCCTTTAAATAACAAACATGTTAAAAATGTAATTTTGAAAGTTCTAGGATTATGTAAGTTGTATCTTACTATTAAAAGTACTACCAAAACAGCATCTCTTTTTCTTGCATTATAAATAGAAGCTTTCGTAGTACACATGGTTCTAACACGAGTCACGATTTCTTTAGGTTGATATTACACTAAACTCTCCAGATCTCAGGAGAATTCTGCAGTGTTGTGTTCAGATATCAGTTTGACGTGAGCAATTTCTCCATTTGAAATGCTGCGGCACACTCCAGTATAATCGGTCAATTGTTCCATTTTAATTTGAAGAGCTCCCATTTCATTTTGAAGAGACAGGGTTTGGAATGACATATTTAGTTAAGTGCTTTGGTCATTTAGAGAACATTGTTGTGCTTCGTAAGCGCTTGTCGTCAAAAAATGTATTCAAAGCACACGAGTCCACATGTGAAACAGCTGTTATGTAAATTTATTTTACTTTCTGTCTCATTGTGTCCTGCTTTTCATTTTCACAGAGTTGAGAGAAGCATTCAAAGAGTTTGATAAAGACAAAGATGGCTTTATTGGCTGCAAAGACCTGGGGAACTGCATGAGAACTATGGGATACATGCCCACCGAGATGGAACTCATTGAACTGAGCCAACAGATAAACATGAACTGTGAGCAACAGATTTTATTATTCAACATCTCTAAATTCAAATCATATGAGTCTATTCCAAAATCTTGTTAGCTACTGCTTGCATAGGCAGCTCCCTCCTAAGGCTGAATTAAAACCTTAGTAGTGACCTGAGCCATAATTGCTTTCAAACAAGCTTGACATTAGCTAACAATGTGATGCTGAAATTATTTTAGAATTAAAATTATTTTTAGCATTACTTTCAGTATTAGAACATATAGAATTATTTGTATAATCAACATGCTGCCTATGTAGGCAGCTCACAAGGTTTTGGAACACAGACTAAACGTCTCATGTCTTACAGTGGGGGGACATGTGGACTTTGAGGACTTTGTAGAGCTGATGGGCCCCAAACTTCTGGCTGAGACGGCAGATATGATTGGAGTAAAAGAACTAAGAGATGCCTTCAAAGAGGTGAGGGGTTTTTGTTACTTAATGGAAACGTTACAGAAACATTCTTACAACCTAAAATAGCTGGGAAGTTGCAATATGTTGAACGCCACTCACAGCACTTTTAAAGAGCAGGATAATTTGGTGCTCAGGAAGATTTTAATCTCTTATTAACACAATTCTTTTACTCTCTGACTCTCAGTTTGACACCAATGGAGACGGCCAGATCAGCACAGCAGAACTAAGAGAGGCCATGAAGAAACTGCTTGGGCAGCAGGTGATGTCACTGACTGTGCAGTAGGCATCTCAAAGCTTTGACATCATCAGATTTTCCCTACAATCTTCAATTGATTCTCTTGCCTGCAGGTGGGCCACAGAGATTTGGAGGACATTCTACAAGACATTGATTTAAATGGAGATGGACATGTTGACTTTGAAGGTGAGACGCCTTATGTCTTGATTTAGCGTTTCTCATTAGTAATGCTATTTTCAATGATAATTTCATTGCAGTGTCTCTGCTGTCGTGATGAATCCGGTTCTCATATATATGAGCCAGTAATGAATCAATATATTTAAATGACCACAATCATCAAGGTTAGATTAGTTATTATTCAATGATCAAAAGCACTTATATATCATTTAACCAAAGAGTACTTAAAGGAGTACTTTATTTTTAAAAGTCAGAACACGTGCTACATGTACACATACTCAGGCAGTCATAATGCAACTGTTACTTTAAACTACACTTAAACAATTTTGAGACTGTTTCGAAATCACCATAGTAATGTAACATCACAACCATGATATAATATTCATATTCAGGCAACTCTGTCTGATACAGTAAGTGACATAATAAATCAAAACTAGATAAACAGACACAGACAGACAGATAGACTGACAGACAGACAGACAGACAGACGTTAGCTCTTGTGCTGAACTATAACAATTCTCAAAAATACAGTAGCAGAAACAACCTGCAATTACATTGGATCTATTATTATTGATTTTGGTCCTTATATATCCCTGTGTTACTTCAGCTTAAGAGCTTTGTGCTGCTTCATCACACAGTTTAGCTGCTATTGAATCTCATCATCATGAATGCGGTAAAATGACAGTAGCAGAGCTGTCAACCAGATTATCTCTTAACCACTGGATTATTTCACCTCTCAGAGCATAAAACGGGAAGGACAAAAATAGCTGCCACTGTTACTCTTGGTGAACACTGTGATGGCTGTAGGTGTGACAGTCCAATGTCCTCTTGCTTTATTTTTAACTTTGACTCAGCCGAGGTCAATAGTACATTTATTTTTTCCCGCAGTAAATGTAAAAAGCCAGAATTTATAAGAGCAGTTGTTCTCATCTGGTTCTTCGCAGATCTGTTGCAGACAGCAAGGAAACATGATGCTAGATGTACATAATAAACAGCATAAAATTTAAGTATACTTTGATGTCAGAGGTTGTGCCTTTCAACCTTTACAGTAACTATACAGTATTTTGCTGTAAATTTAAGGATAGTCAAATAGAAGCTTTTGCAAACTAGGCAAGAAGCAACATGGACAGGTTGCTTCACATGCCCTGATCCTCGAAAACCATGAACAAATTTATGCAAGGGAAAACAAACAGTTTTGATGAACTATTGAGAATATATTGCTGAGTATTGAGTATGTTTGTGCTGTGCTGAGACAACATTTGGTCTTTCTTACCTCAGAATTTGTTCGCATGATGTCTCGCTAGACAAAGGTGGATGGAACACATCATAAACTGGACTTCCTGCCTTCTAAAAAACAGAGGATGGAGGAGATAAAGAGGTGAGGGAAAACAAAGAAGAAATAAGAGCAGCTTCACTACAGGAACTTTTGGAACATGAACTCTGACCTCAAAGCACAAAATGCTTTTATGAAGCCCAAAGGTCAACGATGGAAATGGAAGAATTCGCTGATGCTGTGATGTCTGATGTATCTGAGCACATATCAGAATGGCTGCAAGGGGCCTGGTGCTTAAAATAATTTGATTGATCAAACTACTCAGTCAAGAAATATTAATATACCCAGTTTGTGTATTTCTGTACTCCCTGAGTCACATCTGCTTCATGAAAGTAGAGTGTCACAAATCAATGGCAATACTATTGCTCATATTTTAATCATATTTACTAATATTTGTACATATAGACAGACTAGTGTGAGAGTATATAGTTTCCCTTTAAGAAACTCTGGCTGGCTGTTTTATAGTAGCCTATAAAAAATTAGATTATTACTCACAAAGATTTTATTTTATATATCAATGCAAATTGTACGTTTACTGGGAAATGCTGGAAAAAAAACTTTGCTATTGATCATTTGCTATTTACTGTACAATACATCAGACCTATGCACTACTGTATGTTTGAATATGCGTGGAGATATTTTTGAACTGTAGAGAAACTCTTGCCATAAAAATGAGTATTTAATTGCCCAGGTTTGCACAATGTTCTGCATGATTACTAGTGCTGATGCAATTGGCAGACAAGTAGCTTCCTCCTGTAAACGTTTGATTTTATGTAGCCTTGTCATGTATTTAAATGTTAAGCAAGCATATATACACTTGAGACTGTATTGAGAGAGAAAGAGAGAGAGAGAGAGGTGCTTGTGTTGTTTGCACATCCAGTTTCAGTCTTTTGTTATCTTACATGTGTGAGTTTACGTTTGTCTTACCTGAGTTATTCTGTGCATGCCAAAGCAACAACTTTTTTGTAGATTGTAGATTTTATTAAAGCGTTGTGTTGTTCAGCTGATTATTTGTTTTCATGTTTCATTTCTCAAACACCGAGACTAAACAACATTACAAACACACAGACTTATATAATTTAGTCACATAAATATGAACATAAGTTGTATTCATTTAATTGCTGTTTAATATTTATCAAATCCAAATACATATTAATTGTTTTATTTACAAAGTAATGAACTGGGTACCCAGACATTATGCCACGTACCCTTTATCTGTATGACAGTATATTCGGCTGTGGAGTTTTAGCACCATCATCTGGTCACTGTTGGTATTGCAGACAGGTTACATCTGTAACCTTGTTCATGTACTTCCATTCAAATGAAAAAACAACACACAATCATTTGCAGAAATAAAGCATGTTATCACAGGTGATGGTTTATTGAAATGGTTCACTAACAATATTATTATCATTTTAAAAGGGGAAAACGTTGACGTTACCCAGTTTGTTCATAAATAATTTGTTGAAATTAATTTTTCTGAAATATTTTACGTGCTAGGGCAAAACCCCCCCACAATAGTAATGATAGCCAAACATTAGAAACTGATCTGGAATCAGCCAAATTTACAGAACGCCGTGGAAACACGTGGAAAAACAGCGGGCGGGACAAGCCCACAATCCTCAGCCAATAGGAAAGCAGCCGAGCCCACCGGAAGCGGAAGTCGCGGCGGCGGTGCTGAGGCGCGTCGATGTGTTGCGTAACGGCGGCAGCATCAGTTTCAGATGCTCTTAAAATGTCACATTTGTGGTTATCGTGGAAGAAAGTTTGACATTTAAACGACGTCTTCAGGAAAAGGTGAGTAAAGATACCGGGTTTCATACACGTGATGACGTCAGACGTTTCATTCTGTGGCTAAATGAAACGATGCTGATTTGTACATTAACATGCAGCCACATCAGCGTTTCAAAGGCTGTGAAAATGTTATGATGTTTCTGCTGAAAGTTTGATTATAATACGATTCATTTGAGGTAAGATGAATAAATATGTTTTATATGTAGTATTGCATATTTAGCTGTCTGTTTATTCTCATTATATATAGTGTCTGTGTTATATAGTGTCTATATAAATACATAATGTATATAACAAGGTCTCCTTGCTCCAACAGGAAAATGACATATTCATTTATGCATTTATTAACCCAAGAATAGTTGATGCGACATAATAATGTTCACTTACAGCTGATGAGTTGTGTGTGTGTATTTTTGTCTTTTCTTTCTAGATATATGAGAGATGGCAGGGGACCGTGTGCGGGTGTTTCAGATGAGATATTAAAGCTCGGATATTGTTTCATTAGAACAGACAGATATTGGATATTGTTACCAATTCTTATAAACTTGACTGACAGAGATTTTTCTAAATCCCTAGCATGTCTTGTTGGCGTGTCAGTAACACCTATAGTGTTAACTTGATGGCTTTATTGACATTATTATTATTATTAGAATAAATGCTTATTTTTCATGCGCCCATGAAGGCGTCGTTTCAGCGTAGACTTCTGAAAGTGAGGCTCTGTAGAGTCCAGCGTTCTTTATTGTCAGTATTTAGGTAGTCTGGTTGCATCCATTATATTCCTGCATCCTTTCAACGTCTCGGTCAAGATGGAGTCCTACCTGTTTCCGTTCGACAGCCTCATCTGTATGCTTCTGGGCATCTCCTTTACTGTGTGGTTTACTCTTCTTTTGGTCTTCATCATTGTACCTGCCATCCTTGGTGTTTCCTTCGGGATCCGCAGACTGTATATGAAGTCACTGCTCAAGCTTTTTGAGGTGAGTTTTTCAGTGTCTCCTACCTGTCAGTCAAGAATCTTGTGATGTTACAATATAAATGGCTGAATTTGAACATCAGGTCCAGAGGTGTGGTCCAGAACCATCTCATCTCATTGTATACGCAAGAAGGTCATTCAGAGGAGCTTTTGGCTCTCAATGGCTCTGTGTATTACTACCTAGTCCAAATGAAGTCAGCACTCTCCGTCTACTGAGGGAGCCAAGTGCTAAAATTAGAACAGATTCACGACTAAGTGGATGAATATGGAAGATTCAAGGGTCTGGCTGTCATTTGACTTGACGTCAGTTTATTCTTATTCTGGCCTAAGTTTTAAAAGACGCAGTGGTTCTGAGTGAGGCAGTCTGGCTGTTTCATGGTGGTTTCTAAACTGTGAATCTGCCAGTGTGAGAATTAGTACTACAAGTGTCTATTTTGAAAACACTTTTTATTCATTGCATGTTAATTTGTCATTTATCACCCACATGTGTGATGAAGTTTCGGTTTTGCTTAAGATGATCAACAAAATGTATAGCTTGTATGTTTCTGAGAACCAAAAAAATGAACAATTCTCTAGCAGGCATCACAAAATATTGCTTAGACTTAGTGGTTAGTTTGATCCTGTAACCCTAACTAATTTATCCTGTTATCCTGTAGTTTGTGCTACAGAGGTTAATTATACTAAGCTGAAGAGTACCAAGCTTCCACGTTGCATGTTTTATTGCAAAAGATTTGCATCCCAATGCGGTTATTAAAAACTGAGGTGCATCGTTTTATGACTGTATTGTGACTCTTCAAATTAATGAAATAAAAAATGAATGCCTGAAAGATTCCCACCCACAAATGCCACAACGATTTATTTGCTTAATCGGGTTTCTCTTGAAAAACTTCTTACATCTCAGACCTTACTGTGCCACTGTCATATAAGGGCCCTCAAACAGATCCAATCTTCTCTCATCCACCTGGACCGATGGAGTCACTCTTGTTTCTGACCCTCTCCAGACTTCCAGGGAAACTCCAGATGGCTGTTTTCCAGTGACTAACTTTACTAAGAATATGCAGTCATTTGACCCTGAAGAGTAGAGTGTGATGCGTTCAGACATGCAGCTTAACTGTTCACTCCTCCATGTTGACCGCAGCATCTCCATCTCTATGAGTCAGAGTGTCATCAGAGCCCATGGGAGAGTCATTATTTACTGTCACAGAGAGCACGGCCGTCTCTCCATCCTCTGTGCTCAGCTGCTGTCCTTGCTCTGCAGAATCTGCTAATGATCCCCAAGGGGAAATTCAGAGGCAACAGCAACGTGGAATGTTTAGTGCACAACTACACAGCTGTACACACACAACATGCAGGTAGAATTTACTGCAGTTATTGAGTCCTGTGCTTCATAATGAAGTTTGCAATAGACAGGTTGAGGACAGACAGATAACTCATGTTGGGAAGTCAGATTCATTAGTGCAAAGGCCTTACAGTTTAATGATTTTGTGAAATGGTTTTACCAAGCAGTTAAAAAGAATGATTTTAAAACAATCTGTTCTCCACTTGGATGTCACTGCTGATAACTCGTTGCTTTAAAAAGCCTGTTAAACTGTCAGTGGTTGCTTTGTGTGAATATATGTTGGTTTTAGGGACTCTGGCTGAGCTTCAGACCCCAGAGAGGACGCTCAGATCAACGGCTGTGTTCTCCTACACAGTGTTGTTTTGTGTCTCTGTGGCATTACCTCCCCAAAGGCGGTTTGAAAGATGTTTCCCTGTCCTCACGACAGCTGTGCGAGCTACGCCTGTTCCAGAGGGAACGTGGGACAGCCTCTGGGGTCTTGGATCAGCCTGCCACTGAGGGGATATGAAATGGATGTAATAGTGTGTAACAAACGATAACTAAGTGTTACTAAGTGCAACAAGAAGCCATAAGATGATGTGATATCACTGTAAAACCCGTATACAGTTTTATAGCTTTCATTCAGTTAATGCTTGAATAAATTCTTCTGTTTTCAGTGGGCGACCTTAAGGATGGAGAGAGGAGCAAAAGAGAAGAATCAGCATCTCTACAAACCCTACAGCAATGGTGAAGCACTGAAAAGATCATTCACATTAGTTACCACCAACATCACATCTCCAACATCCATGAAACAGAGTTCTTCTCTCATTCTCTCCCTCAGGCATCATCGCTAAAGAGCCGGTGTCCCTTGAGCAGGAGATCCAGGAGATGAGACGGAGTGGTGGAGGCGCAGAGTCCGAGTTTGACATGTCTGACATCATCTATTTCTGCCGGAAAGGCGTGGAGAGCATCGTGGACGACGAGGTGACCAAGCGCTTTTCAGCAGAGGAGCTGGAGTCCTGGAACCTGCTGACCCGCAGCAACTACAACTCACACCACATCAGCACCAGACTGACGGTGCTCTGGGGGGTCGGAGTGCTGATTCGTTATGGGTTACTGCTGCCACTCAGGTGAGAAGATCAATAGATGGTTTGTGGATGATCTGCAGATGTGAATGTGGTTGGTAGTGACAGTTCACTCAGATTCATTTACGCACCCTCATGTCATTCCAAACCTTTTTGAGGAACAAAAAAGAAGATATTTTGAAGTAGTTGTTAACCAAACAACAGTGGCACCCACTGACCTCCATTGCATGGACCACTAAGACATTTCTCAGAATATCTTCTTTTGTGTTTTGGAATGACATGAGGATGGGGAGGAAAAATGAAAAATATTTTATTTTTGTGTGAACTATCCCTTAAACATTACCATAGATGGGGTCAAATGGGTCATTAGCAGTAGGGTGGTGTTTTGTGTGGTATTTTAATAGCTGTTAGTTGTACCATGGTCAGTTTATACCTGCAGATCAGATAGATGGTGAGAAATAGTGGCTGTTCTGATTCCAAACCATAAAAGCAGACTGGACCTTAAAGGGTCAGCGGTTTTAAACTGTCAGCACTTACTGTATAGGGTTTCATGTGCCAGATGCTGAGTGCTCAAGGTTAAATGGACACTTTCTTTTTAAATAATTGCAGTGTGCCATAACATTACCCACTCAAAACCACAGTATAATACAGACATGATGTTTGTTTAGTGATTAGGCTAAGCAGTGTCATTAGATTTTGCTGTTTGCTTTTAACTCTTGTCTCTGTTGCTCCTAACAGGGTCACGCTTGCCTTCACTGGTGTTGGTCTTCTTGTGGTCCTGACCTCAATTGTTGGCCTGTTTCCAAATGGAAGGTATGTCTCTTAGAACCCTTTTAAAGGTCTTAAACATTTATTTATTTAATGCTTATTTCTTTTTGATTTAAAGAACACAGAAAGTGTTCAGCTTGGACAAGCGTCACAGGGTAGCAATACCCTGGCACCCACCTAGAACACCATAGCAACACCCTGGCACCCATCTAGAACACCATAGCAACACCCTGGCACCCATCTAGAACACCATAGCAACACCCTGGCACCCACCTAGAACACCATGGCAACACCCTGGCACCCATCTAGAACACCATAGCAACACCCTGGCACCCACCTAGAACACCATGGCAACACCCTGGCAACCACAGCTAGTATAAATGTGTATGTGCTGTGTGTATTAAGGTCAGGCTGGTTTGTGTTCTAATGGCAGGATGAAGAATTATCTCAGCAAAAAGGTTCATCTGATGTGTTACCGCATCTGTGTGAGAGCCCTCACTGCCATCATCACCTACCATGACAGGTATGTACACACAAACACCAGCATTAAACACTGCTGCATATACCAATCAGAGAGTAGCTCAAGTAGATGAGAGCTGCTATTGGTTGGGTATTATGCTATATGCGGGTTTTGTCTTTCCCTATTTAATTTAACGGTATGCAAACTGTACTGACTTTTTTTACTTTTTACATACAAGTGAGAATAAGCCGAAAAATGGAGGAATCTGTGTGGCCAATCACACGTCTCCCATCGACGTCATCATTCTGGCCAGCGATGGATGCTACGCGATGGTACCGTGATGTTTTATAATTTAATTTTATGTATCTGTATGGACATTGGAGGCAAAATGTGCATTCGCTTTTTTATCTCTGTGTGGATCAGGTGGGTCAAGTCCACGGTGGTCTGATGGGGGTCATTCAGAGGGCCATGGTGAAGGCCTGTCCTCACATTTGGTTTGAGAGGTCTGAAGTCAAAGACCGACACCTAGTGGCCAAACGGTAACGCTTCATCTGTCACATACCTGCCGCTGGTTTCAGATGCGGTAATGATGATCATGTGATAAGAGCGGTTTGCAAGTAGCTGCAGCTTTAAAACTAAAAGTTTAACCTTGTATTTTTGTTTAGGTTAAGTGATCATGTTGCAGACAAAAGCAAGCTGCCCATCCTCATATTTCCAGAAGGTCAGTGTTAAAAGTAGGATTCTTCCCAAATTACTCTTTAATAGTGAAATAAATGCAGAAGACATAAAAACATTGTTGTTTCTTAAGGAACCTGCATTAACAACACCTCAGTCATGATGTTCAAAAAGGGAAGCTTTGAGATCAGCTGCACAGTTTACCCAGTGGCTATAAAGGTACAAATAGCCTCTTTTCTCCTGTTTACCTTTCTCTCTTTGACTATTGTCTGGGTGTTTTAAATTAGCTCTGACTGGTTGTTCTAAATGGTTCTGATGTTTTGGCAGTATGACCCTCGTTTTGGTGATGCATTCTGGAACAGCAGTAAGTTTGGGATGGTGAACTATCTTCTGCACATGATGAGCAGTTGGGCCATCGTGTGCAGCGTCTGGTACCTTCCACCAATGAGCCGCATGGTGAGAGATCACACGTATACACATAGGCTTCTAAATGAGGACTTCTCTTTTCTGCTGGTTCTCAGTGTACCATGTACAAGTGGTTCTCCATGAATTTATTAAAGTGAATAAAAGATATTTTAAGATATTTGGCATCACAGAAATGATAGATTGCACCTTGAAGTGTTTTGCCTTTATGTTCAGGAAGGGGAGGATGCTGTGCAGTTTGCCAACAGGGTAAAGGCAGCTATTGCTAGAACGGGAGGCCTAGCAGACTTGTTATGGTAAGTTCTTCTGAAAGACTTGACATTAATATAGCACAGGTCTTTAAAGGAGACATGTTGAAAGAACATTTGTCTCAGATGTTTTATGCTATCAGGGATGGCGGTCTAAAACGAGGGAAAGTCAAAGAAGTTTTCAGAGAGGAGCAGCAGAAACTCTACAGCAAGGTTTTGGTGGACAGCAGCTAAAATCGCAGTCGCTCCTGAAGGGACCCAACTGCCCACTTGACTTTAAACATGCTGCATCATGTGCCCTGCAAGAGCCCGACCTCTACAGAATGCAGTAAGGACCTAGACTGGGGCCTTGCTAAACACCCTCAGATGAAACTGTAGAACAGAACTGAGGAACTGTGAGCCGGTGGGAAAATGTTTTGCCAGATCTTTGGCTCACTGCTGCATCTCAGGAGCTTTATGCATTATTGCACGATTGTCTCAGTGGCATTTAATTACTGGGCTGATTTTTCCGTTTCGAGTGAGAGACATACAATGTACCTGTGAGTGAATTTCCTCTTGGTTTCCATTTTCACTGTCTGTTACAGGTTTAAATATTTGTGCTCTGTTACTGTAATGCATGATGTTTCAGGAGAAGAAAGGTTGGAAGAGTTGGAAGTGATTTAAACTTGTAAAAGAAAAACTAAAGGAAGAGAAGAGTGTATGCGTTGAGCTTTAGTGTTGGTAGTCATAAGAATCATGTATTCAGTGTTTAGCTGCTCAGCGTTCATCTTGTGTGCTGTTTGTTTTTTTTAATAAACCGTTATTGTTCTTAAACAGTTTTCTGAGTTTGAGTTTTGTTCAGCTGTTTTTCAACCAGGTCATTAATTTGTATTAGTGGTGACAAGTTAAATGTCTGAATGTTGGTCTTTAGTATGTGTTTATGCTGACAAGTAATCGCTACCCAGCAAAATGTTAACAGTTGCTGTTGAGCCCAGTTGTCAGAGCCATATCTCTAAGCTGCAGAGAAACTTGAGTACACCAACACGCTGATTAATCTTACCAGCACAGACTATTGTGTTGTTTTGACAGGCCATTAATTTCCGGTCCTGGATGTGGTACGTGGCAGCGCTTTAAATTCAGTCCAACCAAATATCAGCTGTTTCTTATTGAGCGTTATTAAAAAGAAAATGCAATATTTGATTGTTCTGATGTCATTAATACAAAGTAAAGTTCAGATAACAATACAGCATATACTAATTTAAATACAACTAATGTCACAAAACATGGCATTATTTCTTGCTGTCTCATGGACCTTCAAAAATAGACACTGATTACCCTTATGAACTAATAAACTGATCAACACTGATTCTCAACAGCCTAATTAGGGTTACTTTGAGCTTTATGAAATAGTTGCTTCCATCTTGTGGTTGACTTAATAGTGGGGGATAAGACACAACTCCGCATCAGGAATTGGCGAAGGAAGCTACAATTACATTGAGTGCTGAGGTCTTAGCCCTAGATTTTCTCTAATCATTATTCCAGTGCTGTTTTACCTGTAAGACCATATGGAGAGATCATCATCAAACACACATTAGTATTTACAAACTTGCATTATATCATATGAAGCTTTTAGCAGATAAATAAATTCAGGTGTTTCACAGCACTCTTTGAAATACTCAGATGAACATACTTAACGCAAAATGTATAACCAATAACCAGATCTAAGCTAACCATACCAATAACCAGATCTAAGCTAACCATACCCATAAAGCCTATTCACACTGAAAACCTGTCATTGTGTATTGCCTTAGTCATCCACAAGAGGGCAGCATTTCCCCATGCTTGAATACCTGCAGTCTATCAGCTCGATTTCTATACATTTTGCTTTAAATAAGGGTCTGACATTGAGTGTCTATCGTTTCCATCAACACACAGAGACACATAATCATTAAAATTATTCCATATGCTATAAGAAATCATCACATACAAGCCAGCATGTAGCATTGCGAAGATGCTTTCCAGGCGTTTGTCTCTGTGGCATCAGTTCACCTGTAGCTTAACCAACATTCATCACATTAAAGGACACACTGATGAGAGTATTTACAGGGACTTCCACTCCCTGTGCAGGACTATGAAAGCCCTGATCGACAGGTTTCAGGGACAATACGAGCGCAGGTCGCGGTCACGTGATTTCCTTTAACCTCGTTTATTATTAGAAGATCCATTAGTAATGTATGATTACGTGGCAAGAAATTACCCTTACGAAAATAACCACAATAACTATATACCAATAATAACTATAACCACAGCTTTAGTACAAAAACCATTGTAAAACCGTGACTGCTGTAGCAAACCCATGGTTACTTCGTGGTTGCCATCATGGTTTAACTATAGTAACCTTGGTTTTTCATCATTTTCATAAGGGGAAGGTCATTCTTTGTCTGAAACAATGGTTTGATTCTCTCGTCTAATATTTCGGAAAACATTGTGAATAATTCATGTCAATTATCTGGGCGGAGAATTTCTTTCTTTAGTTTGTTCTTCTTTTTTAAATATGGTCGTTTTAGCGCAGTGTGAGCTTTAGGAAAATAATGCTGCGTCTATTTTTATTAACCTTTTTATTTCTTAGAGAACTGGCGGCTGTCAGAGACAAAATTAAGCATAATGGCAGTGCCCCAGGATTGAATTCAGAGCTCTCAGAAGTCGACATTTGGTCATGGCACATTGAGTTATACCTGTCTATACTATTACTAGTATTGTTACTAGTACTATAACTAGTATTAAGAGTTGCACAAGCTTTTTTTCAGCTCTTATGAAGTTAAAAAAATCAAACACATTGAACAGGCCCGTACAGAAGAGAGTTCCTGATAAATAATAAATGCAAATAATAGTGCAAATGAGTTTAAAAGTATATTAATCAACATTCATGGTGCTAACATCTGCCACAAAATCTCAAACAATATAAAAAAACGTAATCATATCATAATTTGTTAAATTTCTCCTAAACTGCCTAATGCGACAACGTTTCGTTGCGTCACGTCGAGGCCACGCCCACACACGGATGTGGCCGAGGCGAATAGACTTGTGGGCGTGGCCTCGGGATGACGCGCACTTGTTGCCGAACCGGACAAGGTGAAACTTTTCGGACCTTGGCTACGTTGCGAGTTCTCGTCCTGTTGAGCTCGAGTCCCAGCAGAAACCTGTTGGGTTTGAACCAAAATGTCTTTGGCGGAGCAGAGCCAGCAGTGGTGTCCCACCAGCGTCCAGGTAACGGTGCTGCAGGCGAGGAGTTTGCGGATCAAGGGGAAGAATGGCACCAACGACGCGTACGCCATCATGCAAGTGGCCAGAGAGAAGTTCTCCACGGCGGTGGCGGAGAAGAGCGTCGCGCCGGTGTGGAAAGAGGAGGCCAGCTTCGACCTGCCGCTCCTTCAGCCCGGTAACGCGGAGCGCTGCAGCCTGCAGGTGAGCGTCCTGCACCGCGCACTGGTGGGACCCGATAAACTGCTCGGGCTGGCCACCGTCAACCTGCTGGAGCTGTACGACAATAAATCCCGTAACAAATCTGAGTGAGTGGACTTTGTGTACGCCATACCAGCATTCTTCTGTTGTGTTCATTAAAATGCATTTAAATGATGTTAAACTATCATTTTATTTTATGTAGCAACATGTATAACATGTGCAATGGGGCTTTTCTTGTAGCCACTGTGATTATGTAGTGATGTGAGATTCATATTCACATGCATTACTTGGCAATTTAAGGCCTTTCTCAAGTGCATAGAGCATTTCTCAGTCTGTTACTAAAGGTTCAGATGGTATTTCTCAAGGATGCTGTGCTATGCAAGATGGCATCAAGCCGTCCTTATGTGGAAATAATGAGTTTGGCTTTAAATTCCCCTGTGCTTGGTCATAATGAGCCAAATTTTCCCTGTTCTGGGACGTCACTGGGTTCCATGAATGACTCTGAACTGAGCGTTCAGTATTTCCGAAGGATTTATTTATTTGCAGGTTACAAAGCTTGCTTGTGCTTCTGTTAAAGTTCTACTGGAAAAGCAAAGTTACTTTTGCACTTTATTCAGAATTTATTTTTAGGTTGGAGACAACAAGTTATGCAGCTTATTTTTCCATGACTGCGTCTTGCTGGAATCCAGACGGTCCATACGGTCACTTACCGTATATTACGCAGAGGCTTCATTAATTAATCAGTTTTTCTCTAGTCACTATTGTAGTGCCAGTAAACGTAGATTCCAGGGTTACTTGCCAAGGCACACAAATCCATCACAGAATTCCGACCGTGAATTTTAAGTGCTGGTTTTAAAGAGCTTGTGCTTTGCCACACCTGCTCTCTCAATGACTTCATTGTTTTCTTGTAAATGCTCAAAGCTTTTGATTACAGCCCTCCTGGTCATTTTCATTACGTGCTCTAATTCAATCTTATGCACAAACGCAGCCAGCGCTGTTGGCCTTCTGCCGAAATTTTTTTTGCCTCAAACGTTCAGTCAGAATGAAGGTCGTATTTTAATTTAAAAAGCCATTAGACAGCTAAGCTCATACGCCTTTGGGTTCTGTTGGGTCTGGGTGAGACATTTCCTGAGGTCATATCAAATGGTAGAGCTCCAATATATTTACAAATGGTATATACCATAAGTCATTTCTTTCCTCTGCTAGTGTGGGCTGTAGTTGTCCAGGGTTAGAGGAAGAGGAAACTAACCCTGCTTGCTTGCAGTAAGCTGATTCTCACAGGAAAATGGACCTAGATGTTCTTGGTAACCTGATCTCCAGTCTTGATGGTGATTTGAAGTTTGATCCTTCAGGGTGCGTGTGCAAGAATTCAGGTTTTGTTGTGATGTCACGCTCGTTGTGTCCGAAACAGCTTTCCCACTAAAACTAAAGGTGCAGTGAGCTATTCCTGAAAATTTAAATCAAAAACCAAACAAATATTTGTGTGAATATTTGTTAGATGTCTGTTTTGTTTGTGTTTCTGTTTGTGACAAAAATATTGTTCGTGCACATAGTCCTGGCTGTGTAAACAGGAGAATAAACAAAGTGGATCGGGCCGATCCCCACAACATCATAACACTCTCTTAGCCAATCAGCTGATAGTCGTTGCCTGTGTTGCAGGTTTTTCCATTAGCAACAGCATTTTTCAGAAGTTGCTTACTGCACCTTTAGTTATACTACCATTGTATATGGTTTTCTCCACTACACTATTATGTGCACATTTGTGGTTATTCCCCTCCTGTTATATTGTTCAGTTGTTTAAAGCAGTATTTTGGAGAAGCTTGAATATGTAACATCCTTTTCTGGGTTCTGTTAGTTCTGATTGAGTTCTCTCTCAGGTCGTGACGTGTCACATGCAGCTCAGTGTTTCTGTTAACGTTGCATAACTTAGTCAAAGCTTGTCAGCGGTTTTTAACTTAAAAGACAAGAAAGCAGTGTGTCCCTCACACACTGTTTTCTGTCACACACACCTGTGCTTTTTCATCAGAGAATGTGCCTGAAAGAAGCTAAAGGCAAATACAGACGCTCCCAAAAAGTATTTGTCAAATAACAAAGATCCTGCTGTTTTTTGCAGTCTGTGTTTTTGCTGACCTGAAGTCTGTCTTTGTTCATGATTTAATGTTAACTAGATGTCATGTGACTGGAACTGGGATGTACAATATTGTTGTAATCATTGTTGTAGCAGATTTTAGCTGCAGAAGTGTTTGCAGTTGAGCTCCAGTTAAGAACTTAACATCTATGTTTAATTGGCCCTCAAAGCCCTAACATTAATGTTTTTAATATTGTAATATTATAATATAATTTACCATTTCTGCAGCATCTTGTACCTCAGTTATCATGTTAATACTTTAGGATTACAAACATTTAAGGCATCTAATATTATCCAAAACACATTTCCTGTTGTAGGAGGTAAAGTAAGAGTTAAACTAATCATTGCTTTTTATGCCTCCTCTGAAAAATGAGTTAAATTCACAAGGATTTAAAGGGATTTGCGCAATATCTCGAAGCAAACCAGATGAAGTGAAGTGAAGCTGTATCACCTCAGATATTCTGGCCCGTGATAAGACGACCCTGTCACACAACGGCCTTATCAGCGCGCTGACACATGCAGGAAGTGGAGCTGCTGTGAGATTCACAACAATGAAGCATCCACTGCTGATTCATCTAATGCTGCCCCACTTCCTGCCAGGGCCCAGCTGAAGGGGGCATCTCTGAGGGCATTTGTCAAGAACTTTGCTTGTCTTTATAATTTTACACATCTCAGAGGCAACGCCCTGTGGAGGTGTTGTAACTTCCTACATGCTGATGAGAATCACAAGCAACTTCTCATTCTCTTTATTTAGCAGCCGTGGCTCACAGTGACATCACACCAGAGTCTGACTGCATGCACAACAATGTATTTTTATGGGTGTGAGGTGTTGATGACCTTTATTAACAAAAGTTGCATTTAATGCGCACCTCCCAAGACGTATAGTACGAGATATGTGGTTGGACAACTTTTACTGTCTCTTAAAAGTGATCTGAGTCCAATCCTTATTAAACACAAAAAATGTACATTAAAAAAGCCTGTAATGTGTAATTATAAAATTTAAATTGATTAATAACCTAATAATCAAACATGACTTAGAAATTGATGATTTTGAAGTTTAGTCTAGTTTTAAGTGCTGTATTTACGTTATATTACAAATTGCAAGTTAAAACAAATTCATGCTGTGATTCAGAACTGTTTGTCCTGTAAGTGTTTCTCTGATGTGGATGTACACTGGCAGGGCGATGGGGTTAAGAAACAGAGTAAATGTTGCCGTCTAAGGCGTAGGAGGGCGGCAGGGATTGGGAGAGCTGTTATTTTTAACTCCAGAGTCATTTTCTGTTTATCCAAACACACGCCCCAACATGTAATTTTCTCCATTGGATTAGCAGTGTTCTATTCACTTAATGCTTATTCTGTCCCCATAAGAACTAAAGCAGCAGCTGCTGGTGACGATGAGGCCATGAGAACTTTTTGAACGTTATATACTTATTAAAAAAGTTGTTAATGGAAGACTTTTAAAACATTTCAATGTTAAAATGTTTGAATAACATTCTTATGACCAAACAGTAATGATAATACAATGTCTAAAAAAACATGTTTTGAATGTTCCTAGAACTTTAAAGAAGCATTTAAAAGTGTTGTTGGGTTTTATCGAATATTCATTTTACTTTTAGATGCCACATTTGGCCCTAATCTGTCAACACACAAGTGAGTGTTGTCTGTGCTGAGCAGCAGTATTGTTGCATTCCTAAAGCTTTTGAAAAATGGCATTTTTTTGGCTACTCACTATATGTGTTTGAATTTTTATAAAGTGGAGCTACAATAAGTTACTGAAACCCTGTGTGATAATCCTCTGTTTCTCATGAAGTCGTGTCTGTTTTTGTTTCCTGCAGGCATGTAGCTCGCCAGCTCCAGTCAGTCATTTCCCTAAAAAATGTTCAGTTTTTAAAATGGAAAACAACACGATACTTTTTGTCTCCATGGCTAAAATCAGCCTACTCAAGATTTAAGATTCTCAGGGCCTCAGGAGTCAGTTATCATTATTTAAATACAGAGGAATTGTTTTTTAGATGATTGTCTGTCTAACCTTTATAGCATAAAAGATGTTTGTTTTAGACCTTGTTATCATTCTTTATCGGTAGTATCCTGGAGTTATGAAGACAGTCTCTAGGTCACTGAACCGCTATGTGCCGTTGTAGTTTATAGCGCTTAGGAATGTGAGCAATCTTGTGAAACTATTTACATGGACTTTGGGATTCGTTTATTTGATCGCATAGTTAAGTAGGGCAAATGAAAACTTTTACCTGTGTAGCTAAACCCAGAAAACCCAATAAACCAGTTTTACTGAAGCAGATTGTGTAGTAATTTATTCTCTGCTTCCTTGTAATTAAACGATTCATTATCAGTCAGCTGAACATAATGCACAGGAGTTTTTACTGATGCATTATGGGAATTTATTGATGTTTATGACTTTAAGAGCAGTATCTACAAGTTTTAAAGTTCTCTGTTAAATACAAAAAAACTTTTGTATTATTATTTATAAAAAGATGTAAAAATTAGACTGATTTAAAAATTGATTGTTTGCACAGTGCAAAAGGACACAGTGTGGTCCCATTCTTGAAACCTCGTATCTTGAATCTCAGTCTTGCCTCCAGCCTTTCTCTTTAAGGAGGGAGGTACTCCAGGAAATCAAGAATGCTTAAGACTAAACAAACTTTGCTGTTTTTTTTCCACAGATGGTTCAAACTGATGGGCAAGACAGGGAAACCCGACAAAGACAGGGGAGAGGTCCTGCTAGACATCCAGTTCATGAAGAACAACATGACGGCCAGCATGTACGACCTCTCTGGGCAGGATAAGTCACGGTCACGACTCGGCAAGTTTAAGGACAAGCTGAAAGGCAAAAAGAAGGACGGTATGTCGGATTCTGCCTCCGCCATTGTGCCTCCGGTGGGCCAGATACTGACTGACAGCGAGGGGGAGGAAGAGGCCGAAGTCACTCCAGGAACCAAAAAGAAGAGCAAGCTGAAGTCCCTCTTCGCACCGAAGGGTTTGCAGCGAAACATGTCTCAGTCCATGTCCACGCTCGCCACACTTCCTGAAAAAGACTCGGCCATCAGTTTGAGCAGATCGTCTGGCTTAAACGTTGAGTCTCCTGAAGGTACTGTATTTGGGTGGCATGGTATGTGCCGGTTAATATTACTGATACTGATTTGCTCTGATTTTGTGGTTAATGTCAAAGCTTTTTCTAGATCAGACTGTATACGCTATTGTTTTTCTGTGCCAATGTTTTGTGAATGTTTTAAACTATAAGAATTTACAGTAGAAAAGGATGTTTTTGGATGCCTGATTTTACTTTGCACATTTTTAAATGTGCTTTAGTAAGAACACTGATTTATCACTTAAAGCAAGCACAACCTATAATTGTAAACATCAAACCAGATATTTGCAAAAATATGAAAATAGTTACTTTTATTGATCAAAATATTTATGTAAGCAAATACCTATTGAATATTGTTCAATATCTTTATTATCTTACGTTAATATTTGGACTTTTTTCACAGCCAAGAAGAAGTTCCGATTATTTAAACACAAGCGCACAGGAAGTTCTGACAGTAAGGTGTCTCAAGGTGCCAGTTCCTTTGGACAGGGCACGACGCAGAGCAACCTGTGTATCAACGGCAGTCATGTCTACACAGAAGAGCCGGAGACCAGAGACTCCAGGACCGGTTCTACCTTCAGCCTGAACAGCTCAGGTCATGGATCCATGGAGGATCTCCGCAACAGGAAGATCTCCACCACCTCTGTGGATTCTCTTAAAGCCTCAGACCTGCAAACTCAAGAGAGCGCAGTGGAAGAGATGCACAGAAGACAAGAGGAACAAAGAAAACAGGAAGAGGAAGTGAGGAAACGACTAGAGGAGGAAAGGAGGAGGCAAATTGAAGAGGAAGAGAGAGAGCAGCTCAGGAGAGAAACAATGAGGAGGGAGGAGGAGAGAAAGAGGATAGAAAGGGAAGAGGAGAGAAAACGTATTGAGAGAGAGGAGGAGGAGAAGAGAAGGCTAGAGGAACTGGAGGAGGAGAGGAGAAGGATTGAGAGAGAGGAGGAGAAGAGGAGGCTAGAGGAACTGAAGGAGGAGAAGAGAAGGATTGAGAGAGAGGAGGAGAAGAGAAGGCTAGAGGAACTGGAGGAGGAGAAGAGGAGGCTAGAGAAACTGGAGGAGGAGAGGAGAAGGATTGAGAGAGAGGAAGAAAAGAGGAGGCTAGAGAAATTGGAGGAGGAGCGGAGAAGGATTGAGAGAGAGGAGGAAAATAGAAAGCTGGAGAAACAGGAGGAGGAGGAGAGGAGAAGGATTGAGAGAGAGGAGGAGAAGAGGAGGCTGGAGGAACAGGAGGAGGAGGAGAGGAGAAGGATTGAGAGAGAGGAGGAGAAGAGGAGGCTAGAGGAACAGGAGGAGGAGAGGAGAAGGATTGAGAGAGAGGAGGAGAAGAGGAGGTTGGAGAAACAGGAGGAGGAGAGGAGAAGGATTGAGAGAGAGGAGGAGAAGAGGAGGTTGGAGAAACAGGAGGAGGAGAGGAGAAGGATTGTGAGAGAGGAGGAGAAGAGGAGGTTGGAGAAACAGGAGGAGGAAAGGAAAGAGGAACTGGCCAGAATAAAGAGAGAACAGGAAAAAGCTAGACAGGAGGAGGAAAGGAAAAGGGCAGAAGAGGAAAGAATGAGGGAAGAGGAAGAAGAGAGGATCAGAGAGGAGAGGCGGAAGAGAATGGAGGAAGAGGAGAGAGCAAAGTTTGAGAAGGAAAGAATAAAGAAAGAGGAAGAGATGAGAAGGACCGAGTTGGAAAGACGACGTGCTGAGGAAGAGGAACGACTACGGAAGGAGAAAAGGGAAGCAGAGGAAAAGAGGAAAAGGAAAGAGGAAGAGGAGGAGGAGAGAAGAATGACTGAAGAGAAAGAGCAAAAAGAGTTGGAACGGTTACGGCTGGAAAAAGAGAGAAAGGAACTGGAAAGAAAGGAAAAGGAAGAAGAGAAAAGAATAAGAAGGAAGGAAGAGGAGGAGAGGAAGAAGAAGGCAGAACAAGAGTGTGTCAGGCAGGAGAAAGAGAAAGAACAGATAAACGTCATTGAGAGACCTGACGTAAAGCCCAGGAGCGCCAGAATGAACACCAGTAAGAGAGCAGAGAAACCTGACACGATTGGCTCAGAATATGTCCCCTCCACCAGTCCTTTTGAAGATGACCTCTTATTTGACGAGACCTCCACAAATTTCTTTGAGCAGTCCTCTGTTCTTCAACCTGAAGCCCTCAGAAGCTCAGCCAAAGTATCTGCAGTCAAACCGAGGTCAGTAGCTCACCTGAAAACACAAAAACCTTCATATTTACACTAGGGCCTTGTTCATGAAACAGGCTAAATGAATCATCATTTATACATCAGTTGTAAAACCATTTCTTAATGGAAAGTATCAATTGTAATTTCTTGTTTACATTGATACATCAATTTAGGTAAGTTTGGATGTTCTTACAAAAGTTTTATATGGAAAAATCATTCAGCTTGTTGCATGAACGTGACCAATTGTTGTTACTTATGTGATGTACACTATCCAAGCTAACAGGATGATACTGTTTAGCAGTAACGTTAGTAGAACTTTTTTACTGTTATATATATATCATATATCAAAAATGTTATTCTTAATTTGTAAGAACATTACAGAATTTTAAAAAGGGAAAAACATTTTAGCGTTCTCATTATTAAATCAAAAGACAAACAACCCTATTTCATGAAGTTTGTGGCTTCATAGATGTCCAGCTTACTCTAATCACTGTTTTGCAGCCCTTCCACAGTCTGTGTCTTTCATAACACTAATGTCTGCGTCATCTACTCTAATCATTCTACATAGCCGTTATAAATCATTAAAAAAAAGCCATGACCCGTGATCACAGCTTGGTAAGCTGTGGGGCATGAAGGCATGGAATTGTCTCTGAATTGTCTCTGAGGTGCATATATGAGTTCAGAGCCTCAAACTAACTGGATATCAGTGTGTTCAAAACACGATCACATGCTTATTATTATCTCACTAGCGTTGTCCTGATGGCGATATCAAATATGCAGCATTCTGAAATTCGTGTCTGTGTTGTGCTGAGCTTGTGTTTATACATGTCACTGAAAATATTTGGCACATGAAGCAGCTTGTTTCATTTCTTTTGAAACTTGTTGAGGACAATTCATGGCAACAGCTGCATTCTTCTGTTTTCTTTCTCTGTCATAGATTGTCACAGCAGTTAAATAACCTTTAACCGAATTATACCCCAACTGTAATAAACAGTCTTTCCTGCCATGGTCTTATCTGTTTATTTCTGCTGAGATGTAACATTGACTGTTATTTATGACCCTCTAACCCTTATTGTGTTAACTTCGGTGTGTTGTTTGACTGAGGTCTGCACAGGGGAAGCTGAGGAGATCTGTTTCCCTGCAAAAAGCTGATCCAGCAGATCTGTGTCTCTGACTCATGCTTTTAGACTTCATGAAACAGGTTCAGGAATGTGGAGGAGTCAAGGGAGCGGACAGCATGATTTGTAGATGGGTAGGAATTATCTCTGGGGCATCTTTTAAAATGTGGCAGACAGTTCTGTTCCCGAATTTTGAAAGTTCCTCACAAAGTTTTTTTTAAGGACCTATATTTGAGGATCATAAATAGGATCCATTTTGATTTCATGTTTCCAAACCGGTGGTTTTGACAGTTATCCGAAGCAAATCAGCTTTAACTTACCAAACCTTAAGATATTTGGCAGATGTGTTTGACTTTAATCTTCAATGTCATTATCCTGCCTCTTTAGTTCTTCTGTTTCTGGAAACTTCTTTACACAAACATCAGTGCCAAACTCCAACCCCTTCTTAGATGACTCTGATGCCGGTGTTTGGCAACATTGTCAGTCTTGGAGATAGCACAGAAAGGTCTGAGAAGAAACGACGTGCCCCAATGCCTCCTCAGAACAAAACGCAGGTGGGAAAACCAGAAGTTTCTCCAAGGACGCAGGTTTCTGAATCCATCCAGACTCATCCAGGACCTGACAGTGAAGACAGTGGACAACCTGATGCCTCAAGTTCACGACGAGACAAACAGCCAGCACCTTTGCCACCAGTTGTCTCAAAGAACAGGTATGAAGTGCTGAACAAAGAACGTGTAGACCAACCTGCCACATCTTTTCAAGAAGAAACCAACCCTTTCATATCTCCTGGTGTAAGAACAGCTAAACACAACAAGGGACCAGCACCATCAAAACCCTCAATAAAATCTACACCTGTATCTGGACCCAACAACCTAAAAATTGGTCATATAAATTTATCTGATGAAGCCTCTTGTCTGGATCAGCTAGATGAGTCTTCAAAGCACTCGTGTGAAAACTTTGATAATCTGCTTCTACCTAAAGAGACGGTCTGCACAGAGTCTGTGCTTTTTGACTATACTGATAGCCCTTCCTCAAGAAAAAATGGAAAAGATTCAAAAAATGATTCTTGCAGTACAAATGCTTCCCAGAATACAGAAAATATCTCACTGGAGAGTGCCAACATCACGGAAGCTTCCAAGAAGAAGAGTCGGGCGCCCTTGCCCCCTGCTAAATTAGCAATGACTGGTGACCAGAAATCAACAAACCAGCAGCCTGCAGCTGTAAAAATCAATCACCCAAACAGACAAGATCAAGATGGAACATTAACTATTAATAGTGGCCTTCCAGCCTCAAGTTCCAGACCGCCCATCCTGAATTCATCCTCAAACCCTAGCCAAGCTCCTGAGACAGTCCCAGAGAAGAAGAATGAATATGCTGCTTTGAGAACAGAAGCAGGTCAGAGGTCAGAGAACAAGTCTTTGCCGCAGGCCAGAGTGTCACCTATAGATGCTCAGCCAGTTGCTGGGCAAAATAATGAAGGTGAACGAAGGAGAACAGGTGACCCTACCTTCAAACCATGCAGGTGAGGTGTCTCCGAATTTCTCTAGAGACCCGTAGACTGCTAGACATTATGGGTAGGCTAGCCTTTGAGTTCTTGAAGCTGAGGTTGTAAAGTTGTAATGTTTAAAACAGCATTGCACAGTTTTGAAGATGGCTTTTTTTATGGCTTAGTTGTCAGCAGGCTGTAGGAACAAACTAGAAATTTCTAAAACTGGTGGGAAAGTTCAAATGGTTGCTACACTTCTGTCAGCAGGTAACAATCGAAGTGTTTAGGGAACTCTGTGTTTGACTGTGTCCTTCAGAGCTTCAGGTTTTGTACTTTCGGTTCTATTGTATTTCCCAGATGCGACTGATGATTATTCTGTTTGGACTTTCATGCAGAGTTCATGTGATTTTTTTTTTTTTTTTTTTTTTTTTTTTTCTTCCCCCACACAACTGGTCTTTCTAAGCATTTTTTGCAATGGTTTGAAACAACACCAGCAGTGCAATATTTGGAAATAAAAACTCTAAAGTGTTCCTAGAGCCCAGAAATTCACGGCAGGAAGTGTGCATCACCCTTTCGTTTAGAATGGATTTGTCAAATTGATGCAGAAATCTTGCTGTTGGCTGCTTTGTATTCCACCCCTGCAATCTGAGGTCTGTCTTGAGGTCTTAACGCTCTTCTTCCCTTTTCAGGCCTCATGCAGTGAAGCCCTTGAGCACCACTGATAACCAGCCAGAATTCAGAGAGAACCAGGACGCTGATGCCGTGCAGGTCAAGATGAAGGTAGTGTGAGATTTATTCTCTGTTTCTCTCGGCTGTTGTACTCCTACACAAACAGCAGCCTTTAAACATGCACTGAATAGAAATAAGTTTGAGATGACATGCTGTGTGCATGCGCATACTTGAGTGTGTGATTCTAAGATTCATGTTCCTGAATGTGAAGACAATAACATGTATGCTGCTTATGCAAATGTTAATTAAATGTTTGTACATGGGCTTTACGTGTGCGTACACGGCTAACAATCATTTAGGTTGTAAGAACATTTCCTTATTGTTTCCATGAAGTAACAAAAATGGTAAAATTGTTGTTTTAAATGCTTTATGAACGTTCAAAGGATCCAGTTTTTCAGATGTTGTATTAACGTTATTGCTTGGTTGTAAGAGCGTTACTCAAACTTTATTTTGTAACAGTATTAAAATGTTTTTAGGTTGTTAGTGAAACGATGTTTTTGATATAACATTTAAAAAACATTCTACTAACAATACTGCAAGAATGCTTTTTGATAACTGAGAGACCTTTTAGAGAATATTAGCCAACATTCTGAGAACATTCCCTATTAGCAGGGTATATATTTGATTATAGAATGTGCTAAAAAACAACGGGACTTTGCTGTGTGTTGCTTCTTTCAGGCCCCAGTACCTAAAGCGGCCCCTAAAGGGACGGGGCCCTACTCCCAGCTGACCCACGAGGAGCTCGTCAACCTGTTGGAAAAGCAGAAGGACCAGCTTTCTCAGAAGGATGCTAAGATCATGGAACTGGAGCAGTACATAGACAACCTTCTGCTCCGTGTCATGGAGGAGAAACCCAGCATCTTAATGACACTGACAAAGAAGTCCGTTTGAGAGACGGATCTACAGAAGGTTTTGGCACAGAGGAGTTTTGTTTATATTATCACTGTAATCACAAATATGGGGTGGAAATAAACAGAAGATTGTGGTCTAAGCAGAGGCATGACACTAAAGCCAGTAGCAATAACTGCTGGCACACTACTGAGCTGAAGATCAGGTTGATGTATTCCTGATTCATGAAGTATCACGTATGTTGACAACATGAATGTTAATGAAATGTGGCGTGCCTCAGATTTAAGCAGACTGTTTCATGCATTATGCACTGTTCATGTAATACGTAATAGCTATAGTACGTTATATATTTTTCATTTATCTTTTCTTCATCTTGTCACCTGTTCTGTTGATGTGCTAAACACAATGACAGTCAATAAGTAAACAAAACAGCACTTTCTCTATGCAAAGTATTTTATATTACAGCGCTATGCAATCATTGTGACCAAACACTGTATTGATACGATGTTCATTATCATAATCCCAGAAAAAGCACTTTAAAAGGATTTTTGACCAATTATCCTTAAAAATCTGTTTGTCTGTAAATATCATTCAGTAATCGTTTCTACGGCCTTGTCTTTGTTGTATTATTATTCTGTAACTTTGAAATAAAGAATGGCCTTGTAAAGCAAATAACAGTGTCGTTGTGTCTTTGTATTAAAACAGGTTATGTTTTCACTAGGCTTTCTTGACATTAGGCTATGGCAATAGGCCTGCATTTTACAGGTATAAATAATAGGTGCAGATATTGATTTGATGAGTAGACAGACATTTACATTGTCCCCTTGCGCACTGAGAAATGACTATGTAATACCAGACTGTAAAAATATTGCTACCACGACAAAGCTGTGGTAAATATATGAAACGTCATCAGAAAACGCCATTACATTGTACAATTTAATTTCTCTTGAAATACATATTTTACCCCGTGTTGTGCCACAGAGTTAACGTGAACACAATCACAATATCGCTTCGATTATTGTGAAGCATTTCTAGGTAAACACGCACACGTTTTTATTTCATTGTCCCGCAGTAAACTTTTAATCGTCAGCCTCGTTTCCGTCCGGACTCGTGACGTCATCAGAAAGCGCACCGGTTGATAAACGTACGCGCGTCGCAGGGAGAAATGGGGACGAGCGACTTTCAAGCGCGATTTGTTTGCGCTTATAACTTCACTTCGACTAACTGACAAGGGTCCACGATCCAGTAAGTTTGTATCATTTCCTGTATAAACCTTTAAAAACAGTAAGCAACTTTGACTTGTACTCGAGTTGTGCATCATGTGAGCTAATCTGGTCTTTTTTTGAGATCACCGAGCTGTTTGATTATATAGCAGCGTCGGATGTTGATTCTTGTGTTTTGTAGAAAAGATCTGATGATGGATTGTTGCTTCTGTGGGGTTTAGAGAGATGCCGGGCAAATGTCCAGAGTGTGGCTCCTCTAATGTTATAGAGGATGATCTGTACTCGCAGAGGCAGTGGGTATGCGAGGACTGTGGGTCTGTGGTTGAAGAAGGCCATCTGACCGCCACAATAAGCGATGAGATCCAGAGCAGAGGTACTCTAGCACAAGACCTTTCTTTTCATCACATCTTAATTCACTGTGAAACTGGTGATTTGAAATCTGCTTCTTTTTCCTTTACTCAGCTGTGCCCTATCATGTTTCCACTGAGGTGATCAGGAAACCCTGCAAAAATCTAATTGCAGGTAAAGCCAATTTGTGTATGTGTTTGCTATTGTTCGTGTAGCTCAGAGAGCGTAGCACTTGCGACAACAAGGCCACAGATTTGTTTCTCTGAGAATGGACTTACTTGATATAGCTTGAATGCACTGCATGGATAAATGTGGCTGATTAATGTTAAATGTTTGCCTCTTCTCTTTGTCAGGCTTCTCTCGAGTTCGTGCCTTGTGTCGTATTCTCAGGTTATTTTACAACATGGAATCAGAAGCAGTGAATCTCTTTCAGCGTGCTTACAACCACCCAAACTTCTTCCACACGTCCTTGGCAAAGAAGGAGGTCTTAGGAGGCTGTTGCATACTGTTTGTCTGTAGGCAGAGCAACTGGCCTGTTGCTATGGCAACCATTAGCTATCTGTTGGGGGTGGATGCCCCTTTGTTGGGCGCAGTTTATCAAGAACTTCTGAAGTGTCTGAACATCAAGACCACCACCAACGGCATTATGGACTTGCTGGAAAGCTTCTGTTATGAGTATGTTGTTTCAAACCTGTATGACTTTTATTTGTGAACACACAAAGGAGAATGTTTGACTGAGTGACTCCGTCCCCATTCACTTTTATTGCGCCCTTTTTCATACAATGAGAGTGAATGGTGACTGAGAGTGAATATTTTTGTGTTCCATGAAAGAAAGTCAAACATACTTAAAGCAACATGGTTACATTGTTACACATAAATGGTTACATTATTTTAATTATATTGTAATTAGATTATATAACATTAAAATCATTATCATTGTTGTATTATAGTAAATTATGTTTATTGGTTGTACTGTCAGAGTTTAACATGGCTACCCTTGATTTTACAGTTTCAAACTGGGTCCTAACCAGGTGAATGAGGTGCTCTCTGAAACTCCCCAGCAGTTGGTGGAGAGAACGTCTGCTTTGATTGAAGTAGCTGCAGATGCGTGGATAGTGACCGGACGCCAGCCTCAGCCTCTGCTCATGGCAGCTGTGTACATGGCCTGGCAGTCTCTAAATCCTCAGGTAAGAGACACAGCCACTACTAATGTTCTGCTAAATGTGAAGAGTGTCTGAAACCAAAGGCAACTTCTCATCAACATGAACTCCTGTTTGCAGTCCATTTTGTATTTTATGTCTTTGAAATAAAATGCATGATTGAATCTCATTAAGACGTTTGTGTATTAAGAAAGCAACTTTGTTATATGATGCTAACTCTTAGCCATACTGGTATCAGAGTGACTTTCAAAGCCCCATTTTTTTCACATCTGATGACCTTGAATTAAACATTGAATTGAGGTAAAAATATTAAAGAGAATATTTAATGACTACAGTGCTTATTTCCCAATTGAAATAGAATCTTAAGGTTAAAAATAACCATGAAAATAAAAAAGTTGTTGAAGCTGTTTCCACTGCTCCATCATACGGCATTATTATTCTTTTGATAAGTAATGGACCAGATGGAGAAGTCGCATTAGACAGGATGTTATGTAAACACTGAATTTGGACCTTGATGTACTTCTGCCTTTTAGATGCTGCCTGATAAGTCAGCATTTTAAATGGTTTAAAACCCAATGAGTAATGCCTGCACTAAAACATTTGTGCTGGGGCGACGTTATGCAATATATGAGGTAGGGATGAGCGCTTTGAATAAAATCTTATATAATGGTATGTGTCATTTTTAATCACAGTAATGGTATATATCACAATTAAATTACTTTCCTGAAAATTGGTTTATATACGAAACAACCACAGTGACGTAACTGGCAATGAATTAAATACTTAAAAATATAAAGATGCTTTCTGTAATTTGCTTCATTTTATTTGTAACTATGCAAAGATTAACACGTTAACACATGAGTTGACACGTGCAAACAACATATCAAGGGTTCGTATTGCCAGAAAATTTGTTTAATATTCTGGTTTATGAATCTTTTGTAGGCCCGCATGAAATACACATTCAATGCATTCTGCAAGATTGGAAAAGCACCCGAACAGTCGTGGTGCAGAAGCAGAGACACGATCCAGAAGAGGTTGACTGAGCTGCGGGGGGTGTTGTGCAAATTAGGGCGTGAACTGCCCTGGCTGAGGGGGGCTAAAGTGGAGCTCAACACAGTGCCCAAGCTGTTGGATGACATCCTAAAGAACCACAGGGCGTTGCTCATAAGAGCAGTTAATAACTATGAACAACAACTGCAAACTGAACTCTCCGAGACCCAATCCACTCCCAGGCCTGAAACAACACAAGACACTCAGTGCAGTGACCCCTCAGGAAAAGGCCCAGCAGATTTAAACCACCATGATCCACCCAAAGTCACGGAACCCGAGCAGGTGGGATATGATCAGGTGTCGGTTGAGTGTGAGAGTGTACCTGGTAAAGAAACCTCAGACTGTAAACTACCACCAACTCACTGGGGTAAAAGGCACTTGTTTTTACCCCCCTGTGTAAAGCGTCGCAAGCGGCAAAGGGTGGAAGAACCACAGCTGGAAGTAACTGGAGATGAGGACATATCTGACAGTGAAATTGAATCGTATATTCGCTCACAGGACGAGATCAAAATGTATTTACAGGCTCAGAAAGAACTTGAGAAAGCGTAATCGTGTTTATATATCAAAACTAAACATTCGAAACTAGATTTATGTTATTTACATTTCTGATTTTTTTTTTCATAAGGAGAATAAACTTTTAGGCTGTTTGTTATTATATGTTTTTTTATTTTACGTTTCTTTCACTTTGGTTGGCCCATCCAAACAGGTTGCAGCACTTCATGTTTATGTGAAACTTTTGTGTTAAAAACTCACCTCTGTCTGTTACATAATTCAGTACATTCTTTAATCCTGGATTGATTTTTCTTTTTGTCTGAATTTATTGAAGGTTAAATTTGTAAAATGAATCATGAATAAAGGTTAAAATGAAGTTTAAAATGATTTAATCATTGGTTAATATTTTCATTTGGCTCAAATGTAGCCACTCAATTCCTGTGTCCATCTGTTTTATTTGCAAAGCAAATGTTTTTTTTTTCCTCCATTGTCCTTGTTAATGTTTTATTTCACTAACACTGATGGTCATCATTAAAATGCACCTTTGCAGTCTTGCAGTCTCTTGTTGCTGTTAGAATTCTGTTCATCGGGTATGTGACTTTGCCAATACAATAATGAAGATATAATAAAGGCCACAGTACTCAGATCGTGTCAGGGCTCAGTGTAATTAAATAGTTTCATATCTATGGTGCTTTAGTACCTCAGAACCTGCTTTGAACAAAGACACAGGACTTCCATTGTGATGTCTGCTGCATTTTAAACTTAAACATCTACAAATGTCATTAAATTAGTATCAAAACATTTTACAAAACATATTTTTATTTAATATTTACATTATAATACAATCATACTGTAATGAAGACAGCAGTTTTGGTTGTCAGAGGTTGTTCATACATCCACAAAAAAAAACGTTTTCAGAAAAGGTCTAGCATCATTTTTTTTGCAGATGCCACTTGGTTTGATATTTACCTAACAGTTTCCTACACGTACATGCAATACAAAATAGGCAGCACACCACGTTTATTTATCTTTATTTTTTTATCTAATGCATGCAGTATTTTAAGTTTTTGTAATTCTTGCTTTGTGACGTGACTTCCTCCTCAATGCACAGATGAAACAGTAACATTTAAATAGCTTTTTGTCTTTCCCTGCAGTCTAATGCATTAGACTTTGACTGTGATCATACTGTGGGCAGGATGCATTTAAAAGGCTTTATAAGAAGGACTTTGGCAACGAAAGAAGCAAACGGTGAAAGAGGAAGATGTTGTTCCCAAGATCCTTCTCCGGTGCCCGTGAATACCGTCACAGCACGACGCTGGCCGTCGGGCAGTGGTTGGCGGGCACGCCGACGCGCCGGTGACGGGCGAACATCTTGCGCAGCTCCGAGCGAAAGCGGTCGTGCAGCCACGCGTACAGAAACGGGTTGCAGCAGGACGAGCTCATGGCGCACAGATGGCACAACAGCTGGATCACCAAGAAATGGCGCTTATCGATGAGGCGGATGTCGATGTCTCGCAGCACGTTAAACACGTAGATGGGCAGCCAGCAGACCCCGAACGCGGCCACGACCAGAGCCACCAGCCGGAAGATCTTGCGCTTGCGTGCCCGCTGCGCCTCCGCCTGGTCTCGCGTTTGGTGTCCGGGTGCGACGCAGTTGCGCAGTTTGACGGAGATGCACAGGTACGAGACGCAGACGGCGGATAACGGGAGGATGTAGGTGAGGAGCAGGGTGCTGTACGCGTACACCAGCCTCTGGGTCTCCTGGCCCAGCCAAAACTCCTCGCAGATGGTCAGACCTTCATCTCTGAACTCAACGTGGTACGTGTGGGCCACTGCGGGGACTGCCAAAGCGCAGGACAGCAGCCAGATCCCGGACAGCAGATAGGCGCAGGCCGACATTGAGATGCGCTTCTTCAGAGGATGCACCGTGGCGTAGTACCTGCGGTAACACAGGATGTAAGTTTGCCTCTCTTGAGAAGACCTGCTCAACATTGATCTGATGCTCAACATAAATCAAAGGTCACTGGCTTCGTGTTTCATGTTATGAAGACGGTTTTTCAACATGCATCTCTGATGTTCACCCCAGCATCAAAAGAAAAACGAAAATTAAACTTTGCATGAAGATAATCTAGTGTGATTTAAACACGTTTTCTTCCCAGTGTCTCATTTGAATGTGTCCACATATGTGTTGTAATTATTCTTAATAGTGATTCTTACAGCCTGTTCTGATTACTGTAATACTTCATTTTTGTATGTGGTAATATAATGAAACGTTTATTAAGTTTACTGTATTAACAAGTGTTATTTTTACCTTCCTACATTTGAACAGCACATTAGAAAAGGCTGATTTGTAAATTAAACTTTTCATTTAACATGTTAAACTCTCTGCCCCTCTGTGGTCACGTATGACCAGACAAATTTTTATAAAATCCAGAGATGCAAAAGCAAGAAATCAGTTTGATCGCCTTTGTCAACAAACATCAAAGCACCACAGGAAATGATGTCGATAGAGACTCTCTTCTCTAATTGGCATATTCATTTTCCTTACCAGACTTCTAATGACCTCCAGAGTCCTCCAATATAAAACAAACACTCACACAAAGCTGGACCCTTTTGAGATGAGTGCCATGCAATGCTCACAGGAGCTTATGAGGGTCTTTTTGATCTCCAGTGACCACACTTAGCTTTAAAAACTGTGCCGTGTAAAAGCATAGCATCTGAGTCACTGGAGAGATCATTAGGAGGGTTGGTGAATGCTCACCTGTCCACGGCAATAGCCGTGAGAGTGAAAACAGACACGTATACAGTGACCGGCTGGATCAGGAACACCAGGTAGCACATGAAGCGTCCAAACGTCCAGCCGTGAGGACTAAAGGCGTAGGCCAGTGTAAAGGGAACGCAGGTCACGCACATCAGCATGTCCGAGAAGGCCAGGTTGCCAATGAAGAAGTTGGTGACATTGTGCATCTTCCTTGTGCGGCAGATGACGTAGATGAGAAGGTAGTTGCCAAAGACGCCCACCAGCACAACCAGAACGTAGCAGGGTATGATGAGTGGCTTGAAGGTCTGCAGCAGGGCTACGTCTGCGAACGGGTGGTTGTGATTGGCTGTGGTGTTCTGGACCACCATCACCTCGTAGGCGTGGTCTCCAGGGGATTCATTTTCACCTGGCCAACCAGAACCCTCCATCCTCTAGACACACCTTTCCAGGTCTCTACCTGCTGGTCAAAAACACAAAATCACTGAGCGGGGTGCTTTTATACAAAAGTACATTACATCAGTGTTTTCCAACTTTTATTGTCTCATTAGTAATATATAAGTTCCCCTTCATTAATAACACCAGAAATAAGTTCCTTTTAAAGGATCATTTAGCATTATCGTTCACTTTATGTAAAATTCATTTAAATTTTTTATTGATTTTATTTTTATCTATATGCAACAAAAATACATTTTCTACAGCTTTTAACTGTTTAGAACAATTTATCATAAAATTACCTATTTTTCCTCCTATAAAAAGAGGAGAGAAGCTTTTCCTGAAAGCTTTAAATTCATTATGTGTGTTCCTAGAGCAGCGTTTTAAGTGTTTTTTTTACATTCCTATATATATATATATGTGACCTGCAATTTTCAAAATGCCGGTTTATAAAAGCTTTCAAATCATCATTTTTCAGCTTGTAATCATTTTGAAACACAGCAGCCGGTACCTTTCTTCCTAAGCTAATGTACTTTCACTGTCAAATGAACAAAAGTGACGAATGCCAGCAGGTAAATGCTGCTCACATCCACAGAGCTGTTGTGACATAATCTGTGAATGCTAAAAAAACAACATTTTTTGCCAAAGAACTTGCCAGTCATTTTGCTAAATTGGCATTTGTGCAACTTCATGGTTCATTTATAAGCTTAGCCCTCTAAATACCAGTGGCACACATGAAATGAATTGTCAGGTGTGTTTTTAAAAGTTACACTTATGGTCAACTCATCAGAGTCTCCTGAATTGTAAAACGTCTGAAATGAATACAAAATGGCTGTGACTATAGATTGTGACTATATGGCTGAGACTAAAATAGATTGCAGACTTGATTAAAGAGAACACAATTATTTTAAGTAGCTTTTCTAATGGAAATAAAACAGATCATAAATTCTCCACTTCCTAGCTAGCAGTAAACATAACAACTGCTGCTTAAGTCTGAAACCCCAATATGCTGCTGGGGGAGGAGGGAGTTGGGGATTAATATATTTTTGAGTCATATTTCTATCAACAGTTAAATGAATTAAGATAAAGCAGTTGTCAATGTACCATATGGATCTATATAGTGACTCTCTTGACAGAGTCCGGCTGCACTATAAATAAATCTGTTTATATGTCAATGTTAATTAACCTCTGAAACTAACAACACAACAGTGCTGATGAATAGCACCTCCTTCTCTATTCACAATTCAAACCCAGCTGTGCTCTGCAAAGCTTCTCAAATGTACATAATATATTTCACATCATTTTTAGCACATAAGATCATTCATCATTACATCACCCATATTAATGTCCATCGCTGTTCAGAAATGTATGTTTCCTTCCATTTAAGTGTTGTAAAGCTCATAAATGACACAAACCTGACTCTTCATTACCTGTAATATACATTAAAAGTCTTTACCGTGATCCAAAAGCACAACAAAGAGGTTGTTCAGTATTTGACTGATGAATGAATGAATGGTATGAATGATGTTTTGATGCTAAATAGTGACTGACTATAGAGTTTGTTATAAAAAGACCAATAAGCTGATTATGTATTTAGGCTATATAAACACATATACTATATATATATCCATGCATTGTATTTTATATAGGACAACGCTAGTTGTCACCCTTTCACACCATTGAATATTTCTCAGACTAGGTTTGTTTTCGACCTCATTTTCTGTGTAGGCATGTACCTTAAATATTGTGTTACGTTATTGCCCAGGAAAAATACAATTCAGATCACAAAATCACAATCCTGTTGTGAATAATCAAACACCAACCATTTATGTGATGTAAAGCTGTCACAGAAGAAACAACCTTCACCTAAACTGTAAAACGATTCATGATGAAAATAAGAAATAACGTGAAACACGTTAATAACATCAAGCAAGTGTTAACCAATAGAAACCGCAATAACAAAATTGCATAAACAAAAAATATATATATTAGTATCGCTCCACCATAAATAAACTTCATTTTTTTTAATTTGATTTTGTTTAGTTAAACTAAACACACATACCTCGGATGTGATCCCGCTTCTCGGTCCAGACGCGCAGTATCTCCGGCAGTCTCCAGTCGGGCTCCAGTTCTGCTCTGAGAAAAAGACGAGAAACAATCCGCATAAATGACAAATTTCATCACCAGATGAGCTCCTGCTACCTTCACCTGCTGCCGTCTGAAGGCTGTGGTCTCCACACAGAAGCTCGGTATTTCATCCCTGTGTGCTTCTCAAACTGAGAACTTCTCCTCAAAGCTTTCCTGGTGCTGAACTTCTGCGTCATAATGACAGAGCTGCTGTCTGCCCAGAGCTGTGTGTACCTGAACACTGACTGTCCCTACAGAGAAAAGTGTGTGTGGGAATCTTAAGTGAACTTGGTGGTCATTTGGAGATCAGATCAAGTTAATGATGTTTCATTTTAGGGTTTTCAAATTACAATGACATTTCCAGCTGGAAACGTTCTCAAAACGTTGGCTAATGTTTTATAGAAGGTCTCTCAAAAAAGTTCTTGCAGTAATGTTAGTGGAAAGTTTTCTCATGTTATTTATCAAAAGCGTTGTTGTTAAGTTGTTAATGGAACGTTTAAGGAACAGTAGGGGATCAAAAAAGTTTCAATAACGTTCTTGTAACCACACAGTAACGTTAATACAACGTCTAAAAAACTAGATGTATTGTATGTTCCTATAACTTTCAAAATAAAGTTTTCAACATACTTAATGGAAACATTAGGGAACCGTTCTTACAACCTAAAATGGTTAGCTGGATTTTTAGTTCACGTGTAAGCTTTGAGTTTTTGTAACTTTTGTGGTTCGCTTTAGATGAATATCTGTATTGCCTTCAAAGCCTGGGGAGAAGAAGCACAAAGATCAAACATTATTTGCTACTATGAAGCATTTTAGAAATCAGGTCCATTGTGCTGTCACTGTGAAAAGCATCTGCTGCAAAATAATGATCTATACAACCCTACAACCAAATGAAACCACCAATTAGTGGCACACCATTTGTGTTTGTAAGTAGGTTTGCTTGGGTTTGTTTTGACATGGTGTAAACATGCTTGTGTAACTCATTGTGTTGCATTTTGCTGATAGATTGTTTCCTACTTCCTGATGTTAATTAATGTTCGCAACATGTAGATCAGTAGTTGTGTAATGTTGAACTGAGGTTTTCTACCAGTGTCATAAAATGACATAAGTCATAAGCAAAACAGTTGGTAAGCACAGTTGTTAACAAAAATAGTGTGTGTGTGTGTGTGTGTGTGTGTGTGTGTGTGTGTGTGTGAATCTTCGCTTAATGGCATTCTGTGTATTTAGAGCTGGAGGGATAATCATTATACAGGACATGACATCATCAGCGAGTGCCGTTATTGTAAACGCAATTAGTATCAATTTGCTCTGCGCATTATCAGAATAACAAAAGAGACCGGCTTTAACATTTGCAAGTGAATCATTAATTATCATCAACCCATTTACTGCTTTTCTCTCCTCAACAACATGGACACACTCTCCAATTTTTGTTAGGTGTAGAATTACTCTATTATTAGAGAAATGTGTCTCTGTGCCAAATTGACTATTTTACTTTGTGATTTGTGTATAAACTATATATATATATATATGCACATAATCTATTAATATTTTTCTATGCTCTGATACAATTACTATAATATGTTTGGCACAACTGCGCTTTCTGACGTTGCTTTAAAATATTTCAAAAAATGTTATTAGGTTTTGTCTACATCCACATTATTCAGTAGCTTCCAATATGTTTGCCTATACCAGCATTATTTATTAGCTTCTGATATGTTTGCCTATATCAGCATTATTCATTATCTTCTAATATTTTTGCCTACATCCGCATTATTCATTTGCTTCTGAAATGTTTGGCTACATTCACATTCTTTATTAACTTCTATTTTTTCTCCAAATGAATACAATTTGCATATATTTAAAGCACAGCACATGTATGGCTTTCAGCCTGGCCCCAGATGAGAGCAGACAGGATGAATGTATTTCCATTTTGTGTCGTGTAGGCTAGTTTTAATTCACAGCAATGTTGTGTGCAGAGATGTATTTCCATAATAATTGTGTTTCTTACCTGCAGTGCTTTGGTATATGAAGCAGTTGCCTTTATTTGCATAAGAAGTTTCTACTTTCCCTTCATTCTTTTGCCTCTCTACTGGCATCTCTGATTGAAACATAAAATTGCAGGTTATTTTATGTACCTTTTTTTACATGTCAAATTAAGCCAAACTGACATTCTTGGGAAATCAGACTGATTATTATAAGCTTTTGTTGCGAATAGGGGTAAGGTAACACTGATTTGGTATGTTCTTGCTCATAAAGTGATTTTGTTTATTTTTAATCAGAAAAGTTACATATTTCAGCTTCAAATGCCCATTGACCCACTAGCATGTAGCTTTTTGCATTTCTTTACCATTTATAATTGATTGATTGATTGTAATAATCGGATACAACGCAGGAAGTAGAATTCTGTGCAAATCTGATATCGAGTCTGGGGGAAGTGGATGACATCTGTGCCATTTAAATTAAGTATTTGGAGTTTAACCTAATTGACATTTCTTATTGTTATTGGGTCAATTTGACTGTGGCCTTTCATTTAGATCAATTTGATCCAGTTCCAGTGGCTTCCATTAGTTCAAGCCAATTACAGACCTGCTGTTCAACAGCTGTCTGCCTGGCAACAGCAGATGTGTATATTCTGCTCCATAATGGCACTTGTTGTTCCTGTGGAACATGTCACATTGTTTTCTGTTTCCTGAGATGTTGAAGTGAGGTGTATGATTTTGAACACACAGTACCATGGCTAATTCATCAGCTCTGTTATTAGAAAGTGTATCTTCCTGTGCATTTGTCATCATTATCAAGTACCATCAGTTTTGCTCCTATTTCTAGTGTTTGTGTGTGCATGCATGGAGACAGGTTTACTATTGTTTATTTCTTTACAGTCCCATTATTGCTGTTTTCTGTACATATACCTTTACCACCCACTATACATCCGTTAAATTAAAAATTCCTTCCTCTGTTTTCTGCATCCCAGTGTTTCTCTTTCTGGAGCATCATTGGGTCCCAGTGAAGAATTGAATTAAAGGTCTTGGTTTATCGGATATATTAAATGGATCCAATCAAAAGGCGTTTAAATAATTTCCTGAGATTACTGACATCTTGATATCCCTTTATCCCCCTTTTACATGTTGCTATGGGAAATGAGTGCAGAATTAAATGAGTGGTGATTGTCTGAGTGTCACATGGGTTTTATTAAGTGTGCATGTCTTGAATCAAGCCTGCAGGGAACGTGCAGTGAAACAGATTCAGTTATGGGTAAATTTGTGCATAGCTTGGCTTGGCGAGAGCAGATTTTTCTGTCTATTGTAGTGTGTGTGAGATTTGTTACACGCATGTGATGGTCTGGACGGACTGATCGGAATAATGAGCATCAGGGCAGGGAGCGTGTGAGCGGACGTGCATGCATTCACGCACGCTTTCATGTGCTATTCTGTTAAAAATATTCAACAGACATGGTTGACAGTCCATCAGCACTTCTGAATGGCAAACTGAGATCAGTGTGTCCCTGCCTGTGTCTCATATATAATTATGTCTTATTTGACACGTTTGCAACAGGTATGGAAGATTGTAATGGAAGGTGAACAGGCTGGTGCAACCATGAACTACAAAACACAGATTTGTCTTCTCTGATGTGATTCATTAGCTTTAGCTGGCATGTTAAGGTCAGAGAATTTGAACGTTTCATAAGTTGGAGGCTAACAATTTAAAGTTGTAAGAATGTTTCCATTAAGTAACAACAATGTTTCTTTTAATGTTCTAGGAATGTTTTTTAGACATTGTATTTAACATTATTGCTTTTATTAAGAACATTATTCAGACATTATTGTTAATTCTGTAATATTTTTAAAACATGTCACTAACAACTTAAGAATAATGTTTTTGATATGTAATGTTAAAAATGTTTTACTAACAGTACTGCAAGAACGTTTTTGATAACTATAAGAGCACTTTAAGAGAACCTTTAGAGAATGTTAGCCAGCATTCTAAGAATGTTCTGTGTCCCCTGACACAGATATTCACACTGTAACCTTATAATATGTTTTATTATAAGACCAGGATAGATTCTAGAATATCTGATGGAGATATTAAAGCCATGCTATTGTTACTGTCAAGCTGTATTAGGTCAAAATGATGTATGCATATTTAATTGTGTGTTTACATCACTGTCAAAAACCGTGTATAGAATCCTGGTGAGATAGAAAGCATTCCACATGCACCATTGACCTCACTTCCTGCTCTATTGATTCCTTATTCCATAAGTATCGAACGGAATCTGAATGAATCATTTAAAGGTTTGCACATTGACAATAAATAAAGTCTGATGCTATGAGGGCTCTTCACTGCCTCTCATTCAGTTCCTGAGGAACAGGCTTGTTATGCATTTGTCTCTTAGTACGACATCTGCAGGCATTTAGAACACACATTTAATTATTGTTCTCTGATTGTCTATTTATGTTGCAGTACGTTTGTGCAGCACTGTTCTGAAAAGTACATCAGAAATAATAGAGTATCGCTACTTCTAACTTTAGATATTATGATTTTAACATCTTCTAGCATCTGTCAAGCACCTAAAACTAAATGTGACGTAGTGCTTGAATGCTTGATTGATTGATTTGAGTAGAAATTGTTTTAATATGTGAGAAAACATGTGGATTGATGAACACAGCTAGCACAAAAATGCAGTTTAGCGGTCATAATACAAAAATTCAATTCACTGTTGCAATCGACCAACCAGAATCAAGTAGGAGTTCAAAGAGTTCCTGACAGCTGATTGGTAGTAATGACCTGAAAGGGGGCATTAATATATGATAAATGTGGACTAAACTTGATGCAGGATGGCTTTCACATCAGAGAAGCAGGAATCAGTGAATAAAGGAAGCCATTATATGCCCTGATGAGTGAACATTGTGCCTGAATTGCCGGACTGATTCTCAGTGGACAATCAGGCCTGTGGATCTTACAGGCTTTTAGGCCTGGACTTCATACAGGGTATATATCTTTATATAAAGAAAGAGAGAGAGTGTAGAGAGCAAACATTTTTGGAAAGCAAACATTATACAACCCATGCGAAGCGGAAAACAAAATGTAAATCTGCTGTTTCCAAATAGGTTTTAAAACACCAGCCTGTGCAGCGTTGTTGTTGCATTAATGCACTTTAAAATTGTAGCTCTTTTGTAGAATTGTAGAAAATCCAAACTACTAAACAACTGCACATTTTTTACATAAACTACAGTAAGTAGGGTATTTTTAATGCTTTAGGACTGCCATCAGAGAGGACCGATAACTCTGCTGTAATTTAATTTTAATAAATGAAATTAAACATTTAATTACTAACGTAATTAAATTAAATGAATTGTAAATTAAATTTCCTTCATGAGCGAATCTGTTGTTTCCTTAAGTTATTATGTCTTGAGATTTGTTTTGAAATTCAGGAAAATCCAGTCAAAGTTGTGAACGTTTCTCACACTTATTTATTTATGTGTATACAGAGGATTTGCAAACATTGCACAGTATACATACTGCATGCTACAAAAAGAGTGTGAGTGGTACAGTGGTATGTATTTGAGCAGAGCCAAACAAACCTTACTGCTTCAGTAGATATTTTGTTAATAATAAACAGTGTTAGTATATTTGCTTCCTCTGTGCAAAAGCACTTATGAATGTAAAAATGAATGTACAACAAAAAAGCATCTTTATTTAAATGACTTTCTTGTTTTGAGTGACAGTAGTAAAATCAAGCTTTCAGTCAGCTTTAAATTGGCAGGTTTTTGGATGCCATTTTGAAAATGAATCATCCATAAAACACTAATATCGGAAATACAAAGATTTGGTAAAACAAAAGCCTTCAGAAGACAAAAACATGATGTTGTGACCTTTCAAAAATTGCAATTCTCTTGTCATTTAAATAATCATGGAGTTGAATTGTGTTTTATAGTCTGGCTGTCCCAGTTCATTTGTGTCTACTTGACGTCAATGACATAGACGTCCATAACAGACCAATTAAAATGACTCATTTCCTTTGTGATGTCATTACTTTGAAGTTACAAACTTTTGAAGTTACACAAAATTGAATTAAAGTGAAAATGCAGCCAAGGAGTAAAAATAATGCTTTATTTATTTTAAAAATGTGTTTTCTTGCCAGCTCTGCAATTTGACATAGTGCAAGATAAAAAACTATAGAAGATAGAAGACAGGCTCAAAATTGTATTACGTGAATTTTTATGACTATATATGTATGTTGTGATGTGTGTGCATTTATTCATGCTCTATTCATCACTCTTTTTATTTCCGTTTACTTGAGGTTTCTGTATAAGATTTCAGTCAGGATCAAAGACCGAAGGTGGAGGAAATGCAGTGCTATGATCAAAGATCAACAGAAGTTTGTCTCCACCATCAGTCGTAGCAGACAGCAAAATACATTTTATCAAAACACCAGCGGCTAACATTCAGACACTCAGCGGTTCAAACGGCATGCCATGTTTGAGCTCAGTTGTGTTTTTACAAGACAAAAACTCTTTGCCTGTTGAAGTGTTGCTGACATTCAGGCTGTCGGCTTGTCTGTTTCAGTTTATAAATACTGATAGACTAAACGTGTTCGTTTCTTCTCCAGGTAGTGCTCAAACAAGTGTTAGAAACAAGAAGAAAAATAACCTTGCCGTTCCACAGGATATATTTGTTGTTGGATGGCATTTTAGATCTATTTAAAGACTTCACTCCTTGATTCTGTTTGGAGTTTGGAATCTCAGTTCCTGTTTGTTCTTGATGTCACTTTTCTGCTTAGCTGTTCTTTTCTCGAATGATCTGGTTTAGTTCTCGTCTCTGCACGTGGTCTGGATGTGATGAATTTACTGTTGTCTCTTAAAAAAGAGTGATGTTAGGGTACAGTTAAGATCCTGAGAGAGCTGTTTCCCATCCATCAACGGCTCTGTGGGAGGAAAATAATTATGGACTCATTAGACCTTTGAACTAGGAAGGAACACACTGCGTGTGTGTGCGTGTATGTGTTTGTGAATGTGTGTGCATATACCTTTGCACATGTAATAGTGTGTTGTTTACACACAAAACGTACTTTTCGGCTTGTGCACTGACATCAGAGGGATTTGCAGTGTAACGTTTCTCAGATGTGTTTGTATCTGTGCTGTTTTAAACTGTCCTATTCAATCATGATTTTCAGTCTGATGCATGTACGCAGGAATGATGGCTAATCCCCTCCGGCAGAAGATGAATGTTGTTGATTAAAGCAAACACACATTAAACCATAATTGTGATCCAGACCAAAAATAATCTGAATGTCTGAAAGATTTTCATCTGTCATTCTGTTACTTCTGTTTTTATCCGTTTACTTATCTGAATTATTTATAATATGTTTAAAATGCACATTTTTACTATTGCTGATTTTGTGAATTGTGGTAATTTGTGATATGGACATTAAAGTTGGTTAAAAATAAACAAAAATCAGTTCCCCTCATGAAAAAAAAAAAAAATTTTACCCCCCCCTCCCTTTTTTTTTTTTTTTTTTTTTTTATTTTTTTTTTTTTTTTTTTTTTTTTTTTTTTTTTTTTTAATTTTTTTTTTTTTTTTTTTTTTTTTTTAAAAAAAAAAAAAAAAAAAAAAAAAATTAAAATTTTTTTTTTTTTTTTTTTTTTTTTTTTTTTTTTTTTTTTTTTTTTTAAAAAAAAAAAAAAAAAAAAAATTTTTTTTTTTCATTTATTTTTTTTAAAAAAAAAAAAATTTTTTTTTTTTTTTTTTTAATCACCCCCCCCCCCCCCCCCCCCCCCCCCCCCCCCTTTTTTTTTTTTTTTTTTTTTTTATTTTTTTTTTGTTAATTACTATTGACATGAATTTAGGGCCTCTAGTGTGACAAAACTGAACTGATTAATCCCCCCCCCCAAAAAACACATCTCAACACACACTTCAGCTTGTCTCTAGTTACACTCAATGGATTAGATCTGCTAATGAGCTTAAAGGGTCTGACATCACGTTTGTATTTTGTCCTAATTCATGGTCTTTTGTTTGGGGCTGGAATCTGCACGTTGCAGTTTTAAAACACGGCACAAGAGGTGTGATCTCACCCTGATGATTTTCACCTCAATCAAGAGCAAGAAGAAAATAAAGCCTTCTTCAATACTTCAAGTGGCTGAGTGACGAGGTTGCTCCAGGTTCCTTGCTGGAATGGAGGAGATACTTTACATCCTTTGCTTTTTTTTAGACCCACATATACCACTTTCGTATTGTTTCATGTTTGTTTCTTCAGCTTGCTGAATCTGAATTCAAAACAACTGAATGTGACCACATCATTTTTGAAGTTAACCATTGGATACACTGGTCTTCTTTTTTTAAAGTTTTTTTTCTTCTTTTTTTTCTCTGCATGCGTTTTATTCTGGAGGAAGTTTTTGAAAGCGGAATTAATTGCTTCAGTCACCAGACACATGAAGATCATTAGCATGGGAATTCCCCATATGCGACCTTTTCAGAGATAATGAAACCTGACTGTGAGACTTCATTGTCCTGTATGATGTTCTTTTTAAAGCACCTTTAATAGCTGGACTATGGAAGATTTTATGATTGCAAATAGCAAAAGTCTTAAATTGAGCGAGTACAATAAAAAAATCCATGTTTAAAACTTAAATTTACTTTTGTAATACTAAAATATTAATTTAAATTTTAAGCTGTTGTGTGTTATAGGTGGTTGCATGTGTGTTGCTTGGTAGTTACTTGGCCTCAAGTCAGAAGATCCCACTTCTAATGTTATATTCAGGTCCCTATATATGCTTTTTAAACCCACTTCATTGTAGGTCTGTTTTCTTACTGCTGAATAAAAATAGTAAATCCAGCCACAATAGCACTCTTATAGTCATAACAGGCAATTGAGTTTGTGCTCTTACCTTCACTCTGTCAAGTGTGAATTGAATCAGTTGCTTCTAACTCTTTAAGAACCTCACACGTGTTATGCATGTTTCCGCTCGGTGCCACAGCTGGGTCGTCGTGTCTTAAGCAATCCATTCTCAAAGAACTGCTGCGTTGGATGCAAGAAGCAATTGTCTGTAGGTGTTTGTGCATACTGCTGCAATTTAGTTGTTTGAGTTTTTTGTACCCTAGAAGGTTCTGGAAGGCATTACGGTACTCTGGACTATGGCAGTAGATGATCGGGTTCAAACCTGAATTAGCATAGCCCATCCAGTTCAACAACATGAACACCTCTGGCTGCAGAATGTTGGGTTTAAAGACCCTGATGATGTGGAAGAGAAAGAAGGGCAGCCAACAAAGAATGAAGATGCCCATTATAATTCCCAGTGTTTTGAGTGCCTTGTGTTCCCTTACAACATGTCTCGTTGGCCTGCGGCTGTACCTCCGACCTGTTATGCCCATAGAATGTGGAGATTCATCCACTTGATGCTGTTTTTCAGAGTCTTCCACACAGTCACTCAGAAAGCGCTGTCTGTCCTTATCAATTAGCTTTAGCTGCCTGGTCGCGATGACAAACACCTTCCCATACACAAAGACCATGATAACCAGAGGCACGTAGAAGGACACCACAGAGGAGATGATGATATAGGTCTTGTTGGTAATGCAGTCACAACAATGTGGGTCCTCATAACATTTTATTGTGTCGTTGTCATATGCACGAGAGTGATGGTTCATAATTGGCACAAAGGAAACTAGAGATGACACCATCCACACCACGCAAATGATGTAGGCTGCCCTGCGCTTGTCCAGAAGAACCTGGTGCTTCAGGGGCTTCGTCACCGCAACGTACCGTTCCACAGCGATGGCACACAAAGTCTCGATGCTGGCTGTGACACAGAGCACATCCAAAGATGTCCACAGATCACAAGTCGTCTCACCCAGAAGCCATTTTTTGGTTAGCACCATGCTAGCGCCCAGGGGCTGGACCACACAACCTATGATGAGATCTGCACAAGCCATAGAAATGATGAAGATGTTGGTGGTGGTGTGGAGATGAGGAGTTCGAGCTATAGCCACGATGACCAGCAGGTTTCCCATCACGGTGAAGAAGATTACCAGGACGAGAGCAAAAACGAGCAATTGCAAAAACTGGAAACTGGAATCCAGGCTGGTGGTGATGGTCGTGTTCATCCTCTGTAAAGATCTTGGAAAATCCAATGAAAAGAAACCTGGAACCAGGCTTGGACAATCCTAAGATGCTAAGGAATTCAGTAATCCTTCACATGCCTGAAAAATAAGCATATACCTGCAAAAAACAGGGGGTTGACTTATCATTGAAGAGGAAACTCTGGATAAAGAACATTTCCATCTACAGAAGGAGATATCAGCAACTCGTTCATTTCCGCTGTAGATTTGTTTTAGGCTTTACAAAAGTGAGATATCAGTGCATGAAGATTTGAAGACTGAGAGCCAACTGGCTGGGCAAGACTTCATTTATCTTCACATACTAGGAGGAGGAGCATTCGCTGGGCTGGAGAACTTTGTTAGAACAAATATTGTTATGAGAAACTTATTTTTGTCTTTTTAATCAGTGTAAATCAGTCGTACATCAAAGGCCTGCTCTTTAACACCAGCATGTCTTAATCAAAACACCCTCATTTTTTTCAAGCCAAATTCTGTTAAAGCTGCTTTGGAACAATATGTATATGATTTTAATAAATAAACTAAAAAAACGATGCTCTTGAAAACTTGACAAATATTTGATCTTTATTCTTGATAGTTTTATTGCAGCTACTTTCATTATTGGTAATGCAGTAGTCTGGGCATTATTTTGCATATTTAAGCGATAAATTTAATGTCAAAAGCCTTAAATAAACGTAACTTTGACACATATACTTTATGAAATACATCACTGTGTGCTGGAAATGCTACAGGTTAATGACACGCAGGTGAATTTGTTTGACGTAATAAAGCAATTTCAGTAAGCTTACCTCTAAGTTACTTCCTCTCTCAAATCATCTTCGATAATTTATGTTTGCATTGTGATGAGAAGTTCAAGATGGACATTTCAAACTCTTATCTTCCATTATCATGCATTTATGTTTTGATCCCTTTGTGCACCGTTTTATTGTACTTTCCCACGCTGTGTGAACAGAATGTTCAGATAGATGCAGGATATAACGTGCGGTCTGTGGTGGGCACCTTACAGCTTCCCATATCAACTTCCTGTGGTTGATGTAAACTTGTACATGAGCTGGCAGAACTTCTGTTCTTCATGAAAGAAACACTAGTTAGATTGTAATCTTTATGCAACCAGAATTAAACCTAGTCAGCATAAAGGCAAAGAACCCAGAAACATACAATTGACAATTCAGTTTCAAATTAAATTTTGAAAGAAATGAACTAAATAGAGACAGTGTGTGTGCAATTCAAATATCATGGCTCCACTCAAGAGGCATTTTCACTAACCAGTTTTGTCGTATTGACTAAGTACTGCCAATGGAAAGCAGGCGGTAACCAGATTTTAATTTAATTTAAGATCTTAATTTAAAAGAGATGATTGTGTGTGTCTTCTATTGATTGCAGCAGTTATTCATTAAATCATGATCAAATAAATTATAACCAGACTTGCTGTGGACACAGCACTGGCTTTTCAAAGAGCCTGGACTGATTTAGGTTCTTGGACTCTAGTGGTGCAGTCTGTTTACAGTATTATTTGACTGATTGTAGTAATTACTGTTTAAAGAGACCCAGGATAACAAGTGATCAGGTGTCAGCACACAAATCAGTACCAATGTGAGCAACTTTGTCCTTCCAGCTAACACTTTTAGGTTGTAAGAATGTTTCCTTTTAATAACTAAAACATAAAAAATGTTATTTGTTAATAAATGTTATTTATTAAATGTTAAATGTTCTAGGAATGTTTACAACTTCCAGTTTATAGCTGGATATATATATATATATAGCTGAATCTCCCTTTGTGTTTTTTCTTCCTGGAATTTGCTTACAAACTTCAGCGGGGTAGATGTGTGTTGAGGGACACGGCAGTGCTTGCTGTTGATCCCATTATTTTGCTATTTTTCTCTGAAGGCTCGCAGGCAGATCATGTTATATATTATGCAACAGTAGTTTGACATGGACACACTCTGGCCTCAGGGGATGCTCATAGATACACACATAGAAACACACATGTAAACACACAGAAAGACCCAGCTAATAATTGTAGGTTGTAAAAGTTTTCCTAATGTTTCTTTTAAGTAACAAAAATGTTACAAATGTTATTTTGAAAGTTCTAGGAATGTTTTTAGATTTTGTATTAACATTATTGCTTCATTATAAGAACGTTACTTAAAACATTTCACTAACTACCTAAGAATAACATTTTTGACGTATGATATATTGTTAAAAAAGTTCTAATAATGTTACTGCAAAAACATATTTTGATAACTTAGAGGAATTTGAGAGAACTTTTCATTGAGAGAATGTTAGCCAACGTTCTAAGAACGTTCTCTGTTAGCTGGTGCGACAGTTTTAATGGTTTTGGTTCTCAGGCTTACTTTGGTAACAACAACAACAAAATAAATAGTGGCAACTTTTGACAAGCATGAGGAAAACAACAAAAAACGGCACAAAATGCATCACCCCAAGTGATGGAGGCTTATTTATGCTGTGGGCCATCGTTAGACTGAAACACTGAGCACTTCCTGCCAGTCGGTGTGTAACCCTCATTCCTAAGTTCCCAGCATGCCATGGGCTCCTCAGGCAAAATGCCGATAAAGATTTTAATGGCAGCAAAATACTAACAACTTCAATATTATTACAGATGCAGATCACTGGGCTGGGGTCTTTATTACGGATGAAGAGCATGTTATCGTAATTTATCGCAATTTTGCGAGTGGACAGAAAAATGGTCTTCCATTGTGCAACCGTTAACAAGCTGCAATAAAGCCTATAGTTTGTGTAAGACTTCAAACTGCTACCCATGTCAGCTTATTTGTGACAGTACAAACACTTTAGAAATAAGCAACATGCAATGCAGCCCATACACTCAAAACAAACTCTTGGTAACTCTTAAAACTGCATTCGGACATTGTACATTTTGGTGTTGCAGTGTAATAAAAAACCCATGGTAGACAGAAAACTGAAAAAAATATTTTCCAATGTGTATTCCTATTTTAGACCCCATTCATAGAAAGTGGCAACAGTGTATGTGCATGACGCCACTTAGTGGCAAAAGTGCCTCACGATTCACTCAGCTTTAAATCTCTCATTTTTTCCATGATTTACACAGAAGGCAAGTTCACAAGTTACAGTTCTTAAAAATCTGTCATCTATGGTTTAAAACTTCAAGCGAACAGAGAGACTGGGACACAACCATAAGCAATTAGTTTAATTGAGCTAGGAAGTAATTTTTTTTATTGTAATTAAAAAAATGGACCTCAGTAAGTATGCAGAGATTAGAAGAACATACAGTGGGACACCAAAATGTGAATACACTCAATAAGGGCTGTTTATTTCTGTCTATAAAAGACTCCCATAAATTCAAAGACAATAAACAAAAACATATTATCAACTCATGTTTAAAACATCACTGGTTAGTTTTAATTGGTACTACTAACAAGGAATGTGTTTGAAATGCTGTAGGCTTGAAAAAAAAACGTGTTTCACGCTAATTAACAAGGTGGACGTGGTGACCCCTCATGCCTCATCACTTCTCCCCCCCGCATAGCTCCAGCAGGATCTTACGGTAATCACCTGACGTGTCCCCCTACAAACCAAAAACAGAACCGGATAAACATTAGAACTGATTACAAGTAGACCATAAGTGTATAAATATTTAATATCTAACAATTCAACGCAATTTTTTTTGTGATAAAATATGAGCTACATCATAATATTGGACATTGTACCATTTCACTTCGATTTAATAGTTACGGTAAGATTCATAATCATTTTTAAAAAAACATGATACATGATAGAGTTGATGGATATTTACAGTTAATAATGAATGATAAGAATGAAACTAGAGTATTTGTTACATGGTGTTAACAGCTTTCAAATGTAGTCTTGTGTCTTCACTTCAATCTAACAGTCTCGCATATAAATCTCACCTTTATAAAGGAGTACAGCGTTTTTCCATACATCCTGAGGAACTCAGCCTTGATGTCCAGCATGTCTATCTCTGCACGAGACACCATGATCCTGATCAACACACTGTCGGTGGTGCCTAAACCCTGCAAGAACCCAACAGACAGGTAAAATAAACATGTTCTTCAATCCATACTGAAGATTAGTTTATCGTTGGTCTGATCTCTGAATAGTTACATTAGGTGGTGTTTTACCTTCATTGACTTGTAGAGTCTTTCAGCAAAAAATCCAGGTTTGTTTTTTAGGCATTTTACTGCAAAGCACAGACAAGTTTTATATTTCCATAGGCAAATGCAAGTGAATGAAAATGATTATTTACAGTAAAACTACAGTACATTTGAATACTCTGGTGCAGAGTCTTGTGACTGACCTATAGCCAGAAATGCGTCCTCCAGGCAGCCGGACATCTCTCTCTTTATACTGTCTTCAATGTCCCGTCCTGAAATCTTTTGATAATCCTTAAACACTGGAAGAAGAGTGAGTGCAGCTGTGTTCAGAATGGATTATAAGCACACTGCTTTTGTACAGTATACACTGTATACTGCATACTATTTATTTGTACAAATGAGTATGTGAAATAATATGCAACAACGATTGCACAGCAGTGTCCATCGCATGTTGGAAATTAAAGGTATTATTTAGCATTTTTAATCTACTTTTAAACAGTACCAGTAGTATTTTAAACCATGCCGGCGCCTGTGAAATAACACTTAAAAAACCTTTACATCCATTATACAATATAGAAACAATGAGTGTACTGTATTTACTGTTACTGGTCATTTTCTAAGTGAGCTGCTTTCTAAATATCGTAGATAACGTTTGCATTTATTTTCATTATTATTTTTATATATTATTTTATATTTTTTTATATATTATTTTAACATTTTAAATAGATAGGTTGGACCAGGTAGTGAAGGAAAGCAGTCAATAAAATTACCACCAGTCACCACAAGGTGGAGATAATCTATTGTGTGCCATCTATTGTATATAGATGTGCTGATACAGTGAGGATTGTGTTTAAATGTGTTTAGATGTGTTCTTTTCTTGCAGCAGGGTCACAGATACCTTGGATTAGGTGATTTTTGTTCCTCACACACAGCACAGTGAGGAACTTGACCTCATCTGTTCCCCAGCGTGCCTCGCCCGCCTCATAGATTTCCTATTGGTTGATAAAGAATGAAGAACCGTAATTAAAATGTCCTTCTGTATTCTGTTAATGATTAATGAACACTGACCGTTGTGTGTCTTCAGCTGAAGCTCACACAATCTATAAGCAGTCAAAGATCAACTCAGAATTTCATACATTAGGATTACATAATGGGTTTCGTACAGTAGATCTCTTAGAACCCGCCACCAAACTTGATTTTGATATACATGCGCTTATTAAGACCTGCTGCTAACCACGTTTGCGACATAAATCCTTACCTTTGCATCCTGGGCAACCTGAGCATCATCTACCCTGGTGCTTTCGTCACGCCCGGCCTATAAACAAAGCAGAATAGAAACATAAAATCTCAGAGGCCCAGCTATGAGGTGAGACACTTGCAGAGGCCGGATGGGTGTGGGAAACAAAGGTTTGCATGGCAAACATAAGGGGTGATGAGTAAGACATCAGGATAGTCTTCACAAAACATAGAACTGAGGTGATTTTACTCATTTACCGAGAGCAATGAAACCAAAACCCTCTGGAACATTCCAGATGTATCGCCGCAGACGTCATCCTCAAGGTCTTTGTCAAATTCTGTAATGATGTAAATGAAACAGATAAAGTGATACCTAAACATCTAAACAAACATCTAAAATGCCCAAATGACCTTAAACAAGACAAATCTACTGTTGCTGGCATGTAATTGTCTCTCATTTTAAATAAACATAGAATGTTTAATATAAAAAAAACAATGTAATCAAATAATCTTGCAGCATGTACCTCTCTTGTAGGTGGCGATGATTTCCTTTATCTCAGCATTGTTTTTGGATGCCAAGATATCAATCAGACACACTTCATCTGTACCTGCACCCTAAAGACATGGAAGAATCACTCCAGCTTAACAAAAATAATGATTCAAAAGTCACCTAAAGCTTTTGATACACAGAGAAACTTTTCAGGCGATGTTCCTAAGCAACACTGTTGGAAACTTAGTCCAAAGGTGACTCAGCAGCCATCTTGGGCAGCTATTTTCTACAACAACTAGCAATTAGTGTTGTTAGTGGTGAACAAATGTTACACTTCATCTCTAAATTGATCTGTATGTGGAAAAAGCTTGTGCTTTAACTGTATAACTGTATATTTTCAGTCATACTGAGTTTAGTGTTTTTAAAGTCTGACAGAGCTTCAGAGTTCTTCATCCACACAGACCTTGATGGCATTTCTCAGCTCATGGGCGTCGTATACCGGGGCAGGCATCAGCAAACCCGTCACGACCTTCTCAAAGTTTCCAGTCAGCTCTGACTTCAATTCATCTATCAGGTCCTAAATGGAAAAAGCTTTAGTTACTAAAACCAGCACAACACCCCTCCCCAACATACTGCAGAAAGCTTAAATTATAATTTCCTCATCAAATATATTCATTCATGCTTCAGGAGGTAATTTTTACACTTGGCACATCTTAATGTGAGGAACAAATGTACTTCCCAGCTAACAATTTTAGGTTGTAAGAATGTTTCCATTAGGTAATAAAAACATTAAAAAAGTAGTAAAGTTCATAACGTCCAGTTTTTTGAGTTAATTGTATTAATGTTATTGCTTGGTTCTATAATTTGGTTTTTTAATTCTGTAATGTTTTTAAAAAGTTTCACTAACTACTTAAGAAATAACCTTTTTGATATATGATATAACGTTAAAAAGGTTTTGCTAATATTACTGAAAGAATATTTTTGATAACTTTGAGAGACATTAATATTAACCAACATTCTGAGAATGTCCTTTTTAGCTGGGTTTCATATTAGGAAAGTGTGATTTGTTGACCTGGCAAACTAAGGCCGTAATTTCTGATGTAACTCTACAGAAAGAACTGGGTGAGGCCTGCAGTTTACAGACGGCCTCCACTCACAGACTGTCTTGTAAGAACTTCCACCACAATGACTCACTCTTTCTTGCTGTTTGCAGCAACAGGGAATTCTGCAGTTGATTAACTTTCCACGAACTCAAGCAAGACCCGACCATGACTTTTACTAACAGTCTCATTTTCATGCCTTATACTGTAGTTACTATGTTACTGTGTAAAGATGGTTTACAGATTAATAGAGGCGGCACACAGGAAGTCCAATAAAATCAATGTTGGCTGTGAGATATATGCGAAGATGAAGCATAGCTTCTTTTTAGTCATCAACTGTTATGATGACAGCCATAAAACCAGGGATGTCTCCTGAGATAAGACCTACAGCATATTGAACAGACTATCTGTTCCCTCATTGTGTGCATGTACATGAGGAGTTAATGATTAAAATCAGGTGACATCTGTTATCAGTGATACATAGTCTGCTTTGTCCATACATGTCAATATACAGACTTGTCAACAAAGTTATCTAATCATCTTTGTGGACCACATGTTTCAGGTAAACAAAACCTGCTGGTTGTCATCTCTGACGTTACGGCCTTCTGCACAGATGAGAACATCCCAGCTAACAGTTTTAGGTTGTAAGAACATTTCTCTAACATTTCCATTAGTAACAAAATCGATAAAGATATTATTTTGAATGTTCTAGGAATGTTCAAAACATTCAGTTTTTAGGACGTTGTATTAACATTATTGCTTGGTTATAAGGGTATTTAAACTTTTTAAATTCTGTAACATTTTAAAAATGTTCCACTTACAACTTAAAAGTAATGTTTTTGAACATTAGCCAACATTCTGACAATGTTTCCTGTTAGCTGGGATACAAGCTTCCCTAGTTTCCAAAGGGGAGTGTTGTTTTGTTAAAGACTGAGATCCATAGATTTTGATATAGCTGATACTGGCTGTTAATACTGAAACAATGTAAAACTGCATCCGAGTATCCTGTATGTTACCTTTCCAATCGTACGTTTGAAAGCCTCCCTAATCTTCTGCCGCTGCGCAATAGTGCGATGAGCCAGAATCTCAATGATAGTTGCCTCATTGGTGCCTGAAAGAAATTCATTTCTAGTCATAAGAATCTAATCTATGCTGCTATTGTTCATACAACAATAGCACAGTGACTAGAACAATGCTAATATTGTCCTGTTTGTTTGTCAGACAGCTCCTGGCTGCCAAATGTTTCATCGTAGAGGAAATAACAGAGAAAAAAAATCATACAGGTAAATAATAACAGAATATTCATTTTGGGATAAACTGTCCCTTTAAGAGCCCGAAAAGAAATCACATGTCTGATTACACAACAGCCAGTGATAGTTTCATTCACTGCATGACATAAACATTTATACATACACTGAAATCACATGGAGATGACTCTTACCACACTTCTTTAATTCCCACAGGCAGGCCTGTGTGTAGTAGACCACTGTGTGTGTGTGCTTATATAACATGTCTCACAGGAATCAGCTAAAGTCCATTACACTTGGAATTTGTAGTTGCATTCCCAACATTGTGCCGAGGTTTGCTACGTAGAATGAGAAAACACCTATTGTGCTACAGGACCAATGCCAGAGACTAAACCTCATGTTTGTGTTGGAAAAGCCCAGGTGACTCACAGGAGTCAGGTGAAATGCAGATGTGATTTTATGTGTCTGGTCTGAATGGTAAGACATTTAAATAAGAAAGGATTAGATGTCATTTAAATAGCAACCACACATCACTGCAGATGAGCTGACTATCATTTATTCAAAAGGGAAGAAATATTATGCAACGATTTGAGGTTTATGGGTTAGACTACTTTGTTCAATTACTCACCAGCTCCTTTCATAGAATTGTAGAGTTTCTGAGCATCTTCATCTGCATTGAAGCCTGCTGCCTCAGTCAATGTTCCACGGTTACCCAACTACAGCAGATAAAGAGACAGCAGGACACTTTATACAGATTTATTGAGTGCAAATGATGGCATCTATGTTTAGAATTTGTCACAGGGCTGTTTGAGGCTTGCATAAATTTAAACTGAGATTGAGGTGTGATAATCAAACCTTCGGACATACTATTTCTGCTTGTTCTTTATTATAAGTATATGCCACATTTTGGAATAATATTTTAGAATAATATAAAAGTAATCAGAACATGCAATAACAATCTGAAGAAAAGCCTTTATATATATAAAAATAAGATAATAAATACAGTCAAGTGTAAACTTTTGATTGGTGTGTCAGCTGTTTTGACTGGTTCTACATTTGTATCTATTAAAAAAAGGACGGAAATGAGGCGTAAAGAGAAAAAACAAAATTGTGAAGTCTGTGTAAATTGATACGACTCTTTCTCTTTGACTTTAAATTGCTTTTGACATTTACATATGTCACATCTGCTTATAAAGAGTAAAATAAAGATAATGATTTCTAAACTGACCATATAAGAACTTTAATATCAGACATACAATAACAATAAACAAAGTCTTTCTTTACATTCAAAACAATGATCTTACCGCTGCCATTGTGATAAAGGATCGGCTGATGAAGAGATGCAAAAGCTGAAGACAAAAATAAATAATTAACAGTTCATATATGCAGCCGTACGGCAACCATCAAAGGTCAAGGTTGTTTCACCCTGCAAATATTTAAAAAAATGACATTTCGTGTCTATTGCAATCACAATAATACACACGAGTGGGATTTAAGTGTCAAAAAGGTCTGAATACATTTTGGTGTCACTGTCACATTAAGTGTCAAATGGCTCTGTTGGTTCAGAGGGCCCCATCAGACTGACAGAAGGTCAGCGCTACATCACATTACAAATCGTGGCTTTATTCTGCTGAAATATAAGTAGGAGAGAGCTTCACTTAATAACAGGTAAAGACACTGCTAAATAAATAATGCCCCAGAATGCCACAAGCAAAATGGTAACCACATCATTAAACAGAAGAGGTTAAACTGGTAATGACCCGCCTTCTGCTTAGTGTCAACTTTCCATTTAAACAATTAGCTTACAACCTTCTCATACCGGCACAAAGCACAGATCTCTCCATTTTCATTTCATTGTGTTCTTACATTTTCAGGGCCCCATGAGTATCCCATTCACCAAATCATTCTCCATTTCTTTGTGCTCCTGTATGTGCTCCACATACATAAGCACTTACAGTTTTGCTCTTTTAAGACTACAGTATGTAAATATTAGGTGTTTCCTCATGGCAGTCACAAAGTTGATCTTGTATGATACAGCCTGCAGCGATGTCAGCCAAATGCTGTACCCATCCAACATATCACAAATGCGCCTTTGCCAAACAATGTGGCATAAACATTTTGCCATGCAAAGCACTTTGTGGCTCATTGTTTTCAATGCAAGCTTTTTATCAAAAGCATCGGGTTCAGAAATGTGAACGCGGGACGGAGTGCGTGACTTTTTACGCACGAAACGTACGCGCAACAAATAACCAAACGCAAAAAGTTGGCGAAAATGTGTCTTTCTCAGCCAAGTTAAAACTCAGGCTTACTTTGACGTGCACGGATGTTTGTAAACGTTTACTTAACGAGCTGAAGAATGCTCATATATTTCTGTTACAGGATGATCGTGAGTTTTTGTCTCCTAATGTCGAAGTTTATTATCTTACCTGATGGACCGCCGGAGACGCACAGCACCCGTTCACGCTGCGAGTGGACGCGGAGGTCACCGGGAGCGTCTCTGACTTTTGTCGCCAATTTTAGTGGGTGTTGTCTTATGAGGACTGAATCGTGTTACAGTTTCCTCTCTTATGGCCACTCCTCTTTCATTTGCTCATTTTCAATGAAGGATTGACCCGTGGATCGATGCGGTGAACCGTTTATATAAAACCAGATATAATCGTACGATCCTTTCCCACTGTGATCCAGAGGCCTGCCTGCCAAATACTCACAGTCAGCTTAAAACGATCATCATTTGTTTTATTGCAAACATTGTTAAAGGTGGTGCAGGTAGTGTATCTAATATTTTACAGTGCTTTAAAGCCACAATTCCCTAAACAAATCATTGAAGCACCAATGGCCAAAAGATAATGTGGCAGGATGCGACCCCTTGTCCCCGCAGCTTTTAAATAAGAAAATACACAGAAAGTATTTCACCTACAGCATGAGACCCACAATGCAAATATCATTTATTAACCTGAAATATTAAAATCCCTCAGACGTAGAACAGGATGTCTTTGCTTCATCATTGTATTGGTCGCTGCATCTGGTTTGCATCTGGCCATACAGAAACTACGCTTATCGAAGCGCTTTATGCAGATGCACATGCAGAATCAAAGGCCGTAAAATAATGTGCATGTAAAAACAAACAAACAAACAAATAAACAAATATGCATTAAAGATGCAGTATATGACTGCAGCTATGACGGCTCTCCTTCGCATGCATCATTCATCCACACCGCACGTCAGTCATAAATGAACGTTAAAGACTTTTATCGTCATTTGTCAATGCGCTTGTGTCTTGCTTCACACTTCCGGTGTTGTTTCCGGTTAGCTGGCGCATCTGCAGCATCCGACGCCGCGGTCGGGACTCGCCATGAATAACGCGTTCATGTCGGGCTACATTTTGACTCTCTCCGCGTAAATCGCATCGCAGACGTTCACCGTTAACCGGCACCGTACCGACAGACCCGCGGACGTCATGCTCCCCGAGTCCGTGCGGATGTAGCAGCAATGCTAGCATTAGCGCCTAGCTCTCTGCGTTGCAGAATTTAAACGATCGTTTCTTCATCAGATAAAACGCTGATGTCTATGTTTATGATCGTTTAGTATATAAGAGTAATATACTGATTAATACACGCTTGTCATCGGCTTTTTTGCGTGAGAAGTCGGTGATCTTTAACGACTGCACAGCTGGTTGGTGATGGAGGGTTTGACTTTCATCCATCAAAACAATAATATCTGTTTACGTGACGTTTGAAGACTCGTTTATCATTTTTTTGCATTGATTTGAGCTGTGTTGAAATATTAATACGGTGGCATGGACCTTAGGCCGTGACTGACCCATTAGAAACGCAGAACAATCATATCAGGCCTTTAACATATTCAGCAGTGTTATTTACTGCAGACTGTTCATTTGGGGACAATTAAACTCTGATCAGCAGCAGGATTTGCCTGTGAGTCCATGTTTGACAGCTGATCTAGACCTCTGGCACCAGAAAACCCAAATCAGTTTCTTATCGATTCCTTTGATCTGAGTCACATAACTAGTCAGGAGCTCTCTGATTAATCATGAAGAAGTTTTTTGACTCCCGGAGAGAGCTGGTGGGTTCTGGACCCGGTTCTGGAGGAACAGCAGGAGTTTCGGGATCCAGCAGTGGTGTGGGTGGGAATTTCATTGGACGGGCTTTCACTGTAGGAAGACACCAGGTGACTGTGGAAGAAACTCTGGCAGAAGGTAAGTGGACATTTCTTTTGGAGATAAAATACAATTTTGTTATCTTTATACAGTTTTCAACAGTTTGTTGATTTTGGTTATTTACCCAATAAGAGCCTCAAGAGTTTCAAGTTGCTGTGCAGTATGCTGAGTACAGGCAGAGTTCCCTGGAGCAACCTGAAGTTAAGGTTGAAAGGCACAATGGTTTGCCCCTTGTTTGTTGATTTGCTAAGTCTGAAAACCCAAGGATCAACATTTCAACTCTCTTAAAGGATGACATTTTTTCCACAATTGTTCATTTGTCTGGTACAAATGTGGATGATGTTTGGAACCCGCTGTGGTTTGTTCATACAACACTTCATGTTGTTCTACTAAATCATTCAGTGCAGGAGGTCAGTTACCACAGCAGAACCTTGAATCATGGTTAGATTTCCTGTCTGCTCCTCTGCCAGCTCTATCCATCTGGTGCAAATCCTTTGGCTGCTAATCTGCTCATCTGTAGCCTTTATTAAATAGGCAGCTTTGACAGATTGCTTTGATTATACATGTCTCCAACTTGTAAATAACTTTAATTTGCCTGAACAGAACTCAGGAAACATGAATCTGTTTTTGATTCAGGCCTCCGTCAGAATTTAAGTCCAGAATGTTTTCATCTGTAGATTAGCTCTAAGAGACATAACATCAGCTCACACAGATACAGAAAAATATTAAAAAAAAATTGAAGCCACACAACACATTCTCTGCTGTCTTCTATTAATTTGACCTGTATTACTGTTTTTCTTAATTTTGTTGCAATTATGCTTAACGTTAAAAAACGGCGACATTTAAGAGCTATGAAAAAATATGAGACAATTTTGCTCTAAATTTGCAATTTCAGGGTCAAAGCATATAGATCTTTATATAACAGTTTCATGTTAAATAATCTCCAGTAAATTCAGATTTTTCTGTACCTTGTATAAAGGTACAGGTTTTTAATGTATAAAGAACATTGTTGTAAACCATATCTCAGAACTAGCCCTACGTGGCAAAATGCATTTCCTTTATACATTTGTGTTATTTGTTTATGAAAGGCTATAATAGTACAAAGAGTCAGAAAGTAAATGTGTGTTTGTGATGAATTGAACAGGAAATCAGATTAGCTTGGTTGTTCTGTTTATAGACAGAAACGATAAAGGAGCTAATGGGCTCTCAGGCCTGCTGTTAGCTGTCACCCAGCGCTTCTTTGCAATTGAGGTTCATATGTCTTGTGCACACCCACCCTAGCTTCACAATATAAAAACACATTACAGTCTCCATTGCAGAAATGACGCTGCTGAAATTGACTGTTTGAACAGAACTAGCACTTGGAGTTAGTCATACACTAAAAGAAACCCGCATCCAACTTATTGCCCTGCCAGCTTCCCCCCGTGCCCACTTCATAGGATAACACCTCTCTCTGTATTGCTAACACATGCGTAGAGGTATCCGCATAGACTGTAGTACTGTGAGCTTGGGATAAGTGTCTGAATAATGTATGCTGTTCACAAGTGCATACTTGCGTACTATGCTTGTTCGAAGTGCTTCCACTTAAACATTGTAACTTCAAACACACAGTTTTGATGCTACAGTGTATTGAATGTGTTTGTTAAAGGCATTTATTGCATAATAAGTATTTGTTTGCACTTGGTTTTGAGTTAGACAGATACGTATTGCTTATGATTAGGAAAAAGACACTTGCAGCTATACATGAAAATATGAGGGTATTATGGAGATATATATGATTATATCTATTTATCTATCTATCTATCTATCTATCTATCTATCTATCTATCTATCTATCTATCTATCTATCTATCTATCTATCTATCTATCTATATATATATATATATATATATATATATATATATACATATATAGATAGATAGATATATAGATATAGATATAGATAGATATCATCTATCTATCTATGTTTCATCTATCTATTATATATATAATATATCAAAGGTCTATTAGTCCAGCCTAATTCAAATTATTCTCAGGTTGAAAGTGTCTTTGAAGGTCTGTCACAGTATAATGTGTGGGTACACTGTTTCCTATTATGCATGCAAATGAAGGCTACATGCAAATCAAAGACACATTGAGGTTGTTGCACTGGTGTGTATTGGATTCACACACTTCACTTCATAAATAATATCTCTGTGTTCTATTCAGGTTTTAATGTGATTGGAATGTGAATTATGTAATTCAGGTAAAGCTTTTAGAGAGGGTAACTTAAAAACATAAAAATGATGCACTAAATAATAACTAGTAAAATATGTGCTAGATTTGCACCATGATGCTAGGGTGTTGCCGGGTGGTTGCTAGGGTGATGCTGGGTGATTATAGTGCTTTGAGTGATTTCTTACTAGCCCAGGTGCAAAAACAAGAGCTTACCTTCAAATCTCTCATATTGCGGTCCCCATATATGGTGCTAGTGCCTCCTTCAATGTATGTTTTATTTGAGCTTCCTTCCACATGGGGGCAGTGATGTGTCGTTATAAAAATATGAAAATTTCCAAAGTCCCTGAATTAATGTCTAAACACAGTGCGTTTGTTTACCTCTGCAGGCGGTTTTGCTATTGTGTTCCTGGTGCGAACCAATCAGGGGGTGCGCTGTGCCCTGAAGAGGATGTACGTCAACAACGAACACGACCTGCAGGTCTGCAAGCGTGAGATCCAGATCATGGTGAGCACACGCTCCGGGACACGAGGGGCGGAGTCAGTCAAACACCAGTAGTGCATTGAGGAATTCTGGGAAATCTATGCATCAGCAATAAATTAATGGCGTTTAAAAATTTATCAATAGATTAAAAAAGTCTGTTCCATACATTTTTACCAGTATCTGCTTGTTTTACCTCATCTACTCTCATTCTGTCACTCACACGCTCTCTTTTCTCCTGTGTGTACTCTTTTACAGCGGGATCTCAATGGTCACAAGAACATTGTTGGTTTCTTGGACTCCAGCATCACGGCTGTAGGGGGTGGAGATGTGTGGGAGGTGTTTATCCTCATGGACTTCTGCAGAGGTAACTCCGCCCTTCAGTCCCACAATGCTCTGTGCAGCCTTTTGGTGCTTGAGTATTTCTTCTCTAATTTGATGTTCTTAATGCTACCTGAATAGCTTTTCTGTTTGTACTGTGTGAAAAATAAACACACTTACAAATGGGATGGGCAGAATGTTATATCACACTATGAGTAATATTAAATCAAGATAACGGTATATGTAATACTACCGAAAGAAGCCTAAAGTTACTGTGGAAACACTGGCTGTGGATTGAGCAAATTCTAAATTAAACATTTTCCTTTATAACCCAAAAGAGATCTACACTGGAAGCGCCTGTTTGCAATACCGTTTGATGAGTTTGGTGCTTGTTGTCTGATTTTTAAAATAATAATTTAGACGTGGACTGAGTCCAACTCTTTAGTTTATGAATCCACAAATATTTGAGCTGGAACATTGTATCCTGACCTCACCTATGCAAAACAGTGATCCCCATTTTGAATTGTACATATTTTAAAACACCAGATTTCCTGTCTCACCATATAATAATTTACATGTCTTTTATTATTGTTGCAGTATGGTTGAGCTTTACGTGTTCATTAAATGGCTTATTGTAGCAGTTGATGGTCATTTTTTTGAATAAATTCATTCTTTAACAGTGCAGAGCCCTGACTGGAGGCACTGAATAAAAAAAATAAATATGATTATATTGACTTGGGCTTCCATAGGGAGGGAAGGACACAGAAATGTAAAGACATTGATTCAGCTGAACCTCTATAATAACTGACCTCAAACACTCAAATTGCTGGCATGTGACTGCTAACAGATGCATTCAAGATGTGTGTGTGTGCCCGCTCACTTTTGTGTTTGCACATGTGGCCAATCAAGGAGTGGATGTGAATTAGATACAGCCGAAAATGATGATGTTTCAGGTCATTTTTAATATATGGAGACAAACATGTCCATTGACCTTTTTAGTCATGAAAGTCTATAACCTAATATTTTATTATACAATATGAAATGGTTTTAGTTCTTTTACAAT